>CM033473.1:14746644-14827877 GCA_019447015.1 Hymenochirus boettgeri | reverse complement strand
CATGGCCGGAACCAAGCCCTCAACCCACCGGCCTAAATGAACTTTGGATGGCGTTAATTTATTTACGCCACCGCGTGATCCATCTTGGGTGAGCAACGGTACTTGATCCAGTAGGAACCGATGAAGCATTAGGAACCGAGGAGGATCCGCTAGGAAACGAACCCACAAGGAACCGAGGAGGATCCACCAGAAAGCGCGCCCACAAGGAACAGAGGAGGATCCACCAGGAACCAAAAGCAGATGGCTATGGTCGTGAAGTCTGGTCTGGTGGCGTTGATTTATATACCAAGGCTGGAACCGAACCCCCAACTGACTGGCCATATGCGTGAAGTCCGGTCGGGAGGTTTTTGTTGATCCACCTAGGCTGGGAACCGAGCCCCCAACTGGCCGGCCACGGGCGTGAAGTCTGGTTGGACGGTGTTCGTTGATCCGCCAGGGCCGGAACCAAGCCCCCAACCAGCCGGCCACACCCAGCAATGGGCGTTAAGTCCAGTCGGGCGGTGTTTGTTGATCCGCCTAGGCTGGGAACCGAACCCCCAACTGACCAGCCACGGGCGTGAAGTCCGGTCGTGCGGCGTTCGTTGATCCGCCAGGGTTGGAACCATGCCGACAACCGGCCGGCCACGGACGTGAAGTCCAGACGGACGGTGTTCATTGATCCTCCATGGTCGAGCGACGTTTGTTGAACTTCCAGGAATCGAAGAGCTGCTCGAAACCTAGGACAGTATGCCAGGAAGAGAGCCCACAAGGAACCGAGGAAGATCCATCAGCAGAATTCGTTGATCCGCCATGGCCAGAACCAAGCCCTCAACCCACCGGCCTAAATGAACTTTGGATGGCGTTATTTTATTTACGCCACCGCGTGATCCGCCATGGATGAGCAACAGTACTCGGTCCACTAGGAACCGATGAAGCATCAGGAACCGAGGAGGATCCGCTAGGAAGCGAACCCACAAGGAACCGAGGAGGATCCGCCAGAAAGCGCACCCGCAAGGAACAGAGGAGGATCCACCAGGAACCAAAAGAAGATGGCTATGGTTGTGATGTCTGATCTGGTGGCGTTGATTTATATACCAAGGCTGGAACCGAACCCCCAACTGACTGGCCATGTGCGTGAAGTCCGGTCGGGAGGTGTTTGTTGATCCGCCTAGGCTGGGAACCGAGCCCCCAACTGGCCGGCCACGGGCGTGAAGTCTGGTTGGACAGTGTTCGTTGATCCGCCAGGGCCGGAACCAAGCCCCCAACCAGCCGGCCACACCCAGCAATGGGTGTGAAGTCTGGTTGGGCGGTGTTTGTTGATCCGCCTAGGCTGGGATCCGAGCACCCAACTGACCAGCCATGGATGTGAAGTCCGGTCGGGCGGTGTTTGTTGATCCGCCTTGGCTGGGATCCGAGCCCCCAACTGACCGGCCACGGGCATGAAGTCCAGACAGACAGTGTTCATCGCTCCGCCCAGGTCGAGTGACGTTTGTTGAACATCCAGGAACCGAAGAGCTGCCAAGAACTAAGGAGAATACGCCAATAAGCAAGCATGTAAGGAACCAAGGAGGATCCATCGGAAACCAAAAGCAGTCAGCCACGGGTAGTGAATCCTTCTTAAAAGAGGAGACATAATACTGGGGTTTACTTTCAAGCTCGAGGAAGTTCCGTTCAAAAAAGCAACGGCGTTAAATACAGAACCTCTTAATCAAAAATGGAGTCCAAACGAGCCCCAGCTTGGTTAAAAAGGATCCCTCAACCTCACGATTTCGTGTTGACCGCCAGACGCGAGTCACCAACCTTAAAATTTGGACGATACCGCTTCTAACTCCTATTCGCAGCAATTTGGAGCCTGGACTTGGCGCCTGAGTGATCAGGGACCCTCAGTTTCTGTGATCTCTGTCTAATACCTCCAACCGGTTTGGAAGATCTGTAATCCTCAACTGCTGCAGAAAAATCACCAAGGAAATTAGGATTAAACCGTAATTTGCAAAAATGGCCGACATTTATGATGAATGAATAGCGTTATTATAGGCAAACTCGGCCAATGTAAAGACGGAGTACCAATCCTCCTGATAAGCGGAAGTATAACAACGAATGTATTGTTCATCTTTGATTGGTCCCTTTCGTGTCTGTCCATTGGATTGTGGTGGTAACCTGAGGAAAGGAATTATGATGCGTAAGGTTACATAGTTCCTTTTCCAGAATTTAGAGGTGAACTGTAACCCCCCTATCCGAGACTCTACTCCTGGTACTCCATGAGGCACAAACCTCCTATAAAGAACGTCTGCCGTTATTGCGGCTGAAGGTGACCCCCTTTATGGAACTGCATGGGCCATCTTGGTTAGTCGCATCCCTACCACGAAATCGTATTGAAATCCTTGATCTGGAATTCCCGATAAAGTTCCATCAATCAATGGACCAATGACGGTAGGACCGTCAAAAGGACTATACACCCAACGGCCTCTGCCTAGACCTTGGATCTCGCACAAGTTGCACAACAAGCACCAATCCTCAATTCTTTCTTAGCCCATGTGGGCCCGAAATAAATGTCCTATTCAGGAGATCCAAGGTCTTGTAGTCCGATGTCCTGCTAAAGGTGGCAATGTGCAATATTGTTAATACCGCAGCTCTCACTCACCGAAGTAGGAACAAACACAACTTGTCTTGGAAAATTATGAATCCATCCTGGTTGGTGGCCGTTGAAAGAGGATTGAGAGAGGCTTGTTTTGATGGTCTGGAGCCGCTCGGAGTGAAGAAGCAAACAATTTGACTTGGAAAGGATCCTTCAGGATTATCGGAGCCCATATCCTCGTAGAATTGTCCTTGAAGTGCTCCGCTTTCCATTTTTTGACCGCAGGCTAAAGTGATGTGGAATTGAACGGGTGAAAAGAGAGCCCACCTGGCTTGACGAGGATTTATTACTTTTAGGCCGTCCTGTAATACTACCCAATCTTATGGTCATAAACAACCTCTGGGTGGTTAGCTCCCGCCACGAAATACCGCATTACTCTTAGGGCTGACTTTAATGGCAACAGGCTCCCGATCTTCACATCATGTTCTTTTCGGAAGGAGAGAGTTTCTTAGAAAGACGGCCACTGAATGAAGTAGAGCTTTTGGCCCTCGGCGTTGAGACAGAATTGCCCCTAAAGCAAGTTCAGAACACTCACCTCTATTAGAAAAGGAAGGCCGAAGGATCTGGATGAATAGAGGACGAGCTGAGGTGAGGCGGGACTTCATTGTTCAAGGTTTTTTATTAGTCATACCACTCGAACTGCTCCAAGTTGGGTTCGGGTAAGTTGAGTCAGTGGGGAGAATGATGCGGGAAAAGTTTTTTATGACCCTACGATAAAAATTGGCAATCCCATAAACCTCTGTTCTGCTTCCGGTTGGCGGTACGGCCAATCTCGATGGCGGGACCTTCTGAGGGTCCTAGTGAGCCCTAGAGAGGAGATAATGAATCCTAGGAAGGGTATAGAAATTCTTTTCAAACATCCGCATTTCTCTAGTTTCAACAATCCATAAAGAGACCTTGAAGTCTAAGATGGGCAGAGACCTTTTTAACTTGAAGACGTTGGTTCTTGGAATTAGAAGAAAGATTAGAATCTCTCATATATACCACCAGAAGTCATCGACAAAATCTCGAACAAAGTGTTGGAAGTGGCCGGTTCGTTACATATCCCCGAAAGGCCATCACTAATAACTCGAAAATTCCGTAATCGTAGGGGAAAGCTGTCTTCCAATCGTCACCCTCTCTTCGTCGGATCAAGTTGTGGCCCTCTGTGATCTAATTTCGTGGAAATTTTAGCGGACCTAAGTTCCGTAAAATAGTTCACGGAAAAAGTGGCAGAAGGGTGAGCGGGTTTTGATTTAACCACTGTTGAGGGCTTTCTTAACTCAATGTCCGTCTAAGGGACCCATCTTCTTATTCCTACAAAAATTCGCAGCCCGGCAGCAGAGATTAGAGTGGCCTTGACCCACTTCTGTAAGTTCTCTTCTATTAGTCTTGAGAACCTCTTTGTTCATCCTCTGATAGGGGATAGATTCTTCCAATGGAACGAGCTCCGGAAAGCAAATCAACAGACAATCGTAATACGATTTTGGGGTAGAACATTGCCGCTTTTTTGTCAAAAACATCATCGAAGTCATTGTAGCATTGGGTAAAACTGACTCCAGGAACACTTCTTAACCCCATCAGTGGGATAATGCCAAGATTGACAAAACTGAGACGGGAAAGAATCTCCACCCAACCAGTTTTATATTAGGGTTTGGTGTCTTCACCAGTGTCCCCAAATGATAGAAACAAAGAAAAAGGTAAACATCAAAAGAAATTAATTCTTGTGTGAGTTAATCTTGCCGTCCCGGACGTCCTCTAAGGTGAACGGTCCGAGGAAAACTGATCCCTTCACTAGGCGAATCACGGCCAAGCTTGACCCGGGTTGTGAGACCCACTCCCTTGGCACAAAACGACACTCCCAGAATAAGAACTACATGCTCCGGAATCAATATGGCCTGAGTCCCTCGACCGATTCGATTCTTTCCCTGTACTGCAAAGATTAACTGAGAGGGTAAGGTAGGGCGAGAACTGCATGACGGAGAGGTGAAGAAGGCAAAACTCTTACGGGTAGTGTCTGATCGACAGTTCACTCTGCATTGGAACCAGATGTCGCCACAGTATAGGCAGAGATTCGACGACTTCCTGCGTTGAATGCCTTCGGAGACAGGACAGAAGGGTGACCCAAGTCTTGCCTTGGTACAGGTTTCAGTCATCTGATGGAGATGTGCAGGAAGGTGATTCCTTAAAAAGTCGATTGGCAACCCCCCTCCTCCAACGTTCTTTCCCTCAACGTCTGTCTACTTTGACAGACGATCGATGAGAGCTTTAAGAGTCCCGGGCTTCCTCACGATCGAGTTCACTTCATCCTTCAAAGTCATCAGACAGGCCAAGCACAAATTGTATGTAGTAAGGTCGGCATAGCATATTCCAATGGTTTTTCGGTGCTCACCTTCGCCGGAAATCGTACACATACCCTCCTCGGCCCTCTCCCTTGGGAATTACGGAGCATACCCGTCTGCAAGTAAGCAGCCCTTCTAGGTCAATTATAAATTTCTGCCACGCGCAGCAAAATGTCTCCCAAGGCTACTGTGGCATCATTCTTTTCCAAAAGACAGGAGATCCCAGGCTTGGGTTCATCGTGCACATACAGGAAATGATCAACCGACTTTCACAACCTTTCACTCCTAAAGCTTCGGGGACGAAGGAGAAATTAAGTCCCACAAGATCTTAAACAGGTGAATTTTGAACGATCTCCCGCAAATCTATCACAAGCGCACCTTCAGGTTCCTGGAGCAGCTTGAACGCGGCTTGTAGACTTGAGATCCACTATGGAGATGGCCTTCAACCTAGCCATCCAACTGGCGAACCCTTGACGGGCCTCCTGTAAGGCTCGCTTGTAGCTCAGATCCTGCCTATATATTCTTCCACCGCCGCCTCTCCAGTCCTCATCCACGGGGTTCATATCTGGCTGCCATTACTGTTACACTCTTCAGGGAGAGCCCCGCAAACCTCTCCTGGACGCAGAGCTAAGTTTCACTGTTCTGGTCTTCCTCATATAAATCCTCTATTGTGATGAATGTTTATCTGCCCGACATCCACCAGTTTCGGCTCCAATCACATTCGCCCGTACCACCACTCAGTGTTATAGAGCATTTGGTAAACGGGAGCAGGTAAGTCCGGCAGAGCACTGGAGGTTTTAACAACCTGTTTATAAAGGATCCAGTCCTGACGTGAAACGGGTACGTCTGGAAGATTAAAATAACGTAGGTTAACTGGCCAAAACCTGGCTGGAATAATAATGGATGCTGAAGCTGAACTTGAAACGAAGTTGCTGGAACAATTGGATCGGAAGGCTGACTGGAACCCAGAGCCGCTTCTTGAACTTGGATGCTGAATGCTGAAACTGGAAAAAGCAGCTGCCTGAAAATATTGATGCTGAAGGCTGACCTGGAACCCTAATCTGACTGGGAATCATATGGATTCTGAAGGGCCGAACTGGAAACAGAATTGGTGGAACATATGATGTTTGAAGGCCGAAACTGGAAACAGAAGTTGCTGGAACAAGTATGATTCTGAAGGCTGACTGGAAACATCTCATGAACAAACTGTGCCCAAATCAAAACACCAGAATGAGCTTGAAGAAACAAACAAAGCAATACTTACTGGCCAGCAAGACGTATCACCCCATGGAGCTTATAAGTCCCCCCCCCCAAGTCATCACCTGAGTCGGATCGTGCGCCGCGCGCCGTTTGGAGACGAAGGACAGCCGAACCCTGTTCCGACCGCCGGACCCTCCACGCCCCCCGTGCGCCTTACAACGCGCTTGCATGGGGTGGGCCATCGGCGCCCTGCCCTGCCAGCGAGTATCTGGCCCCAACACACTTACAAGGGGCCCTTCCAATCCTAAAGAGCAATACCTCTAATTACCAAAGGTGCAAGTGTAATGTAATCTCTGGATGGAAGATCAAACACGAGGAACCTTACACTCGGAATAAAAATCATACCAATTACTGAATCATGCATGCTGACTGGATTGATATCGATGGACCTATCACACTCCCCCATAAGGTACCAGCCACTCATCACTGGTCGAAATCGTGGGCATTAATGTAGTTAATCTGGTTAAGAGTATAGCACAGATCGAGGGCCATGAGTATCCACACTGTCGCGGTATAATTCATCAGACTCAACGGATTGTGAGTTGGAAGTCCCCGTATAATCCCTCCTTGAGTCTTGGATGTGTAAGCCCTAGCGTTATTCTCTGGTTTAATTGATCTTGTGCTGGCACTCTGGAATATTGTTTGACCTTGCTAATCACCTACCTTTCCGACTGCCACATTCAATGTTGATTCCTCCTATTGGGAACTTTTTTTTTATATTTATCCTGCTTGATTACTATATATATATATATAATATAAATTTATGGTAATAGAGTTGTAAACTATTGGAATCTTTTCAGAGGTGTGTTCTATCTAAGAGGCCATGGAAACATGTTTGCACTTTTTCACTATTTATATTGATTTCTGTGACATAAACGTTTTGGGGCAATTATTGACCACAATTTGTGAGTTCGTTGCGTACTTGTGGGGGTCTGTCCCTCCATGTTTATTTCTTCCTATATATATAATTAATTTTTTGTCACAGAACTTCCCTTTAAAGAAACACTCGCGGAACATTAAAGAAAGCATTTATCGCCAAAAACGAAATGGTTGTTGGTTTGCTGCATTGTTTTATCAAATTACCAAACATACAACCCTGTTATATTTGTGATAAAGTCACTGTCCAAGTAGACGTTTTTATACACCCCCCACCGAGAAAGATGGCTAACGAATGATTAACATTATTTTACTTTATTTTTTATTATTAATAGGTTGCGAGAATACCGTAATATTGAAATCGAGAGGAACAGTCCTTGATTTTAGTCACTCAGCTTTTAGCTGAGGAAATATTCTAGCTATTTTAGGGTATTTTTTTTTCAATCACCGTATTCTACTAATGTTTTTATTAGAATAGACAGGGCCATAACTACCTGGGAGCAACTGCAGGAGGCCTAGGAACCGTCTTGTTTTTCTATGGACAGATATATCCTCCTCCAGAACACCCTGTGGATTATGCCGATAATGGGCGGTGGGGGTTCTTTACAACATAGCTTGACCAGCCTCCAATAGATACATACAATCAATGAATTGTGGAAGCACTCCGAATGTCCTATTTACAACAACAGTTGCGAAGTGCTACTGACTTGTCACACTTTATACGAAACATAGAAAGCAATCCATCCGACGGGGTCCTTGCGTGGTTGGAATGCTTTTCATTATGTATGAAAGTAATGTATCTCAAACCCTTTGTTTTATAAAGTAGCAAGTGCGCAGATAAATATGATATCTGTATGGGGCCTAGGAATGTGCATTGAATTATCTTTCTATTGTTTTTATAATGTTTGACCAATCAGTAAGCAGTTCGCTAAATGTGTTGTATATTGCTAATTGGGGTGCTTCCACAGCCTTGTATTGTTGTATCATGGATATGGGCGCCCCTCACAGTTTATGCTGGCCCCCAGTTATTCCTGTTATGCCACTGATTAAAGGAGTATTATTTCATGCCATACTGACTTTGTGATGCTCCTCCACCTCCTTCCTAACCTATATATCTCCATGTCCGTGATGGGACGGGTCGCGAGCATGACTGTGGGGAGGGCCGAATTGAGTCAGTTTCCTGCAATGAGTATAATTCACTCTTTCAGAGTTTATAGTACATTCTTATAAGATTATTCGTGTAAACATTAAATTGTAGTGACATTTTGCACCTTTGGGCAAGCCCACAAAACATTCACCATTTATTGTACTTTAATTGTTCCAGTTTAATAATAGCCCTATAATCACAGTTCAAGATTGTTCATGTTTAGCTGGTCCATACCACTGTTCCCACTTGATATCACTTTATCTCTACAAAGGACTGAGAAGCCTCAAATATGCCCACCATGTTTGTCCCCTCCTGCCATAATTGATGGGGGTTTTGGCATTCACGGTGTAACCCTTTTCTAAAAATCCTCTGGTTGACGGTTTCCTCCCCATTGATCCATAATCTAGTTCTCCACCTCTGGAAAAACCAAACAAAATTAATTTACCAGGCCACACGAGAGTTGTCCATTCTACTCTTCTCTCTCATGCTGACCAACAAATCTTCATCATTGCCTATCGAACAGAAAATTTATGGGGTGGTATAAAACAGGACGGAGGAAGCATTTTCCCCTTGCTGTTCTTCCAAGGAGAACAGCGAATCACAACCCGGGCCAGTTTCCGTGTAAATTTTAACAGATCGTAGAGAAGCAGCGTAAGGACCCGGTCATTTTCCGGTATCAGGGTTCACGTAAGATTGGTGGAGTTTCCCTAACACAACACTTTTGTCGTTCATATTATCTAAATTAGAAATTTAAATCCCATGTATTATGGAAAAGCCCATGAGAAATAAGAGAAGGATGAAATACATTGTAAATTATACTATGCAAGGTGTAAAAAAAAACAAAAAAAAAAAAACCAAAAACACACAAAAAAAAAAAAAACCAAAGGCCTATTTCCCCCACACCCCCCTGTTCTATTTATACTATTTTTTCTACTCCCTGATTTCTTTCTTGGTACCAGCGCTGCCATCCCATGTTGCGGCTTTATATAACTATACATCATTCAAACTCATTTTACATGAACTTGGTTCACTTTAAGACTGAAACTCACCCTCTTGAGACCGGCTTTCTACAGCACTGATCAAATCAACCCACCTCAGCTCTTCTCCATATTCAGGTATAACGACCTACTTAATAAAATATAGATTTTTAGTGACAGTGAGTAAAGGTATGTCCACACTATTTCTGAAAATTTTTTACATAAATTCCCCGTCCCCCCAGCCCCCACCGCTATATTAGTATATATCAGAAAATGCCCAAAACTGACTTACCTGCTCTTTCCTCCGCGCGCACTCCATGCCCTCTGCTTTTGTAATCTTTTGCGCTATTTCGTTTGCTTTAGAATATGCCCCAAAGTGTCTTAAACAGTAAACAACCTGGGCAGTGCACCAGCTAAATGCTTTTCCGTAAAACTGGAAGCTCCATGGTTCCTGTTACGTATAAAACTGAGGTCTGCTCTGCATGCCTTGTTTGCTTAGACATTTCTAAGAACAAACACGTAACGGAAAGGGGTTTTTTTTGGCACAGAGCTAACAGTAGTGGATATACTGTACAGTATATAAAATCATTTTTCTTACTTTTTATTAAAGCCCTTTGAAGTGTGGAATGGTAAGTAATTCCTGCCAACTGTCAGACTAATGTAACGAATTCAGTAGTCAGATTACAAAATGGGAGGCCAGGTTTGCCATTTTCGTTTTCTTTCATCTTCTCTGCAGAATATATCACATTTGCAGTAGTGAATTTCCAGTTTAACTGTTTATTGAAATATTAGGAACTAGCGGGAGCTGTCATATCGCCCAAATCACTCTAAAAACCCAAATTACACCCAAGAAATGGTGTTGTTTCGGGTGAATGTGGGTTTTTAGATGGATTTTAAGCACCAGCGCCATTCCCAAATGTTTTTGTAGGAATAGCGCTTGGTACTTGATCCAAACTCAACTCCCTAGCTTAAGTTTTGCAACACAACTTAACGTTACTGGGTGTGTGAGGCTTTAGTAAGCACGTTACTTACCTTAGCCCGATTCCCGACCTTGCATCCTGACACAATCTCGTTAATCGGGCTAAGGTAAGGCAACAGGACTTCTTCCTTAGTTGAATCTCCCGAAAGAGTTTAGGTTGATAATGTTGTGTGCTAAAAGTTGATCACGAGAAGGCAAAAAAAAAAACTCTTAAGGATTTGCCCCCAGGGGGGAGAAAATTCCTGTCCTCTGACTCACACATGGATAGGAAAAGATCCCTGGACCAACTTGAACTTCATGTGATTAAACAACGAAACAAGTAAAATATAAATCCAGTTGCTAGATTGGGATTTTGTGTTCTTGGCACTAAAAACAAGTTACGTCATTGGCTATGCAACTTACCTCATCTAAATGGGTGCGTTCCTAATCCACCAATGACTGGGTGAGAACACCATGTCGACTTTAAAATGTTGGCAGATCCACCTGGTGGAGTAACGAATGTCGTCTGTCTGAACGATAGCCACCCACTACGTGGCTGGTCAGTCGCGGGCTTCGGTTCCGGCAGTTGAGAATCAACAAACGCCGCCCGGCACCGGTACGACAGCCAGACGTGGGTGGCCGGTCAGTTCTGGAGTTCGGTTTCCAGTACTTGGAGAAATAAAACGATGATGCCCAGTTAGCCAATTGACCCCCCACATCATATGTCCATGCCCCACAATCATATCCACCCCAAACCCTATTGCCCCCATTTTAGTAAAATCTTTGGCCAAAAGATTGTAGCCTGCTACCACGTCAAGGTAGATCTTTCAGCGGGCGCTAACCTAACTAATCATCTAACCTAACGCTAACCACAATCTACTGAAAGCTAACCTGCCAAGTTCCAAACAAAAGTTAGGAAAGTGAAATAAAAACTAACACATATGAACCACTAATATATTTTTCTGTTATTCTTTATCCTAGATAACATGTTTATATAATAAGCAAGAGTGCAGTTGTTAAATCTTTTGGCCAAAAAAGACATATTTTCTAAAAATTATAGAACAGTGCGTCTACTAGTATACAACAACTAGCTTAATAGCA
Organism: Hymenochirus boettgeri; assembly: GCA_019447015.1. Classification (NCBI taxonomy): domain Eukaryota; kingdom Metazoa; phylum Chordata; class Amphibia; order Anura; family Pipidae; genus Hymenochirus; species Hymenochirus boettgeri. The sequence continues at coordinate 14,816,623 of CM033473.1, read as the reverse complement.
CAACATGCAAAATAAATGTACCATACACACTCGTTCCGGCCTTGGTATTAAATTGAAGCCGCCGACCAGACTTCACGAGGAACCAAGGAGGATCCATCGGAAACCAAAAGCAGTCAGCCACGGGTTGGAAGTCTGGTCAGGCAGCATTCATTTATATACCAAGGCCGGAACCGAGCCTTGGTATGGTACATTTATTTTGCAATGTTGCTGCTAAATTAGCTAGTTTGTTGTATACTAGTAGACATACTTTCTATAATATTTAGAAAATATGTTACTTTTTTGGCCAAAAGATTTAACTAAATGACTCTTGCTTATATATAAACAAGTTATCCTAGGATATAGAATAACAGAAAAAATTATACGTTGGTTAATATGTGTTTAGTTTTTATTTCACTTTTCTACTTTTGTTTGGAACTTGGCAGGCTAGCTTTAGATAGATTTGGTTAGGTTAGGTTAGATAGATTAGGTTAGTTAGGGCCCTGCTGAAAGAGTCTACCTTGACGTGGTAGCAGGGCTTACAAATCTTTTGGCCCCACCCACGTCTGGCTGTCGTCAGGTCGGGCGGCGTTTGTTGATCTGCCAATGCCGGAACCGAAGCCCCGACTGACCAGCCACGTGTGTGTGGCTATCGTTCAGACAGACGACATTCGTTACTCCACCAGGTTGGATCTGCACCCACATTTGAAAGTCGACATGTGGTTATCACCCAGTCATTGGTGGATTAAGGAATGCCACCCGTTTAGATGAGGTAAGTTGCATAGTCCATGACGTACCACTTGTTTTTATGCCAGTAAAATCATTTATAAAGATGCCCCATAGTATCTAGAGCAAATATTATGTCATGGTGTTCTAAGGTATATCTTATTATGATCATCACAGATCAGTTGCAATTAGGGTTCGTTCACACTAGATCAGTTTCTGTCCGTTTCTGGACAGAAACGCACGTTGTGGTCAGTTTTTTTAACGGATTGGCTTGACGCGGTCCATTAAAAAAAACAGATTGCTGCATGCATTTCTGTTCGGATACTAACGCGTTTTGATTAAAAATATAGGAAAAATGGAGCGCTAAAAACGGACCAAAACGGACAAAAAACATGGACTGTCGGTTGTGGTCCATTTTGCTCTATTTGTAGTGTGAACTTAGCCTTAGAGGTTTTCACAAAACTGGTCACAAAATTAGAAGTTAAGATCACAAAATTTCACAGACATGAAACTGATAAAATTTTGTTGCAAAATAGAAATTCTGATTTTGTGGCAGAAATATCAGTGACAAAATTTCATCAGTATAATTAAAGGGAACTTTCAGAGGAAAATTTCATTATTTTTAAAACTCTTAGTTTATATTATGTATGCCTAGTTATTCTACATATTCTCTTCCATTTTGAAAAAAAAACCAAAAAACTGTTGAATTAATACCCCTTGCTATTCCGCCCTGTTGACATTAGTGAGATGACATCTCAGTAACAGTCCTTCTTCTTCCCAGAATGCATACTACCTTGAAATGTTCCTAACAGTAAGTTCTAATGATTGGCTGTTGGATAGGTCAAACATGCTCAGATCTCTACTGAGCAACTGAATCAACTCAGGTGCTGGGTTAAGGGCAAGACCATAACGGTCTCTATTAGGGCTGCAAACAGAAATCAGTATTTCGGAAGCATTTATCTATACACAAACTAAACGCTGAATGGGCAGGTTAAGGTCATTGTGATGGAAAAATACTGCTTGGTTTTCCTAAAAGTATATGTATTTGCACTGAACTTCCCCTTTAAAGGGTAGGTTAAAGGAAAGCACAGGATAATGTTGTTGTGTAGTTGTATACAGCAAGTGTTTGTAAAAGAATATATATAACTAGTTACATTTTCAGCTTTTCTGTTATGATTTTTGTAAAGGAATTCTCCCATCCATCCTATTGTAGGCATGTGTTATGTTTATTGCAATAGATATAAATATAGACTCCTTTACATTCCAACCTTAGTGGGATTTGTGAAAAGCTACTGTAGATCTCTTTATGCTGTAATGGTATACTGTAACCTTTTTTCCTCAGTGCTGCTTGACCCAGGGAAGAGAAAAGTTTATCTCCCTAAAGCTTTCTATAAAATGAACTGCTAATCCACAATAAAAAGGTATCACCATACTCTACAGTGCTCATCTTTGTATTATATTCTGCTCAACTAATACAGCTACGATAATCTTTTCTGCTAATCTCCACAATAGCAGTCCGCGTAGAGTTCCCTTTACTACTTTTAGCTGCAGGTTGCGATTTGGAACAGTCTATGGTCTTTATTTTAATGTACAATTCAAAAAGAGAATTACAATAGAAAGAGGAAAGACTTTGCATAGTAAATAGGGCCCTGACCATGCAGTTGAATGGTCTACTAATTATCCCTTACTATATAGTTATATTAAAAGGAGCTGCACGTTAATCATTGCACTGACAGTCATTATTATTTTAAGGATTTCTCTATATTACTCATACCTATTGTAGATATTCTAGATATTGTCTTCATGGCTGAAAAAATAGATACTCTTTGCTATGCTTTAACATAGTAATATAGTAATTGAGGTTGAATAAAGACATATATCCATCAAGTGACTTGATTCAAGTCCAACCTTTTTACCCTCTTTTTAACCCTACCTAACAGTTGATCCAGAGGAAGGCACAAAAATGTATAGTATACCTGTACCAACCAGAACTACAGTATATTTATTAATACCAGTAATTCTCAACATTATATAATATCCCTGTACCAACCAGGACTGCAGTATGTGTATTAATACCAGATTCTCAATATTATATAGTATCCCTGTACCAACCAGTACTGCAATGCAATATATGGTATTAATAACCAGTAATTCCAATATTATATAGTATCCCTGTACCAACCAGAACTACGTATATGTATTAATACAGTATTCTCAATATATATAGTATCACTTACCAACCAGAACTACAGGCATATGTTTAAAGGCTATGTCCATCCACCCCCAAAACTATAATCCCCAATCCCCCCACAATACTGGCCCCATCATGTATGTATAAAACATCTTCCCTCACTTCCAGCTCCATATGGTTCTCCTGTAGTCCCCCCCCCCCAAAGTCCCAAAACTGCCCACCAGAGGATAGCAGACGTCCATATAGGACTCTGCCTCCTACCTGGCCTCCGAGAAAGTTTGGCATGCGTACTGCAGCCCTTCTCCCCTCCTCCCCCTCTCCCCTCCTCCCTTCTCAGGATTTCCCTCCCCCCCCTAGCTTAAACCCTTAATATATAAGATTCCCCCCTGTCCCCCCAGCCCACCGCTATATTTAAATTCTTCTAGAAAGCTCCCCAAACTACTTACCTTCCCTCTTTCCCCCGCCGCAATACTCCCGACAGCCCCGTCCGTGATTGGCTGCCGCTCAGCCAATCACAGACGCGACTGCCGGTCCCGCCCCTCTGCTTGCATTTCTCGCAATCATATCATATCCAAATTATTTTTATGGGTGGACATCTTTAATACCAGTAATTTTCAATATTATATAGTATCCTCCTGTAACAACCAGACTACATATATGTATTAATACCAGTAATTCTCAATATTATAGATCCCCGTTCCAACCAGAACTACTATTATTGTATTAATACCAGTAATATCAATATTATAAGTATCCCTGTTACCAACCAGAACTACGTATATGATTTTACCAGTAATTCTCAATATATAGTATCTCCGTACCACAGAACTACAGTATATGCATTAATACGTATTCTCAATATTATATAGTATCCCTGTACCAACCAGAACTACAGTATATTTTAATACCAGTATCTCAATATTATATAGTACCCGTACCACAGAACTACAGTATATGTATTAATACCAGTATTTCTCAATATTATATAGTATCCCGTACCAATCAGAACTGCAGTATATGATTATACCAGTAATTCTAATATTAATAGTTCTCCCTGTACCAACCAGATATATGTCATTCTCAATATTTTTTAGTTTAGAAACTTATCCTTCCTTTTTTAAGCTATTTAATGAACTGCCATTACTGCTGAAGACAGTTCCACATGTTCACCGTTCTCACTGTAAAAGAAACCTTTCCTAACCTGAAGATGAAACTTCTTTTCTTCCACACCTTAAAGGATGTCCACGGGTCCTCTGATATGACCTATTGGTGAACAATGGCACCAGAGAGTTATTGATGGCCCCATTAATATATTTGATAAGGTTACATATCCCCCACGCAACGTCGCTTCTCCAATGTAACAGCCCTAACTTGTCTAACTGCCTGCATAGTCAAGCCCCTCCATTCCCTTTTTACTTAGTTTGCCCTTCTCTGAATTGCTTCCATTTCATTGCTTCCAAATCTAATGGAACAGATAAATCACACAATAAACTATTCTGGATTGGTGAACAACTCCCAAGAAATGGAAAATTAGACAGCAGAAGGAGACATAAAAGACCATATAGACATGCGCCAAAACCTGGACTTTTTTTATTGACAGCAATGGGCTAGTCCTCAGATTTAACTACTAACATAGACCTTTGCTAGAGATCTTGGGTTTTGCTTCTAAATTCTAACTCCAGAACTAACCCCTTACGATTGCGGGTGCACTGTTCTTTTGGCCCTACATCCCTCCTTCAAAAGAAAGACACGCTTCTTCTCGTCATGTGTCCTCCATTTGGTCAGCTTCCTGCATGAAATGAGGAAATAAACAATAAAAGAGATGATCATGCCATTCTGTGCCCATATGCATATATCTATACAGTGCAAACAATAAACATGGTGGGGTTTAGTTAAAATTTTTGCATAAAGTGAAAAGCCTTCCAACCACTGTCAAGGTAACCCCGTATGGAAGGTCCTAACAGTTTTACCTTGGGGTCATTTATCTGGGCTGACACCCTCTGCTTGGTTGCATTTTTTGTGGAAAGGTTGCCTCCTGACCTGCATTGGATTAGTTTTACATGATCACTTCCCCCCGCCATCTTACTGGCTTTTTACAAGGAAGAAGAGGCCTTTCATCCAATGTTAGTATTCAAGGCATAACCTCCAATTAAAGGGACGGGTTGGGGTGCTACTACTACACATAAGAACTTGGTACATTTTCCTGTAACTCTGTTAAATAATACACAAAATGAAGGCGTGGTGAGCACTCCTGTGGCAAAAATTACTTTATACAAATAGTGGAAGTGCTACTGATCTGCCCAAAATTAAGATCAAACAAGAAAAGAGATGACCATGCATATTCCTGGGCCCCAATATCATAATATCTATCTAGTGCCACATAAAAACATGGGGGGTTTTAGTTACAATTTTATGCATAAAGTGAAAAGCCAGCTTCCATGTGGGTAGTAGCACTCCCAACACCCCTTTAATTGGAGGTCTTATGCCTGAATACTCTTGGATGGAGGCCTCTTCCCTCCTTTTAAAAGCCAGTAGCGGGGGGATGATCTGTAATACTAACTACCAATGCAAGTCAGGGAGACAATCTCTCCACGAAAATGCAACCAAGCAGGAGTGTCAGCCCAGATAAATCACCCAAGGTAAACTTGTTAGGACCTTCCATACTGGGGTTTGACGTGGTTGGAATGGCTTTTTCACTTTTGTAACTAAAAACCCATTTTTTACTGTTTGCACTAGTATAGATATTATATATATGGGGCCCAGGATGTGCATTGATACTCTCTTTTCTTGTTGTTCTAATGGTTTGGTCAGATCAGTAGCCACTCCACTATGTTTAGAATATGTCTAGCATCATAGCAGTGCTCCCCACAGCCCCCCCCCTTGTGGAAAGTAGTATAGTTCGGCATGGTCAGAAGTCAGGGCAGAAACAGGCAGAAATTGGTTACCAGAGAACACTTGAAAATCCGCACCACGAGCTAGGGAAACAAAAGGTCCAACAAGGTTTAAACCGTGCGGACCATTAAAGAGGAGAAAAAGGAAAGCAGAACCTGATTGCCAATCAGAACACACCCGCAGCTACACTACAGATACAGTATTAGCTGATTGAGAAAATAGCAACTGCACACCGAGAGCAAAAGCCTGTCACCGAAAGCTGAACACCACCCGGATAGATCGCCAGTGGAGCCTTCGAACAAAAGGCAGGTACAACAAGCCCGGACAGATGGAAGAGAGCGCATGGGATACTAACATTTGTGTTTATTTTCTTTTCTATTAACAAATTTTTCTAGCACTGGAAAATCTGGTTTATAATAAAAAGGATGTATTTTATATCTCAAGGCATTGAGTGTGACATTCTTATTGATTCCTGCCGGATTGTAACCTCCGAGTGTTATTATTGACAAATCAGCGCTGTTAAAAACCATCGTGTTCTAGATGGAATAGAAAAGAAAGTTTAGATCAGTGTGAGGGGAAATAACTTTTTGTTGTTGTCCATGTTTTTTGTGTTGTTGTTTTTTTTTGTATCCGATCCTGCGTCCAGACATGTCTACACACAAAAAATACTTCATGGTAAAGCAAGTTTATTAAACATTTGATAAAATAACTGTAGAAAATTGATTACGGACAAAGCAATACCTAGCGTGAAATTTGAAACTTTATTTTAAACTTAACTCTATTAAATCTCCCTAACAGGTAATGCCATTCAAAAACGCTGCCGTTATTCTACAACAATACGATTCGAAAAGTGTTGCTTTAATAATTGCCAACTCCCGCAAGGATAACATCTCGGGAGAAAAAGAAAATAAAATCTGCATACATAGTTTTATATCACCTATGCCGACAAGCAGAGACATGTTTTATAATAATGGTATTAAAATGAATTATATATAGATTACTATGATAATTTATCATTTGGATTTCCTAAAAAAAAAAAAAACGCAGGAAATAAAATGCGTTTACATCAAGCGCTGATATATTCATACCTTGTATGTAAAAATGTTCTGCCTTGTTCCATTCAATCTTCCATACCTCTTTTCTACAGACCTTTACTAGTATCAGTCTCTAGCAATCTAAAACGTATTTTGCATAACTACAACGTAGTGAAGACTAGTTTTTTTCTGGCTGGTACATTAGACACAGGAACTATTGATTTTCTTGAGCACCTGATCATAGGAACAATTGAAATTGCATAATTATATTGGATAAACGATGAGACATACAGGAGGTCTATAGAATACTACCAGAATCATCGACATACCCATGAACATACAGGGGACAACGGAAAACTGTCATTACCCAGTCTAATCAGTGGCCAAGCACGTAAGAACAAAGTATAACGACAAAAATAGTAAATCTGTATTTGAATCATCTCATGCAGCTGTGCAACACCACAGTACTCTTTGCTGCATGCATGATATTGTCATCAGTCAGCCCGCTTTACCATAGGCCTACTAAATTCCTGACTCGGGTTTATTTTTTGATATCCGGAGAACACTTAGTATGCTTATATACTTTCATGCTGCAACTTTAAAAGGCATGGCCACACCTTAAGCAAAAATCTGGTCACTTGTCAGTTACATGCCCCAACCCCAATATATTTAGCACATTATACCTGCATTACTAACCAGATATTTAAGGATAATTATTGTCCCCATTCTGGCGAGTAAACTAGCCCCTCCCTCCATGCTGTCAATCAAGGCTGTGACTGCTGATATCACAAACAATGATTACTGCTGTTTCACCATGCTGACCTCCTCTGCACATGCTCAAGCTTTAAACAAACCCATTAAGCACAGGAGGAGGCAGATACGTTTGCTAGAAAGTAATAGAACTTATCATTAAATATCTGGTTACAAAATACATGTAATAAACTGGAATAATGGCAGTTGGGGTTGCGGGCAGATATCTGAAAAGTCACCAGATTTTCATTTTAAGCCTCTTTTCATACTTTGTTAATTTTTGCCAATAAAATCTAAACGTTTTGACACTGACTTTTTTGAACTGAATATCACATATCCTGCCTGTTTAAATTCTAATGTTCTTCTTTGTGAATATTCTTAACTCTCAGTTGCGCTTTAAAGGTTTAGTTTGAAAACCGGGACTCATCAATACTAAGTTCCATGATTGTAGTCTATTACTAATATATAATTGTTATACTAATATAGAACATATTATACAACTCTCACACAGCTAACAATTGGCATCAGGTCCTCGCCAAAAGCTTACAATCACCCTCAGCCTTTAAAGTTTCTTTTTGATCGGACCATTTTACTTTCACACGTTTGCAGTTTATTGGAATATTTGCCTGACTTTTCGAACTGGTTGTGAATCTCAATTACAGTAAATGTTACAACTGGACAAGGAAATGACCGGAGGTCCCAAAAAAGGGAACATAGAAAAAACTTTATAGAAATTGTGACCTCCAAATCAAATAATGGAACCCTGAATCGTACTCAAACCTTGTTTTTGTTTGAAGGGTCTGTAAAGCCCCCAAAATTGCTATGTTTTTAACAAAAATTCTAATTCTTAGGGAGGCATATAACTAAGCCCAGATTGTGCCACTCACACATCAGCAATCCTGATAACTGCTGTCTCTCTACAGTCAGCTGTTTCCACGCACCCCCTTGTTCCCCTATCCAGTGCCTATATTTTTCTAGATGTGAGTCCCACAAGGACATGGAGCGCAGTCTGGAATAGGTTGTAACAATTTCATTTCCTTAACAGATTTTTTTTCTTCTATCAATTAACAACAAAGAGTTAAGCGAAGGAAAGGGACTACTAACCCTCATCAATATCAAAAGGAAACTAAAAAAATTAATGTCACCGATTGTATCTCCACACTCGTGTATGTCTCCTTGAGTGCCACAAAATATTAAAGCCCTGAACAGTAGAATAGAGTTGTCTTTTCAATCCACAGACCTTGTCTCCATTACTAAAAGCTTGAATTAAGAGCTATTTACTGTAAATTGTTTGAAATATTATGCAGCCAGCATCATGCCGCCTTATATATATATGATCAACCATTGTTTACCTATTGAGTTATTTTCTGTGGCGAGTTAGACACCATTATTGGCCTTTGTATTATTCGAAATGTCAGTAAAATACACACATACTCTTATTATAACTATGCAGCATTGGGAAGTGGTAACACATGAATTTCTACAACAAAACACTTTTTTATGGTACAGGACCAGTACACTCTCACAACCATGTTATGGTATTAATCCACTAGGCATGTTAAGGGATATTGTGGTGAACTTATAATCTTGCTTTAAAGGCATGTCACCCCAAAACTATATCCCCCCCAACTACGGCCTCACATGTAGTGTAGTTTAATCCTTACCTCACTCCCAGCTCCTAGGGTTCTCCTTAGTCCCCCCCACCAAGTCCCAAAAAACTGCCCACCAGGAGGATAGCAGAGTCCATATAGGACTCTGCCTCCTACTGGCCTCCGGGAGAAGTTTGGCATGCGTACTGCAGCTCTTCTCCCCCTCCCATCCCCGCTCCCTCTCCCTCCCTTCTCCTCCCTCTCCGGATTCCCTCCCCCAGTGTTAATCCCCTTTAATATGTAATCCCCTGGTGCCCCCACCCAACCGCATGATTTTATTTTAGAAAGCACCCCAAACTCTTACTTACCTCTCCTCTTATCCTCCGCCGAAGTGAGATGCCAGCGCCGGCCGTCAGTGATTGGCTGCCGCTCAGCCCAATCCACAGAACGCGACTGCCGGTCCCTCCCTCTGCTTGCATTTCCTCGCAAGCAGAGGGCCGGGAGCATGGCGGAGGAAAGGAGGGCAGGTAATAGAGTTTGGGGGGCTTCTAAAAATAAAAATAATGCGGTTGGGGCTGGGGACCAGGGGGAAGGCTATATTAAAAAAATAGGTTTAAGGGTGGACATACCCTTTAAAAAAAGGCGTTTTCCTTCCTTACTTTGTCTCTTTTCCTGGCATCTCTATGCAATTAAAGTTTATATAGTCCTATTAAGCAGTGGAGTCAGAACCTTCCACCAAACTTGCTCTTCCTTTTCCTATCACTTACCTGGCCAATAAAATCCATAGGGCTCAGTGATAAACCTGCAGGTCTGAGGAAAAGACCCTCAGACAAATGTGTTGGTCAAACTAAACAGCAGCACCTTGGGCAACCGAACCCTATTAAATGTATCCAGATAAACATACTAGGGATTATTCTATTAGTATTTACCAGACAGAAAACTTCCAGATTTCAGTTTCATGGGGTTCGGTAGCTATTGGAGCAACACAAGACCGCGATTTGCTTTATAATGATGTAAGGCTAGGGTTAAAGGAGCATAAAGCGCCCACAGATTAAAAAACTAAATAGAGGAACGTCTTACTAACAGTATCACACCTGAGAATGAACGGTACAGCTTAACACAGTAAGGGGAAGCTCTCGACGGTACATAATGATGCCTAAGAATAATCAATATTGGTAAACGCAAGATGATCACGGGGGGGGGGGTCCCAGCTATTTCCGAGAAATGGTTGGGGCATATGCCCAAGTATCATCTTTTTATCCTCTTTTTCGCATACCCCACTTCCTGTATTAGCACACAGAAAGTTTTTCTTTGATTGGCTAAGACGTCCATGTTTTACAAACAGCACATCAGTGGATGTGCCACTGACCATTACCCTTCCTGTTCAGTATCCACCCTTCAATTTTGACGATCACTTCTATAAAATAAAGAGTTAGTAGAGGGAATTGTACTGTTGAGCCATGATAAAAGTGAAGACATTTTGTATATAAAATAAACCTTTTATTGGCTAACTAAAATGATATTGAAAATGCAAGCTTTGAAGCTACTTGGCTTCTTCCTCAGAGCATGAGCAATACTGAATACTTGTAAAGCACTGTATTTTATCACATGACTAGAACAAAGACTTTCTGACATTACTAGTGTTATCTTTTGCCCCCCAATGCATCTGCCTGGCAAGGCGTGTAAGCAAAACGTAATGCACATTCACTGATCAGGCAGTAATAAAAAAGAATTAGTCAAGGTTTTAAACAAACAATCAGATTACACTTCATCACCTCTAGTGTCCATGGAAGGAGTCTGGGATAAAATTGATGATATTTTATGGTTGTGGTTGATTATAGGAATGTGCTCTGTATTAAACTCTATCATGACTTATAAGGGCCCATTATAGTAAAAATTGTTTTTTTATTAATGTTCTTCTAAAGTATCCTATAACGTCTCCCATCCACAACCAGGGTACCTTTAGTTTTCTTTAAATTCTTATATCCCCCGACTATAAGCCTTTGAATATGCTGTGATTTGTAGGAGCTGCTACACGAACTCTTCTGTCAAATCAAAGGCACACACCCACAAATCACAAAGCGCCCCCTGCCGTACTGTCACACACTCTCTCACCTCACCAACATATGGTAACCATGTGTGCAAAACACAGGTACAAATGCTGTGTGCTAAACACACTCAAGTAAACCATTAACCCCAGCAATAATGAACATAACACACTATAAAACAAAAAGCCACCTCCCTCCCCCCCATAAAAACTTATATACATACAAAACCGTGACTCAAAGGGACATTAACTACAGTATATATGAAATACTATAATACATACTATATACCAAACAGAAACCACATTGCAATATTATGAAATATATAGACTAAAGCAACTGTACATGTAAACGGACACAAGCAGTGTCACTAGTGTTGTGAAGGTCCTTCACTACAGAGCTGCTGTTACACTGATCTCTTTCCAGTGATTATGATCTGCAGCTAAGAGCAGGGGAGAGAATGAAACTTTAGGTAAAAATAACATAACAATTAGCAAAGTTAGGAAACCGGCAGAGTTCATGTAATTCTTGTTAACGAATTCTCGCACCACTGTTGTTCTGTATAAACCGCCCGTCACTGCTTGAGGGGGAGTAGACAGAGAGTGGAGGGGGACTTACACAGCTTGGTACAAACTTCTTCTGCCAGTGTGAAGAACGAAGCCACACAGAAACATTAAAGTAAGGCAGCTTATACTGAAGTGAATCTATACATGTATACAGACAAAAAGTTTTTTTTTTTTCACTATAGTTGCCCTTAAGATAGAAACATAATGACACATAAAGTTCTTTGTTGCGTCCCAAATTTTTTGTATAATTTACATTCCATTCTAACCTCTCCTTTTGGGATCTGAAAATTTCCATGAGTCACTGTGCCTTTTAGGTCTTCAGGCTGTGTTCCTTGGCACAGGAATGGGCACCCACAGTACATTCCTTTATTGTTATTAATTGGTGAATCTATAAGAGTTCTCCATGCCTCTGGTCTGTCCAGTCTCTCTCCTACATAATCAGAGGGCTTCTAGCCATTTTTGGTGCCCTAGGGGCGCCTTCCCAACCTAGTGCGCCCCTTCCCCCCCCCCCAAAAAAACAAAAAACTTGGCCTGTAAAACTTCAGCTGGGTTTCTTCCCTCTACTTCTGTTTTTTATAGTGGAACTGCTTTTACTATTTGTAGATGCACACGCGTAACCAGGTGAGGTGGGCGTGTATACATACGTTACTAGTTGGTACGAGGCACCGGCGCTGTACCAGGTGGAGGTGGAGCGTGTAGAGCTCGTTACTGTCGGTATGAAGCACAACGCTGTACCCAGGTGAGGTGGCGTGTGATCATACTTTACAGTTGGTAAGAGGCACACGCTGTAACCAGGTGAGGTGGGCATGTATACTCGTTACTAGTGGTAAGAGGCACACACTCTGTACCATGGGAGCGGGGCGTGTATACATACATTACTAGTTGGTAGAGGCACACGACTGTGATACCAGGGGGAGGTGTGGGCGTTTATACATACATTACTATTTTGGTAAAGGCACCTCTGTACCAGGTGAGGCGGTGCGTAGTATACAACGTTATAGTTGGTAAGAGCCCACTCTGTCCCATGTGAGGCGGGCAGGTATACATACGTTACTTTTGGGTCGGGAGGTGTTTGTTGATCCACCTAGGCTGGGAACCGAGCCCCCAACTGGCCGGCCACGGGCGTGAAGTCTGGTTGGACGGTGTTCGTTGATCCGCCAGGGCCGGAACCAAGCCCCCAACCAGCCGGCCACACCCAGCAATGGGCGTGAAGTCCGGTCGGGCGGTGTTTGTTGATCCGCCTAGGCTGGGAACCGAGCACCCAACTGACCAGCCACGGGCGTGAAGTCCGGTCGGGCGGCGTTCGTTGATCCGCCAGGGTTGGAACCAAGCCCACAACCGGCCGACCACGGGCGTGAAGTCCAGGCGGACGGTGTTCATTGATCCGCCATGGTCGAGCAACGTTTGTTGAACTTCCAGGAATCGAAGAGCTGCTAGAAACCTAGGACAGTATGCCAGGAAGCGAGCCCACAAGGAACCGAGGAAGATCCATCAGCAGAATTCGTTGATCCACCATGGCCGGAACCAAGCCCTCAACCCACCGGCCTAAATGAACTTTGGATGGCGTTATTTTATTTACGCCACCGCGTGATCCGCCATGGATGAGCAACGGTACTCGGTCCACTAGGAACCGATGAAGCATCAGGAACCGAGGAGGATCCGCTAGGAAGCGAACCCACAAGAAACCGAGGAGGATCCGCCAGAAAGCGCACCCGCAAGGAACAGAGGAGGATCCACCAGGAATCAAAATCAGATGGCTATGGTCATGAAGTCTGATCTGGTGGCGTTGATTTATATACCAAGGCTGGAACTGAACCCCCAACTGACTGGCCATGTGCGTGAAGTCCGGTCGGGAGGTGTTTGTTGATCCACCTAGGCTGGGAACCGAGCCCCCGGCAAAATCAGCGACGAAAAAACGTGCGTTTTTTTTTGCGTTCTCCGAAAAGGAAAAATCACGCGGCATTTTGTCAACTAGATTTTTTTCAAAAAAGCAATCAGCAAGAAGCGCGAACGAAGGAGCGCAAACTACAAACAAAACCGCAGCACGTAGTGGTCTAGCCCTAACATAAGAAAAAAATGTGCAGCAGGCAGCGGTCCCTGGTGGGTACAAAAAACAGAGTTCCGTCACTGATGATACAGATGTCTAATATTAATGGAAAACACAGATCTCCTCTGTCTTCTAATACCGATTAATAATTTACAGTAGGTGTAACATTTCCACTTTATACAATCCAATAGTGGGACCGAAGAAACAAGATAATAACTCCTGATCCTAGTAGAACATATACTTGTCTGATGTGACACGGTATCGAAAGTGCCTAGTTGTCTTCTAAACCTATATAATGTACAGTAGAGGTAGCCATTTTTCCCTATGCTATAGGGCACGGTGGTACTCCAAGATTTCCGCTGTGCCTGTATGACATCTCACTTTTTAAGACTGCCTCAAGTGACTTCAATATCCACTATTAATTTACAATTATAGTATACAATTGATTAATCTTAAATACATGAGTGGTACTCAGAGTTCCTATCCATGATAGATACTGCAAAAAAAAAAAGGTCTTGTCCCTTGAAATTTACTATATAACATAGCAACTCCCATGACTCTAATACTCCCAATTATGTATAAGTCCAGTTGGAAGCTAACATTATCAACATTATAGATACATGGGGTGTACCCAGGGGTCCCTGTCCTCTATAACCTAGGGCTTTATATCTCAATGAACTCCTCATTGTACTTCTTCATAATCTTAAATAAATGTTACAGTAAGGGGATCTTATCCCGTATATAAACAATGGTAGGTACCCAAATATTCCCTTTACATCTATAAACATAACTTATATATATCACAACTCGGCTCAGTGACTTCGAGAGTATCCTTATAAATTACATAAGTAGGGGAGGAGTAGTCCATTACCCATTATCATACTGTATGGTACCAAGAGCCCACAAAAACTGGATATCCAACTCTAATAACATAACTTTATATCAAAGCAACAGAAACTGCGACGGACATGTTCCCTGCCTGTAACTAACATCTAACTTTATATTGTGAGACAGCACCCTCGAAAATAAGCTTCTAAAATCTTCATAATTTACAGTAGAAAGAGAAGAAATACATTATCGAAACCTTATAATGAAGCATGGTGTTGTACCAAAACAGAGTAACAAGTCCTGTCCTGTAAAAATTTACCTTTGTAATGCGCAATGGAGAACACCTCAGTAGCTTCCTAATATCCTGTAATAGTTTACAAAGTGGAAATAGGGTAGATACGTATCCCTGATATAGCAGTTGGTTTGGTACCCAAGTTCCCTTCAAACTGGTATAACCAAATAACTTTATATGACAACAAGAAACTCCTCAGTAAGACAATTCTATGTATCCTTATATTTGTTACAGTATCGGGGGATAACGCTGTTGTCCTTATAATACATGTTAGTGACCACAGAATTCGCCTGGCCTGTATCACAAATATAAACCTAATAATGTAATGGGACACACTGGAACCTCAGTGACCATATCCTACTTCGACTGTATAGGTTTAAAGTAGGTGTTGTCTATATGCACCTTTGAAAAATGACATGATGGAATAAATACCCAAATTCCCTGTCCGTATAACCTATAAACGTTTGTATGAACACAACACTCCCTCAGTGACTTCTACATATCCTAATCATGAAAAAAGGGGGGGAAAATACAAAGTAAGCGGAAACATTATCCTTATCATACAGTGGTACCAGAGGCGAGATTCCCGTCCTCTATACATACCTTTTTAATAACCCAGAACTCCTGCGGTGCCTTCTCAATAATGCTGTAGTCGATTTACAGGGGTGGGGGATCATGGGTCTATTATAAAAATACCTGGTGAGCACCCAGAATTCCCTGGCCTGTATAACATAGTAGAGAGGAGAAAAAATAACTTTGGTATAGGGAGGACAGACAACTCCTCAGTGAACTTTATATACCATATGGAAAATTAACAATAGGTATGATAGCAAATTGGATGGTCAACGTCATAATGACAGTGGGTAACCCCGATTTCCACTGTCCTGTATAACTATAACTTTAAATATGGGGACAGGGAAGACAAGCACTCACTCAGTGACTCTAAAACCTCCTTATAGATTTACCGTAACGGATACCCTTCCCTTATAATACATAGTGTAACCACAGATCCCTGTCCCGTATAACCTATAACTTTATATGACCAGAACATCCTCAGTGTTTTTAATATCCTTGAAACTTTCCAGTATGGATACATTATCCCTTATATACCTGTGGTACCGGAGAGTTCCCTGTGTCACTCTATAACATAACTATTATCTATACACAAAACTCCTCAGTAATCTATAATATCCATTATAAATTTCAGTCGGGATATTACTCCCTTATAATACATGGTGATACCCATATTCCCTCTTCTGTAATTACATAAACTTTCATTGCGAACAGAACTCCTCAGTGCTTCGAACTCCTTATAATTTAGCAGTATGGGACCACTAATCCCTTATACTACAGGGGGTACCAACAGAATTCCCTGTCCTGTATAACCATAATTAAATTTTAATAGGCACACAGAACTCCTACCGCGCACTTCTAAATCCTTATAATTATAACAGTGGGGAGATAAATATATCCATTATAAAATAAATGGTTGGTACCACAGAAGTTCCCTGTAGTCTTGTATAACATTTACCACTTATATAACACCAACCTCCTCATGATTAATTCCTTATAATTTACAGTAGGGGATACATTATCCACTTATAATACATGTGGTACCCAGAGTTCCCTGTCCCCTCTACCCTAACTTTCTAATCGACACAATAAACATCCTCACGACTTCTAATATCCTTATAATTTCCCAGTGGGGGATACATTTCCATTATAATACCGGTGGGTGGAAAAGGAAAGAAAAAGAGGAAGGGGGGGGGGGGCCCATAAAAAGTTCCCATAGTTCATTATAACCATATAACTTTAATAGAGACAAACTATCCTCAGAAGGGGTAAAAGGAGGGAAAAGACTTCTAAAATCTTTAACATTTACAAGTATGCAGTGGATAGCGATTATCAACGCTTATCGACATGGTTTGGAAGGGGGGCCCCCAGATATCCCTTGTGCGCTGTAGGTAGCGCATATAATTAATTTTATATGCACACAAACTCGCTCCGTGGCCTCTAATGATAAGTGGGATCCACTCACCCCAACTTGAAATTTGGAAGGTTATTAAGAAGTCAGCCAAAGGAGTTGGTCCGTGACCAATACTACTAGCCCGGCAGGCCGAGTTACCTTCTTATAACAAGGGCACGGACCTCCAAGGTGACTTTTGAATATCCCTTATAATTCCAGATTCGGGGGATGCCATTATATATTAATAACCCTACCCCTGATGGTCTTCGGTTTCCATTCTCCTCCCATAAACTCACAACCCTGGAAAAACTTGTAAAAGAGATCTACTAGAACGGGGCTATGACTCTTACAGTGTCCAATCCCATCAAATCCAAACTGACACAAAAATGGAGGTAGGGTTGAGTATACTTATAATTTAACAACGGGGGGATACAATTATATCTAATATAATACAGGTGGTACCCAGGAATTCCCACCTTTCGCGGTGGGGTATCACATATAACTTTCACATTGAGACAGAACTCCTCAGTGTATTTCTAACTCCTGATATTATATGGGTACCGTAGGTAGAAATACAGTGGTCAAACTTAATAATAACATCCTTAAAAGGGGACAGTATTGGGGCTCCTTTAGGCATACTGAAGGGAGAGATATAAGTGCATGAAACACAATCTGTATCTTAAAATCTTTACAGTAAAATTTTGTACTCGAAAATAGTGCCTATAATTAGGGGGAGGATTATTCTTATTATTGTTGAATTATTATGATTGAGATTAAAAAACAGCGTCGAACTTTTACGGGGTAAGCTAAACTTTGACAAAAGTTGCATTAAGGTGTACGCATGAGGATCAACCATAGGCATAAGGTTTGGCATCAATGTTAGTGCAAGTAATAAAAGTGCAATATTTAAAGTGGTGGGTCCATTGCTTAATATCTTATAATATTTATAACATAATCTTATGTTGGCCGTAAGAAATCTAGTAAGATCTATGGTAAATTCTTGATGATGTCCATCCGATGAGGTACAGCTAAAAGAACCCGGTAAAGAAAGGAGACCGGGGCGGGGTCATATGGAATACATTGAAATTTGGGGATGAATCCTTCCTGTGGCGTTGATAATGCATAAAACCCAGTCAACATTTTATTTGTTTGGTAGACGAGATCGATGAAGGCGGATTGTTATGACACCTGTGTTACTGACTTATTGTGCTAAGATATCTTTAAATATCATCGAATTTTTACCCTCCAGCTCCATCCTTTTTATATTTTCTCATTCTTGCTGGTTGGCGGTTGTTGGTTTTCAAAATGGGTCCGGTAACAATTTTCAGCGCGGTGTCATTGAGTGACTGTGGCCATAACTTTAAACTTTGTGATTTAATAGGGAATAAACTGTCTCCAATTCGTCCAAACTAGATTAGGTGGGTTGTATAAGAGAACATTCCATTGTGGAACAAAGAAAAATTCGTTATGAAACGCTCAAAAAAGAAGCACGTCTCTATCTAACAGGTGGTAAGGATCTTTCAACCATGTGACGAGGCTTATAGTCAGGTATCCAACTTATAGTCATGTTCCACAATGAATATATAGGGCAAGCCAAAATGTAACCAAATCATTATAGATCATAAAGAGAAAAAAAGGTTGACCCGTTATAGCATGTACCCAGCTTATAGCATGTTACCGGAGGGACGTTATAGTCATGTACCCAGCTCATAGTTATGGACCATCTTATAGTTCTCATTGACCACTAAAACACATCGCCAAATAATAGACCAGCTTAATAAGCCAGGAAGGTTGGTGTGACCATTTTTATAAGATCATGTGGAGCCAAGAAGATTATAGTCCCAAGGTGTGAGCAGGGGAACGCCGGTGTCGCCCCATGTAATTGAATTGGCTACTCCAGTCCCAACTTTTCATTGTTAAAAACTGTCTGTACCGGTTGTTCCTGTTTCGGCCCAAACATAAGAAAGACCAATAACTTATCGATGTTTCTCCCTCAATGGGTACGGTGAGGGGGGAACAGGGAACAAATTGATGAATCCCAGAACAAAAAAAACGTGGAAGCGGATATTTCAACAACAGTTTACCAATATCTTTCTGCCCAGTATACGCGAGGGTTGTGGCCATAAAATATCCCTATTGGATAGTGGACATTGTTCCCCCCAATGCAGGTGACTGGGATCCTGAGCCGCGCATCATGCTTAAATCCCGTCTCCAGAGGGCAGCGGGCCCAACGGGGCAAGCAAACGCAATGCAATCGCATGCCGATTTCGAATGTGCGTATATTTTTTGCGTATGGACCGTATTTCGGATAATTTATTCAATAATGGTAGGGGGAACGGGACGCATGCGAATTGTCGATAAAAAAATTCAGAAACGCAAAACGCAATCACGATCGCGCAAAAACGCAGAAAACGTGCGTTTTTTATTGGCGAATTGACTGGTCTTTTCAAGTGTTTTATTTTTTTTTATAAGGACGACATGCGCAACAGCAAGGGCAGCAAATGCAAAAAAAAAAAACTGCAGCACTGTGGTACTAGACAACCAAAACAGAGAAAAATGATCATGCGAATCAGCTGACCCTAGGTGGGTGACCAAAGGCAGAGGGTTACCCTGTCCTGATCAACAGATACTTTAAAGGACACATTATATCCTCTTGCTTCATAAGTGCCCTTAGTAACTTTCCAGTAGGGGATAACATTTCCCATTAATAATACGAATAGGGGTAACCATAGTTACCCTAGTCCTTATAAATAGGTACCTTTATTGGTGTACACAGAACTCAACTCAAGTTTGCTTCTAATATGCCTTAGAATTTACAGTAGGGAATAAACATTATCGACCAATATATAATTCCATTGGTGGTAACCCGATTCCCTGTCCTGTATAACTATAACTAATAATAAATGGCCACGATCTCCCGCAGGTGGCAAAATAGTCGATAATCGCTTATAATTTCAGTTGGGGATACATTATCCCTTATAGGATAAAAAATGGTGGTTAACCCCGAGTTCCCTTCACGTATACTATAACTTTATATGGAACAGAATTCTCAGTTGACTTCTATAAATCCTTCTACATTTACATAGAGGATACATATGTCCATTATAGAAATACAGGGAAAGGCGGGTGTACACAAAAAAAGGAAAAACAGGAAAGTTGGCCCGTTTAAACCGTGTATAAGCTATAACGTTACGTCTTAGACCTCGGAGCAGAAATGACATCCAATATCCATATTATTTACAAATTAGGGTATACATTTTGATTCTTATCAAATCATGAATGGGTATCAGAAGTTCCCTATCCGAGCCATGTATAACTCAAGATCGAGAATGTCTTGAGAATTTATAATATACCATCGGAAACGTCCTCATTGACTATCTACTTCCATATTATACAGATAAGGGTAACATTATCCCTTATAATCACATGTGTGGTACCACAGAGTCCTGCCTCTCGTAACGATAAAAAAAAGCAAAGAGCTTTAATAATCAAGGTTTGAAAACACATGACCTCCTCATGTGGGAAACTGGGGTGCTAATCAATCCAATTATAATTTACGAGTAGGGGATGAACATTATCACCTTATAACCATGGTGGTACCGGGCAAGTATCCCTGTCATCTATAAAATAACTTATATAGACCACAGGGAACTCACATACAGAGTGACTTCTAAAATATCCTTATGAATTTACAGTAGGGAATTAAAACCTTGATGCCCTTATAAATACAAAGTGGTACCACCGAGCTAGCATCCCTGGTCCGCTATAACATAACTGATATAGACACCGAACTGCTCAGACGACTGTCTAATATCCTTATATTTCCCAGTAGCATGGGACTGTATACATTCATCCGCCTAATATAATAACATGGTGGTACCCGGAGTCCTGTCCCCCTGTATAACATATACTTTATATGGAGACAAACTCCTCAGTGACTTCTAAAATCTTTATAAATTACCGTTAGAATGAAATACTTATCCCGTTATAAAAATCAATTTGGGTGGTACCGGAAAGTTCAATGTCCTGTATAACATTTTAACACTTAATAATGCACCGCGAAGCTCCTCAGTGACTTCATCATATCCTTGATATTTACAGTAGGGGATACATTATCCCTTATAAAACATTTTGGTATACACAAACCGACAGTTCCATGGGGTCCATGTTAACCTACTAAATTACTAATTGGACACGAACTAACCTCAGTGACTTCTAATAATCCTTATAAGTTGTACCAGATAGGCGATAATACGATATATCCCGTTATAATACATGGTGAGTAAACCCAGAAAATTAAGAACACCGGTCCCTATATATAAACATATACTTTGTGAGGACACAGAACGTCCTGGCGAGTGACTTACTAATACCAATATATAAATTTAGAAAAACAGGTAGTGGATACATTGGAAAATCGGCCATTATAGTCACATGGTAGAAATAGCGCGGCATAAGAAAATTCCCATTATCCACTGATATACATATCGCTTGTGTTTCTGAGACACATAACTCCTGACCTTAGTTACTGCTTCTAATATCCTTAAATTTTATCCCGTAGCGGATACATTCTCAACCTATAATACATAGTGGGTACCAGAGTTCCCTGTCCTCATCCAGAACTTTATATAGACTCAGACCTCCTCATTGACTTCTAATATCCTTCTAATTTACCGTGGGGGATACATTATCTCTATAATACTGGTGGTACCCAGAATTCCCTGTCCTGTATAACATATATAACTTTATATGAGACATAACTCCTCAGTGACTTTCTATATCCTTAAATTTACAATGGGGGATACTTATTTCCTCATAATCATGGTGTTACCCAGATTTCCCCTTCTTTGTATAACATATAACTTTATATGGCACCCAGAACCCTTAAAGTGACTTCTAATTATCCTTTAATTTACAGTACACACAAAAGCGGATCCCTTATCCCTCATACTGCAAGTGGTACCCAGAATTCCCTGCTCTGTAACATATAACTTTATATGACCCAGAACATCTCAGTGATTTTAATATCCTTATATTTACAGTAGGGGATCATTATCCCTTTAATACATGGTGGTACCAAGAGTCCCTATCTCTATAACATAACTTAGACAGACACAAAACTCCTTAGTCATTTTTACTATCCTTATAATTTACAGGAGGGGATCATTATCCCTTATAATGCTGGTGGTAACCCAGAGTTCCTGTCCCTCTATAAACCTAACTTTAATAGACACAGAATTTCCTCAGTGACTTCTAATTTCTTATAATTTACAGTGGGGGATACATATCCTTATAATCATGGTGGTACCCAGAGTTCACTGTCTGTCAGTACATATACTTTATATGGAGACAGAACTCCTCAGTGACTTCTCAAATCCGTATATTTACAGTAGGGATACATTATCCCTTATAATACATGGTGGTACCCCGCTTCCCTGTCCCTCTATAACATAACTTTATATGACCCGAACTCTCAGTGCTTCTAGTTCCTTATAATTTACAGTGTGGATACATTATCCATTTAATACATGGATGGTACCAGAGTTCACTGTTCTGTATACATTAACTTTATATGGAGACAGAACTCCCTCAGGACTTCTAAATCCTTATAATTTACAGTCGGGGATCCTTTCCCTTATAATACATGGTGTACCGCATAATTCCCTGTCCTGTATAACATTTATTTTAATGCACACAGAACTCTCCTCATCAACTCTAATATCCTTATACTTTATACAGTGGGGGATAAATTATCCATTATATACATGTTGTACCCATAGTTCCCTGTTCTGTATAACATTTACTTTATATGCACACAGAACTCCTCAGTGACGTCTAATATCCGTATATTTACAGAGGGGATACAGTATCCCTTATATCATGGTGGTCCCAAGTTTCCCTGTCCTCTATATACATAACTTTATGTAACACAGAACTCCTCAGCGACTTCTATATCCTATAAAATTTACGTGGGGGATACATTAATCCATTCGATACATTGTGTTACCCAGAGTTCCCTGTTTCTGTAATAACATATACTTTATATGGAGACCTGAACTCCCATGTCTTCTAAAATCTTTATAATTTACAGAGGGGATACTTATCCTTATAACATGTTGGACCCAGAATTTCCTGTCCTGTATAACATTTAATTTTATATCACACAGAACGCCTCAGCAACTTCTAACTCCTTTAATTTACAGTGGGGGATACATTATCCATTATACACCTGTTGGTACCAGCAGAGTTCCCTGTTCTGTTAAAACTTTAACTTTATATGCACACAGAACTCCTCAGTGACTTCTAATACCTATAATTTTACAAGTATGGGATACATTAATCCCTATAATACTAGTGGTACCCAGAGTTCCCTGTCCTCATAACTAACTTTATGTAGGACACAGAACTCCTCGACGACTTCTAATTATCCTTAAACTTTACAGTGGGGGATACATTATCCATTAAATACATGGTGGGTACCCAGAGTTTCCCTGTTCTGTATAACATATAACTTTATATGGAGAGCAGAACTCCTCAGTGGACGTCTAAAATCTTTATAATTTAACAGTAGGAGTAGTACATTAATCCCTTATAATACTGTTTGGAACCCAGAATGTTCCTGTCCTGTATAACATTTAATTTAATATCCACAGAACTCCTCAGGACTTCTAAATCCTTATGAATTTACAGTGGGGATCATTATGCTATTAATAAATACTGGTGTCCAGAAATTCCCCTGTCCTGTTAACATATAACTTTACATGAGAACAGAACTCGCTCATGTGACTTTTAATATCCTTATTTTTACGTAGAGATAATTATCAACTTTATATTTTACAGTTAGATCCTTTAGGGCTACATTGAAGGGGGAATCATAAGTGATAAAAAAATCTCTATCTAAATCTTTTACATATTTGATTCGGATTTGCCTATATTAGTATTATTTTATTGTTGTTTATTATGGTAGATTTATAGTGTCAACTTTTCGGTAGCTCTTTATATGTTGCATTCAATATACATGAGGAAAACATACTTTTTACATACATGGGTAGTGCAAGTAATAAAAGTGCAAATATTTCAAGTGATGGTCCATTGCTTAATATATTATATATTTAGCTAATGTTTTGCAGTAAGAAAATCTAGAAGATATGTAAATTCTTGATGATGTCATCCGTGATGTCACTCACTAGTGAATTAACATGAAATTTGATATCCTCCCTGTGATGTCATAAAAACCAGTAAAACATTTTATTATTTTGTGAGACAGCGATGAAGCAGGATATTTTTTATCAACTTTCTCTGCTTTTGCTGATTCTTTTTTCCATCTTGTTTACCCTCCAGCTCCATCCTATGTTATTTTATTCGTCTTCTGGTGCTGGTGTTGGTTTTCTGGTCCTTGTAACAGTTCACCGTTAAGTAGTCTCTACTTTACTTTATTTAAAGGAACTGTCTCCAATTCTTCCAAACTAGTTTAGGGTGTAATAGAAGCTTCCATTGGACCTTCATATGACCTAATCACATCTCTACTACAGTATTGTAAGATATTTTCAGTCATGGGATGACCGGCTTATAAGTCATGTATCCAGCTTATATCATGTGACCAGTTATAGGCAATGTAACCATCTTATAGTTATGTACCAGCTTATAGCCATGTACCCGCTTATAGTTATGTGACCAGCTTATAGCATGTAACCACTTATAGTTATGTGACCAGCTTATATTATATGTGACCAGCTTATAGCCATGTAACCAGCTTATAGTCATGTACACCAGCTTATAGTTTTATTTGGACCAGCTTAATAGCCAATACAACCAGCTTATATTTGTACATGTGACTAGTTTATATCCCAAGTGACCAGCTATTTGTCCATGTAAACCCTCTTATAGTCATGTAACCAGTTTATAGTTATGTTGAACAATGTAAATATAGTCTGTACCAGCTTATAGTCCATTGTATTAACCAGCTTATAGCCATTACCAGCTTATGTTTGTACCAGTTTATAGCCAAGTGACCAGCTTATTGTCATGTAACCAGTAACCATTATAGTTACAGGTTACATATCCATTATAGTTATAGTTACAGTTATGTGGACCAGCTTATAGCCATGTACAGTATAGATGTACCAGCTTAATAGTCATTAAAACCAGCTTTAGTTATGTGACCAGCTTATAGTATAGCCAGTAACCGCTTATGTATGTACCAGCTTATAGTCATTAACCAGCTTCTAGTCTATGTAGACCAGCTTATAGTATGAACCAGCTATAGTCATGTAATCCCCTTAGTCCATGTAACCGCTATAGTATGTAACCAGCTTTATCGTCAGTACCATTTTATAGTTTTACCAGTATACGTCAGCTTTATCAGTACCAGCTTATAGTGACCAGTTGCTTACCTAGTCTGTGCCAGCCTTTCCCTTCCCTGTATTATTGGCTCTCCATCCCAACTGTCATTGTAAACTGTCGCTGTCCAGGTTGTTTCCTGTTCCTCGTTTCCCACATTAAGCTGTAACTGATCATGTTCTCCTCTGGGGCGGAGGGGAAGCAGAGGACAATTATGTTAATTCCCATAACGCCACTGGAAGCAGATATTTCAACATTTACCCATATATCATTTCTCACAGGATACAGCAGGGTTGTCATTAGTCCCTATTGGATGGGAATTGTCCCGACTGCAGGTACGAGATCCTGAGTCCCGCAGTCAGGGCTAAATCCCGTTACAAGGGCACGGCCACCATGCAACGCCAACGCAAATGTAATCGCATGCGATTTCATGATGGCGTTTTTTTTTTGCGTTTTGCGCTTGTGATTTCTTCAATAAGTATAGGAAAACCAGGCGATTGCGACTGTTAAAAAATGCAGAACGCAACGCAAAATCCATCGCACGAAAAACAATGCGTTTTTTGCGTTGCCGCATTTTCAATGATTTTTTCAAAACGCAATCGCAAACGCAAGCACAAACGCAGCACTGTGGTCTAGCCCTAACAGAGAAAAATGTCAGCGCAGCTCCCTGGTGGTACCCAGAGTTCCCTGTCCTGTAATAACATATAACTTTAATGGACACAGATCTCCTCAGTGACTTCTATATCCTTACAACCAATTACAGTAGGGAATACATTATCCCTTAAGTACATGGTGGTACCCAGAGTTCCCTGTCCTGTATAACATATAACTTTATATGACACAGAATTCTCATGACTTCTAATACCTTATAATTTTACAGTAAGGATACTTGTTTCCATTATAGATATCACGGGTGGTACTCGAGTTCCCCGTGTTCCTGTAACATATAACTTTATACGACTCCTCAGTGACTTCTAATATCCTATTAAATACGTAGGGTATCCATTATTCTTATAATACATAAGTGGTACTCAGAGTTCCCTGTCCTCTATACATAGTTTATATAGACAAAGAAAACTCCTCAGTGACTCTAATATCCTTATAATTTACCGTAGGGGATACATTAATCCCTTATACATACATGGGTGGGTACCACAATTGTCCCTTTTCATCTATAACATATTTCTATATAGACAAGAACTCCTCAGTGACTTGCTAATATAGCTTATATTTACAGTGGGGGGATACATTATCCTTATAATACATGGTGGGTTACCCAGAGTTCACTGTTGTTTACATATAACTTATATGGGGACAGAACTCCCAAAAATGACTATTCAAATCCTATGTAGATTTACAAGGGTATCATTATCCCCATTATATACAACATGTGGTAGGACCGCAGATTCCCTGGTCCTGTATAACATAACATCTTTATTGACACAGACTCCTCAGTGCTTCACATATCTTATAATTTACAGTAGCCTATATACCTTTATAGTACATGGTGGTCCCAAAGTTCCCTGTCCTGTATACATATCATTTTATATGGACACAGAACTCCTTTGTGACTTTCTAATATCCTTAATTTACAGTAGGGATAATTATCCCTTAAAATAATCAAGTGGGTACCCAGATTGTTCCCTGTCCTGTAAACATATAACTATTAACTTTAATGGACACAAGCCTCAGTGACTTTTAATATCCTTATAATTTACAGTAGGGGAAACATTATCATCCTTTTAATACAATGGTGGTACCCGAGAGTCCCTGTCCTCTATAACATAATTTATATAGACAAACAGGACCTCCTAGTGACTTCTAATAGCCTTATAATTTACAGTGGGGATACCTTATCACTTATAATACATGGTGTACCCAAGAATTCCCTGCTCCGTATAACATATAACTTTATATAGACCAGAACTCCTCAGGGACTACTAAATAGCCTTATAATTTAACGTAGGGGATCCTTATCTTCCCTATAATACATGGGATAACCCAAGTTTCCCTGTCCTGTATAACCTATAACTTTATATGGACAAGAACTCCTCATTGGACTTCTTATATCCTTAAATGATGAGTTTACAGTAGGGGCGATACATACATCTCCTTATAATACATAGGGGTACTCCAGATTTCCCTGTTTTCTATTTATTACAACTCAGCCTGTGTCCTTTTAAACTCGTATGACACAAAACCCTTCATGACTTCGACATCCTTATAGTTTATAGTCGGGGATAGTTATCCATTATCAAACTGAAGCTAATAGCTAAGACTATTGTCCTTTTGTGCCTCTTAGGTCTGGGGGGGATTTCACCTGTGCCTTTCATAACTCATCCTGTGTGCTTTACTTCTATATATACACAAACTCCTCAAATTACTTACTTACTTCTATATTTCGATTCTTTACAGAGGAGATCTTTATCACTTTTATTTTACAGTTGGATTCCTTTAGGTATACATGAAGGGGGGAATATAAAGTGATAAAAAATCTCTATACTAATCTTTACATTTGATCGTATGTGCCTATATTATTATTATTATTATTTTGTTATTATTGTCGATTTATAGCGCACATTTTCGGTGGCGCTTTACAGTTGCATTACTATACATGAGGAAAACATACATGTTACATATGGGTAGTGCAATATTAAAAGTGCAAATATTTCAAGGGTGTCCATTGCTTAATATTTATTAATATTTAGCTAATGTTTTGCAATAGAAAAATCTAGAAGATCATGTAAATTCTTGATGATGTCATCCTGATGTCACTCACTAGTGGAATCCCATTGAAATTTGATATCCTCCCTGTGATGCCATCAAACCAGTAAAACATTTTATTAATTTGTGAGACAGCGATGAAGCAGGATGTTTTTATCAACTTTTCTGCTTTTGCTGATTCTTTTTCCATCTTGTTTACCCTTCAGCTCCATCCTCTTTTATATTGTTTATCTTCTTCTGGTGCTGGTGTTGGTTATTTTCTGGTCCTGGTAACAAGTTCAAGCCGTTCAGTAAGTACTTCATACTTTACGTTATTTAAAGGGGAACTGTCTCCAATTCTTCCAAACTAGTTAGTGTTGTATGAAGCTTCATGGACCTTCAATATGAACCTAATAACATCTCTATTACTTTGTAAGGATATTTTCACCATGTGAACAGAGTTCCCTGTCCCTGTATAACATATAACTTTAAATGGACACAGATCTCCTCATGACTTCTAATATTCTCAATTTACAGTAGGGGATACATTATCACTTATAGTACATGGTGGTACCCAGAGTTCCCTGTCCTGATAACATATACCTTTATATGGCAACGAACTCCTCATGACTTTCTAATATCCTTACAATTTACAGTAGGGGATACATTTTCCCTTATAATACATGGTGGTACCCAGAGTTCCCTGTCCTGTATAACATATAACTTTATATAGACACAGATGTCCTCAGTGACTTCTAATCTCCTTATAATTTACAGTAGAGTATACATTATTTCTTATAATACATGAGTGGTACTCAGAGTTCCCTGACCTGCATAACTCAGTCTGTGTCATTGTACCTTTATATAGACACAGAACTCCTCAATGACTTTTAATATCTTATATTGACAGTAGGGATACTTTATCCTTATAATACACGGGTGGTACCCAGAGTTCCCTGTATAACTCAGCCTGTGTTCTTGTACATTTATATAGACACAGATCTCCTCAGTGACTTCTAATATCCTTATAATTTACAGTATGGGAAACATTATCTCTCATAATACATGAGTGGCACCCAGAGTTCCCAGTATAACTCAGCCTGTGTCCTTGTACCTTTATATAGACACATATCCCCTCAGTGACTTCTAATCTCCTTATATATACGTTAGAGGTACTTTATCCCTTATAATACATGAGTGGCACCCAGAGTTCCCTGTATAACTCAGCCTGTATCCTTGTACGTTTTATATAGACACATATCTCCTGTGATAATTAGAACTATTGTTTCAGTATGATGTCCTTTTATACCTGTTACCTTAAGTAAATGTGCAGAAGTGCTTGCAATAAACTTTGATTTTTGTTGCAGCATTTGAAAGATCTTTTTACTTTATGCTTCCTGTCATGGAATGGCGGCAACTAAAGTTCCTATGTTATGTAACGTCTAACATAACATACCATACATAACATAGGAACTCTTTAGTTGCCGCCATTCCAGTGGTTATCTAATCATTCACTTTCTGTATAATGAGGTATCCAAGTTTGTTTTTTCTGGCTATGCAAGGCTCTGGGTCAGGATTTCCAACCCGCAGCCCTCCAGATTTTTGAAAACTACAACTCCCAGCATTCCTCCATTGCAGAAAAAACCAAAGAACACTGGGAGTTTGTAGTTTTCCAACATCTGGAGGGCCACAGGTTGGAAATCCCTGCTCTGGGCAATAGAGCATAAATTGTTAGGCGATATATATTTAGTTATCAGATCATCTCATAATTGGGGGACACTTATATTAATGTAGTAACAGGGCTGTGATAATTACAACCGGATTGATAACTGCAGTGATTCTGACAGGCTTGCTGCATGATTTCAATGTACATTGATTTCTAACTGCCCTTAGCTGTTTGAGAGTGCTTGTCAGAGAACGGTGGGACTAGTAGTGTAACTACATATTTATTAGGATTGCTCACATTTTGCAGACTATTTGAATAAGTAAAGCAAATTCAGGTTCTGCAACAAAAATCTATTTTTATATTTATCTGTTATATCAACATGTATGTGCTGATTATGGACTACCACACAATGACACCATAGGCAATAAACCTAGGAGTTAAAGATTATTCATTGCTACAGTCTACTACAACCAGCCCTTACTTACAAATCTCTAACCTAAATACAAAGGCAAGACCTGCTGTTTTGACTGCTGATTACAAGCTGAGCTTCTCTGAGGATTTCATGAAGTTTTATAGTGTCTCATAACCCCCCCCCCCCCCCAAACTGATTGGTCCAGAACAAATTAAATCCGATTGGCTCTTGTATTATTGACAAATCATATGTTGGGGGTGTGCCAAAATACCGTATAGAACAGCCAGAGGCCTAGTTCTGATTTAGTAAACAGCTGCTAGTTTGAGCTGCAAGCATAGCAACTGTCAGATGTTTGGTGCCTAACTGAGCTTTCTAAATGTGCAACCTTTGGTACCTGGTAGTTGCAGTATGGAGGCTCTCTGTTTTGCTACAATCAATTTTATCATTGTTTGGTGCTTAGTGTATAATTTTTTTTTTTCACATCTCGAAATTAATTGCCATATATGAAGCCTGAGTTTTTTCAGCCTGATCAAATTCCCCTGGCTTTGAACAAATTATTTTTGGTGTCGTTGAATTATATCTACCACCATTTCCCCTAAAAACACTCTCTAATAACAGAGGGCAGCCTGGGAATGGTTGGAGTTTATATTGGAAATATAGAGAACTACGGTTAATCAGGTAAAATACATGCAGCCAGGCTGTCAGAATGATCACAGTATAAAATACAACAATTTACAATAATGCAGCCCTGCTAATTACTTGGTCTGCTCCGGCTCTGTATATTACAAGGTTTTGTTACCATATAACTTTCATTATGGCTTTTACATGTGTGTGGGGAGAGATGGGATAAAAAGTTTTTCTTTGTTACCGAGTTTCTGAGATTTTCACTCAGTTTCCCAGGGAATAATGGGAAGATTTATTGACTTTATTAATAATTATATTGTGGGACTAGTAGACGTCTTAGAACTTTCTCCTTGATCTGCCCAGTACACGCGTGTTCTGCTTACTCTTGAGGTTCGTACACATGCGCTATCGTGGGTGTATAAATGGCTGTTACGGCCTATAATCGTGCCGTGTATGGGCACTTTATCTGGCGAAATGGGCACTCTTTCGGAAATCCCAAGTATAACCAGTTAAGGTATAACTCATTCCTTGAAACTTAATATGGACACAGAACTCCTCAGTAACTTCAAGTTTCCTTATAATTTACAGTAGGGGGTCACTATACTTATAATACATGAGTGGTACATAGGTTCGTCTTTTAACCCCAGCCTGTGTCCTCGTATTAGCTCATGTAACCGTCCTATTGCTGATTTATATGATACACATGCCATCGAGTCAGTCCTATAGCATAGCATGTTATTACAATTGACACTGCATAGCTAAGGGACATAAGAAGTATTTTGCATATCTCTGCCCCTTACTCTGGGGAACCTGGGTGTAAGACATTACTTTTTTTGTTTCTTAGATTTTGTGGGCAATGCTATTCATATAGCATGAGACTGCAAGATGCCTTCTGTTATAAGGTGTTTCAATATATAGTACAAGAGGAAAAAATAAATGAGATTCATTTTTGGTTTAAGTGCAATTCATTTATTTGTAATGGTTTAGTTTTAAGTAAAATTTTAGTAGTACATACATTTTAAAGTGTGTTTATCATGTAGGAACAGACGTTGAAGTCAGAATGTAATTTTTTTGTGGGGTTTTTTGGTGGTTCAGTAGGGAAACACTTTTGCAGATTTTGTGGAAATGTTGAGTTGTGAAACTATAGTTGGGTCCAAAAATGTTTTCTGTAGTATTGTTTTTGCTATATCTAGTCCTTTATAACTGTATAATGAGGTTGTGTTTATATTTGGTAGATGAAATGAAGTTGAGTGTTTTCAGTTATTTCTGTGTTTGTATTTGTTGTATTTTGTATATTTTGGGAGATATGAAGGAGAAATTGTTGATGCTTGTCAAGCTTTTGTGTCCCGATATTTGTATTATTTCATTCGGGGGTATTGTTAAGCTGGGTACACACATGCCAGATTTTTGAAAGATGACAGACAGGATCTGCAAGATCCCTATCTGTCATTTTTCAAAATGACGATACACACAGTCCTGCATGTCTCCCTATGCACAGCATATACTGTATACAGCATATATACAACATAACACACAATCATACACAGCGTAGGAGAACGCACAGAACGTGTGTGTTTCCCTCGGCAGCGTCAGACTCCCTATGGAGACTACTGTGGGCAACAATGGCACGCAGATTCTTGGACCTAACTGTTGGGAAGGGCAAGCCAGATCTCGTGGGGATGGGCCTAGGAGCAACCTTACCATGGAGGAGGAAGCCAGGAAAAAGAACACTGAGGTAGGGGGTGGGAAGGGAATAGAACAAAAAAACCTACACATGTTCAGCTTACAGCCCCAGCTATCTAATAATTTAGGTTACCATTTCAGTGTACATAGCCTTTAATCCTTTCACACACGTTGTAGATGTGGCTGCAGCTTTGAGCAGTCTGGCTGTTCCCATTTATGTTTTTTTCTTATAATAATTATTTAAATCATTTATTTAATTAAATTTTTTAAGTTATACTTACTTGGTATTTTAAAGGGTATGCCCGCAAAAAAGTAGGTATGTTTTCTAACTGATTTACTGAAGAACAGTTACCCCCGTTCTTCAGTAAATCTTCCAGAGAGAGGATACACTTACCCGTGGACCCTGCTCCAGCACTGAAATCCCTGCCGCCGCATCTCCATTCTTATGCACTTCGCGGGCAATGCACACACAGTGTGAAGGACGAGGACCGTGGCTCAGGATTCCCTGAGCTGGTCCGGTAATTGTATCCTCCTCTTGGAAATTACTAAAATATGAAGAATGTTCATGATCTCCTGTTTTCAGTAAACCATTTGAAACATCCTTTTTTGCCTGGACATACCTTTTAATTGTGTATGTATTTTTTGTTTTATTTTCGCTGATATTATTGAGGGTCGTTAGGGAACGTGTTATGGATAGTATTAGGTACTGTGTGTGATAGAACTATATGAACCACACAAGCCTTGCACATGTTTCCGGTACTTTGAGCGGTCCTGCTCAAGGAAGACTTTAGAGGCGCGAATAAGAGTAACGCCAGTAAGTGCGTACGTATGGATCATCTGTATCTGATCCTATATGAAATGTACAATGGCATGGAATTAGAAAAACTGTACGGTGCCCATGTTGAGTGCTATCTATTGGCAGCTACTGGAGTTGTGTTGCCAGTTATAGGACTTGTTTTACAGTTTGCCATTATGATCCAACTCTCTAAGCTATATCTTTCATTTTGAACGATGCCAAGAGAACATAATACTTAGTTATATTTTGGATTTGTGATAAAAAAATCCAAGTAAATATGAATCTGATGACGCATCCAATGATCACCTGTGATCGTCATTCACTAATCTTACTTAAGTTTGATCTCCACTGTGAGTTCTAAAATCCTAGACATTTTTATTCATGTAAGAATGAACGAAGCATGGGACATTTTTAATACAACTGTTCTGAAGCCTCGCTTTTTGCTAGATTTTCTTTTGAATTGTTCCATCCCAACCTTTAGGGTTTATAAAAATCCTTGCCATGGTACGGCAAAATGAAGCCTAAATCACCATCACCACCATTGTTCGTTGATCTCTAGGCCAGGAACCGAGCCCCCAACCGGCCAGCCAAGTGTGAAGTCCAGTCGGACGGCGTTTGTTGATCGACCAAGGGAGCGATGTTGTGGTCCCCCGGAAAAAACCGCTGGAACCGGCGTTTGGTACCCCATGAAGTGAGCCAAAAAGGAACCGAGGAGGCATCGAGACGGAGCCAGGAACGCAGAAGTGAAACCCTAATGGGGCAGCCAAGGGTCCACCAAGGGAGTCCCGCAAGAACCAGGAGACTACACCTCCGGAACCGTAGCAGATGTCCCATGGGTGAGAAGTCTGGTCTGTGGTGTTGCTTTATACCAAGCCAGACCCAACGGCTGGCCATGTGAAGAAGTCCGTCAGGGGTGTTTGTTGATCCGCCTAGGCTGGGAACCGAGCCCCCAACTGCCGGCCACGGTCGCAAAGTCTGTTGGACGGTTTCGTTGATCCGCCAGGGTTGGAACAAGCCCACAACCGCCACCACGCGACGTTTGTTTAACTTCCAGGAATCGAAGAGCTGCAGGAACCTGGACATACGCCGGAAGTGAGCCCACAAGAACCGAGGAAGATCCATCAGCAGAATTTTTGATCCGCCATGGCCGGAACCAACCCTCAACCCACCGCCTAAAGAACTTGGATGCGTTATTTATTTATGCCACGCGTAATCCGCCGATGATCAGCAGTACTTGGTCCACTAGAACCGAGAAGCGGCAGGAACTGAGGAATCCGCAAGGAGCGAACCACAAGGAACCGAGGAGGATCCGCCAGAAAGCGCGCCGGCAAGGAACGAGGAGGATCCACCAGGACCAAAGCAGATGGCTATGGTCGTGAAGCCTGATCTGGTGGCGTGATTTATATACCAAGGCTGGAACCGCCCCCAACTGACTGGCCATGTGCGTGAAGTCCGGTCGGGAGGTGTTTGTTGATCCGCCTAGGCTGGGAACCAACCCCCAACTGGCCGCCACGGGCGTGAAGTCTGGTTGGAACGGTGTTTTTGATCCGCCAGGGCCGGAACCAAGCCCCCAACCAGCCAGCCACACCGCAATGGCGTGAAGTCCGGTTGGGCGGTGTTTTTTGATCCGCCTAGGCTGGGAACCGAGCCCCCAACTGACCAGCCACGGGCGTGAAGTCCGGTCGGCGGCGTTCGTTGATCCGCCAGGGTTGGAACCAAGCCCACAACTGGCCGGCCACGGCGTGAAGTCCAACGGACGGTGTTCATTGATTCCGCCATGTGACGAGTTTGTTGAACTTCCAGGAACCAAGAGCTGCCAGAAACCAGGGAATACGCCAGGAAGCCAGCCCACAGGAACCGAGGAGATCCATAGCAGACATTTCGTTGATCCCGCCATGGCCGAACCAACCCTCAACCCACCGGCCTAAAACTTTGGATGGCGTTAATTTATTAACGCCACGCGTGATCCGCCTGGTGAGCAAGGTATTGGTCCACTAGGAACCGATGAAGCTCAGGACCGAGGAGGATCTCGCTAGAAGCAACCCACAAGGAACCGAGGAGGATCCGCCAAAAGCGCCCCGTACTGCGGAACAGAGGAGGATCCACCAGGAACCACAGATGGCTATGGTCATGAAGTCTGATCTGGTGGCGTTGATTTATATACCAAGGCTGAACTGAACCCCCAACTGACTGGCCATGTGCGTGAAGTCCGGTCGGGAGGTGTTTGTTGATCCGCCTAGGCTGGGAACCGAGCCCCCAACTGGCCGTGCCACGGGCGTGAAGTCTGTTGGACGGTGTTCGTTGATCCGCCAGGGCCGGAACCAAGCCCCCAACCAGCCGGCCACACCCAGCAATGGCGTGAAGTCCGTGGGCGGTTTTGTTGATCCGCCTAGGCTGGGAACCGAGCCCCCAACTGACCAGCCACGGGCGTGAAGTCCGTGTCGGCGCGTTCGTTGATCCGCCAGGGTTGGAACCAAGCCCACAACCGGCCGGCCACGGCGTGAAGTCCAGACGGACGGTGTTCTTATCTCGCCATGGTCGAGCGACGTTTGTTGAACTTCCAGGAACGGAGCTCAGAAACCTAGGACAATAGCCAGAAGCGAGCCCACAAGGAACCGAGGAGATCCATCAGCAGAATTGTTGATCCACCATGGCCGAACCAAGCCCTCAACCCACCGGCCTAAATGAACTTTGGATGGCGTTATTTATTTACGCCACCCGCGTGATCCGCCATGGATGAGCAATGTACTTGGTCCACTAGGAACCGATGAAGCATCAGGACCGAGGAGGATCTCGCTAGGAAGCAACCCACAAGGAACCGAGAGGATCCGCCAGAAAGCGCGCCCTGCAAGGAACAGAGGAGGATCCACCAGGACCAAACAGATGGCTATGGTCTGAAGTCTGATCTGGTGGCGTTGATTTATATACCAAGGCTGGAACTGAACCCCCCCCAACTGACTGGCCATGTCGTGAAGTCGGTCGGGAGTGTTTGTTGATCCGCCTAGGCTGGGAACCGAGCCCCCAACTGGCTGGCCACGGGCGTGAAGTCTGGTTGGACGGTGTTTCGTTGATCCGCCAGGGCCGGAACCAAGCCCCCAACCAGCCGGCCACACCCAGCAATGGGCGTGAAGTCCGGTTGGGCGGTGTTTGTTGATCCGCCTAGGCTGGGAACCGAGCCCCAACTGACCAGCCCGGGCGTGAAGTCCGTCAGGCGGCGTTCGTTGATCCGCCAGGTTGGAACCAAGCCCACAACCGGCCGGCCACGGCGATGAAGTCCAGACGGACGGTGTTCTTGATTCGCCATGGTCGAGCGACGTTTGTTGAACTTCCAGGAACGAAGAGCTGCCAGAAACCAAGGAGAATAGCCAGAAGCGCGCCCACAAGGAACCGGAGGAGATCCATCAGCAGATTCGTTGATCCACCAATGGCCGGAACCAAGCCCTCAACCCACCGCCTAAAGAACTTTGGATGGCGTTATTTATTACGCCACCGCGCGTGATCCCCATGGTGAGCAAGTATTATGATCCACTAGGAACCGATGAAGCTCAGGAACCGAGGAGGATCCGCTAGGAAGCGAACCCACAGGAACCGAGGAGGATCCGCCAGAAGCGGGCCCCTCAAGAACAGAGGAGGATCCACCAGGAACCAAAACAGATGGCTATGGTCATGAAGTCTGATCTGGGGCGTTGATTTATATACCAAGGCTGGAACTGAACCCCAACCCAACTGACTGGCCATGTGCGTGAAGTCGGTCGGAGGTGTTTGTTGATCCCCTAGGCTGGGAACCGAGCCCCCAACTGGCTGGCCACGGCGTGAAGTCTGGTTGGACGGTGTTCGTTGATCCGCCAGGGCCGGAACCAAGCCCCCAACCAGCCGGCCACACCCAGCAATGGGCGTGAAGTCCGGTGGGCGGTGTTTGTTGATCCGCCTAGGCTGGGAACCGAGCCCCCAACTGCCCAGCCCGGCGTGAATCCGGTCGGCGGCGTTCGTTGATCCGCCAGGGTTGGAACCAAGCCCACAACCGGCCGGCCACGGCGCTGAAGTCCAGACGGACGGTGTTCCTTGTCTCTGCCATGGTCGAGCGACGTTTGTTGAACTTCCAGGAATCGAAGACTGCCAGAAACTAGGACAATAGCCAGGAGGAGCCCACAGGAACCGAGGAGATCCATCAGCAGAATTCGTTGATCCCCATGGCGAACCAAGCCCTCAACCCACCGCCTAAATAACTTTGGATGGCGTTATTTTTATTTACGCCACCGCGATGATCCGCCATGATGAGCAAGGTACTTGGTCCACTAGGAACCGATGAAGCATCAGAACCGAGAGGATCTGCTAGGAAGCGAACCCACAAGGAACCGAGGAGGATCCGCCAGAAAGCGCGCCCGCAAGGAACAGAGAGGATCCACCAGGAACCAAACAGATGGCTATGGTCTTGAAGTCTGATCTGGTGGCGTTGATTTATATACCAAGGCTGGAACTGAACCCCCAACTGACTGGCCATGTGCGTGAAGTCCGGTCGGGAGGTGTTTGTTGATCCGCCTAGGCTGGGAACCGAGCCCCCAACTGGCCGGCCACGGGCGTGAAGTCTGGTTGGACGGGTTCGTTGATCCGCCAGGCCGAACCAAGCCCCCAACCAGCCGGCCACACCCAGCAATGGGCGTGAAGTCCGGTGGGCGTGTTTGTTGATCCGCCTAGGCTGGGAACCGAGCCCCCAACTGACCAGCCACGGCGTGAAGTCCAGTCGCGGCGTTCGTTGATCCGCCAGGGTTGGAACCAAGCCCACAACCGGCCGGCCACGGCTGAAGTCCAGACGGACGGTGTTCCTTTTCTGCCATGGTCGAGCGACGTTTGTTGAACTTCCAGGAATCGAAGAGCTGCCAGAAACCTAGGACAATACGCCAGGAAGCGAGCCCACAAGGAACCGAGGAAGATCCATCAGCAGAATTCGTTGAACCGCCATGGCCGGAACCAAGCCCTCAACCCACCAGCCTAAATGAACTTTGGATGGCGTTAATTTATTTACGCCACCCAGCTGATCCTCTGGATGAGCAAGGTACTTGGCCACTAGGAACCGATGAAGCATCAGGAACCGAGGAGGATCGCTAGGAACCCGAACCCACAAGACCCGAGGAGGATCCGCCAGAAAGCGCCCCGCAGAACAGAGAGGATCCACCAGGAACCAAAAGCAGATGGCTATGGTCGTGAAGTCTGATCTGGTGGCGTTGATTTATATACCAAGGCGTGGAACGAACCCCCAACTGACTGGCCATGTGCGTGAAGTCCGGTCGGGAGGTGTTTGTTGATCCGCCTGGCTGGAACCGAGCCCCCAACTGGCGCGGCCACGGGCGTGAAGTCTGGTTGGACGGTGTTCGTTGATCCGCCAGGGCCGGAACCAAGCCCCCAACCAGCCGGCCACACCCAGCATGGGCGTGAAGTCCGGTGGGCGGTGTTTTGTTGATCCGCCTAGGCTGGGAACCGAGCCCCAACTGACCAGCCACGGGCGTGAAGTCCGTTCGGACGGCGTTCGTTGATCCGCCAGGGTTGGAACCAACCCACAACCGGCCGGCCACGGGCTGAAGTCCAGCGGACGGTGTTCATTTCTCGCCATGGTCGAGCAACGTTTGTTGAACTTCCAGGAATCGAAGAGCTGCAGAACCTAGGACAATACCAGGAAGCGAGCCCACAAGGAACCGAGGAAGATCCATCAGCAGAATTGTTGATCCGCATGGCCGAACCAAGCCCTCAACCCACCGGCCTAAATGAACTTTGGATGGCGTTATTTTATTTACGCCACCCGCGTGATCCGCCATGGATGAGCAGGTACTGGTCACTAGGAACCGATGAAGCGACAGAACCGAGGAGGATCCGCTAGGAAGCGAACCCACAAGGAACCGAGGAGGATCCGCCAGAAAGCGCACCCGCAAGGAACAGAGGAGGATCCACCAGGAACCAAAACAGATGGCTATGGTCGTGAAGTCTGATCTGGTGGCGTTGATTTATATACCAAGGCTGGAACTGAACCCCCAACTGACTGGCCATGTGCGTGAAGTCTGGTCGGGGTGTTTTGTTGATCCGCCTAGGCTGGGAACCGAGCCCCCAACTGGCCGGCCACGGCGTGAAGTCTGGTTGGACGGTGTGTTGATCCGCCAGGGCCGGAACCAAGCCCCCAACCAGCCGGCCACACCCACCACGGCGTGAAGTCCGGTCATGCGGCGTTCGTTGATCCGCCAGGGTTGGAACCAACCCACAACCGGCCCCGCCACGGGCGTGAAGTCCACGGCGGTGTTCATTGATCCGCCATGGTGGAGCAACGTTTGTTGAACTTCCAGGAACGAGAGCGCTAGAAACCAGACAATGCCAGAAGCGAGCCCACAAGAACCGAGGAAGATCATCAGCGGCATTCGTTGATCCACATGGCCGGAACCAAGCCCTCAACCCACCAGCCTAAAGAACTTTGGATGGCGTTATATTTATATACGCCACCGCGTGATCCGCCATGGTGAGCAAGGTATGTGTCCACTAGGAACCGATAAGCTCAGGAACCGAGGAGGATCTCGCTAGGAAGCGAACCCACAAGGACCGAGGAGGATCCGCCAGAAAGCGGCCCCTGCAAGGAACAGAGGAGGATCCCACCAGGAACAAAAGCAATGGCTATGGTCATGAAGTCTGATCTGGTGGCGTTGATTTATATACCAAGGCTGGAACTGAACCCCCAACTGACTGGCCATGTGCGTGAAGTCCGGTCGGGGTGTTTGTTGATCCCCTAGGCTGGGAACCGAGCCCCCAACTGCCGGCCACGGGCGTGAAGTCTGGTTGGACGGTGTTCGTTGATCCGCCAGGCCGGAACCAAGCCCCCAACCAGCCGGCCACACCCAGCAATGGCGTGAAGTCCGGGGGCGGTGTTTTGTTGATCCGCCTAGGCTGGGAACCGAGCCCCCAACTGACCAGCCACGGGCGTGAAGTCCGTCGGACGGCGTTCGTTGATCCGCCAGGGTTGGAACCAAGCCCACAACCGGCCGGCCACGGCGTGAAGTCCAGACGGACGGTTTCCTTTTTCCGCCATGTGTCGAGCACGTTTGTTGAACTTCCAGGAATCGAAGAGCCTAGAAACCTAGGACATATCAGGAAGAGCCCACAGGAACCGAGGAAGATCCATCAGCAGAATTGTTGATCCGCCATGGCCGGAACCAAGCCCTCAACCCACCGGCCTAAATGAACTTTGGATGGCGTTATTTTATTACGCCACCGCGTGATCCGCCATGGATGAGCAGGTACTTGGGCCACTAGGACCGATGAGCTCAGGAAACCGAGGTGCAGGGAGGGGAGGAGGACCAAAGCGAACCCCAGGACCCGAGGAGGATCCGCCGAAAGCGCCCCAAGGAACGAGGAGAATCCACCAGGAACAAAACAGATGGCTATGGTCTGAAGTCTGATCTGGTGGCGTTGATTTTTATACCAAGGCTGGAACGAACCCCCAACTGACTGGCCATCGTGAAGTCCGGTCGGAGGTGTTTTTTTGATCCGCCTAGGCTGGGAACCGAGCCCCCAACTGGCGGCCACGGGCGTGAAGTCTGGTTGGACGGTGTTCGTTGATCCGCCAGGGCCGGAACCAAGCCCCCAACAGCCGGCCACCCCGCAATGGCGTGAAGTCCGGTGGGGCGGTGTTTGTTGATCCGCCTAGGCTGGGAACCGAGCCCCAACTGACCAGCCACGGCGTGAAGTCGCAGGGACGGCGTTCGTTGATCCGCCAGGGTTGGAACCAAGCCCACAACCGCCGGCCACGGTGAAGTCCAGACGGACGGTGTTTTCTTTCCGCCATGGCGAGCGACGTTTGTTGAACTTCCAGGAATCGAAGAGCTGCCAGAAACCTAGGACAATACGCAGGAAGCGGCCACAAGGAACCGAGGAAGATCCATCAGCAATTTCGTTGACCGCCAATGGCCGGAACCAAGCCCTCACCCACCAGCCTAAATGAACTTTGGATGGCGTTAATTTATTTACCCACCGCTGATCCGCATGGTGAGCAAGTAGTTGATCCACTGAACGCGAAGCACATCAGGAACCGAGGAGGATCTGCTGAGCGAACCCACAAGGAACCGAGGAGGATCCGCCAAAAGCGCCCCTGCAAGGACAGAGGAGGATCCACCAGAACCAAACAGATGGCTTGGTCATGAAGTCTGATCTGGTGGCGTTGATTTAATACCAAGGCTGGAACTGAACCCCCAACTGACTGGCCATGTGCGTGAAGTCCGGTCGGGAGGTGTTTGTTGATCCCCTAGGCTGGAACCGAGCCCCCAACTGGCCGGCCACGGGCGTGAAGTCTGGTTGGACGGTGTTTCGTTGATCCGCCAGGGCCGGAACCAAGCCCCCAACCAGCCGGCCACACCCAGCAATGGCTTGAAGTCCGTGGGCGGTGTTTGTTGATCCGCCTAGGCTGGGAACCGAGCCCCAACTGACCAGCCACGGGCGTGAAGTCCGGTCGGCGGCGTTCGTTATCCGCCAGGGTTGGAACCAAGCCCACAACCGCCGCCACGGCGTGAAGTCCAGACGGACGGTGTTCCTTGTCCGCCATGGTCGAGCGACGTTTGTTTGAACTTCCAGGAATCGAAGAGCTGCTAGAAACCTAGGACAATGACCCAGGAAGCGAGCCCACAAGGAACCGAGGAGATCCATCACAGAATTCGTTGATCCGCCATGGCCGGAACCAAGCCCTCAACCCACCGCCTAATGAACTTTGGATGGCGTTATTTATTTACGCCACCGCGATGATCCGCCATGGATGAGCAAGGTACTTGGTCCACTAGGAACCGATGAAGCATCAGGACCAGGAGGATCCGCTAGGAGCGAACCCACAAGGACGAGGATGTGCCCCAGAAAGCGCGCCCGCACGGAACAGAGGAGGATCCACCAGGAACCAACAATGGCTATGGCATCTAAGTCTGATCTGGTGGCGTTGATTTATATACCAAGGCTGGAACTGAACCCCAACTGACTGGCCATGTCGTGAAGTCGGTCGGGAGGTTTGTTGATCCGCCTAGGCTGGGAACCGAGCCCCCAACTGGCCGGCCACGGGCGTGAAGTCTGGTTGGCGGTGTTCGTTGATCCCCCAGGGCCGGAACCAAGCCCACCACCGGCCACACCCAGCAATGGGCGTGAAGTCCGTTGGGCGGTGTTTTGTTGATCCGCCTAGGCTGGGAACCGAGCACCCAACTGACCAGCCCAGGCCGTGAATCCGTCTCGCGGCGTTCGTTGATCCGCCAGGGTTGGAACCAAGCCCACACACCGGCCGCCACGGCGAAGTCCAGACGGACGTGTTCATTGATCCGCCATGGTGAGCAACGTTTGTTGAACTTCCAGGAATCGAAGAGCTGCCAGAACCTAGGACATACGCCAGAAGAGAGCCACAAGGAACCGAGGAGATCCACCTCAGAATTTGTTGATCCCCATGGCCGGAACCAAGCCCTCAACCCACCAGCCTAATGAACTTTGGATGGCGTTATTTATTTACGCCACCCGCGTGATCCGTCTTGGGTGAGCAACTGGTACTTGATTCCACTAGGAACCGATGAAGCGTCAGAACCAAGAGGATCTGCTAGGAAGCGAACCACAAGGAACCGAGGAGGATCCGCCAGAAGCGCCCCGCAAGAACCCGGAGGATCCACCCAGGAAACAAAACAATGGCTATGGTCATGAAGTCTGACTGGGGCGTTGATTTATAGTACCAAGGCTGGAACGAACCCCCAACTGACTGGCCATGTGCGTGAAGTCCGGTCGGAGGTGTTTTGTTGATCCACCTAGGCTGGTGAACCGAGCCCCCAACTGGCGGCCCGGGGTGAAGTCTGGTTGGACGTGTTCGTTGATACCGCCAGGCCGGAACCAGCCCCCCAACCAGCCGCCACACCCAGCAATGGGCGTGAAGTCCGGTGGGGCTGTTGTTTTTTGATCCCCTAGCTGGGAACCGAGCCCCCAACTGACCAGCCACGGGCGTGAAGTTCCGGTCGGGCAGCGTTCGTTGATCCGCCAGGGTTGGAACCAGCCACAACCGGCCGGCCACGGGCTGAAAGTCCAGACCGACGGTGTTCATTGATTCTCCATGGTCGAGCGACGTTTGTTGAACTTCCAGGAATCGAAGAGCTGCGAACCTAGGACACGCCAGGAAGCGACCCACAAGGACCGAGGAAGATCCATCATCAGAATTCGTTGAAAGCCGCCAGGGCCGGAACCAAGCCCCCAACCAGCCGGCCACACCCAGCAATGGGCGTGAAGTCCGGTCGGGCGGTGTTTGTTGATCCGCCTAGGCTGGGAACCGAGCACCCAACTGACCAGCCACGGACGTGAAGTCCGGTCAGGCGGCGTTCGTTGATCCGCCAGGGTTGGAACCAAGCCCACAACCGGCCGGCCACG
Source organism: Hymenochirus boettgeri (assembly GCA_019447015.1). NCBI lineage: Eukaryota > Metazoa > Chordata > Amphibia > Anura > Pipidae > Hymenochirus > Hymenochirus boettgeri. The sequence continues at coordinate 14,773,093 of CM033473.1, read as the reverse complement.
GGCGTGAAGTCCAGACGGACGGTGTTCATTGATCCGCCATGGTGGAGCACGTTTGTTGAACTTCCAGAATCTAAGTGCTCTAGAAACCTAGGACATATCCAGGAAGCGAGCCCACAAGGAACCGAGGAGATCCATCAGCAGAATTCGTTGATCCACCATGGCCGGTAACCAAGCCCTCAACCCACCGCCTAAATGAACTTTGGATGCGTTATTTTATTACGCCACCGCGTGATCCTCCATGGATGAGCAATGGTACTTGGTCCACTAGGAACCGATGAAGCTCAGGAACCGAGGAGATTGCTAGGAACAACCCACAAGGAACCGGGAGGATCCGCCAGAAAGCGGCCTGCAAGGAACAGAGGAGGATCCACCAGAACCAAACAGATGGCTATGGTCATGAAGTCTGATCTGGTGCGTTGATTTATATACCAAGGCTGGAACTGAACCCCCAACTGACTGGCCATGTGCGTGAAGTCCGGTCGGAGGTGTTTGTTGATCCGCCTAGGCTGGGAACCGAGCCCCCACTGGCTGGCCACGGGCGTGAAGTCTGGTTGGACGGTGTTCGTTGATCCGCCAGGGCCGGAACCAAGCCCCCAACCAGCCGGCCACACCCAGCAATGGGCGTGAAGTCCGGTTGGGCGGTGTTTGTTGATCCGCCTAGGCTGGGAACCGAGCCCCCAACTGACCAGCCACGGGCGTGAAGTCCGTCGCGGCGTTCGTTGATCCGCCAGGTGTGGAACCAAGCCCACAACCGGCCGGCCACGGGCATGAAGTCCAGACGGACGGTGTTCCTTTTCGCCATGGTCGAGCGACGTTTGTTGAACTTCCAGGAATCGAAGACCGCCAGAAACCTAGGACAATAGCCAGGAAGTGAGCCCACAAGGAACCGAGGAAGATCCATCAGCAGAATTTGTTGATCCCCATGGCCTGAACCAAGCCCTCAACCCACCGGCCTAAATGAACTTTGGATGGCGTTATTTTTATTATACGCCACCGCGTGATCCGCCATGGATGAGCAAGGTACTTGGTCCACTAGGAACCGATGAAGCATCGGAACCGAGGAGGATCCGCTAGAAGCGAACCCACAAGGAACCGAGGAGGATCCGCCAGAAAGCGCACGCCGCAAGAACAGAGGAGGATCCACCAGGAACCAAAAGCAGATGGCTATGGTCGTGAAGTCTGATCTGGTGGCGTTGATTTATATACCAAGGCTGGAACGAACCCCCAACTGACTGGCCATGTGCGTGAAGTCCGGTCGGGAGGTGTTTGTTGATCCGCCTAGGCTGGGAACCGAGCCCCCAACTGGCTGGCCACGGGCGTGAAGTCTGGTTGGACGGTGTTCGTTGATCCGCCAGGGCGGAACCAAGCCCCCAACCAGCCGGCCACACCCAGCATGGGCGTGAAGTCTCGGTTGGGCGGTGTTTGTTGATCCGCCTAGGCTGGGAACCGAGCCCCAACTGACCACGCCACGGGCGTGAAGTCCCAGGGACGGCGTTCGTTGATCCGCCAGGGTTGGAACCAAGCCCACAACCGCCGGCCACGGGCATGAAGTCCAGACGGACGGTGTTCCTTTCTCTGCCATGGTCGAGCACGTTTGTTGAACTTCCAGGAATCGAAGAGCTGCCAGAACTAGGACAATACGCCAGGAAGGAGCCCACAAGGAACCGAGGAAGATCCATCACGAGAATTTTTGATCCCCATGGCCGGAACCAAGCCCTCAACCCACCGCCTAAATGAACTTTGGATGGCGTTATTTTATTTACGCCACCGGCGTGATCCGCCATGATGAGCAATGGTACTTGGTCCACTAGGAACCGATGAAGCACAGGAACCGAGGAGGATCCGCTAGAAGCGAACCCACAAGGAACCGAGGAGGATCCGCCAGAAAGCGCCGCCGCAAGGAACAGAGAGGATCCACCAGAACCAAAAGCAGATGGCTATGGTCGTGAAGTCTGATCTGGTGGCGTTGATTTATATACCAAGGCTGGAACGAACCCCAACTGACTGGCCATGTGCGTGAAGTCCGGTCGGGAGGTGTTTGTTGATCCGCCTAGGCTGGGAACCGAGCCCCCAACTGGCCGGCCACGGGCGTGAAGTCTGGTTGGACGGTGTTCGTTGATCCGCCAGGGCCGGAACCAAGCCCCCAACCAGCCGGCCACACCCAGCAATGGCGTGAAGTCCGGTTGGGCGTGTTTTGTTGATCCGCCTAGGCTGGGAACCGAGCCCCCAACTGACCAGCCAGGACGTGAAGTCCGTCAGGCGCGTTCGTTGATCCGCCAGGTTGGAACCAAGCCCACAACCGGCCGGCCACGGGTGAAGTCCAGACGGACGGTGTTTCATTGTATCCGCCATGGTCGAGCGACGTTTGTTGAACTTCCAGGAACGAAGAGCTGCCAGAAACCTAGGACAATACGCCAGAAGCGAGCCCACAAGGAACCGAGGAAGATCCATCAGCAGAATTCGTTGATCGCCATGGCCGAACCAAGCCCTCAACCCACCAGCCTAATGAACTTTGGATGGCGTTAATTTATTTACGCCACCGCGTGATCCGCCATGGTGAGCAAGTTACTTGACCACTAGGAACCGATGAAGCATCAGGAACCGAGGAGGATCTCGCTAGGAAGGAACCCACAAGGACCCAGAGGAGAATCCGCCAGAAAGCGCCCCGCAAGGAACAGAGGGATCCACCAGGAACCAAAAGCAGATGGCTATGGTCATGAAGTCTGATCTGGTGGCGTTGATTTTATACCAAGGCTGGAACTGAACCCCCAACTGACTGGCCATGTGCGTGAAGTCCGGTCGGGAGGTGTTTGTTGATCCGCCTAGGCTGGAACCGAGCCCCCAACTGGCCGGCCACGGGCGTGAAGTCTGGTTGGACGGTGTTCGTTGATCCGCCAGGGCCGGAACCAAGCCCCCAACCAGCCGGCCACACCCAGCAATGGGCGTGAAGTCCGGTTGGGCGGTGTTTGTTGATCCGCCTAGGTGGGAACCGAGCCCCAACTGACCAGCCACGGGCGTGAAGTCCGTTCGGACGGCGTTCGTTGATCCGCCAGGGTTGGAACCAAGCCCACAACCGGCCGGCCACGGGCTGAAGTCCAGACGGACGTGTTCATTGTTCCGCCATGGTCGAGCGACGTTTGTTGAACTTCCAGGAATCGAAGAGCTGCCAGAACCTAGGACAATGCCAGGAAGCGAGCCCACAAGGAACCGAGGAGATCCATCAGCGAATTCGTTGATCGCCATGGCCGGAACCAAGCCCTCAACCCACCGGCCTAATGAACTTTGGATGGCGTTATTTTATTTACGCCACCCCGTGATCCGCCATGGATGAGCAGGTACTTGGTCCACTAGGAACCGATGAAGCATCAGGAACCGAGGAGGTCCCGCTAGGAAGCGAACCCACAAGAACCGAGGAGGATCCGCCAGAAAGCGCCCCGCAAGGAACAGAGGAGGATCCACCAGGAACCAAAAGCAGATGGCTATGGTCGTGAAGTCTGATCTGGTGGCGTTGATTTATATACCAGGCTGGAACTGAACCCCCAACTGACTGGCCATGTGCGTGAAGTCCGGTCGGAGGTGTTTGTTGATCCGCCTAGGCTGGGAACCGAGCCCCCAACTGGCTGGCCACGGGCGTGAAGTCTGGTTGGACGGTGTTCGTTGATCCGCCAGGGCCGGAACCAAGCCCCCAACCAGCCGGCCACACCCAGCAATGGGCGTGAAGTCCGGTTGGGCGTTGTTTTTCCGCCGGTCTGGGAACCGAGCCCCCACTGACCAGCCACGGGCCGTGAAGTCCCAGTCGGACGGTGTTTCATTGATCCGCCATGGTTCGAGCAACGTTTGTTGAACTTCCAGGAATCGAAGAGCTGCAAAACCTAGGACAGAATACGCCAGGAAGCGAGCCCACAAGAACCGAGGAAGATCCTATCAAGATTCGTTGATCCACCATGGCCGAACCAAGCCCTCAACCCACCGCCTAAATGAACTTTGGATGGCGTTATTATTTTTACGCCACCGCGTGATCCGCCATGGTGAGCAATGTACTTGTGTCCACTAGGAACCGATGAAGCGTCAGGAACCAGGAGGATCTCGCTAGGAAGCGAACCCACAAGGACCGAGGGAGGATCCGCCAGAAACGCCGCCCCAAGGAACAGAGGAGGATCCACCAGGAACCAAAGCAGATGGCTATGGTCATGAAGTCTGATCTGGTGGCGTTGATTTATATACCAAGGCTGGAACTGAACCCCCAACTGACTGGCCATGTGCGTGAAGTCCGGTCGGGAGGTGTTTGTTGATCCGCCTAGGCTGGGAACCGAGCCCCCAACTGGCTGGCCACGGGCGTGAAGTCTGGTTGGCGGTGTTCGTTGATCCGCCAGGGCCGGAACCAAGCCCCCAACCAGCCGGCCAACCCAGCAATGGCGTGAAGTCCGGTGGGCGTGTTTTTGATCCGCCTAGGCTGGGAACCGAGCCCCCAACTGACCAGCCACGGGCGTGAAGTCCAGTCGGCGCGGTTCGTTTGATCCGCCAGGGTTGGAACCAAGCCCACAACCGGCCGGCCACGGGCTGAAGTCCAGACGGACGGTGTTCCTTTCTGCCATGGTCGAGCGACGTTTGTTGAACTTCCAGGAATCGAAGAGCTGCCAGAAACCTAGGACAATCAGGAAGGAGCCCACAAGGAACCGAGGAGATCCATCAGCAGAATTCGTTGATCCCCATGGCCGAACCAAGCCCTCAACCCACCGGCCTAATGAACTTTGGATGGCGTTAATTTATATTACGCCACCGCGTGATCCGCCATGGATTGAGCAGTACTTGGTCCACTAGGAACCGATGAAGCATCAGGAACCGAGGAGGATTCGCTAGGAAGCGAACCCACAGGAACCAGGAGGATCCGCCAGAAAGCGCCCCGCAAGGAACAGAGGAGGATCCACCAGGACCAAAAGCAGATGGCTATGGTCGTGAAGTCTGATCTGGTGGCGTTGATTTATATACCAAGGCTGGAACTGAACCCCCACTGACTGGCCATGTGCGTGAAGTCCGGTCGGGAGGTGTTTTGTTGATCCGCCTAGGCTGGGAACCGAGCCCCCAACTGGCGGCCACGGGCGTGAAGTCTGGTTGGACGGTGTTTCGTTGATCCGCCAGGGCCGAACCAAGCCCCCAACCAGCCGGCCACACCCAGCAATGGGCGTGAAGTCCGGTTGGGCGGTGTTTGTTGATCCGCCTAGGCTGGGAACCGAGCCCCCAACTGACCAGCCACGGCGTGAAGTCCGTCGGACGGCGTTCGTTGATCCGCCAGGGTTGGAACCAAGCCCACAACCCGGCCGGCCACGGCGTGAAGTCCAGACGGACGTGTTTCCTTTTTCTGCCATGGTCGAGCGACGTTTGTTGAACTTCCAGGAATCGAAGAGCTGCCAGAAACCTAGGACAATACGCCAGGAAGTGAGCCCACAAGGAACCGAGGAAGATCCATCAGCAGATTTGTTGATCCGCCATGGCCTGAACCAAGCCCTCACCACCACCTAAATGAACTTTGGATGGCGTTAATTTATTTACGCCACCGCTGATCCGCCTGGATGAGCAAGGTACTTGGTCCACTAGGAACCGATAAGCATCAGGAACCGAGGAGGATCCGCTAGGCGAACCCACAAGGAACCGAGGAGGATACCGCCAGAAAGCGCAGCCCGCAAGGAACAGAGGAGGATCCACCAGGAACCAAAACAGATGGCTATGGTCTGAAGTCTGATCTGGTGGCTTGATTTTATATACCAAGGCTGGAACCGAACCCCCAACTGACTGGCCATGTGCGTGAAGTCCGGTCGGGAGGTGTTTGTTGATCCGCCTAGGCTGGGAACCGAGCCCCCAACTGCGTGCCACGGGCGTGAAGTCTGGTTGGACGTGTTTCGTTGATCCGCCAGGGCCGGAACCAAGCCCCCAACCAGCCGGCCACACCCAGCAATGGGCGTGAAGTCCGTTGGGCGGTGTTTGTTGATCCGCCTAGGCTGGAACCGAGCCCCCAACTGACCAGCCACGGGCGTGAAGTCCGGTCGGACGGCGTTCGTTGATCCGCCAGGGTTGGAACCAAGCCCACAACCGGCCGGCCACGGGCGTGAAGTCCAGACGGACGGTGTTCATCTGTTCGCCATGGTCGAGCACGTTTGTTGAACTTCCAGGAATCGAAGAGCTGCAGAAACCTAGGACATATAGCCAGGAAGCGAGCCCACAAGGAACCGAGGAAGATCCATCATCAGAATTGTTGATCCGCCATGGCCGAACCAAGCCCTCAACCCACGGCCTAAATGAACTTTGGATGGCGTTTTTATTTTTACGCCACCCGGCGTGATCCGCCATGGATGAGCAGGTACTTGGTCCACTAGGAACCGATGAAGCACAGGACCGAGGAGGATCCGCTAGGAAGCGAACCCACAGAAACCGAGGAGATCCGCCAGAAAGCCGCCCCGCAAGGAACAGAGGAGGATCCACCAGGAACCAAAACAGATGGCTATGGTCGTGAAGTCTGATCTGGTGGCGTTGATTTATATACCAAGGCTGGAACCGAACCCCCAACTGACTGGCCATGTGCGTGAAGTCCGGTCGGGAGGTGTTTGTTGATCCCCTAGGCTGGGAACCGAGCCCCCAACTGGCCGGCCACGGGCGTGAAGTCTGGTTGGACGGTGTTCGTTGATCCGCCAGGGCCGGAACCAAGCCCCCAACCAGCCGGCCACACCCAGCAATGGGTGAAGTCCGGTTGGGCGGTGTTTGTTGATCCGCCTAGGCTGGGAACCGAGCCCCCAACTGACCACCCGGCGTGAAGTCCGTCAGGCGGCGTTCGTTGATCCGCAGGGTTGGAACCAGCCCACAACCGCCCGGCCACGGCGTGAAGTCCAGACGGACGGTGTTCATTGATCTCGCCATGGTCGAGCGACGTTTGTTGAACTTCCAGGAATCGAAGAGCTGCCAGAACCTAGGACAATACGCCAGAAGCAGCCCACAAGGAACCGAGGAAGGATCCTAGCAGAATTCGTTGATCCCCATGGCCGGAACCAAGCCCTCAACCCACCAGCCTAAGAACTTTGGATGGCGTTAATTTATTTACGCCACCCCGCGTGATCGCTGGTGAGCAAGGTACTTTGATCCACTAGGAACCGATGAAGCATCAGGACCAGAGGATTGCTAGGAAGCGAACCCACAAGGAACCGAGGAGGATCCGCCAGAAAGCGCCCCTGCAAGGAACAGAGGAGGATCCCCCCAGGAACCAAAAGCAGATGGCTATGGTCATGAAGTCTGATCTGGTGGCGTTGATTTATATACCAAGGCTGGAACTGAACCCCCAACTGACTGGCCATGTGCGTGAAGTCCGGTCGGGAGGTGTTTGTTGATCCGCCTAGGCTGGGAACCGAGCCCCCAACTGGCCGGCCACGGGCGTGAAGTCTGGTTGGACGGTGTTCGTTGATCCGCCAGGGCCGGACCCAAGCCCCCAACCAGCCGGCCACACCCAGCAATGGGCGTGAAGTCCGGTTGGGCGGTGTTTGTTGATCCGCCTAGGCTGGGAACCGAGCCCCCAACTGACCAGCCACGGGCGTGAAGTCCGGTCGGACGGCGTTCGTTGATCCGCCAGGGTTGGAACCAAGCCACAACCGGCCGGCCACGGGCTGAAGTCCAGACGGACGGTGTTCATTTCTGCCATGGTCGAGCGACGTTTGTTGACTTCCAGGAATCGAAGACTGCCAGAACCTAGGACAATACGCCAGGAAGCGAGCCCACAAGGAACGAGGAGATCCTCATCAGAATTCGTTGATCCGCATGGCCTGAACCAAGCCCTCAACCCACCGGCCTAAATGAACTTTGGATGGCGTTAATTATTTACGCCCACCGCGTGATCCATGGATGAGCAAGGTACTTGTCCATAGAACCATGAAGCGAGGAACCAGAGGATCCGCTAGGAACGAACCCACAAGGAACCAGGAGGATCCAGCCAGAAAGCGCGCCCACAAGAACAGAGGAGGATCCACCAGAACCAAAAGCAGATGGCTATGGTCGTGAAGTTCTGATCTGGTGGCGTTGATTTATATACCCAAGGCTGGAACCGAACCCCCCCACCTGACTGGCCATGTGCGTGAAGTCCGGTCGGGAGGTGTTTGTTGATCCGCCTAGGCTGGGAACCGAGCCCCCAACTGCCGGCCACGGGCGTGAAGTCTGGTTGGACGGTGTTTGTTGATCCGCCAGGCCGGAACCAAGCCCCCAACCAGCCGGCCACACCCAGCAATGGGCGTAGTCCGTCGTTGGGCGGTGTTTGTTGATCCGCCTAGGCTGGGAACCGAGCCCCCACACTGACCAGCCACGGGCGTGAAGTCCGTCGGACGGCGTTCTTTGATCCGCCAGGGTTGGAACCAGCCCACAACCGGCCGGCCACGGGCATGAAGTCCGACGGACGGTGTTCCTTTTCTGCCATGGTCGAGCGACGTTTGTTGAACTTCCAGGAATCGAAGAGCTGCCAGAACCTAGGACAATAGCCAGGAAGAGCCACAAGGAACCGAGGAAGATCCATCAGCAGAATTCGTTGATCCCCCATGGCCGAACCAAGCCCTCAACCCACCGCCTAAAGAACTTTGGATGGCGTTAATTTATTACGCCACCGGCGTGATCCGCCATGGTCGAGCAGTATTGTTGTCCACTAGGAACCGATGAAGCTCAGGAACCGAGGGGATCCGCTAGGAACGAACCCCACAAGGAACCGAGGAGGATCCCCAGAAAGCGCCCGCAGGAACAGAGGAGGATCCACCAGGAACCAAAAGCAGATGGCTATGGTGTGAAGTCTGATCTGGTGCGTTGATTTTATATACCAAGGCTGGAACCTGAACCCCCAACTGACTGGCCATGTGCGTGAAGTCCGGTCGGGAGGTGTTTGTTGATCCGCCTAGGCTGGGAACCGAGCCCCCAACTGGCGGCCACGGGCGTAAGTCTGGTTGGACGGTGTCGTTGATCCGCCAGGGCCGGAACCAAGCCCCCACACCAGCCGGCCACACCCAGCAATGGGTGTGAAGTCTGGTTGGGCGGTGTTTGTTGATCCGCCTAGCTGGGAACCGAGCACCCAACTGACCACCAGAGGTGAAGTCCGGTCGGGCTGTGTTTGTTATCCCTGCGGGATTCCAAGCCCCAACCGGCCGGCCACGGGCATGAAGTCCAGACAGACGTGTTGTTCAATCGCCCGCCAGGTCGAGCGACGTTTGTTGAACTCCAGGAACCGAAGAGCTGCCAAGAACTAAGGAGAATACGCCATAAGCAAGCATAAGGAACCAGGAGGATCCATCGGAAACCAAAAGCAGTCAGCCACGGGTTGGAAGTCTGGTCAGGCAGCATTCATTTATACCAAAGGCCGGAACCGAGCCTTGGTATGGTACATTTATTTTGGCAATGTTGCTGCTAAATTAGCTAGTTTGTTTTTATACAGTAGACATACTTTCTATAATATTTATAAATATGTTAACTTTTTTTTGGCCAAAGATTTAACTAAATGACTCTTGCTTATTTTATAAACAAGTTATCCTAGGATAATAGAATAACAGAAAAAAATTATATGTTGGTTAATATGTGTTTTTTAGTTTTTATTTCACCTTTCTACTTTGTTTGAACTTGGCAGGCAGCTTTAGATAGATTATTTGGTTAGGTTTAGGTTAGATAGATTAGGTTAGTTGGGCCCTGCTGAAGAGTCTACCTTGACGTGGTAGCGGGCTTACAATCTTTTGGCCAAAGATTTTTTACTAAATGGGGAATAGGGTTGGTGGGTATGGATGTGGACATGAATAATTGTTGCGGGGAGGCAATTGGCTAACTGGGCGTCCATTCGTTTATTTGCCAAGACTGGAACCGAACTCCAGACTGACCGGCCCACCCACGTCTGGCTGTCGTCCTGAGTCGGGCGGTGTTTTTGATCTGCAATGCCGGAACCGAAGCCCCGACTGACCAGCCACGTGTGTGTGGCTATCGTTCAGACGACACAATTCGTTACTCCTTACTCCCAAGGTTTGGATCTGCACCCACATTTGAAAGTCGACATGTGGTTATCACCCAGTCATTGGTGGATTAAGGATGCCACCCGTTTAGATGAGGTAAGTTGCATAGTCCATGACGTACCACTTGTTTTTTAGTGCAAAGACAACAACAGATCCACAATCAGTTAGCAACTGGATTTTATATTTTTACTTTGTTTTTTGTTTAATACATAAGTTCAAAGTTTGGTTCCAGGATTTTTTTCCTATTGCCATTTGGAGTCAAGAAGGAATTTTCTCCCCCCTTTGGGCAATTGCCTTAAGATTTTTTTTGTGCCTTTCCCTGGATCAACTTTTAGCCACAAATTATTCAACCCTTAACTACATCGGGGAGATTCAATAAGGAAGAGTCCCTGTTGCTTACCTAAGCCCATTTAAACGAGATTGTGTCAGGTATTGCATCGTGGGATCGGCTAAGGTAAGTAACGTGACTTACTAAGCCTCCCACACAGTAACCATTAAGTTTTGCGCAAAACTTAACGCTGGGGGTTTTGATCGATAGCACAGCACTATTTATAAAAACATTTGAATGGCGCTGTGCTCTAAAATCCATCTAAAACCCACATTCACCCGAAATTTCTTTGGGTAATGTGGGTTTTTAAGAAGGATTTGGGCCATAATTGAATCTCCTCTATGTTCCTATATTTCATAAACAGGACAACAAATCAAAATGGACAAACTGCCTCCATTTGGTGTAATCTACTCATTGAATTCTTACATTATCTGACAGTTTTGCATGGAATTATATTACCGTTCCATCACTTCAAGGGCCTTTATAAATAAAGATAAGACAAATGATGTTTATATACTGTACAGTAGATATCCACTACTTTTAGCTCTGTGCCAAAAAAAAAACACTTTCCTTTAACGGTGTTTTGTTCTTAGAATAGCTAATGGCACAAGGCATTGCGAGCAGACACGTCAGTTTAACGGTAACATGAACATGGGAGCTTACAGTTTACGGAAAAGAATTTAGCATGGGCACTGTTTACTCTTTTTAAGTAACACTTTATACTTACCTCAAACAATGAACTAGATTTTTACACTTCTCGTTTAATCACCAGTTTCAATGTCATTCATAAAAAAAGTCTTCTAGTATCATTTGACCATTTTTAATATTTTCTCTTGTAGTTTCCTATCATTTACAATTTACTTTAGTGATAAACACGTTGCAGTTGCTAAGAAACACCAGAAGCTTTCATATCATTTCTTTTAAAGGATATTCACCCCCAAAATAAAATTTTGCTGTTTGTTGTAGGACACACCCTTACCATCTTTCCTTCCCTCTGCTCTCTAGCTTTATTGCTACTCCTTCTCGTCGGGAATGCAAATAGAGGCCCGGCTACACCAACAGCCGTGTTTTGTGATTGGCTGAAGAGTGGGGTCCCCTACACATAGCAACTGTTCTGATTCTGCAAAATAATAAATTAATATATCTTCAATGTATCCCGCATCACCATAACAGGAGGCTCCCCAATTGGTCTTGTTCTCACCTCATCTGTATTTCTATTTATAGTTATTTACCGTATATACTCATGAAGTCGACTCGAGTATAAGTCGAGGTAACCTATTTTTACATCCAAAATGATAAAACAATTGACTCGAGTATAAGTCGAGGGTAGAGTCTCCCGCTCGCCCAGCCGCTCAGGAATAAAACCTATTCCTGCACCCCATCTTCTCACCCTGCCACTTACTACACTACTACTACACTCACTACTCCCTGCACCCATCTTCTCCGACCCTGCACTACACTACACTACACTACTACAGTAACACACACTACTCCCTGCACCCATCTTCTCACCCTCCACTAAACTACACGACTACTAAATGGCCTTACCTTTGCAGGAGAGTCCGTCCCCCGTACATCTTGATGGGGATCCGGCCTGCCGCTTCCACTGATGGTCGCATCCACTGACGTCACTCTCGGCGCCGGTCGAATTTGTTTTTTGTTAATTTGTTTTTCAGCCTGAAACCTCGCTTATACTCGAGTATATAACGGTATTAGAGATAAAGGAATGTCGAGTTTCGATGTGCCAGTGGTTTAGTCGGAATGTGTCTAAATTCTGTGGAAATCAAGTTTTATCCTAAACGAAGAGATTTTTACGACAAATTTAACACGGATCTTCAAGCTAGTGTTCAAAAAGATTCAGCCAGATCCAAATTTTTCAAAGCCTGCATTTCTGTCTCATTAAAATAGGTTTCAATTTAATTTGAGAAAGCAATAATCTTATTTTAGAATTTACTTAAAACCCACGGTACAGACGTTATCAAAGAATGGAATCTTGTCCATCCAGATTCTTTAGAATAGAATCAAACTTTAGGATCACAAACATTTCTGTATTTTTGTATAATATCACACATTCTATAGACCGTAAAGTAATCTTGCCTAATACAATTTAGTAGCAAGGATACCCATGGTGCAAAATGAAGGATGGCATGTAAATACAAGAATGAATACTATTTTACAATGCCAGTAAAATCATTTATAAGATGCCCATAGTACTAGAGGCAAATTATGTCATGGTTCAAGGTATATCTTATTATGAATCATCACAATCAGTTGCAATTAGGGTTTCGTTCAACTAGATCAGTTTCTGTCCGTTCTGGTACCAGAAACGCACCGTTGTGGTCAGTTTTTTTTACGGAATTGGCTTGACGCGGTCCATACAAAAAACAGATTGCTGCATCTTTCTGTTCGATACTAACCGCGTTTTGATTAAAAATATAGGAAAAATGGAGCGCTAAAAAACGGACCAAAACGACAAAACATGGCACTGTCGGTGTGTCCATTTGCCGCTTATTTTAGTGTGGAACTTACCTTAAGAGGTTTTCACAAACTGGTCACAAAATTAAAGTTAAGATCACAAAATTTCACAGACATGAAACTGAAATTAAAAAATTGTTGTTGCAGAATAGAAATTCCGATTTTGTGGCTAATATCAGTGACAAAATTTCATCAGTATATTAAAGGGAACTTTTCAGAGGAAATTTCATGTATTTTTAAAACCTTAGTTTTATATTATGTTAGCCTAGTTTATTCTACATATTCTTTCCATTTGAAAAAAAACAACAAAACTGTTGAATTCATAACCCCTTGCTATTCCCCCTGTTGACAATTAGGAGATGACCATCTCAGAACAGTCCTTCTTCTTCCCAGATGCATACTACCTTTGAATGTTCCTAACAGTAAGTTCAATGATTGGGCTGTTGGTAGGTCAACATGCTCAATCTCTACTGAGCAACTACTCAACTCAGGTGCTGGGGTTAAGGCAAGTACCATAACGGTCTCTATTAGGGCTGCAAACAGAAATCATATTGCGGACAGCATTTATCTAACACACTAACGCTGAATGGCAGGTTAAGGTCATTGTGTGGAAAATTACTGCTTGGTTTTCCTAAAAGTATATGTATTTGCACTGAACTTCCCCTTTAAGGGTAGGTTTAAGGAAAGCCCAGGATAATGTTGTTGTGGTTTATACACAAGTGTTTGTAAAAATAATATACCGTATTACATTTTCAGCTTTTCTGTTTATGATTTTTTCCATCCATCCTATTGTATGCATGTGTTTAATGTTATTTCAATAGATATAAATATAGACTCCTTACATTCCAACCTAGTGGGGATTTGTGAACAACACTGTAGATCTCTTTAATCTGTAATGGTATTCTGTAACCTTTTTTCCTCATGTTGTTCTTGACCCAGGGAAGAGAAAATTTTATCTCCCTAAAGCTTTCTATAAAGGAACTGCTAATCCCAATAAAAGGTATCACCATACTCTACATGGCTCATCTTTGTATTATATTCTTGCTCAACTTAATACAGCTACGTAATCTTTTCTGCTATCTCCACAATAGCAGTCTGCGTAGAGTTCCCTTTACTACGTTTTAGCCTGCAGGTTGCGGTTTGGAACAGTCGATGGCTTTAATATGTACAATTCAAAAGAGAATTACAATAGAAGAGTAACGACTTGCATAGTAATACGGGCCCTGACCATTGCAGTTGAATGGTCTAACTATTCACCCTTACATGATAGTTATTTAAAAGTGAGCTGCACGTTAATCATTGTACTGACAGTCCATTATTATTTTAAGGATTTCTCTATATTCACATACCTCTTGTAGATATGTCTAAGATATTGTCTTCATGGCTGAAAAGATAGAATACTCTTGCTATGCTTTAAACATAGTAATATATTAATGTGGTTGATTTAAGACATATATCCCTCAATGACTGAATTCAATCCAGACCTTTTTTACCTCCTTTTTAAACCCTACCTAACAGTTGATCCAGCGGACGGCACAAAATGTATGTAAATCCCGTACCAACTAGAACTACAGATAGTTATTAATACCAGTAATTCTCACATTATATAGTATCCCCCCCTGTACCAAACAGACACAAGTATGTGTATTAATACCAGTAATTCCTCAATATATAATATCCCCTGTACCAAACCAGTACTACGTGGGCCAATATATGGTATTAATACCAGTAATCTCAATATTATATGTAATCCCCGGTACCAACCAGAACTACAGTATATGTATTAATTACCAGTAATTCTCAATATTATATAGTATCACTGTACCAACCAGAAACTACAACAGCATATGGGTATTAAAGGGCATTTCCACCCCCCCAAACTATATCCCCCAACTACTGGCCCCATCATTAGTGTAATAAATCCTCCCTCACATCCTTCACCAGCTCCATATGGTTCTCCTGTAGTCCCCCCCCAAATAAGTCCCCAAAACTTGCCCACCAGAGGATATCAGAGTTATAGGACTCTGCCTCCTACCTGGCCTCCGGAAGAATTGTTTGGCGCGACTGCAGCCCTTCTCCCCCCCTCCCCCTCCCTTCCCCTCCCTCTCAGATTCCCTCCCCCTAGCGTAAAAAACCCTTAATATATAGAAGTCCCCCTGTCCCCCCAGCCCAACCGCTATAATTTAATTCTTAGAAAAGCGCCCCAACTTTTACTTCCGCTTCCCTCTTTCCCCCGCCGAAATGAACTCCCGGCCGCCCCGTCCGTGATTGCTGCCCGCTCGCCAATCACAGACGCGACTGCCGGTCCCCCGCCTCTGCTTGCCATTTTCTCGCAATCAATCATATAATCCCAAAAATTCATTTTTCGTGTGGACATATACCTTTATACCAGTAATTGGTCATCTTATATAGTATCCCTGTAGCCAACCAGAACTACAGGTAATATGTATTAATACCAGTAATTCCTCATATTATATAGCATCGACCATCCTCCCCGTTCCAACCAGAAACTCCGTATATGTATTAATACCAGTAATTATCATATTATATGTATCCCTGTACCAACCAGAACTACTGTATATGTATTAATACCAGTAATTCTCAATATTTATATAGTAATCCCCCGTACCAACCAGAACTCAGTACTGCATTAATACCAGTAATTCTCAATATTATATAGTATCCCTGTACCACCAGAACTACAGTATAGTATTAATACCATTAATTCTCAATATATTATAGTAGCTCCCCCGTACCACCAGAAACTACAGTATATGTATTATACGTAAATTGCTCAATATTATATAGTATCCCGTAACCATCAGAACTGCAGTATATGTTTAATACACCAGTAATCTCAATATATATCGTATCCCTGTACTCAACCGAAAGCTAATTGTCATTCTCATATTTTTTAGTTTTAGAAACGTATCAGTCCCAGGCAGGCCCTTTTTTAAGCTATTGAAAATGAACTGCCTTACTGCTGGCAGACAGTTCCACAGTTTCAAATCATCATTTTCACCGTTCTCACTGAAGAAACCTTTCCTAACCTGAAGATGAACTTCTTTCTTCCAACCTTAAAAGGAATGTCCACGGGTCTCTTATATGACCTATTGGTGAACAATGCACCGAGATTTTAGGTATGGCCCATTAATATATTTGGATAAGTTACATATCCCCACGCAACTCGCTTCTTTCTCTTCCAATGTAAACATCCCTAACTTGGTCTAATCTGCCTGCATATTCAAGCCCCTCCATTCCCTTTATTATTTAGTTCCCTTCTCTGAATTGCTTCCATTTCCTTTGCTTCCAAATCTATGGAACAGATAATCCACCAATAACTATTCTGGATTGGTGAACAACACACACTCCCAAGAAATGGACAATTGACAGCAGAAGGATACATAAAGACATATAGACATGCGCCAAAAACCTTGATTTACTTTTTATTGACAGCAAGGTCTTGAGTCCTCAATTTAAACATCGAACACTAGACCTTTGCCTACATGAGATCTTGGTTTTTGCTTCTAAATTTCCTAACCTCAGAACTAACCCCTTACATTGCGGGTGCCACTGTTTCTTGCCTCCCCTCTTTCAAAGAAGACACGCTTCCTTGTCCGTGTGTCCTCCCTTTTGGTCGCTTCCTGCAGAAATGGAGGAAATAACATCAAAGCGATGATCAATGGCTCATTCTTCCGGCCCGCATATATCAATAATATCTATACTAGGCAAACAGTAAAAACATGGGGGGGTTTTAGTAGAGTTGGTTTTCCTAAAAGTATATGTATTTGCACTGAACTTCCCCTTTAAAGGGTAGGTTAAAGGAAAGCACAGGATAATGTTGTTGTGTAGTTGTATACAGCAAGTGTTTGTAAAAGAATATATATAACTAGTTACATTTTCAGCTTTTCTGTTATGATTTTTCCCATCCATCCTATTGTAGGCATGTGTTATGGTTATTGCAATAGATATAAATATAGACTCCTTTACATTCCAACCTTAGTGGGATTTGTGAAAAGCTACTGTAGATATCTTTATGCTGTAATGGTATACTGTAACCTTTTTTCCTCAGTGTTGCTTGACCCAGGGAAGAGAAAAGTTTATCTCCCTAAAGCTTTCTATAAAATGAACTGCTAATCCACAATAAAAAGGTATCACCATACTCTACAGTGCTCATCTTTGTATTATATTCTGCTCAACTAATACAGCTACGATAATCTTTTCTGCTAATCTCCACAATAGCAGTCTGCGTAGAGTTCCCTTTACTACTTTTAGCTGCAGGTTGCGGTTTGGAACAGTCTATGGTCTTTAATGTACAATTCAAAAAGAGAATTACAATAGAAAGAGGAAAGACTTTGCATAGTAAATAGGGCCCTGACCATGCAGTTGAATGGTCTACTAATTATCCCTTACTATATAGTTATATTAAAAGGAGCTGCACGTTAATCATTGTACTGACAGTCATTATTATTTTAAGGATTTCTCTATATTACACATACCTATTGTAGATATTCTAGATATTGTCTTCATGGCTGAAAAAATAGATACTCTTTGCTATGCTTTAACATAGTAATATAGTAATTGAGGTTGAATTAAGACATATATCCATCAAGTGACTTGATTCAAGTCCAACCTTTTTACCCTCCTTTTTAACCCTACCTAACAGTTGATCCAGAGGAAGGCACAAAAATGTATAGTATCCCTGTACCAACTAGAACTACAGTATATTTATTAATACCAGTAATTCTCAACATTATATAGTATCCCTGTACCAACCAGGACTACAGTATGTGTATTAATACCAGTAATTCTCAATATTATATAGTATCCCTGTACCAACCAGTACTGCAATATATGTATTAATACCAGTAATTCTCAATATTATATAGTATCCCTGTACCAACCAGAACTACAGTATATGTATTAATACCAGTAATTCTCAATATTATATAGTATCACTGTACCAACCAGAACTACAGCATATGTATTAAAGGGCATGTCCACCCCCAAAACTATAATCCCCCCAACTACTGGCCCCATCATGTAGTGTAATAAAATCCTTACCTCACATCCCAGCTCCATATGGTTCTCCTGTAGTCCCCCCCCAAAGTCCCCAAAACTGCCACCAGGAGTAGCGAGTCCATATAGGACTCTGCCTCCTACCTGGCCTCCGAGAAGTTTGGCATCGTACTGCAGCCCTTCTCCCCCTCCCTCCCCCTCCCTCTCCTCCCTCCAGGATTCCCTCCCCCTAGCGTTAAACCCTTAATATAGATTCCCCCTGTCCCCCAGCCCCAACCGCTATATTTAATTCTTAAAAGCTCCCCAAACTTTTCTACCTTCCCTCTTTCCCCCCGCCGAAATGAACTCCCGCACCCGTCCGTGATTGGCTGCCGCTCACCAATCACAGACGCGACTGCCGGTCCCGCCCCTCTGCTTGCATTTTCTCGCAATCATATATCCAAAAATTATTTTTAGGGTGGACATTAATACCAGTAATTTCAATTTATATAGTATCCCTGTACCCCAGAACTACAGTATATGTATTATACCAGTATTCTCAATATTATATAGATCCCCGTTCCAACCAGAACTACGTATATGTATTAATACCAGTAATTTCAATATTATATAGTATCCCTTACCAACCAGAACTACGTATATGTATAATACCAGTAATTCTCAATTTATATAGTATCCCCGTACCAACCAAACTACAGTAATGATTAATACCAGTAATTCTCAATATTATATAGTATCCCTGACCAACAGAACTACAGTATATGTATTAATACCAGTAATTCTCAATATTATATGTATCCCGTACCATACAGAACTACAGTATATGTATTAATACCATTATTCTCAATATTATATAGGATCCTCCCGGTACCAATCAGAACTGCAGTATATGTATTAAAACCAGTAATTCTCAATATTATATAGTATCCCTGTACCAACCAGAGCTATATGTCATTCTCAATATTTTTTAGTTTTAGAAACTTATCCAGGCCTTTTTTAAAGCTATTTAATGAACTTGCCATTACTGCTGGAAGACAGTTCCACAGTTTCACCGTTCTCACTGTAAAGAAACCTTTCCTAACCTGAAGATGAAACTTCTTTTCTTCCAACCTTAAAGGATGTCCACGGGTCCTCTGATATGACCTATTGGTGAACAATGCACCAGAGAGTTTATGGTATGGCCCATTAATATATTTGGATAAGGTTAACATATCCCCACGCAAACGTCGCTTCTCCAATGTAAACAGCCCTAACTTGTCTAATCTGCCTGCATAGTCAAGCCCCTCCATTCCCTTTATTACTTTAGTTGCCCTTCTCTGAATTGCTTCCATTTCCATTTGCTTCCAAAATCTAATGGAACAGATAAATCCACAATAAACTATTCTGGATTGGTGAACAACTCCCAAGAAATGGAAAATTAGACAGCAGAAGGAGACATAAAAGACCATATAGACATGCGCCAAAACCTTGACTTTACTTTTTATTGACAGCAATGGGCTTGAGTCCTCAGATTTAACTATCTAACACTAGACCTTTGCTAATGAGATCTTGGGTTTTGCTTCTAAATTTCTAACTCCAGAACTAACCCCTTACGATTGCGGGTGCACTGTTCTTGGCCTCCCTCCCTTTCAAAAGAAAGACACGCTTCTTCGTCAGTGTGTCCTCCATTTGGTCAGCTTCCTGCATGAAATGAGGAAATAAACAATAAAAGAGATGATCAATGCTCATTCCTGGGCCCCATATATCATAATATCTATACTAGTGCAAACAGTAAAAACATGGGGGGGTTTAGTTAAAATGTTTTGCATAAAAGTGAAAAGCCTTCCAACCACGTCAAGGTAACCCCAGTATG
Source organism: Hymenochirus boettgeri (assembly GCA_019447015.1). Lineage (NCBI taxonomy): Eukaryota > Metazoa > Chordata > Amphibia > Anura > Pipidae > Hymenochirus > Hymenochirus boettgeri. The sequence continues at coordinate 14,753,412 of CM033473.1, read as the reverse complement.
GAAGGTCCTAACAGTTTACCTTGGGTCATTTATCTGGGCTGACACTCCCTGCTTGGTTGCATTTTTGTGGAAAGGTTGCCTCCCTGACCTTGCATTGGATTAGTATTACAGGCCATCACTTCCCCCCGCCTACTGGCTTTTTACAAGGAGAGAAGAGGCCTTTCATCCAATGCTTAGTATTCAAGGCATAAGACCTCCAATTAAAGGGACGGGTTGGGGGTGCTACTACCACATGGAAACTTGGTCAATTTTCCCGTAACTCTGTTACAATATATACACAAAAGAAAGGCCGTGGGAGCACTCCTGTGGCAAAATTACTTTATAACAAATAGTGGAAGTGCTACTGATCTGCCCAAAATATTAGATCAAACAAGAAAAGAGATGATCAATGCATATTCCTGGGCCCCATATATCATAATATCTATGCTAGTGCAAACAGTAAAAACATGGGGGTTTTAGTTACAATTTTATGCATGAAAGTGAAAAGCCAAGCTTCCATGTGGTAGTAGCACTCCCAACACGTCCCTTTAATTGGAGGTCTTATGCCTTGAATACTAAGCATTGGATGAGAGGCCTCTTCCCTCCTTATTAAAAGCCAGTAGTCGGGGGGAAGTGATGGCCTGTAATACTAATCCAATGCAAGGTCAGGGAGACAATCTCCCACGAAAATGCAACCAAGCAGGGAGTGTCAGCCCAGATAAATCACCCAAGGTAAACTTTTAGGACCTTCCATACTGGGGTTATGACGTGGTTGGATGGCTTTTCACTTTTGTAACTAAAAACCCCATGTTTTTACTGTTTGCACTAGCACAGATATTATGATATATGGGGCCCAGGTATGTGCATTGATCATCTCTTTTCTTGTTTGTTCTAATGTTTTGGTCAGATCAGTAGCACTTCCACTATATGTTAGAATAATGCTGCCATAGCAGTGCTCCCACAGCTCCCCCCCTTTGTGGAAACAGTACTAGTAGTCAGGGCATGGTCAGAAGTCAGGGCAGGAACAGGCAGAAATTGGTTACCAGAGAACACTTGAAAATCACGCACCACAAGCTAGGGAAACCAAAAGGTCCCAACAAGGTTTAAACCTGCAGGAGCCATTAAAAGAGGAGAAAAAGGAAAGCAGAACCTGATTTTGCCAATCAGAACACACCCGCAGCTACACTACAAGATACAGTATTAGCTGAGTGAGAAATAGCAACTGCACCCGAGAGACAAAAGCCTGTCACCGAAAGCTGAACACCACCGGAGATAGCCAGAGTGGAGCCTTCGAAACAAAAGGCAGGTACACAAGCCGGACAAGATGGAAGAGAGCCATGGGATACTAACATTTGTGTATTTTCTTTTCTTATTAACAATATTTTCTAGCAGCTGGAAAATTCTAGGTTTATAATAAAAAGGATGTATTTTTATCTCAAGGCATTGAGTGTGACTAATTCCTATTGAATTCTGCCGGATGTAACACCTCCGATTGTTATTATTGACAAATCAGCGCTGTTAAAAACCATCGTGTTCTAGGATGGAAATATGAAAAGAAAAGTTTAGATCAGTGTGAGGGGAAATAACTTTTTGTTGTTGTCCATGTTTTTGTGTTGTTGTTTTTTTGTATCCGAATCCTGCGTCCAGACATGTCTACAACAAAAAAATACTTCATGGTAAAGCAAGTTTTATTAACCATTTGATAAAATAACTGTAGAAAATTGATTACAGACAAAGCAATACCTAGCGTGAAATTTGAAACTTTATTTTAAACTTAACTCTATTAAATCTCCCTAACAGGTAATGCCATTCAAAGACGCTGCTCGTTATTCCACAACAATACGATTCGGAAAGTGTTGCTTTATATTAATTGCCAACTCCCTGCAAGGATTAACATCTCGGGGAAAAAAGAAAATAAAATCTGCATACATAGTTTATATCACCTTATGCCGACAAGCAGAGACATCGTTTTATAATAATGGTATTAAAATGAATTATATATAGATTACTGATAATTTATCATTTGGATTTCCTAAAAAAAAAAAACCGCAGGAAATAAAAATGCGTTTACATCAAAGGCGCTGATATATTCTATACCTTGTATGTAAAAATGTTCTGCCTTGTTCCCATTCATCTTCCTTACCTTCTAACTAGAGAAAGCCTTCTACGGCATCTGTGACACGGAACTGTGAAACTTTATTGCCATAAACCAACATACAGGGGAGGGTTAAGAATACTAAGTATTTCTCGCTTACCCATCTGAAACAAAGGACAATGAAAAATTGTTGTGCATTAACACCGTTGAGTTCTATCAGTGACAAAATATTCACTGTATTATTATTGGATATGATGAGACAAAGTATAAACAGGACAATAAATCAGGGGTAAATCTGTATTTGAATCATCTCTGAGCTGTCAGACACCAAGTACTTTGGCTGCATGCATGATATTGTCATCAGTCAGCGCTTTACCATAAGGCCTCTAAATTCCTGACTCGGGTTATTTTTTGGATATCCGGAGAACACTTAGTATGCTTTATATACTTTCATGCTGCAACTTTAAAAGGCATGGCCACCCTTAAAGCAAAAATCTGGTCACTTGTCAGTTACCTGCCCCAACCCCAACTAATATATTTAGCACATTATTACCTGCATTACTAACCAGATATTTAAGGATAATTATTGTCCCCATTCTGGCAGAGTAAACTAGCCCCTCCCTCCATGCTGTCAATCAAGGCTGTGACTGCTGATATCACAACCAATGATTAACTGCTGTTTCACCTGCTGCCTCCTCTGCACATGCTCAAGCTTTTAAAAAACCCATTAAGCACAGGGAGGAGGCAGATACGTTTGCTAGAAAGTAATAGAACTTATCATTAAATATCTGGTTACAAATACATGTAATAAACTGGAATAAATGGCAGTTGGGGTTGCGGGCAGATATCTGAAAAGTCACCAGATTTTCATTTTAAGCCCTTTTATACTTTGTTAATTTTTGCCAATAAAATCTAAACGTTTTGACACTGACTTTTTTGAACTGAATATCAAGTCCTGCCTGTGTAAATTCTAATGTTCTTCTTTGTGAATATTCTTAACTCTCAGTTGCGCTTTAGAATAAGGTTTAGTTTGAAACCGGGACTCATCAATACTAAGTTCCATGATTGTAGTCTATTTACTAATATATAATATGTTATACTAATATAGAACATATTATACAACTCTACACAGCTAAACAATTGGCATCAGGTCCTCGCCCAAAAAGCTTACAATCACACTCAGCCTTTCAAGTTTCTTTTTGATCGGACATTTTGACTTTCACACTTTTGCAGTTTGATTGGAATATTTGCCTGACCTTTTCGACTGGTTGTGAATCTCAATTACAGTAAATGTTACAACTGACAAGGAAATGACCGGAGGTCCCAAAAACAGGGAACATTTAGAAAACTTTATAGAAATTTGTGACCTCCAAATCAAATAAAAAATGGAACCCTGAATCTGTACTCAAACCTTGTTTTGTTTGAAGGGTCTGTAAAGCCCCCAAATTGCCATGTTTTTAACAAAAATTCTAATTCTTAGGGAGACATATTAACTAAGCCCAGATTGTGCCACTCACACATCAGCAATCCTGATAACTGCTGTCTCTCTACAGTCAGCTCTTCTCCAACGCACCCCCTTGTTCCCCTATCCAGTGCCTATATTTTTCTAGATGTGAGCCCTACAAGGACATGGAGCGCAGTCTGGAATAGGTTGTAACAATTTCCTTAACAGATTTTTTTCTTCTATCAATTAACAACAAAGAGTTAAGCAGAAGGAAAGGACTACATAACCCTCATCAATATCAAAAGGAAACTAAAAAATTAATGTCACCGATTGTATCTCCACACTCGTGTATGTCTCCTTGAGTGCCACAAGAATATTAAAGCCCTGAACAGGTAGAATAGAGGTTGTCTTTTCAATACCAACAGACCTTGGTCTCCATTACTAAACAAGCTTGAATTTATAAGCTATTTACTGTAAATGTTTGAAATATTATGCAGCCAGCATCAATGCCGCCTTATAAATATATATATTCACCATTGTTTACCTATTGAGTTATTTTCTGTGGCGAGTTGAGACCCCATTGGCCTTTGTATTATTCGAAATGTCAGTAAAATAACACATACTCTTATTATACTATGCATCATTGGGAAGTGGTAACACATGAATTTCTCTAAAACACTTTTTTATGGTAACAGGACCAGTACACTCTCACAACCATGTTATGGTATTAATCCACTAGCATGTTAAAAGGGATATTGTGGTGAACTTATAACTTTGCTTTAAAGGGCATGTCCACCCCCAAAACTATAATCCCCCCAACTACTGGCCTCACCATGTAGTGTAGTTTAATCCTTACCTCACATCCCAGCTCCATAGGGTTCTCCTGTAGTCCCCCCCCAAAGTCCCAAAAACTGCCCACCAGGAGGATAGCAGAGTCCATATAGGACTCTGCCTCCTACCTGGCCTCCGGGAGAAGTTTGGCATGCGTACTGCAGCTCTTCTCCCCCTCCCTCCCCCTCCCTCTCCCTCCCTCTCCCTCCCTCTCCGGATTCCCTCCCCCTAGTGTTAATCCCCTTTAATATAGTAATCCCCCTGGTGCCCCAGCCCCAACCGCATGATTTTTATTTTTAGAAAGCTCCCCAAACTCTTACTTACCTCTCCTCTTTCCTCCGCCGAAGTGAGCTGCCGGCAGCCGCGTCAGTGATTGGCTGCCGCTCAGCCAATCACAGACGCGACTGCCGGTCCCTCCCCTCTGCTTGCATTTCCTCGCAAGCAGAGGGCCGGGAGCATGGCGGAGGAAAGAGGGCAGGTAAGTAGAGTTTGGGGGGCTTTCTAAAAATAAAAATAATGCGGTTGGGGCTGGGGGACCAGGGGGAAGGCTATATTAAAAAATAGGTTTAAGGGTGGACATACCCTTTAAAATAAAGGCCGTTTTCCTTCCTTTACTTTGTCTCTTTCCTGGAATCTCTATGAATTAAAGCTTTTATATAGGTCACTTTAAGCAGTAGGAGTCATGAACCTTACCAAACTTGCCCTTCCTTTCCTATTCCACTTACCTGCCAACTAAAATCCATAGGGTCTAAGTGTAATAAACCTGCAGGTCTGAGAAAAGACCCAGACACAATGTGTTGGTCAAACTAAACAGCACCATTGGGCAACCTGAGACCCTATACATGATCCAGATTAACATACTAGGTTCATTCTTATTAGTATTTACCACAGAAAATTCCAGATTTACAGTTGCTATGGGGTTCGGACTTGGGAGCACAAGACACTGATTTGCTTTATAAGTTAAGGTAGGGTTAAAGGAGCTAAAAGCTCCACACAGAGTATAAAACTAAATAGAGACTTCTTATAACAGAAGGTACTTCACAGCCTCATGTTACTATAATAGCATTGCCCTAATAATCTATCATATAAACACATATTTCTCACTCCCAGCTTTCCTAGAGAAATGGTTGGGGACATGCAAAGTATCATCTTTTCTATCCTCTTTCCTACATACACATCACTTCCTGTATAGCACACAGAAAGTTTTTCTTTGATTGGCTAAGACTGTCACATGTTTTACAAACAGCACATCAGTGGATGTTCTACTGACATTACCACTTCCTTTCAGTATCCACAACCTCCCATTTTGACTATCCCATATTAAAAAAGTAGTAGAGAATTGTACTGTGTTAGCCATTGATAAAAGTGAAGACATTTTGTATATAAAATAATACCTTTTATTGGCTAACTAAAATGATTGAAAATGCAAGCTTTTGAAGCACTTGGCTTCTTCCTCAGGCATGATGCAATACTGAATCTTGTAAAGCACTGTATTTTATACATACTAGAACAAAGACTTTCTGACATTACATAGATGTTATCTTTTGCCCCCATGCCTGCCTGGCAATGGCTGTAGTAAATGAAACAGTAAATGCACATTCAATGATCACAGGCAGTAATAAAAGAATTAGCAAGGGTTAAACAAACAATCAGATACACTTCACCTCTAGTGTCCATGGAGAGTCTGGTATAAATGAGATATTTATGGGTTTGGGTGATTTATAGGAATTTGCTCTGATTAACTCTACATGACATTAAGATTAGAAACATGACACATAAAGTTCTTTGTTGCGTCCCAAATTTTTGTATAAGTTTACATTCCCATTCTAACCTCTCCTTTTGGGATCTGAAATGGTGCCCATACCGCACATCCACTGAACCCTATCCTGTCCTTCCAACCAGTATTTCATTGGTGGCCATTGTCCTGCATTCATACAAAATATGTATACACGACCCCTCACTGGTACAGCGTGTGCCCTTACCAACTAGTACATATGTATACACTCCCGCCTCACCTGGCACAGGCGTGTGCCTCTTACCAACTAGTAACGTATGTATACACCCCGCCTCACCTGGTACAGCGTGTGCCTCTTACCAACTAGTAAGTATGTATACACGCCCTCCTCACCTGGTAACAGAGTGCCCCTTACCAACTAGTAACTATGTATACACGCCCACCTCACCTGGTACAGTGTGTGCTCCTTACCAACTAGTAATGTATTATACACGCCCGTCCACCTGGTAGCAGTGTGTCCCTTACCAACTAGTAACTATGTATAACACGACCGCCTCACCTGGTACAGCGTGTGCCCCTTACCAACTAGTAACTATGTATACACGCCCACCTCACCTGGTACAGAGTGTGCCTCTTACCAGCTAGTATGTATGTATACACACCCGCCTTACTGCTACAGCGTGT
>CM033473.1:14673880-14744422 GCA_019447015.1 Hymenochirus boettgeri | reverse complement strand
CATTATCGGTGGGAAGAGGCACCACAATGTTACCAGGTGAGGTGGGGTGTTATACACATTACTAGTTTGGTAAGAGGCACACTCTGTACCAGGTGAGGCGGGCGTGTTAATACACGTTATTAGTGTAAGAGGCACACTCTGTACCAGGTGAGGCGGGGGGCGGGTATACATACGTTTACTAGTTGGTAAGAGGCACACGCTGTAGCAGGTGAGGTGGGCGTGTATACATACGTTACAGTTGGTAAGAGGCACACTCTGTACCAGGTGAGGCGTGGGCGTGTATACATACATTACTAGTTGGTAGAGGCACACTCTGTACCAGGTGAGGCGGGCGTGTATACAATACGTTAATAGTTGGTAGAGGCACACGCTGGTAGCAGGTAAGGCGGGTGTGTATACATAGTTACTAGTTGGGGTACGAGGCACAGCTTGTTTACCAGGTGAGGTGGGCGTGTATATACAACGTTACTAGTTGGTAAGAGGCACACTCTGTACCAGGTGAGGTGGGCGTGATACATACGTACTAGTTGGTAAGAGGACACGCTGTACCAGGTGAGACGGGCGTGTATACATGCATTACTAGTTGGTAAGAGGCACACGCTGTACCAGGTGAGGTGGCGGTGTATACATACGTTACTAGTTGGTTAGAGGCACACGCTGTACCAGGTGAGACGGGCGTGGTATACATACATTACTAGTTGGTAAGAGGCAAACACTGTACCAGGTGAGGTGGGCGTGTATACATACATTACTAGTGGTAAGAGGCACACTCTGTACCAGGTGAGGGCCGGGGCGTGTATACATACGTTATTAGTTGGTAAGAGGCACACTCTGTACCAGGTGAGGCGGGGCGTGTATACATACGTTACTAGTTGGGAAGAGGCACACGCTGGAGCAGGTGAGGTGGGCGGGTGTATACATACGTTACTAGTTGGAAGAGGCACACTCTGTACCAGGTGAGGGGCGTGTATACATACATTACTAGTGGTAAGAGGCACACTCTGTACCAGGTGAGGCGGGCGTGTATACATACGTTACTAGTTGGTAAGAGGGCCACGCTGTAGCAGGTAAGGCGGGTGTGTGTATTACATACGTTACTAGTTGGTACGGAGGCACACCGCTGTACCAGGTGAGGTGGGCGTGTATACATACGTTACTAGTTGGTAAGAGGCACACTCTGTACCAGGTGAGGTGGGGCGTGTTATACATACGTTACTAGTGGTAAGGGCCACATCGTTGTACCAGGTGAGACGGGCGTGTATACCATGCATAATAGTTGGTAAGAGGCACACGCTGTACCAGGTGAGGTGGGCGTGTGATACATACGTTACTAGTTGTAGAGGCAAACGTGTACCAGGTGAGATGGGGTGTATGCATACATTAGAGTTGGTAAGAGGCACACGCTTGTAACCAGGTGAGACGGGCGTGTATACATACATTACTAGTGGTAAGAGGCACACGCTGTACCAGGTGAGACGGCGTGTATACATACATTACTAGTTGGTAAGAGGCACACTCTTTACCAGGTGAGGTGGGCGTGTATACATACGTTACTAGTTGGTTAAGAGGCACACGCTGTACCAGGTGAGGTGGGCGTGTGTTAACATACGTTACTAGTTGGTAAAGGCCACACGCGTGTTCCTGGTGAGGCGGGGCGTGTATACGTACATTAATAGTGGTAAGAGGCACACTCTGTACCAGGTGAGGCGGGGGGCGTGTATACTACATTACTAAGTTGGTAAGAGGCACACTCTGTACCAGGTACGGCGGGCGGTGTATAACATACGTTACTAGTTGGTAAGGGGCACACGCTTGTACCAGTTGAGGGGGGGAGTGTATACATACGTTACTAGTTGGTAAGAGGCACACGCTGTACTAGGTGAGCGGGCGTGTAACATAACGTTACTAGTTGGTAAGAGGACACGCTGTACCAGGTGAGGCGGGGCGTGTATACATACGTTACTAGTTGGAAAGGGCACACGCTGTGTGTACCAGTTGAGGGGGGAGGTATACATACGTTACAGTTGGTACGAGGCACACGCTGTACCAGGTGAGGGTGGGCGTGTATACTATGTTACTAGTTGGTAAGGCACAAGCTGTACCAGAGAGGTGGGCGTTGTATACATACGTACTAGTTGGTAAGAGGCACACTCTGTACCAGGTGAGGCAGGGGTGTATACATACGTTACTAGTTGGTAAGAGGCACACGCTGTACCAGGTGAGGCAGGCGTGTATACACGTTACTAGTTGGTAAGGGGCACACGTTGTTACCAGGTGAGGCGGGAGTGTATACATAGGTTACTAGTTGGTAAGAGGCACCACCGTACAGGGGGGAGGAGGAGTGTATACATACGTTACTAGTGGTAAGGGGCACCACACTGTACCAGGTGAGGTGGGCGTGTATACATACGTTACTAGTTGGTAAGAGGCACACGCTTGTACCAGGTGAGGTGGGCGTGTATACATACGTTACTAGTTGGTAAGGGGCAACATGCTGTACACAGGTTGAGGCGGGGGGTGGTATACATACGTAAAGCTGGTTAAGGGCACACGCTGTTCCTGGTGAAGCGGGCGTGTATACATACGTTATAGTTGGTAGAGGGCACACGCTTGTACCAGGTGAGGCGGGCGTGTGTACATACGTTACTAGTTGGTAAGAGGCACACCGCTGTAGCAGGTAAGGGGGTGTGTATACATACATTACATAGCTGGTAAGGGGCACAACGTGTTCCAGGTGAGGGGGCGGTATACATACGTTACTAGTTGGTAAGAGGACACCGCTGCTACAGGTAGGCGGGCGTTAGGCGGGCGTGTATACATACGTTACTAGTTGGTAAGAGGCACACGCTGTGTAGCAGGTAAGGCGGGTGTGTTAATACATTACTAGCTGGTAAGGGGCACACGCTGTACCAGTGAGGGGTTGGCGCGGCGTGTAACATACGTACTAGTGGTCGAGGCACACGCTGGTACCAGGTGAGGTGGGCGTGTATACATACGTTACTAGTTGGTACGAGGCACACGCTGTGTACCAGGTGAGTGTGGTGGGTGTGTAACATACGTTGAGTTGGTATGAGGCACACGCTTTTGTACAGGTGAGGGGGGCGTGTATACATACTTTACTAGTTGGAAGAGGCACACGCGTACCAGGTGAGGTGGGCAGTATACATACGTATAGTTGGTAAGAGGCACACGGCGTAACAGGTGAGACGGGGCGTGTTACATACATTACTTGTTGGTAAGAGGCACAACTGTACCAGGTGAGGTGGGCGGGTGTATAATACATTACTAGTTGGTAAGAGGCACCATCTGTCACCAGGTGAGGGCGGCGTGTATACATACGTTATTAGTTGGTAGAGGACACACTCTGTACCAGGTGAGGCGGGCGGGTATACATACGTTACTAGTTGGTAAGAGGCACACGCTTTGTAGCAGGTGAGGTGGGCGTGTATACATACGTTACTAGTTTGGTAAGAGGCACACCTGTACCAGGTGAGGCGGGCGTGTATACATACATTACTAGTTGGTAAGAGGCACACTCTGTACCAGTTGAGGCGGGGGGCGTGTATACATACGTTACTAGTTGGTAAGAGGCAACACGCTTTTGTAGCAGGTAAGGCGGGTGGGGGCGTGTATACATACGTTACTAGTTGGTAAGAGACACACACTGTACCAGGTGAGGTGGGCGTGTATACATACGTTACTAGTTGGTAAGAGGCACACACACTGTACCAGGTGAGGTGGGCGTGTATACATACGTTACTAGTAGGTAAGAGGGCACACGCTGTACCAGGTGAGACGGGGCGTGTAAAATGCATTACTAGTTGGTAAGAGGCACACGCGTACCAGGTGAGGTGGGCGTGATTATACTACGTACTAGTTGGTAAAGAGGCACACGCTTGTACAGGTGAGAGGGCGTGTATGCATACATTACTAGTTGGTAAGAGGCACACGCTGTACCAGGTGAGACGGGCGTGTATACATACATTACTAGTTGGTAAGAGGCACACGCTGTACCAGGTGAGACGGGCGTGTATACATACATTACTAGTTGGTAAGAGGCACACTCTGTACCAGGTGAGGTGGGCCGTTATACATACGTTATAGTTGGTAAGAGGCACACGCTGTACCAGGTGAGGTGGGGTGTATAATACGTTACTAGTTGGTAAGAGGCACACGCTGTCCTGGTGAGGCGGGGCGTGTATACCGTACATTACTAGTTGGTAAGAGGCACACTCTGTACCAGGTGAGGCGGGGCGTTGTAACATACATACTAGTTGGTAAGAGGCACCATCATCTGTACCACGGTGAGGCGGGCGTGTATACATACGTTATAGTTGGTAAGGGGCCCACGCTGTAACAGTTGGGGGGGAGTGTATACATACGTTACTAGTTGGTAAGAGGCACACGCGTGTACGGTGAGGCGGCGGGCGTGTATACATACGTTACTAGTTGGTAAGAGGCACACGCTGTACCAAGGTGAGGCAGGATTGTATACATACGTTATAGTTGGTAAGGGGCGACACGCTTGTACCAGTTGAGGGGGGATGTGTATACATAACGTTACTAGTTGGTACGGGACACACGCTGTACCAGGTGAGGTGGGCGTTGTATACATATGTTACTAGTGGTAAGAGGCACAGTGTACCAGGTGAGGTAGGGTGTTACATACGTATAGTTGGTAAGAGGCCACTCTGTACCAGGTGAGGCAGGGTTGTATACATACGTTACTAGTTGGTAGAGGCACAGCTGTACCAGGTGAGGCAGGCGTGTGTATACATACGTTACTAGTTGGAAAGGGGCACACGCTGTACCAGGTGAGGCGGAAGGGAGTGTATACATAGGTACTAGTTGGTAGAGGCACAACACTACCAGGTTGAGGCAGGAGTGTTATACAACGTTACTAGTTGGTAAGGGGCACACACTGTACCAGGTGAGGTGGGCGTGTATACATACGGTACTAGTGGTAAGAGGCACACGCTTGTACCAGGTGAGGTGGGCGGTGTATACATACGTTACTAGTTGGTAAGGGGCACACGCTGTACCAGGTGAGGGGGCGGGCGTGTATACATACGTTACTAGCTGGTAAGGGGCACACGCGTTCCGGTGGGTGAAGCGGGGCGTGTATACATACGTTACTAGTTGGTAAGAGGCAACACGCTGTACCAGGTGAGGCGGGGCGTGTGTACATACGTTACTAGTGTGGTAAGAGGCACACGCTGTAGCAGGTTAAGGCGGGGTGTGTGTATACATACATTCTAGCTGGTAAGAGGCAACACTCTGTACCAGGTGAGGTGGGGTGTATACATATGTTACTAGTTGGTAAGGGGCACACGCTGTACCAGGTGAGGCGGGGTCGTGTATACATATGTTATAGTTGGTAAGAGGCACACACTGTACCAGGTTGGACGGGCGTGTATACATACATTACTAGTTGGTAAGGAGCCACACACGTACCAGGTGAGGTGGGCGTGTATACATATGTTACTAGTGGTAAGGGGCACACTCTACCAGGTGAGGAGGGCGTGTATACATACGTTACTAGTTGGTAAGAGGCACACGCTGTTGTACAGGTGAGGCGGGAGTGTATACATACGTTACTAGTTGGTAAGAGGCACACGCTGTGCCAGGTGAGGGGGAGTGTATACATATGTTACTAGTGGTAAGGGGCACACGCTGTACCAGTTGAGGCGGTCGTGTATACATACTTTGTAATATATGCAGTGACACTGGCCACCAATGAAATATGGTGGAAGGACAGGATAGGTTTCAGTGGGATGTGCGTATGTGGCACCAATGTTCTCCGCAGAAATTGTTTCAGCCGGGTTAGTACAGAACATGGAAATTGGTGGAGATCTGAGATGTTTACTCTTTCATTGCTTTCCAAGAATATTGGCATAATAATTTCAGTGCCAGCAGAACATTACCATTAACCCTTAGTGCCAGCAGACTTTACTATAATAATTTCAGTGCCAGCACCTTTCCAGAGAATTGCTATTAACCCTTCGTTGCCAGCAGACTTCCCCATGTATTGCCATTAACACTTTCAGTGCCAGAAGAGTATACATGAAACCATTCAATGCCAACAGACTTTCCTATTAACACTTCAGTGCCAGCAGGTATTAGGCTTAACCTTCCAGCTACCAGCATTGACATGATACACAGTATGTATCAGTATGACATGATATAAAGTATGTACTAGCATTGACATGATAACAGGTATGTACACTGGCTTCTATGTCTCCTCTATTGGATTGTTCACTCCTCACCTACTCTTCTTGTTGTTCTAATGTTTGGTTTAGATCAGTAGCACTTCCACTATTTGTATTAAAGTAATTTTGACACAGGAGTGCTCCCACAGACCCCCTTTTTGATATTATACTCTAAGTTGGGTACACACAGTAATGATAAAGCCCCGATACCATCGGATACCGTGGATCTGCCGCACGCTCGTTCGGGAAAAAAGACCGAAAATTTCATCGCCCTATAGAGGAGCTAGCGCGGCCGATGGAAACACACAGTCCCGAGCTTCTACCTATGATGTTCAAAGGGACAAGGCTCAGGGCTGTGTGTATGCAGATCTTTGAAAGATGGCAGACAGGATCTCTGCAGATCTGTCATCCTTTTGTAAAATGGGTTGGAGTTTCTTGGGGATTTTCGTAGTATTTCCATTTGGGGGTAGTATGTAACAACCAGGGGATACGGCCCTCCTTTTGGATATTGTGTTGTATTGTAGCAGGGTTGTTCTGGGGAGATGTGGTTGCTTTCTTGATCTGTGTTCTGTAATGGGACTGACTGTATCCCTGTTTTGTAAAATCTTTTTTGAGCTGTTCCAGGTGCACTTCTGTCTGTAGAATCAGAGCAAATCCTGTATATCTTATACCCTGGCTGTAGATAATGGAGTTCTTTATGTGTTTAGGGTGAAAACTGTCATACATGAGGTATGTGGGTTGGTGGGTTGGTGGGTGGTCTGTAGGTTTGCGATAGATGGATGTTTGATGTGTTTCCTTAATCTGTATTATGGTGTCCAGAAAGCTTATTTCGGTAGGTGAATGGTTCATTTTGAGTTTAATGGGTGGGGTGGAAATCATTGTATTTGTTGGGGAAGCAGTGCAGTAGGTCTTCTTCGCTTGCAGTCCAGATGATCAGAATGTCATCTATATAGAGGGAAGTAGGCCATGGGTCTGATGGGGCAGAAATGTTGAAAGAATAGTTTTCTTCTAAATTTGCCATAAGCAAAATTGCATATTGTGGCACAAATCGTGTTTCATTGCCAAAACCCATCTGTTGCAGGTATTAAATCCTGATTTAAGGAGATTAGTAATTGTGGGTGAGTATAAACTCCATTACATTTGGCAATTGGTAGTGCAGGTTATGTCCAGTTTTTGAGAAATCTCAGACAAGACGAAATACCGTCATCATGTGGGAATGTGGTACATCCAATGTGCTCAAATGGTTCCATCAGGTATATGATCAATGGCCCGCCAGTTTATTTAGGTGTGAGTATCCAGATAAAACTGATGTATTTCCTTCTTGTGGATGTTGGGAGATATAAAAGCATCCCACTTGGGGCTTCAGGGTATTAAAGGTAGCACACTGTCTCTGATCTGGTAGGCCAAATTTTAACCAGGGTTTTAAGTTCTTCTTATACACATTCCGTAGGATCCCCTGTAATTGGTGTAGTGTGAGCTGTTTGATCGCCTTTGGCTTCTTTTAAAGTCATTAATGTTCATTATGACTATAGCGCTTCCTTTGTCAGCCGGTTTTATAATAATATCTCTGTTTTCTCTCAGGGATTTAATGGCTTTTGTTCCTTTCTGTATTGTTGTGTACCCGTCTCTCTGCTTTGTGTAGAAAGTAGATGTGACCTCTCTCTGAAGTTGTAATGTATGTGTCCAAAGTAGGGTTGGCTCCAGGTTTAGGGGTCCAAGCAGATCTTTTTAGCGGATTTAATATGCCGTGGTTCAATGTGGAGCCCTATTGTGAAAAGTGCTCTTTAAGTCGTAGTCTCCTGAAGAATTCTTCCATGTCACTCCATAGCTGGATTTTGTCTATGGATTTTGCTGGGCAGAATGACAGTCCTTTTGAGAGTACAGATATTTCTGCTGTTTAGGTTGTATGAAAAAAAGGTTGATAACACAGTTTGGTTGTTCTTCACTGCAGTTTCTTTCTTTGTTGTTGATTAGAGAGTACTCTGTAGTTTTAGTAGAAGGAGTGGAGTACCTGTTGATGCCAGTGTTGTCATTCTCCAGGAGTGGGTTAAGGCCTGTATTTTCTCGTTTGTAATCCTTTTAGATTGGTAGCATATCTTAATGAGGTTATTTCGCAGTCTTTCAGAGCTCCGATGCATAGATGTTCTGCAAACCTGCTGTTGTTATGTAGTAGAGTTGGGTTCTGTAGTTTTAGGCCTGGTGGGATGAGTTGTTCTTTGCAGTGGTCAAGAAGAAGATATCACTGTCCAGTTGTCTCTGGACAGTGATAGTTTCTTCAATTGCTTTTTTAGATCCAGATATGTGCGGTACTTTGGTGGTATCTTCCATAACAGTAGTAGTAGAGAATTGTACGTGTTAGCCATAGATGAAAGTGAAGACATCTTGGATATAAAGTAATACTTTTATTGGCTAACTAAAATGATTGAAAATGCTTTCAAAGAACTTGGCTTCTTCCTCAGGCATGATGCAATACTGAATCTTGTAAAGCACTCTATTTTATACATACTAGAACAAGAACTTTCTGACATTACACAGATGTTATCTTTTGCCCCGATGCCTGATGGCAAGGCTGTCGTAAATAAAACAGTAAATACATTTTCAATGATCACACGCAGTAATAAAAGAATTAGCAAGGCTTAAACAAACAATCAGAAACACTCACCTCTAGTGTGCATGGAGAGTTGGTATATGAATGAGAATTTAGTCTGATAACTCTACATGAAATTAAGATTAGAAAACATAGAGACACATAAAGTTTAGACCTTTGTTGAGTCCAGAGTCCCAAATGTATGTATAAGTTTACATTCCCATTCTAACCTCTCCTTGGGATTGAAATTCCATGAGCACTGTGACTTTAGGTCTTTCAGGCTGTGGTCATTGGCTGCAGAAATGGACACCCACAGGGACATCTATAGGAATAGGAATCTCAACTCTGTAAGTAGGTTTATATATTTTGTGTTTTATTTATCTTGTTCCTAAATAAGGTCAGTTGCTATAATTTATATACATTTATTGATGGGCATATAAATGGTAATAGTGAGATAGCTCCTAAAAACTCAAGCAATCTCTCTACGAAGATATAAATATATTTTATATAAAATAAAGGATATATATATAATATATTATATATACCACGTGTATATATTTTTTGTGGTGCATGTGCAAGCTTAGAGGAGGAAACCATGTTCTAACAAATGCTTTTTAACCTGTGTAAATGTAAATCACAGAAAACATTTTCAAATGAATCTAACAATGCAAAAATAAAACCCAAAGCGGTTATTCATATTAGATTGATTTTGTTTTCATAGTACCGGTCCACTTGTCGTCTAAAGTTGCGTAAATTCAAACGGTCATTCCAGGCACGAAGAAAATGTACTTGTATGATTTTACATCTTCTTTTCTCACTTAGAAAAGCAAAATCTATAATGTGTGCTAGGTCGAGCTCCGTCTCCATAAATTTTTTTGCTTTTTTTTTTTTAAGTGGCTAAGTTAATGCTATTGCCTTCGGATTGGGGGAATTTTAAGTTGATCCAACAGTGATAATTAATTGCCAAAATGTTCTTGCTGCCAAAAGCATTCTAGGAGACAGACAGAAGCATATAAATAAATCCGGTGGTATATACCCTTGGAGGAAACGTAAACATGTGAAAATCAAATCCCTCAGTACTGCAGAGAACAGCAACAAATACCGAGAGAAATAGTAAATGTTGTTATAGAGCTTCCGCTGCTTAATGGGATATAGCGATCGCCAGCTGTACAGAATGGAAGAAAGGACTCAAAAATGTTATAAGAGAAAAAGGCTTTTATTATACAATAGTCTGTTTATTTATAAAGAAAAAGATTTCATCCACATTACTGTACAGTATGTTTCATAGACTTGATAATGTTCTATATAGGAGACATTAGGCAGTGGCAAAATGACAAGGTTGTAATAGCGCATAGGAAAAAGTGCACGTAAAGCTTGCGGTTTGAAGAATGGATTGCACAGGAAGCAGCACCTAGTAGGCCAGACCCAATTGGTCAACACTAGTTTGTGCTTTTTTTTTTGTAATATTAATTTGAAAGAAAATATGTTACAGTTGCATTTATGGTAAATTGTGGGGTGATAGCTGTTTGCACTTTTTAATGCACAATCGGATTGCGTGTTGTAAATTCACTAGTGTGGCCTAGTCCTTAATATGCTTTTAAATGTCTGTGTGTCATCATTCACAGCACGGATCTACACAGGCCAACTATTAGCCTGTGTTTAAAGATCTTGCGAAACGAGCCAAAAACTAATTCATGGGCGGCCTGCACAGGTGTCGTTTGAATACCCATGTGGCCGGTTGCAATAATGAGTTGTTAAAGTTGTGCTAACTGATATTAACTTGGTTAGATGACTTAAAACCATAAAAGAGCCCAAAGCATTCTCTTCCCCTTTGTATACATATGTTACTAGTTGGTAAGAGGCACACACTGTACCAGGTTGGACGGGCGTGTATACATACATTACTAGTTGGTAAGGAGCACACACTGTACCAGGTGAGGTGGGCGTGTATACATATGTTACTAGTTGGTAAGGGGCACACTCTGTACCAGGTGAGGAGGGCGTGTATACATACGTTACTAGTTGGTAAGAGGCACACGCTGTACCAGGTGAGGCGGGAGTGTATACATACGTTACTAGTTGGTAAGAGGCACACGCTGTGCCAGGTGAGGCGGGAGTGTATACATATGTTACTAGTTGGTAAGGGGCACACGCTGTACCAGGTGAGGCGGTCGTGTATACATACTTTTGTATGAATGCAGTGACACTGGATCACCTTCCCCATCTCCTGTTCATTTCTTTCTCTCCCATCACCTTCACCTCCTGTCCAACTCCTCCTACCCACAATACCTTCTCCCCTCCCTCCAACTCCTCCTACCCACAATACCTTCTCCCCTCCCACCTACAACTTCTCCTCCTCCAGTCCAACTAATTTTTCTTCTCCTGTCCAACTCCTGCTTCCTTGTCACCCTCACTATTGCTGTATGGGATTTCTGCTGACCATTTAAAGGGCAACTAAAGTCTCAAAACAATACAGAATCAGAAGGCAGCAATAGATAACATTCTCCTTCTGATTCTGTATTGTTTTTAGGATTTAGTTGCCCTTTAAATGAACATCAGAAGTCCCATACAGTAATAGCTATACTGTATTTGGCTATTACTGTATGGGAATTCTTATGTCCATTTAAAAGGCAACTAAAGTCTCATTCCTTGCCACTGCAGATGTTTGGAAACTACAACTCCCAGCATGCTTTAGATGCTGGGAGTTATGGTTTCCAAACATCTGCAGTGGCAAAGAATTGCCACTGCAGGAATTACTGTGCCTTCCCCCCTTCCTTCCCAGGTGCCTTCTCATACCTGCTCTTCATGCCCCCCCTGCAGGCTTCTCTGGATCCTCTTCTCTGCTCCGGCGGCCGCATGCTTCACTTTCCTCTGCTGGCTGACGTCATTACTCGGCGCCGGCCTCACTTCCCGGTGCAGAGTAGTGACATCAGCTAGCTGAGGATGCGGATCGTGCGGCCGCCGGAGCAGGTAAGTGCTTGACTCGAGTATAAACCAAGACTTGATTTTCAGGCTATTTTTTTAGCCTGAAAATCTCGGTTTATACTCGAGTATATACGGTATGTGCAGCAGCTGACAGCTCCTTCCATCTACACTACATTTGTGTAGTAACTGAAAGCTCTGTGGCTCTGCTCCCCTTTTTTTAATTTTATTTGATTAACATTCCTCAAGGGTGGAGGATTTACCCAGAACACCTAAGACTAGTGTTGCTGGTCTGGGTAAATGAGCACCAAAGAGTACTTATTACTCCAAAAAATGTGGCGGAAAAGCAAGCTAGCAACCAATTACCACCAATAAAACTTCTGCACCTTTAAAATTAAATTATTTTGCAAATATAATGAAATACTTCCAACTGCTGAATAGAAAATAATGCATCTACAGCATCCTTCTGAACCAATTGATATTTAACCATTTAGCATGATAACTGTACTGAAATCTTTCCAGAAATTTATTTTATAGGTATAGAACGTAAGCTTTTTACAGATTAGCCATCGATGCAATAAAATCTCAACAGTTCCATATAGTTTCCTTTTATGACATCTTACACTTTGTGCACTGTTAATAAGATGACCCTTTTAGGGGCCATTATAGTGATAACTATCTCAAAATTAAGCTCTACATGTAGCTGAGGTTGTTAGCTCTATTCCTACATTAAACTGTGGCCCCTCTTTTCAGCAATCCTCCTCCTATTATTACCTGCTATAGGAATGGGCTCTGCAATCAGGTCTTCCCAGAGCTCTCTTTGGGGCCCTGATGTCACTCATGAGATGACAGTGCACCTAATGGGGGCAGCTACTGTTTGCTACAGTCACTACTGAAAAGGAATGCTGGATAAAAAAAATTACAGTTTAAGGTTAGAAGAACAATCTCGGCTACAATTTATACATTCTTTTCCAGTGTAGTAATCCTTAAATTATGTTGTGTAGCTTAGATTTCAGCTGTCCTTTGCCCAAAGCGAAGAGAAATTGATAAAAGATTATGGTAGGCCAGACTAACCTGCTTTTGAAAGCGGACACTAGTGTGGCCAACTGATGTGGCCACTCTAGTGTGCTGACATACGTTAATCGGGCGCTTGCATTACCATTTCTGGCACGCTGGTGACTGCTTCAGTAAGGCCTGAGCCTAAACAGATGCAATGTTAGGTGCTCAGCAAGTTATTTTCTTATACCCCTAAGTTTACTTTACTAACCACAATAAAATCATATGCAGAATTATTTAAACAGCAGTAAAAGATAAACAGGGTTATTCAATAAAAGTTCTTATCGTTAAAAATGGTGCTAATGTTGCCACAACCAATCAGATGTTAGCTTACAAATGTTAAATAATGTCTGATTGGTTGGGGCAAAATTAGCACCATTTTTAACATTAAGAACTTTTATTGAATCTCCCTGAAAGTATATATATTTTGGAGCATTAGGTGTTAAATTTAACTCTTACCACCAGTCATCTCTGGGGCTGGGCTACGATTAGGAGTTGTTGGACCTGGAGATAGACTGTGAGTGGGAGAGGCTGGAAGGCTCTCACTGGAAGACAGAGAATGGTGAAGCCCAGAGGAGATACTCTTGCTAGTCTGCAGCACTGTTGACTGCCTGGAAATCTTCTTGAACAGAGATCGCTTCCTTTCATATGTTACTAGTTGGTAAGAGGCACACGCTGTACCAGGTGAGGTGGGCGTGTATACATATGTTACTAGTTGGTAAGAGGCACACGCTGTATCAGGTGAGGTGGGCGTGTATACATATGTTACTAGTTGGTAAGAGGCACACGCTGTACCAGGTAAGGCGGGCGTGTATACATACGTTACTAGTTTGTAAGAGGCACACGCTGTACCAGGTGAGGTGGGCGTGTATACATACGTTACTAGTTGGTAAGAGGCACACGCTGTACTTATACATACGTACTAGTTGGTAAGAGCACACGCTTGTACCAGGTAGGGGGCGTTATACATACGTTACTAGTTGGTAAGGGCACACGCTGTACCAGGTGAGGTGAGGTGGGCGTGTATACATACGTTACTAGTGGTAAGAGGCACACGCTGTCAGGTGAGTGAGGTGCGTGCGTGTAACATACGTTATAGTTGGTAAAGGCCACACGCTTTGTACCAGGTGAGGCGGGCGGTGACAATACTACTAGTTGGTAAGAGGCACAACGCTGTACCTGAGTGTAGAGGTGCGGGGTGTTGTATACATACGATTACTAGTGGTATGTAAGGGCACACGCTGTCAGGTGAGGCGGGCGTGTATACATAACGTTTCTAGTTGGTAAGAGGACACACTGCTATACAGGTGAGGCGGGCGTGTATACATACGTTACTAGTTGGTAAGAGGCACACCTCTTTTGAGCAGGTGAAGGCGGGGGTGTATACATACGTTTACTAGTGGTAAGAGGCACACGCTGTACCAGGGTGAGGTCGGGCGTGTATATACGTTACTAGTTGGTTAAGAGGCACACTCTGTACCAGGGTGAGGGCGGGCGTGTATACATACGTTACTAGTTGGTAAGAGGCACACGCTGTGTACAGGTGAGGGGGGTGTTATACATACGTTACTAGTGGTAAGAGGCACACGCTGTACCAGGTGAGGGGCGTGTATACATACGTTACTAGTTGGTAAGAGGCACACGTGTACCAGGTGAGGTGGGCGTGTATACATACGTTACTAGTTGGTAAGAGGCACACGCTGTACCAGGTGAGGCGGGAGTGTGTATACATCGACTAGTTGGTAAGGGCACACGCGTACCAGGGGAGGGGCGTGTATACAACTTACTAGTTGGTAAGAGGCAACACGCTTTGGTACCAGGTGAGGTGGGGTGTTATACTAGTTACTAGTTGGTAAGAGGCACACGCTGTACCAGGTGAGGCGGGCGTGTATACATTACATTACTAGTTGGTTAAGAGGCACATCTGTACAGGTGAGGGGCGGGGGGGTATACATACATTACTAGTTGGTAAGAGGGCACACTTGTACCAGGTGAGGCGGGCGTGTATACATACGTTACTAGTTGGTAAGGGCACACGCTGTACAGGTGAGGTGGGAGTGTATACATACGTTACTAGTTGTGTAAGAGGCACACGCTGTACCAGGTGAGGGGGCGTGTTATACATACGTTACTAGTTGGTAAAGGGCACACGAGCCTGGTGATGGCGGGCGGTATACATACGTACTAGTTGGTAAGAGGGCACACGTGTACCAGGTGAGGCGGGGGCGTGACAATACGTTTAGTTGGTAAGAGGCAACGCTTGTACCAGGTGAGGCGGGGGTGTGTATACATACGTTACTAGTTGGTAAGAGGGCACACGCTGTTCCAGGTGAGGAGGGCGTGTATACCAACGTTACTAGTTGGTAAGAGGCACACGCGTGTACCAGGTGAGGGCAGGGGTGTATACATACGTTATAGTGGTAAGAGGCACACGCTTGTACAGGAGGGGGGTGTGTATAAATACGTTAGTGGTAGAGGCACACGCTGTACCAGGTGAGGCAGGGTGTGGATACATACGTTACTAGTTGGGTAAGAGGCACACGCTTGTACCAGGTAGGGGGCGAGCGGTTGTATACATACGTTACTAGTTGGTTAAGAGGCACAGCTTGTACCAGGTGAGGCGGGGTGTATACATACGTTACTAGTTTGGATAAGGGGCACACGCTGTACCAGGTGAGGCGGGGGCGTGTATACATAGGTTACTAGTTGGTAAGAGGGCACACGCTGTACAGGTGAGGCGGGAGTGTATACATACGTTACTAGTTGTAAGAGGGGACACACTGTACCAGGTGAGGCGGGCGTGTATACATAGGTTATAGTTGGTAAGAGGCAACCACGCTGTACCAGTGAGGTCGGGGTGTATACATACGTTACTAGTTGGTAAGAGGCACACGCTGTACCAGGTGAGGCGGGGGGGTGATACATACGTTACTAGTTGTAAGGAGACACATCGGTACCAGGTGAGGCGGGGCGTGTATACATACGTTACTAGTGGTAAGAGGCAACACGCTGTAACAGGTGAGCGGGGGCGTGTATATCGATACTACGTACTAGTGGTAAGAGGCACACCTGTACCAGGTTGAGGTGAGGTGGGGTGTATACATACGTACTGTTGGTAAGAGGCCACTCCTGTACCAGGGTGAGGGGGCGTGTTATACATAAGTTACTAGTTGGTAAGAGGGCACACGCTGTCCGGTGAAGGCGGGGTGGGTATACATAGTTACTAGTTGGTAAGAGGCAACGCTGTACCAGGTGAGGCGGGGTGTATACATAGTACTAGTTGTAAGAGCGACCCTCTGTACCAGGTGAGGGGGCGTGTGTATACATACGTACTAGTTGGTAAGAGGCAACTCGTACCAGGTGAGGCGGGAGGGGAGTGTATCATACGTACTAGTGGTAAGAGGCACCACTCTGTACCAGGTGAGGCGGATACGTTACTAGTTGGTAAGAGGCACACGCTGTAGCTTGAGGGGGCGTGTATACATACGTTACTACTTGGTAGAGGCACACGCTGTAGGTGAGGCGGGCGTGTATACATACGTTACTAGCTGGTAAGGGGCACACGCTGTTCCTGGTGAAGCGGGCGTGTATACATACGTTACTAGTTGGTAAGAGGCACACGCTGTACCAGGTGAGGCGGGCGTGTGTACATACGTTACTAGTTGGTAAGAGGCACACGCTGTAGCAGGTAAGGCGGGTGTGTATACATACATTACTAGCTGGTAAGAGGCACACGCTGTACCAGGTGAGGCGGGCGTGTATACATACGTTACTAGTTGGTAAGAGGCACACGCTGTACGTTGTACCAGGTTTGAGACGGGCGTGTATACATGCATTATAGTTGGGTAAGAGGCACACGCTGTACCAGGTGAGGGTGGGGTGTATCATCACGTTACTAGGTTGGTAAGGGCACACGCGTACCAGGTGAGACGGGCGGGTATACATACATTACTAGTTGTAAGAGGCAACACACTGTTACCAGGTGAGGTGGGCGTGTATACATACATTACTAGTTGGTAAGAGGCACACTCTGTACCAGGTGAGGCGGGCGGTACTGTATACATACGTTATTAGTTGGTAAGAGGCACACTCTGTACCAGGTGAAGGCGGGGCGTGTATACATACGTTACTGTTGTGAAAGAGGCACACGCTGTAGCAGGATGGTGGGCGTGTATACATACGTTACTAGTTGGTAAGAGGCACACTCTGTTACCAGGTGAGGCGGGCGTGTATAATTAATCTAGTTGTAAGAGGCACCCACTCGTACCAGGTGAGGCGGGCGTGTATACATACGTTATAGTTAGTAAGAGGCACACGCGGTAGCAGGTAAGGCGGGTGTGTGTATACATACGTTACTAGTTGGTACGAGGCACACGCTGTACAGGTGAGGTGGGCGTGTATACATACGTTACAGTTGGAAGGGCACACTCTGTACCAGGTGAGGTGGGCGTGTATACATACGTTACTAGTGGTAAGAGGCACACGCTGTACCAGGTGAGACGGGCGTGTATACATGCATAATAGTTGGTAAGAGGCACCGCTGTACCAGGTGAGGTGGGCGGTATACTACGTTACTAGTTGGTAGAGGCACACGATGTACAGGTGAGATGGGCGTGTATGCATACATTATAGTTGGTAAAGAGGCACACGCTGTAACAGGTGAGACGGGCGTGTATACATACATTACTAGTGGTAAGAGGCACACGCCTGTACCAGGTGAGACGGGCGTGTATACATAATTACTAGTTGGTAAGAGGCACACTCTTTACCAGGTGAGGTGGGGTGTATACATACGGTACTAGTTGGTAAGAGGCACACGCTGTACCAGGTGAGGTGGGCGTGTAACATACGTTACTAGTTGGTAAGAGGCACACGCGTGTTCCTGGTGCAGGCGGGGTGGTAACGTACATTACTAGTGGTAAGAGGCACACTCTGTACCAGGTGAGGCGGGGGTGATAACATACATTATAAGTTGGTAAGAGGCACATCGTCATGGTACAGGAGGGGGCGTGTATAAATACGTTTACTAGTTGGTAAGGGGCACACGCTTTGTACCAGTTGAGGGGGGGAGTGTATACATACGTTATAGTTGGTAAGAGGCACACGCTGTACTAGGTGAGGCGGCGTGTATACATAACGTTACTAGTTGGTAAGAGGCACACGCTGTACCGGTGAGGCGGGCGTGTACTACATACGTTACTAGTGGAAAGGGCACACGCTTGTTGTACCAGTTGAGGGGGGGAGGGAGGTATACATACGTTACTAGTTGGTACGAGGCACACGCTGTACCAGGTGAGGTGGGCGTTGTATACATATGTTACTAGTTGGTAGAGGCACCACGTGTACCAGAGAGGTGGGCGTGTATACATACGTCTAGTTGGTAAGAGGCACACTCTGTACCAGGTGAAGGCAGGGGTGTATACATACGTTACTAGTTGTAAGAGGCACACGCTGTACAGGTGAGGCAGGCGTGTTAAATACCGTTACTAGTTGGTAAGGGGCACACGCTGTACCAGGTGAGGCGGGGTGTATAATAGGTTACTAGTTGGTAAGAGGCACACCACTGTAACCAGGTGAGGAAGGAGTGTTATAAACGTTACTAGTTGGTAAGGGGCACCACACACTGTACCAGGTGAGGTGGGCGTGTATACATACGTTACTAGTTGGTAAGAGGCACACGCATG
This sequence comes from Hymenochirus boettgeri, assembly GCA_019447015.1. Classification (NCBI taxonomy): domain Eukaryota; kingdom Metazoa; phylum Chordata; class Amphibia; order Anura; family Pipidae; genus Hymenochirus; species Hymenochirus boettgeri. The sequence continues at coordinate 14,725,964 of CM033473.1, read as the reverse complement.
TACCAGAGTAGAGGTGGGCGGTGTATACATAAGCGTTACAGTTGGTAAGGGGACATGCTGTACCAGGTGAGGCGGGCGTGTATACATACGTACAGCTTGGTAAGGGCACACGCTGTTCCTGGTGAACGGCGCGGCGTGTTACATACGTATAGTTGGTAGAGGGCACACGCTTGTACCACGGTGAGGCGGGCGTGTGTACAACGTTACTAGTTGGTAAGAGGCACACGCTGTAGCAGGTAAGGCGGGTGTGTATAATACATTATAGCTGGTAAGGGGCACACGGTGTTCCAGGTGAGGCGGGGTGTATACATACGTTACTAGTTGGATAAGAGGCCCACGCTCATGTACCGGTTGAGGCGGGCGTGTATTACATACGTTACTAGTTGGTAAGAGGCACACGCTGTAGAGGTAAGGGGGGTGGTACATACATTACTAGCTGGTAAGGGGCACACGCTGTACCAGGTGAGGCGGCGTGTAACATACGTACTAGTTGGGCGAGGCACAGCTGTACCAGGTGAGGTGGGGTGTATACATACGTTACTAGTTGGTACGAGCACACGCTGTGTACCAGGTGAGGTGGGCGTGTATACATACGTTACTAGTTGGTATGAGGCACACGCTTTTGTACCAGGTGAGGGGGGCGTGTATACATACTTTACTAGTTGAAGAGGCACACGCGTACCAGGTGAGGTGGGCAGTATACATACGTTACTAGTTGGTAAGAGGCACACGCTGTAACAGGTGAGACGGGGTGTATACATACTTACTAGTTGGTAAGGGCACACACTGTACCAGGTGAGGTGGGCGTGTATACATACATACTAGTTGGTAAGAGGCACAACTCTGTACCAGGTGGGGGGCGTGTATACATACGTTATAGTTGGTAAGAGGCACATTTGTACCAGGTGAGGCGGGGTGTATACATACGTTACTAGTTGGTAAGAGGCACACGCTGTAGCAGGTGAGGTGGGCGTGTATACATACGTTACTAGTTGGTAAGAGGCACACTCTGTACCAGGTGAGGCGGGCGTGTATACATACATTACTAGTTGGTAAGAGGCACACTCTGTACCAGGTGGGAGGCGAGGGGGGGCGTGTATACATACGTTACTAGTTGGTAAGGAGGCACACGCTTGTAGCAGGTAGGCGGGGGTGTGTATACATACGTTACTAGTTGGTACGAGGCACACGCGTACCAGGTGAGGTGGGCGTGTATACATACGTTACTAGTTGGTAAGAGGCACACACACCTGTACCAGGTGAGGTGGGCGTGTATACATACGTTACTAGTTGGTAAGAGGCACACGCTGTACCAGGTGAGACGGGCGTGTATACATGCATTACTAGTTGGTAAGAGGCACACGCTGTACCAGGTGAGGTGGGCGTGTATACATACGTACTAGTTGGTAAGAGGCACAACGCTGTACAGGTGAGAGGGGCGTGTATGCATACATTACTAGTTGGTAAGAGGCAACACGCTGTACCAGGTGAGACGGGCGTGTATACATAATTACTAGTTGGTAAGAGGCACACGTGTACCAGGTGAGAGGGCGTGTTACATACACATACTAGTTGGTAAGAGGCACACTCTGTACAGGTGAGGTGGGCGTTGTATACATACGTTACTAGTTGGTAAGAGGCACACGCTGTACCGTGAGGTGGGGGGTGTACATACGTTACTAGTTGTAAGAGGCACACGCTGTTCCTGGTGAGGCGGGGCGGTATACGTACATTACTAGTTGGTAAGAGGCACACTCTGTACCAGGTGAGGCGGGGGTGTTTAACATACATACTAGTTGGTAAGAGGCACACTCTGTACCAGTGAGGCGGGCGTGTATACATACGTTATTAGTTGGTAAGGGGCACCGCTGTACCAGTTGAGGGGGGAGTGTATACATACGTTACTAGTTGGTAAGAGGCACACGCTGTACTAGGTGAGGCGGGGTGTATACATACGTTACTAGTTGGTAAGAGGCACACGCTGTACAAGGTGAGGAGGACGTGTATACATACGTTATAGTTGGTAAGGGGCACACGCGTGTACCAGTTGAGGGGGAGTTGTATACATACGTTACTAGTTGGTAGAGAGCACACGCTGTACCAGGTGAGGTGGGCGTGTATACATATGTTACTAGTTGGTAAGAGGACACGCTGTTACCAGGTGAGGTAGGGGTTAAACGTATAGTTGTAAGAGGCACCACTCTGTACCAGGTGAGGCAGGGGGTATACACGTTACTAGTTGGTAAGAGGCACACGCTGTGTACCAGGTGAGGCAGGCGTGTATACATACGTTACTAGTTGGAAGGGGCACACGCTGTACAGGTGAGGCGGGAAGTGTATACATAGGTACTAGTTGGTAAGAGGCACACACTGTACCAGGTTGAGGCAGGAGTGTTATGTACATACAACGTTATAGTTGGTAAGGGGCACACACTGTACCAGGTGAGGTGGGCGTGTATACATACGGTACTAGTGGTAAGAGGCACACGCTTGTACCAGGTGAGGTGGGCGTGTATACATACGTTACTAGTTGGTAAGGGGCACACGCTGTACCAGGTGAGGCGGGGCGTGTATACATACGTTACTAGCTGGTAAGGGGCACACGCGTTCCTGGTGAAAGCGGGCGTGTATACATACGTTACTAGTTGTAAGAGGCACACGTGTACCAGGTGAGGCGGGCGTGTGTACATACGTTATAGTTGGTAAGAGGCACACGCTGAGTCAGCATGTGGTTAAAGGCGGGTGTGTATACATACATTACTAGCGGTAAGAGGCACACCTCTGTACCAGGTGAGGGTGGGCGTGTATACATATGTTACTAGTTGGTAAGGGGCAACGCTGTACCAGGTGAGGCGGTGGTCGTGTATACATATGTTACTAGTTGGTAAGAGGCACAACACTGTACCAGGTTGGAACGGGCGTGTAACATACATTACTAGTTTGGTAAGGAGCACACACTGTACCAGGTGAGGTGGGCGTGTATACATGTTAATAGTGGTAAGGGGCACACTCTACCAGGTGAGGAGGGCGTGTATCATACGTTACTAGTTGGTAAGAGGCACACGCTGTTTACAGGTGAGGGGAGGGGAGTGATACATACGTTACTAGTTGGTAAGAGGCACACGCTGTGCCAGGTGAGGCGGGAGGTGTATACATATGTTACTAGTTGGTAAGGGGCACACGCTCCGGTCCCCCCCCCCCCCTGTAACCAGTTGAGGCGGTCGTGTATACATACTTTTGTATGAATGCAGTGACACTGGCCACCAATGAAATACTGGTTGGAAGGACAGGATAGGTTTCAGTGGATGTGCGGTATGTGGCACCAATGTTCTCCGCAGAAATTGTTTTCAGCCGGGTTAGTACAGAACATGGAAATTTGGTGAGATCTGAGATGTTTTACTCTTTCATTGCTTTTCCAAGAATATTGGCATTAATAATTTCAGTGCCAGCAGAACATTACCATTAACCCTTTAGTGCCAGCAGACTTTACTATTAATAATTTCAGTGCCAGCACCTTTCCAGAGAATTGCTATTAACCCTTCGTTGCCAGCAGACTTCCCCATAGTATTGCCATTAACACTTTCAGTGCCAGAAGAGTATTATCATGAACCATTCAATGCCAACAGACTTTCCTATTAACACTTTCAGTGCCAGCAGAGTATTAGCTTTAACCCTTCCAGCTGCCAGCATTGACATGATACACAGTATGTATCAGTATTGACATGATATAAAGTATGTACTAGCATTGACATGATATACAGTATGTACCTGCTTTCTATGTCTCCTCTATTGGATTGTTCACTCCTCACCTACTCTTCTTGTTTGTTCTAATGTTTTGGTTTAGATCAGTAGCACTTCCACTATTTGTTATAAAGTAATTTTGACACAGGAGTGCTCCCACAGACCCCCTTTTGTGTATATACTCTTAAGTTGGGTACACACAGTAATGATAAAGCCCCGATACCATCGGATACCGTCGGATCGGCCGCACGCTCGTTCGGGAAAGACCGAAAATTTCCATCCGCCCTATAGAGGAGTCTAGCGCGGCCGATGGAAACACACAGTCCCGAGCATTCTACCTATGATGTTCACAGGGACAATGCTCAGGGCTGTGTGTATGCAGATCTTTGAAAGATGGCAGACAGGATCTTGCAGATCTGTCATCCTTTTGTAAAATGGGTTGGAGTTTCTTGGGGATTTTTCGTAGTATTTCCATTTGGGGGTAGTATGTAACAACCAGTGGGATACGGCCCTCCTTTTGGATATGTTTGTATTGTAGCAGGTTGTTTCTGGGGATGCTGGTTGCTTTCTTGATCTGTGTTTCTGTAATGGACTGACTGTATCCCTGTTTTGTAAAATCTTTTTTGAGCTGTTCCAGGTGCAGACTTCTGTCTGTAGAATCAGAGCAAATCCTGTTATATCTTATACCCTGGCTGTAGATAATGGAGTTCTTTATGTGTTTAGGGTGAAAACTGTCATTACTGAGGTATGTGGGTTGGTGGGTTGGTGGGTCGGTCTGTAGGTTTGCGATAGATGGATGTTTGTATTGTGTTTCCTTTAATCTGTATTATGGTGTCCAGAAAGCTTATTTCGGTAGGTGAATGGTTCATTTTGAGTTTAATGGTGGGGTGGAAATCATTGTATTTTTGGTGGAAGTGCAGTAGGTCTTCTTCGCTTGCAGTCCAGATGATCAGAATGTCATCTATATAGCGGAAGTAGGCCATGGGTCTGATGGGGCATGTTGAAAGAAAGTTTTCTTCTAAATTTGCCATAAGCAAAATTGCATATTGTGGCACAAATCGTGTTTCCATTGCCAAACCCATCTGTTGCAGGTATAAATCCTGATTTAAGGAGAAGTAATTGTGGGTGAGTATAAACTCCATTAATTTGGCAATTGGTAGTGCAGGTATGTCCAGTTTTTGAGAATATCTCAGACAAGCCGAAATACCGTCATCATGGGGAATGTTGGTATAGAGAGCCTCTACATCCAATGTGGCTCAAATGGTTCCATCAGGTATATGATCAATGGCCGCCAGTTTATTTAGGTGTGTAGTATCCAGAATAAAACTGGATGTATTTTCCCTTCTTTGTGGATTTTGGGAGCATATAAAAGCATCCCACTCTTGGGTCTTCAGGTATTAAAGGTAGCACACTGTCTCTGATCTGGTAGGCAAATTATTAACCAGGGTTTTAAGTTCTTTCTTATAACATTCCGTAGGATCCCCCTGTAATTTGGTGTAGTGTGAGCTGTTTGATAGCTGCCTTTGGGCTTCTTTTATATAGTCATTAATGTTCATTATGACTATAGCGCTTCCTTTGTCAGCCGGTTTTATAATAATATCTCTGTTCTTTCTCTCTCAGGGATTTAATGGCTTTTTGTTCCTTTCTGCTTATGTTGTGTACCCGTCTCTCTGCTTTGTGTAGAAATGTAGATGTGACCCTCTCTCTGAAGTTGTTAATGTATGTGTCCAAAGTAGGGTTGGCTCCAGGTTTAGGGGTCCAAGCAGATCTTTTTAGCGGATTAATATGCCGTGGTTCAATGTGGAGTCCTTATTGTGAAAGTGCTCTTTAAGTCGTAGTCTCCTGAAGAATTCTTCCATGTCACTCCATAGCTGGATTTTGTCTATGGATTTTGCTGGGCAGAATGACAGTCCTTTTGAGAGTACAGATATTTCTGCTGTTTTAGGTTTGTATGAAAAAAAGGTTGATAACACAGTTTGGTTGTTCTTCACTGCAGTTTCTTTCTTTTGTTGTTGATTAGAGTACTCTGTAGTTTTATGTAGAAGGAGTGGAGTACCTGTTCGATGCCAGTGTTGTCATTCTCCAGGAGTGGGTTAAGGGCCTGTATTTTCTCGTTTGTAATCCTTTTTAGATTGTAGCATATCTTAATGAGGTTATTTCGCAGTCTTTCAGAGCTCCTGATGCATAGATGTTCTGCAAACCTGCTGTTGTATGTATGTAGAGTTGGGTTCTGTAGTTTTAGGCCTGGTGGGATGAGTTGTTCCTTTTTGCATGTGCTCAAGAAGAAGATATCACTGTCCAGTTGTCTCTGGACAGTGATAGTTTCTTCAATTGCTTTTTTAGATCCAGATATGTGCGGTACTTTGTGGTATCTTCCATAACAGTAGTAGTAGAGAATTGTACTGTGTTAGCCATAGATGAAAGTGAAGACATCTTGGATATAAAGTAATACCTTTTATTGGCTAACTAAAATGATTGAAAATGCTTTCAAAGAACTTGGCTTCTTCCTCAGGCATGATGCAATACTGAATCTTGTAAAGCACTCTATTTTATACATACTAGAACAAGAACTTTCTGACATTACACAGATGTTATCTTTTGCCCCGATGCCTGATTGGCAATGGCTGTCGTAAATAAAACAGTAAATACATTTTCAATGATCACACGCAGTAATAAAAGAATTAGCAAGGCTTAAACAAACAATCAGAAACACTTCACCTCTAGTGTGCATGGAGAGTCTGGTATGAATGAGAATTTAGTCTGATTAACTCTACATGAAATTAAGATTAGAAACATAGAGACACATAAAGTTTAGACCTTTGTTGAGTCCAGAGTCCCAAATGTATGTATAAGTTTACATTCCCATTCTAACCTCTCCTTTTGGGATCTGAAATTTCCCATGAGCACTGTGACTTTTAGGTCTTTCAGGCTGTGTCATTGGCTGCAGAAATGGACACCCACAGGGACATCTATAGGAATAGGAATCTCAACTCTGTAAGTAGGTTTATATATTTTGTGTATTTTATCTTGTTCCTAATATAAGTCAGTGCTATAATTTATATACATTTATTGATGGCCATATAAATGGTAATAGTGAGATAGCTCCTAAAAACTCAATGCAATCTCCTACGAAGATATAAATATATTTATATAAAATAAAGGATATATATATATATATATATATATACACGGTATATATATTTTTGTGTGTGCATGTGCAGCTTAGAGGAAACCATGTTCTAACAAACTGCTTTTAACCTGTGTAAATCGTAAATCACAGAAACATTTTCAAATGAATCTAAACAATGCAAAAATAAAACCCAAAGCTTGGTTATTCATTATTAGATTGATTTTGTTTTCATATTACCGGTCCACTTTGTCGTCATAAAGTTGCGTAAATTCAAACGTCTTCCAGGCACGAAGAAAATTACTTGTATGATTTTACATCTTCTTTTCTCACTCTAGAAAAGCAAAATCTATAATGTGCTGATAGGTCGAGCTCCGTCTCCATAAATTTTTTTGCTTTTTTTTTTTTAAGTGGCTAAGTTAATGCTCGATTGCCTTCGGATTGGGTAATTTTAAAGTTGATCCAACAGTGATATTAATTGCAAAATGTTCTTGCTGCCAAAAGCATTCTAGGAGACGACAGAAGCATAAATAAATCCGGTATATACCCTTGGAGGAAACGTAACAGTGAAATCAAATCCCTCAGTACTGCAGAATACAGCAACATATACCGAGAAATAGTAAATGTTGTTTATGAAGCTTTCAGCTGCTTAATGGGATATAGCGATTCGCCAGATGTACAGAATGGGAAAGAAAGGACTCAAAAATGTATAAGAGAAAAAGGCTTATTATATACAATAGTCTGTATTTATAAAGAAAAAGATTTCCATCCACATTACTGTACAGTATGTTCTCATAGACTTGATAATGTCTATATAGGAGACAGTTAGGCAGTGGCCACATGACAAGGTGTAATAGCGCATAGGAAACGTGCACGTAAATGCTTGCGGTCTGAAGAATGGATTGCAGCGGACAGCAGCACACCTAGTAGGCCAGACCAATTGGTCAACACTAGTTTGTGCTTTTTTTTTTGTAATATTTAATTTTGAAAGAAAATATTGTTACAGTTGCATTTATGGTAAATTGTGGGGTGATAGCTGTTTGCACTTTTTAATGCACAATCGGATTGCGTGTTAAATTGCACTAGTGTGGCCTAGTCCTTAATATGCTTTAAATGGCTTGTGTCATCATTCACAGCAACGTATCTACACAGCCAACTATTAGCTGACGTTTAAAGATCTTGCGAAATCGAGCACAAACTAAATTCCATGGGCCGGCTGCACAGGTGTCGTTTGAAATACCCATGTGGCCGGTGCAATAAATGAGTTAAAGTTGTGCTAACTGATATTAACTTGGTTAGCATGACTTTAAAACCATAAAAGAGCCCAGCATTTCTCTTCCCCTGTATAAGTCAGTGGTGGGAACAGGAATGTTAAATCATGCAATTCACACATACCGTCCAGTTACAGCAAAACTACACTCAATAGAAGAGTTTGTGATAATAAGGCACTTGATTGACAGCTGAAATGTAAGATGTTTCTAAATATACCCTAAAAAGATAAGTACTGTAGGATGAGGTGATACCTTTTAATTATGGACTAGTAGTACATTTTTACAGACAAGCTCTTGAGACATCCAATACTTCCTCAGGTCAAGCAGTACTAAATACCACAGGGTACAGAACATCAAAGATATCTAAAGAAATAGGGGACTGATCTAGAAAACAATGACACAGGGATAATTGGAAAGAATTATAGTTTCCAGTAATGGGCAATTTGTTTCATTATACAGTAGATGCTATTTAAGCCCCCAAAACATTGTGTGTTTATTGTATGTCGGTTTAATTTGTTCTTTAAATTCTGTGATGTTCAATATCTCGTCCTAAGGGGACCACCAGCTATTAAAAAGTCCCACTACAGTTGCCTCTGTCATTGGCAAGGCTCTAGCACTTCTATTTAAATAATTTATATCTTAATGAACTGTTTATGCATTTGTTCCCCTTTAGGGATGGACTCGAACTCAAGCCCGAGCCGAACTTTCTGAGTTCGGACGAACTCAAACTATTCAAACTCTATTCGCTAAACCTAGAATGTACCATTCATTTTTGCTAACCCTTGAATGTAACGTTTGATAACCCAGGAAGGATCATTTGTTCGATAATCCTCGAATGTATCGTTCGCTAACGTAGGAAGGATCGTTCGTTCTCGCAAACCCTTGAATGTACTGTTCGCTAACCCTAGGAAGGATCGTTTGTAAGTTCGATAATCCTCGAAATGTACCTTGGATAGTTAGTTCATTAATCCTCGAATGTACCGTTCGCTAACCATAGGAAGGATTGTTTGTTCGTTCGATAATCCTCAAATGAACGATCCAGGAAGGATCATTCGTTAAATAATCCTCAAAAGTATCGTTGAATGTAGCTTGCGCAAAACCAGACAATTGCCCACCAGTCTTCAGGAAGTGTTTTAACAGGTTTTGGTGACAGTGACATGTTCCCCAGACCATTTCCCAGGTGCCACAGCCATTTACAGCAAGTTACCATTTTTAGTTTAGCTGTAAATCACTTGGACTTTTCGAACTATCACTCTCCCATAGACTTGAATGGGTCCGAATGGGTCTGAAATTCGAAAGTTCGAAAACGGACAGAACTTTATATAGTTCGGCCAACTCTATTCCCCTTGTATGACTTTATTGTATTTTGTAGTTGTACAGCGCTGCGCCCCCAAGTGGCACTTTATAAATAAACTATACATACATATGTATACTTTGGTGTCTTTTGTGAAACTTTCACACTAACCTTAATTCCATTGGTTGGTGTGTATGACTGCTTTGCCCTATTAAATTATTTTAAAAAATGTATTTCTACTAGCCACACCCACCTACAACATTTCAGGAAGCTTTGTGCCCCCCAAAATGTTGCTGCTTAACAATTGTATATAGTGAGTATGTACATGGAAGACAATTAAAGGAAAATTATACTAACCTCTCCCCCGATCCATAGCTGCATTATATCCAGGGTGAGAACTTAAATTGCTAAGTCTTCACCCTGGGTACTTTGCCTAACTCCTGCAACACCTACTGAAATTTCCTTCGACACTCCACTTCGTCCCTCTTCTTTTCCACTGTCAGTGACAGTCCACAGTGCAGCCAATAGGAAGACATGCCTCCTTGCTGAGCGTGTTTTCCCATTGGCTGCACACGGGTTGATTTATGCTTGATTGTTTCACATTTCGATCATTTTTTATAAAAAACAATTGACTGAAGGTAAAAAATTAATCAAACACACCACGCACAGGAATTGAGTTCGATTCTTTGCTAACGTGATTTTTTACTGATTTTTCAACAAGAGTGCATGTGTAAGATGAACACAAATTGATCCAAATTTTATCAAAAACCCATCAGATGCTTGTATGCATGGGGGTTTCGAGCTGTAGGACCTCCAACAAAGGCCCTTATAGGGGCCCCAAAGGCACTTGTCAGTGCTGGGGAGGGGTGATCCGGTTTTGAGCTGTGGGACCCCCAAAGTATAAAAAGCTCTTTTAAGGGTGCTGGTGGGGTGCAGGGTCCATGCCTTTGGAGGTGGAGGAGGGGGTGTTGCATTACTAGCAGGACACCCCTCCTTCCCAGCAACCCCACAAACGATCGGGTTTATAAATATGGTGAACATAGCCAGGGAGATTCAATAAAAGTTCTTATCGTTAAAAATGGTGCTAATTTTGCCCCAACCAATCAAAACTTATTTAACCTTTAAAAGCTAATATCTGATTGGTTGGGGCAAAATTAGCACCATTTTTAACAATAAGAACTTTTATTGAAAAACCCTGAACGTTCTTTGCCATTGCGATGTCCTGTGATAGCAAAATGGCGAAAATATGCCCCTAAGTCTTAAGTGAGCATGCTCCTCCCCTGGGGAAAGGGGTGGAGCAGAGGAGCAAGCAATGTTACTCAAGCAATTGGAAGCTGGAAGAGATGTGAACCAGGGCATATTTAAAGGAAATACTTCAGGCTATATTTAACCCTAGAATGTTAAAGAAATTAATAGCAGCCTTTGTTTCCTGTCCTGGCCAGTTAATATCTATGCTATCGTATGTATAGAGTTTTTTTTTTTTTTTAAATACAGTTAAAAGGAAACGATTAAAAAGACTGATTCTGCCAGTCTTCCTCCTGGCTTCAGCACTATCTTTAATACAGGAATAATCCAGGACTAACCTGATAAATGAAAACTGTAAAACTGTTAGTGCTGTAAGCTCCTTTATTGGGAGGTAGGAACAATCAATCCTACATACCCACCCCAGGTACTTTCCATTTTTAAAAAGTTACATTTTAGAGTATACAGTAGTTTTCCTTTTAGCTTGATTGGTCAATTTGGAACACAAGGCTTTAATTGATTTTGAATTGATGGTTTGTTCTCTTTTGACAGAATCCTTTTATTTTATTTTTTGCTTTATGCAAACTCTTAAATATTCAAAGATTCTCTTTTTTTTACTCCGCTGGTTTGTTAATTAACATTACATTGAATTACACATTTGTTTTAAGTTGTGAAAGATGTTTCCAGAAGTAACTACATTTTTATTATATCTTGTCCAAACAGCCTTTCAATGTGGAAAGATTAAACATTACCCTGAATCTCAAAGCAGAACGCACAAATTATGCAAAACAAAAGCGGGTACCAAAGTATAATAATTATCCTTGATAAATGGGCATTATTAGTGGCAGAATGGGACTTTTTTTATGCAAACGTTTCGGTATTAACAATTCACTTTTCATGTAAAATTTGCATTTTTTTTATGGACTAAACAAGTGTTTACAAATGTTCTTATATTCGAAGAGGCAAAGCAATGGGAAGATTAGGTATGTGTCTGTATAACTTTATTTATGTAGCACCCTTTGGGATGGCAGCACTTAACATTACAAATGTTAAATTCATACAATGGGGAAACAAAAAAACCCCGAGAATTGGTCATGGGAAGGCTCTTACCTGCCTTGCACTCCCACAATGTCTCCTGGTGCTGTCCTCGGCTTCTGCCGTCATCCCCCAGCGCCTGGCCCTCACGCACATCCTCTCTCGGTCACTCACCAGTCCTCATCTCTTCTGGTGCCTTGCGGACGCGCACAGGCATCTCTTCTTATCTCCTCCGTTCCTACAAGCACTAGATTGGATGGAGGAGATCCAATCAATTTAAAAGGATCTTTCCACCAATCCCTGCATTTGACTCTTGCACACAGCAAGCAGCACAACAGAAAAGTACTTTTTATAAATATAGTACCTGCTGCCACTGTGGGGCGGCATAACCATCCTTATATGCTTATTATCAATGGCACCTACAGCCAATATTGCTTGCTGATGTCCGCACATTTGTTCTTGCTCGGAAAGACCATGTGAAGGGACTGAAACATATACCACAGTAGTCTGCAAGTCTGGTGCAGAATTCTCTGCACATTTGTTTTCCCCATTATTAAACCCAAGTGCAAAGATGTGAAAGACTGTCCAGTAGCCAGAAGTCTGTGGGTATAGAAAAAGTTTCTATTTTAAAAATAATTCTACTTCTCTCTACTACACGCTCCTCCCAATCACCAGTTCTTCCTGGCTAACTCCTCCTCCTCCTGTCCATCTTCTCCTCCCCCCATCACTTTCCCCTCATCCTGTCCATATCCTCCTTCCTCCATCACCTTCCCCATCTCCTGTTCATTTCTTTCTCTCCCATCACCTTCACCTCCTGTCCAACTCCTCCTACCCACAATACCTTCTCCCCTCCCACCTACAACTTCTCCTCCTCCAGTCCAACTAATTTTTCTTCTCCTGTCCAACTCCTGCTTCCTTGTCACCCTCACCTCCTGTCCAACTCCTCCTACCCACAATACCTTCTCCCCTCCCACCTACAACTCTCCTCCTCCAGTCCAACTCATTTTCCTTCTCCTGTCCAACTCCTGCTTCCTTGTCACCCTCACCTCCTGTCCAACTCATCCTACCCACAATACCTTTTCCTCTTCCCACCATCACCACCATGCAGACAATGCAATATCTGCCATAGAAAAATTGCAACTTCAAATTGTTTCACTTTTCAATACAGGGAAGTGGGAGCTAGCCCTGAGAGGTTAAGTCTGAGGTTAAATGTTCGGTGAACAACAAAGGTGGGTCTCTGGGCTTTAAATTGATAGGCTGTGAATTTCCAGGGGCAGGGTCAGAAGAGGCTGTCACTTTCTTGTTTTAATCTGCTGTGCACTGGAGCAAGTGTGCAGCATACAGTAAGACTCAGAGCGAACCAGAAAGATGAATTATAGAGGCTGACCCCTAGTATATCCACAGGTTGTTTATATAATCAACAACCACAGCAAAGGTGAAAATATGCTCTGCCTGTCGGGACAATGGTTGTCTGGTGACTATAGTTTCCCTTTAACTAGGCTACTTATAAATGCAGAGCAATGCATATGCTGTTCTTGCTAAAACTCTGGGGCAGAAAAACATACAAGTAGTAACTAATCTTACAGAATATAACTTAACGACTCCTAAAAATAGTATCAACAATAAAAAAAAACAGGAAGCTCAACAGAAGATTATCCTTCCCTAGAATGGGGGACATATAGCAATCCTGATGACAATACTTTCTCAACTCCTTGTTTGTAGACAGTCCACTTCCTCAGCAGTAGGAATAGAACTCGAACCTGAGTTAGACCCGAAATTGAACGTGAACTATCAAACTATTCAAACTATCTGAAATTCTAAGTTCCAAACTTTTCGATAATATCGAACGTTTGAATTATAGATTGAGAGCTCCATAACCCTCGAATGCGGCGTTCGTTAACCCTCGAAATTGCTGATAACCCTTAATGAGGCGTTCTATTTTGGTAACCCTCAAATTGTCGATAACCCAACTTAAGCGCTCCATAACCCTCGAATGTGGCATCTGGTAACCCTCGAATAGGCGATAACCCTCAAATATGGCATTCAATTTCAGTAACCCTCAGAACTTTTCAAACTATTTCACCATTGAATTAATGGTCTGTTTTCAAACTAGCACATTCTGAACTTTTACTAAGGTTAGGAAGTTTAAAACAAACTGAAGTAGTTTATAAAATAAAAGGTTTCTTATAAAATGTTAAACCAAACTTCTGAGAACATTAAAAAGTATAATAAGTTAAGAGAAGAAACATTACAGTAATCATAGTCCCAGATTGTTTGATCTCGAAAACCTTGCTAACTATACAACTAGGTGACCAATGAATCTAAAGGTTTGACATACTGAATTTAATCTTGTGAAGGTTCCAATTCCATATTCCCCCTAGTGACATTTTATACGATTTAAAGGTTGTTTGTTAATTATTTAGCTTATTGTACAGAACCTGCTATTATTACATAAACATTTCTGTGAGATCACTTGCAGTAATTATTTTATATAGTCCTTACTAATACTACATAAAACACATGCCTGCTGGGAACAGAAACCCCCTTTGGGAAGTTCATTTCTATTGGCATCTCAAAATAGAGAAACCTAATTCACCCCACATGATTTAAATTGACGTTCCATTCTGCATTAAGTCTTAGTTTATATCTGACCCCGAAGGCAGACATTAAAACATAGAATGCGCTGTTACTTAAAACCATTATAGCCAATACTCCAATTTTACAATAGACCAACAGAGCACAAAGCATATATTAGTTGCATTAGATTGAAAGAATCGGTGTGAGGTTATGTCATTTTTTGCAGAGAATTTTCCTTCTGTAAGAGAACTGTAGAATAAGACAAAATGGAAGATCAATACAGTAAACCCTTTCAAGTACCCTCACAAATGTCTCAGATCTTTCTTTTGTCCAGTCTTGGCAAAATGTGCTCCTTTTAGCAATATGCATAAAAACAATCAACGTAACTATACTAGTATTATCAGACACAGGAATCCTAAATCCTAATAAACCTGTAAATGAAAGTTTGCCGTTTTTGAGATGATGTCTGTGAATTCATTCTATGGAAGATATTATACATTATTATATTATTATATATTTATTATTATTATTAAATACACAGTATTAGTATAGTAATCGTCCTCATACAAGGATAATTACTGTCAAGATATGAATTCAATTCATAATTTACATAATTAGAAATAAAATACACTTGTTGTGTTTGAACTTTAATGTGTACAGAATAAACTTGTAAATTAACATTTACAGATTTTTAAGATTGAGATAAAAGGAGTGTTAGGCATTTGAGAGATTTCATGGATAGTCTTGTTATTGATCTGAATGGGCATTGTAAGTCTTAACCCAGCTCTAAGTACCTAAATGTGCATGAAACCAAAGTTAAAATGTTTCTACAACTCGGTTCTGGGGATACTATGAAGCCAGCATTACTAAATGCATGGTTGTCCCAGGAACTTAGAAGGGTAACTGAAGTCCCATTCCTGATCCTTGCTAATGCTTAATTTTCTTTTTGAGTTAGATGATAATGCTATTCCATAGTATGAGCAGCTGAGAACCTTCTGTATTCTATGCAGAAGTTCTATGCAATGGAAGACTTTTGAATTTATTTAACCCTTAAAGCTCAACAGAAACTTTCAAAATAACCATCTAGATCAGCGTCTTGGTGCTGTGACGAAGAACAAATGAACAATAATTGTGCATTTCTGCATCCTGCACCCTTATATAATAAGGGATTGCAAACTCAGACTGCAAAAACTGATACTTCATGATCATAAGTCAGGGTTCAACAAGTCTCAATCTGTCAGAATCATCTCTGCAAAGAGAAAAATGTCACCAGCTGGATATTGTTATTTAAAAGAAAAACTGCAAAATGCTTTGTACTGTACACATAACATCTATGGATGGTAATTGTTTTTATTAATGGTAATTTATTTATCTATCTACCGTATATAGATCCAAGGGACATATTTATAAAGCGCAGTATCGCAATTTAGCAATAACCGCGTTATTGATAATGTATGACTGTGCCCGTAAATGTACGACCGCATTTGTACATTTACATCAAACATTATTGAATAACGAACTTTTGTTGTAGAATACCGTATATACTAAAGTATAAACCGACCCGAGTATAAACCGAGGCACCCACTTTTACCTTTAAAAGGAGTAAAAGTATTGACTCGAGTATAAACTGAGGGTAGAAAATAGGCCCACACTGCCTTCTGATTCTGTATTGTTTTGACGCTTTAGTTTCTCTTTAATGACAGTAGAATTCCCAAACCAGTAGTCCCATACACTATAGCCAAATCCAGTATGACTATTACTGTATGGGAATTCTGCTGACCATTTAAAGGGCAACTAAAGCCTCAAAACATACAGAATCAGAAGCCGCAATAGATAACATTCTCCTTCTATTTTGTATTGTTTTTAGATTTAGTTGCCCTTTAAATGAACATCAAGTCCCATACAGTAATAGCTATACTGTATTTGGCTATTACTGTATGGGAATTCTTATGTCCATTAAAAGGCAACTAAAGTCTCATTCCTTGCCACTGCAGATGTTTGGAAACTACAACTCCCAGCATGCTTTAGATGCTGGGAGTTATAGTTCCAACATCTGCAATGGCAAAGAATGTGCTACTGCAGAAATTACTTTGCCTTCCCCCTTCCTTCCCAGGTGCCTTCTCCTACCTGCTCTTCATGTTCCCCTGCAGGCTTCTCTGGATCCTCTTCTCCTCTCCGGCAGCCGCATGCTTCATTTTCCTCTGCTGGCTGACGTCATTACGGTGCTTTCCTGGCGCCGAGAGTGACTTCAGCAAGCAGAGGATGCGGAGCTTGTGGCCGCCGGAGCAGGTAAGTGTCTGACTCAAATATAACCGAGACTCGATTTTTCAGGCTATTTTTTTAGCCTGAAAATCTCGGTTTTACTCGAGTTATACGGTACCATGCTGTAGTAAACTACCAGAATGGTATTCTATTGGGATCGTAAATCTATGTCACCAAAATGATTGGAAATTAACGATTGGTTTACAGATAAAAGGCGATACCGCGCCAGTGGCGTAACTAGGAATTATCGGTGGCCCCCCATCAAACCACGATGGGGCCCCTATGCCCATGTGGATGCTTCATCCACAGTGGTTTTCTGGGAGGAGACATATCTGTCATGGAAAATAAGAAGATGGGGCCCCTTTGTCTCCTGGGCCCCCTGCAGATTGCTTCCCCTGCTCCCTGTAGTTCCGCCTCTGTACCATTCCTTTATAACTATGTACCATAGTGAAGTTGCTTGGGATCTCTGGTGTGCTGGACTAAATTATACAAAGCTGAGGATTAAAGGGCATGTCCACCCTTATTCACACTTTTGTCCATTAATAGATTACCCCCCAGCCCCAACGCTATAAAAATAATTTAAGAAAGTGACCAAATTTTTACTTACCTTCCCCTCTCCTCTTACACCCGGCCTTCTGCTTGCAAGACACTGTTCCCTTGTTATTCCTGTATGGTATGTTCCCTGTTATTGCTGTATTCAATGTAAATAAGAATTAGTCAGTTTGGGGCATGCACGACAGGGAATTTATTAAGTTACAAGGACTCTTACCTGTAACACTGATTTCTTGTTTACCTTTTATGTTGTCCTTGTGGGATGTACTATGTTGGGGAAACACACAAAATGAAGGATAGAATTTCCCAACATAGATCGCTTATATTACCAACCAGGAAATGTTGCCATTCCACAACATTATTGTGAGAATGGACATAAATCTACAGATTTTTTGTTCTGGAACATGTCCCCAAATTAGATTTGAAAGAAGTAAAATGGATATATCGTTACAGACCTTATATCCTCAAGGATTGAATGTGATTATTAGGATGGTCGAAACTGATGAGTTTCATCCCGTTTTCGGATTTTCGAATTTTCAGGGAAATCCGAAAATCCGAAAACGGACCTATAGTAACTATGGGGGAAAAAAATTGAAAGTTTCTATCAATTTTTAAGGATTAAATAGTAATAGCAGGTTACGGTAATAGCAAAGGGACCTGGGGAATGGTCTGGGGAACCCGTAATATAAGTAAAACTCATTTAAAATCTATCTTTCTTCACGATCGGGCTTTTTTCGAGCTTTCGGCGGCTATTTTCGCGGGTTGCCGAAATCGAACACTTCTTTCGAGGGTTACCGATATCACAAATACGAGGGTTACCTTATACCATGACATGTAGGCTCACCAGCAGCTTTTAAATGCTTTTTTTTAAAGTAGGGTGCAGAGTTAGAAAACAATTACAGTCCATTCCTACATTCTGGTACATTCCTACATTTCACGAATAATAGGTCAAACAAAATGTAAACTTTAGTTAGGTGAGTGCAGGGAGAAGTTTTATCAGACTCTAAATGGTCAAAGTTATAAATTGTGATGAACGGTATTTGTCTAAATGAAATTGAATCTGTTATCTATTATAACAGATGTGAAGATCATATTATTAATAGAGATAGGCTGATATCTGCAATTAAATTACTGGTTTCAATGACATTTTGTCATCTAATCTACTGCCAAAATTTTGTCCAAAACTGAGGGAATTCCACACATCCAAATTTAATTGGGACTCAGACTTATCAGAGGTTTTAGTTCTAGTGGTTCCTCAACCGATTCAGGGGGACAGATGAATGGTGACAGATACTAAAATTATAAAAAACAGATTCTGAAGCAATGTAGAATTAAATGGGAGATTTCAAGCCGCAGAACTATTTGAAACTACTATTGTCCCCAGAGGCTTAAGGATACATTTAAGACCGGCAAAGAATATTAC
Source organism: Hymenochirus boettgeri (assembly GCA_019447015.1). Classification (NCBI taxonomy): domain Eukaryota; kingdom Metazoa; phylum Chordata; class Amphibia; order Anura; family Pipidae; genus Hymenochirus; species Hymenochirus boettgeri. The sequence continues at coordinate 14,707,440 of CM033473.1, read as the reverse complement.
TGATGCTGATGATGGACTTTCTCAAACGATTGAACATATATATGCTCATTAAATTGATAAACCTGTTGTTGGAGAATGTGTGAAACAATGTTAAGTCCATAGGGGATGAGATCATGATATAAAGACCACATTGGATAGGACTGTCAAGTGGAGAATTTGTAGCGTTAATGATAGACTTAAAAATGATATGGACCACTACAAAGAGAGATCAAAACATGGAAATCTAGGAAATTGCTCGGGACTCAACGATTGTATACAGGGAACTGTGTATTCCTTTAAGAAAGTTTTGCCTAAGGATAATGGTATACTGTATTCCTCCTTTTTTAGACAGGGACCCCACTCACACAATACAAGAAAAGTCACAGGGCACAAGAAAAAGCTGAGAAGGGGGGGCAGAAAGAAAAAGGCTCCTTGCCACTTGAGAGACAGAGAAAGGTGGGTATCAGAGGGGGAGATACCCCAGGAAACCTTCAGGTGGTCAATCTCACTGCAGTAAGATCTCTGGCTGAGTAAGGGACTTACCTTTACACCCACAGCAAGTAGATAAATTAGAATTTTTCAATTGTACTCTCTTCGCTAGGAAATTGGCCCTACAAAAGCCAGTAACAAGATGCCAGTAGGGAGGAAATGTTAACAAAAATCAAGATAATGTAACCAGGGAAGAAAGAGAAGCCATGGTTTTGCTTAGAAAAAGGGATGACTTGGAAATAAAGGTTGCGGCACAGGGGGTAATGTGGTGATCACAACAAAATATAGATATAGGAAAGAAGCACTGAGACAATTAAAAGATGAAACCAGTATGCAACAGTTAAAAACAATCCAATGGGGAGAGTTCTAGAGGAGATAAAACACATAAAGCTGACCCGAGAATAAGCCAAGGTACCTATTTTTAACTCCAAAATCAGAAAAACTTATTGACTCAGTATAAGCCAAGGGTAGAAATTATGACCTTCTGATTCTGTATTGTCTTGAGGCATTAGTTGCCCTTTAATGGACAGAAAATTCCCATACAGTAATCCCATAACAGTAATAGCAAATCCAGTATGGCTATTACTGTATAGGACTACTGTATGGATATTCTGCTGTCCATTTAAAGGGCAACTAAAGCCTCAAAAAATACAGAATCAGAAGGCAATATTTTTAACAATATACTACCATCCTCCTGATTCTATATTGTTTTTAGGGCATTAGTTGCCCTTTAAATGTACAGTAATCCCATACATATAACACCAATACCTTTCCACTGTAGATGTTTGGAAACTACAACTCCCAGCATGCTTTAGTTGCGGGAGTTGTAGTTTTCAAACACCTATAGTAGAAAGGTATTGGGATTACTGTATTCATACTGTCCCCCACCCTAGAGCCGCCCCCCCAGTTCAGTGTTCACTTACCGTACCTGGCCAGTCTTCAATCTCATCTCTCTCCGGCTGCCGTTTGCTCTTGTCAGAGCCGGCAGTTCCCAGTACTGCTTGCGCGGCTGCGCGATGACGTCATCCTCCAGCGTGCGTGATGACATCATCGCGCACCCGTGAGTCCTACTGGGAACTGCCGGCTTTCCTTCCTGACTCGTGGCTGCATCTGGAATTAAGGTAAGTTTGCTCTTGACTCGAGTATAAACCGAGCAACGTTTTAGGTTGATTTTTAAACCTAAAACCTCAGCTTATACTCGAGTATATATGGTAATAGATGAAGCCTTAGAGAAAAATCTTATCAAACATCTCCGAATATCACTTCAATATAGGAAAGTAAAGTAATGCGGTGAAAATACAAACATTTCACCGCATACTGAAAATTCACTAAATAAAAGCAGACCACCAGGGCGTCCCATAATTTTTGGTATAGAGGGAGCCAGCAAATATTGATTATTTACTAAGACCCTTCTTACAGAATCTCCCATCCTATGTGAAAGACACATATATGCTCAGGATGGATACGCATATAACTTTCTTGTTTTTGACTGTCACGTCCACCACAGAAAAGGGGGACCTCTATGGTGCCATTTGTGCCGCCCACGTACACTTGTCTACAACTAGGGAGATGGGAATTAACAACAGTCCAATACTCTGTGTGAAACACAGGTAAGGACATGTGAACTCCTTGAATAATAAGGTTTGGACGACATTTTTTTTGTGATGGCATGGTACTGAAACAGCCTATGGAATTTGTGAATGCACTGAACACGGACAATTATAATATAAAATGACAGTTAATTCGATAAAACAAACATAGAATTCCTGGACCTTCTAGAATTCCGGGACCTTCTGATAAGATTGGATAAGTCCAACTCCTCCTACCCACAATACCTTCTCCCCTCCCACCTACAACTCTCCTCCTCCAGTCCAACTCATTTTCCTTCTCCTGTCCAACTCCTGCTTCCTTGTCACCCTCACCTCCTGTCCAACTCATCCTACCCACAATACCTTTTCCCCTTCCCACCATCACCACCATGCAGACAATGCAATATCTGCCATAGAAAAATTGCAACTTCAAATTGTTTCACTTTTCAATACAGGGAAGTGGGAGCTAGCCCTGAGAGGTTAAGTCTGAGGTTAAATGTTCGGTGAACAACAAAGGTGGGTCTCTGGGCTTTAAATTGATAGGCTGTGAATTTCCAGGGGCAGGGGTCAGAAGAGGCTGTCACTTTCTTGTTTTAATCTGCTGTGCACTGGAGAGCAATTGTGCAGCATACAGTAAGACTCAGAGCGAACCCAGAAAGATGAATTATAGAGGCTGACCCCTAGTATCCACAGGTTTGTTTTATAAATCAACAACCACAGCAAAGGTGAAAATATGCTCTGCCTGTCGGGACAATGTTGTCTGGTGACTATAGTTTCCCTTTAACTAGGCTACTTATAAATGCAGAGCAATGCATATGCTGTTCTTGCTAAAACTCTGGGGCAGAAAAACATACAAGTAGTAACTAATCTTACAGAAATATAACTTAACGACTCCTAAAAAATAGTATCAACAATAAAAAAAAAAACAGGAAGCTCAACAGAAGATTATCCTTCCCTAGAATGGTGGGACATATAGCAATACAATGATGACAATACTTTCTCAACTCCTTGTTTGTAGACAGTCACTTCCTCAGCAGTAGGAATAGAACTCGAACCTGAGTTAGACCCGAAATTGAACGTGAACTATTCAAACTATTCAAACTATTCTGAAATTCTAAGTATCCAAACTTTTCGATAATAATCGAACGTTTGAAATTATATACCACGGATTGAGAGCTCCATAACCCTCGAATGCGGCGTTCGTTAACCCTCGAAATTGCTGATAACCCTTAATGAGGCGTTCTATTTTGGTAACCCTCAAATTTGTCGATAACCCAACTTAAGCGCTCCATAACCCTCGAATGTGGCATCTGGTAACCCTCGAATTAGGCGATAACCCTCAAATATGGCATTCAATTTCAGTAACCCTCTTTTCAAACTATTTTCAAACTATTTTCAAACTATTTCACCCCATTGAATTTAATGGGTCTGTTTTCGAACTAGCACACTTCTAAACTTTTACTAAGGTTAGGAAGTTTAAAAACAAACTGAAGTAGTTTATAAAATAAAAGGTTTCATATTAAAATGTTAAACCAAACTTCTGAGAACATTAAAAAGTATAATAAGTTAAGAGAAGAAACATTTCAGTAATCATTAGTCCCAGATTTGTTTGATCTCGAAAACCTTGCTAACTATACAACTAGGGTGACCAATGAATCTAAAGGTTGACTGGATACTGAATTTAATCTTGTGAAGGTTCCAATTCCATATTCCCCCATAGTGACATTTATATACTGATTTAAAGGGTGTTTGTTAATTATTTAGCTTATTGTACAGAACCTGCTATTATTACATAAAACATTTCTGTTGAGATCACTTGCAGTAAATTATTTTTATATAGTACTTACTAATACTACATAAAACACATGCCTGCTGGGAACAGAAACCCCTTTGGGAAGTTCATTTCTATTGGCATCTCAAAATAGAGAAACCTAATTCCCACCACATGATTTAAATTGAACGTTCCATTCTGCATTAAGTCTTAGTTTATATCTGACCCCGAAGGGCAGACATTAAACACATAGAATGCGCTGTTACTTAAAACCATTATAGCCAATACTCCAATTTTACAATAGACCAACAGAGCACAAAGCATATATTAGTTGCATTAGATTGAAAGAATCGTGTGAGGTTATGTCATTGTTTTGCAGAGAATTTTCCTTCTGTAGAGAGACTGTAGAATAAGACAAAATGGGAAGATCACATACAGTAAACCCTTTCAAGTACCCTCACAAATGTCTCAGATCTTTCTTTTGTCCAGTCTTGGCAAAATGTGCTTCCTTTTAGCAATATGCATAAAAACAGATCAACGTAACTATACTAGTATTAAATCAGACACAGGAATCCTAAATCCTAAATAAACCTGTAAATGAAAGTTTGCCGTTTTGAGATGATGATCTGTGAATTCATTCTATGGAAAGATATTATACATTATTATTATTATTATTATTATTATTATTATTAAATACACAGTATTAGTATAGTAATCGTCCTCATACAAGGATAATTACTGTCAAGATATGAATTCAATTCATAATTTACATAATTAGAAATGAAAATACACAGTGTTGTGTTTGAACTTTAATGTGTACAGAATAAACCTGTAAATTAACATTTACAGATTTTTATAGATTGAGATAAAAGGAGTGTTAGGCCATTTGAGAGGATTTCATGGAGAGTCTTGTTATTGATCTGAATGGGCATTGTAAGTCTTAACCCAGCTCTACAGTACCTTAAATGTGCATGAAACCAAAGTTAAAATGTTTCTACAACTCGGTTCTGGGGATACTATGAAGCCAGCATTACTAAAATGCATGGTTGTCCACAGGAACTTAGAAGGGTAACTGAAGGTCCCCATTCCTGATCCTTGACTAAAATGCTTAATGCTTCTTTTTGAGTTAGATGAGTAATGCTATTCCATAGTATGAGCAGCTGAGAACCTTCTGTATTCTATGCAGAAAGTTCTATGCAATGGAAGACTTTTGAATTTTATTTAACCCTTAAAGCTCAACAGAAACTTTCAAAATAACCATCTAAGGATCAGCGTCTTGGTGCTGTGGACGAAGAAGCAAATAGCAAATAATTGTGCATTTCTGCATCTCTGCACCCTTTATATAATAAGGGATTGCAAACTCAGACTGCAAAAACTGATACTTCATGGATCATAAGTCAGGGTTCAACAAGTCTCAATCTGTCAGAATCATCTCTGCAAAAGAGAAAAATGTCATCCAGCTGGATATTGTTATTTAAAAGAAAACTGCAAATGCTTTGTACTGTACACATAACATCTATGGATGGTAATTGTTTTTATTAATGGTAATTTATTTATCTATCTACCGTATATAGATCCAAGGGACATATTTATAAAGCGCAGTATCGCAATTTAGCAATAACGCGCGTTATTGATAATGTATGACTGTGCCCGTAAATGTACGACCGCAGTTGTACATTTACATCAAACATTAATTGAATAACGAACGTTTGGTTGTAGAATACCGTATATACTAAAGTATAAACCGACCCGAGTATAAACCGAGGCACCCACTTTTACCTTTAAAAAGGAGTAAAAGTAATTGACTCGAGTATAAACCGAGGGTAGAAAATAGGGCCACAACTGCCTTCTGATTCTGTATTGTTTTGACGCTTTAGTTTCTCTTTAAATGGACAGTAGAATTCCCAAACAGTAGTCCCATACACTAATAGCCAAATCCAGTATGACTATTACTGTATGGGAATTCTGCTGACCATTTAAAGGGCAACTAAAGCCTCAAAACAATACAGAATCAGAAGGCAGCAATAGATAACATTCTCCTTCTGATTTTGTATTGTTTTTAGGATTTAGTTGCCCTTTAAATGAACATCAGAAGTCCCATACAGTAATAGCTATACTGTATTTGGCTATTACTGTATGGGAATTCTTATGTCCATTTAAAAGGCAACTAAAGTCTCATTCCTTGCCACTGCAGATGTTTGGAAACTACAACTCCCAGCATGCTTTAGATGCTGGGAGTTATAGTTTCCAAACATCTGCAATGGCAAAGAATTGCTACTGCAGAAATTACTTTGCCTTCCCCCCTTCCTTCCCAGGTGCCTTCTCCTACCTGCTCTTCATGTTCCCCTGCAGGCTTCTCTGGATCCTCTTCTCCTCTCCGGCAGCCGCATGCTTCATTTTCCTCTGCTGGCTGACGTCATTACGGTGCTTTTCCTGGCGCCGAGTAGTGACTTCAGCAAGCAGAGGATGCGGAGCTTGTGGCCGCCGGAGCAGGTAAGTGCTTGACTCAAATATAAACCGAGACTCGATTTTCAGGCTATTTTTTTAGCCTGAAAATCTCGGTTTATACTCGAGTATATACGGTACCATGCTGTAGTAAACTACCAGAATGGTATTCTATTGGGATCGTAAATCTATGATCACCAAAATGATTGGAAATTAACGATTGGTTTACAGATAAAAAGCGATACCGCGCCAGTGGCGTAACTAGGAATTACTGGGCCCCCCATCAAAACCACGATGGGGCCCCTATGCCCATGTGGATGCTTCATCCACAGTGGTTTTCTGGGAGGAGACTATATCTGTCATGAGAAAAATAAGAAGATGGGGCCCCTTTGTCTCCTGGGCCCCCCTGCAGTTGCTTCCCCTGCTCCCCTGTAGTTCCGCCTCTGTACCATTCCTTTATAACTATGTACCATAGTGAAGTTGCTTGGGATCTTCTGGTGTGCTGGACTAAATTATACAAAGCTGAGGATTAAAGGGCATGTCCACCCTTATTAACAACTTTTGTCCATTAATAGAATACCCTCCCCCAGCCCCAACCGCTATAAAAATAATTTAAGAAAGTGACCAAATTTTTACTTACCTTCCCTCTCTCCTCTTACACCCGGCCTTCTGCTTGCAAGACACTGTTCCCTTGTTATTCCTGTATGGTATGTTCCCTTGTTATTGCTGTATTCAATGTAAATAAAGAATTAGTCAGTTTGGGGCATGCACGACAGGGGAAGTTATTAAGTTACAAGGACTCTTTACCTGTAACACTGATTTCAGTGTTTACCTTTTATGTTGTCCTTGTGGGATGTACTATGTTGGGGAAACAACACAAAAAATGAAGGATAGAATTTCCCAACATAGATCGCTTATAGGTACCAACCAGGAAATGTTGCCAATCCCACAACATTATTGTGAGAATGGACATAAATCTACAGATTTTTTGTTCTGGAACATGTCCCCAAATTAGATTTGAAAGAAGTAAAATGGATATATCGTTACAGACCTTATATCCTCAAGGATTGAATTGTGATTATTAGAGATGGTCGAAACTGATGAGTTTCATCCCGTTTTCGGATTTTCGAATTTTCAGGGAAAATCCGAAAATCCGAAAACGGACCTATAGTAATCTATGGGGGAAAAAAAATTGAAAGTTTCTATCAATTTTAAGGATTAAATAGTAATAGCAGGTTACTGTTAATAGCAAAGGGACCTGGGGAATGGTCTGGGGAACCCGTAAATATAAGTAAAACTCATTTAAAATCTATCTTTCTTCACGATCGGGCTTTTTTCGAGCTTTCGCGGGCTATTTTCGCGGGTTGCCCGAAATCGAACACTTCTTTCGAGGGTTACCGATATCACAAATACGAGGGTTACCTTATACCATGACATGTAGGACTCACCCAGCAGCTTTTAAAATGCTTATTTTTTAAAGTAGGGGGTGCAGAGTTAGAAAACAATTACAGTACATTCCTACATTCTGGTACATTCCTACATTTCACGAATAATAGGTCAAACAAAATGTAAAACTTTAGTTATGTGAGTGCAGGGAGAAGTTTTATCAGACTCTAAATGGTCTAAAGTTATAAATTGTGATGAACAGGTATTTGTCTAAATGAAATTGAATCTGTTAATCTATTATAAGCAGATGTGAAGATCATATTATTAATAGAGATAGGCTGATATCTGCAATTAAATTACTGGTTTCAATGACATTTTGTCATCTAATCTACTGCCAAAATTTTGTTCCAAAACTGAGGGAATTCCAACACATCCAAATTTAAATTGGGACTCAGACTTATCAGAGGTATTTAGTTCTAGTGGTTCCTCAACCGATTCAGGGGGGACAGATGAATGGTGACAGATTACTAAAAAGTATAAAAAACAGATTCTGAAGCAATGTAGAATTAAATGGGAGATTTCAAGCCGCAAGAACTATTTGAAACTAGCTATTGTCCCCAGAGGCTTAAGGATACATTTAAGACCGGCAAAGAATATTACTGATGCTGATGATAGGACTTTCTCAAACGATTGGAACAATATATAATGCTCATTAAAATTGATAAACCTGTTGTTGGAGAAGTGTGAAACAATGTTTAAGTCCATAGGGGATGAGATCAATGATATAAAGACCACATTGGATAAGGACTGTCAAGTGGAGAAATTTGTAGCGTTTAATGATAGACTTAAAAATGATATGGACAAACTACAAAGAGAGATCAAAACATGGAAATCTAGGAAATTTGCTCGGGACTCAAACGATTATAAACAGGGAACTGTGTATTCCTTTAAGAAAGTTTTGCCTAAGGATAATGGATATACTGTATTCCTCCTTTTTTAGACAGGGACCCCACGTCACAAGCAATACAAGAAAAGTCAACGAGGGCACAAGAAAAAAGCTGAGAAGGGGGGGGCAGAAAGAAAAAGGGCTCCTTGCCACTTGAGAGACAGAGAAAGGTGGGTATACAGGAGGGGGAGATACCCCAGGAAACCTTCAGGTGGTCAATCTCACTGGCAGTAAGATCTCTGCTGAGTAAGGGACTTACCTTTACACCCACAAGCAAAGTAGATAAATTAGAATTTTTCAAAGATGTACATCTCTTCGCTAGGAAATTGGCCCTACAAAATGCCAGTAACAAGGATGCCAGTAGGGAGGAAATGTTAACAAAAAAATCAAGATAATGTAACCAGGGAAGAAAGAGAAGCCATGGTTTTGCTTAGAAAAAGGGATGACTTGGAAATAAAGGTTGCAGGCAAAGGGGGTAATGTGGTGATCACAACAAAATATAGATATAGGAAAGAAGCACTGAGACAATTAAAAGATGAAACACAGTATGCAACAGTTAAAAACAATCCAATGGGGAGAGTTCTAGAGGAGATAAAACACATATAAGCTGACCCGAGTATAAGCCAAGGTACCTATTTTTAACTCCAAAATCAGAAAAACTTGATTGACTCGAGTATAAGCCAAGGGTAGAAATTATGACCTTCTGATTCTGTATTGTCTTGAGGCATTAGTTGCCCTTTAAATGGACAGAAGAATTCCCATACAGTAATCCCATACAGTAATAGCCAAATCCAGTATGGCTATTACTGTATAGGACTACTGTATGGATATTCTGCTGTCCATTTAAAGGGCAACTAAAGCCTCAAAACAATACAGAATCAGAAGGCAATATTTTTAACAATATATACCATCCTCCTGATTCTATATTGTTTTAGGGCATTAGTTGCCCTTTAAATGTACAGTAATCCCATACAGTAACACCCAATACCTTTCCACTGTAGATGTTTGGAAACTACAACTCCCAGCATGCTTTAGTTGCTGGGAGTTGTAGTTTTCAAACACCTATAGTAGAAAGGTATTGGGGATTACTGTATGTCATACTGTCCCCCACCCTAGAGCCCCCCCCCAGTTCAGTGTTCACTTACCGTACCTGGCCAGTCTTCAATCTTCATCTCTCTGCCGGCTGCCGTTTGCTCTGTGCAGAGCCGGCAGTTCCCAGTACTGCTTCGCGGCTGCGCGATGACGTCATCCTGCCAGCGTGCGTGATGACATCATCGCGCACCCGTGAAGTACTACTGGGAACTGCCGGCTTTCCTTCCTGACTCGTGGCTGCATCTGGAATTAAGGTAAGTTTGCTCTTGACTCGAGTATAAACCGAGGCAAGGTTTTTAGGTTGATTTTTAAACCTAAAAACCTCAGCTTATACTCGAGTATATATGGTAATAGATGAAGCCTTAGAGAAAAATCTTATCAACATCTCCGAATATCACTTCATATATAGGAAAGTAAAGTATGCGGTGAAAATACAAACATTTCACCGCATACTGAAAATTCACTTAAATAAAAGCAGACCACCAGGGCGTCCCATAATTTTTGGTATAGGAGGGAGCCAGCAAATATATTGATTATTTACTAAGACCCTTCTTACAGAATCTCCCATCCTATGTGAAAGACACATAAATATGCTCAGGATGATACTGCATAATAACTTTTTTGTTTTTGACTGTCACGTCCACCAGCAGAAAAGGGGGACCTCTATGGGTGCCATTTGTGCGCCCACGTACACTTGTCTACAACTAGGGAGATGGGAATTAACAACAGTCCAATAACTGTGTGAAACACATGGTAAGGACATGGAACTCCTTGAATAGATAAGGTTTGTGGACGACATTTTTTTGTTATGGCATGGTACTGAAAGCAGCCTATTGGAATTTGTGAATGCACTGAACACGGACAATTATAATATAAAATTGACAGTTAAATTCGATAAAACAAACATAGAATTCCTGGACCTTCTAGAATTCCTGGACCTTCTGATAAGATTGGATAACGGAAAAATAGAGACATATACGAAACCTACAGCTGTAAATTCAGTACTACATGCAGAGAGTCACCATCCCATGACCACTATAAAGGTAATACCGGGGGGGGGGGCAATTTGTCAGAGTAAAGAAACTGCTCAAATATAATTGACTATGAAAAACAGTCAGAAGTAATGGAGTAATTTTCTAAAAAGAAGATTCAGAAGGCTAGGAATAGAGCAAGAAAACTCATTAGAGAGACACTGAAAACCCCAAAGGTAGAAATACAGGAAAAAAAAGTAAACCAAATAAGTGAAGATTATAACAAAATATAATGAGGATTAGGAAGGGCTGAGACGATGCCTACAAAAACATTGGTACCTAATATCGGAGGACCCCAACCTAAGCATAAGTCCTAAACCAGTTATGACTGCAAGAAGGGCATTAGAAGGGCATTAGTGATAGTGTGTATGTATGAATGTGAAGGCCCGGCATCAGCAAATCCTCATGCTAATTATGATAACACCAAGAATCGGCAAAGAGCTATGAGATTGAGGTAGCTACATGCAGGCATTAATGGAAAATCTTTTGGTATAGCGGTGTTGAAATAAAAGTGCAATGTGTATGGAGTCCATGCTTCTTTGGTGTGTTTAATGTTTTGAAGTCACCTGGTGTTTTATTTAGAATATGGGGGGATGTTTTTATCTAAGTAGAAGTTTTTCTAATAAAGGATATAGGGTCATTCAGGGTAAGCCTAGAGATTGAGGCTATGTGTATAAGGATTACGTGGTCAGCATGATGATACTGTGCCAGGAGGGGGAGCAGGTGTGTCCCTCTGATATACTATATATCAGAGGGTATGATATCTGAACTGACTGTTATGAAAATAGGTGGTGCCGCGCTACATTTGATGTAGATTGATATAGGGCTATCTTTAGCTCAACGAACTGTTTTCAATTCGTACATATAAATTTCATCAGTAAATTTTGACGAAGAAATTTTGGCACCAAATTTAATAGCATTTTGTAGGACCAATCAATTACATGTCTACCGTTTTGGCCGATAAAGCTCTGACACACGATTATCGGGCGAAACGTTTGTTGGTACACATTGTGCGTACAAGCCTTCAGATCTGGCTATAGATCATATCTCAGCTATATGATAGAGCCAATTCAATGGTTTATCGGTGCAGTCTCCATCCAGCCATTGCCTTTGATGAAGAGTGGACACACACGGAATGCTTCAGGCATGACCGCTTTGTGGTTTGTATATATGTAAGATTCAATAAAGATATTTTTATGGGAGACACCTGTGTGTTATTCAGGTCGCATGGCTCTAATTCATTTATTGGAAGGATTCCTTCCAGTCATTGTCCAGATAAACCCATAAAGATGGTGTTGTTTCTTCACCTTCACCAGAAACATTCTGCTTATGAAACAAATCTATGAACAGGAATATATGAACACAGGGAAGTTTATCACATTACTTCTAAATGCTTCGGTGATTTTTGGGGTCAACATTTAAATGTAACTGTTTTTCTTATAGAAACACATTATCTGGCAAAATGAATTCTATGTTTCTGTATTATGCATTACATGTAAATGTATGAAGCATCCTGGGACTTTAATTTCTTAAATTTCAAAGCACATAGGCTTCTTCTTCAAGCAGGAAACAATACTGAATCTTGTAAATCACACTATTTTATACATACTAGAACAAAGACTTTTTTGACATTATATAGATGATATACTGTATTTTGCCCCCATGTCTAGCAATGGTTGTCGTAAATAAAACAATAACAGGGAGATGTAATAAAAGTTCTTATTGTTAAAAATGGTGCTAATTTTGCCCCAACCAGTCAGATGTTATGTACCATTTGAAAGCTAACATCTGATTGGTTGGGCCACATTAGCACCATTTTTACATCTCTCTGTAAAGGTTCTTTTTCGTTAAAAATAGGGCTAATTTTGCCCTAACGAATCAGATGTTTTCTTTCAAATGGAAGCTAAATTCTGATTGGTTGGGGTAAAATTAGCACAATTTTTAATGATAAGAAGTTTTATTGAATCTCCCTGTAACTATACATTCAATAATCACAGCAGGTAATAAAAGAATTTGCAAAGGTTAAAGAAATGGTTGGACACACTTGGGTTTGGGTGGTTTGGCGGAATTTGGTTTGATTCATTCTTCATGACATTTAGATTAGAAATATAGTGGCACATAAAGTTTATACCACATTCAATGGTTTTTAGGAGAAAGTTCCCATTATTTCAAACCAATTTTGTGAACCTGGTATTGGTATCTTGTCTCCAGTGTGGATTTACTTGCAGGTTTCACACTTTTTCTGCACACAGGGAGATGTTCCATTTTGTGTGGCGCCTGTTTGGATCTTCTCACAACCAGTTGTTTTAAATTAGGTGGTTGTCAATAAGCTAAGAGAGGGGGGTCTGTTAATTTCTCTTGTATTCTGTCATCCTTTGGTAAAATGGGTTGGAGTCACAGATAACATCTGTATAATGTCAGTAAGTCTTTGTTCTTGTATGTATAAAATAGTGCGATTTACAAGTTTCAGTGTTGTATCATGCCTAAAGAAGAAGCTTAAGTGCTTCGAAATCTTCATTTTAAATCATTTTAGTTAGCCACTAAAAGTTTTTTTTTATCCAAGATGTCTTTAATTTCATCAATGGCTAACACGGTACGATTTTGCTATAGGAATTTTCTTATTTTATTATTCTCCGTTCCCCTCTTATTCTCACCACTACAAGTACCCAGTGTGAAGACAAATCACTAGGTTCTCACCCAATGGGTACAGTCTCTAACAGATTTTATATTTTCCCTGCTGGTCCAATACAGTTCCCCATCCAATAACAGTACATGATCTTGCCAATGAAAGATGCATTTCTTGAAGGCCATCTCTTTCCATTGGTCATGTAACTGACAGTCAGAGGGTCGGAATCGGACTGGACCAGTAGGACAAAGTTACTGTAAATACTTCAGCTTTAAGGGACTGTACCCTTCTTCTGTAAGAAGTTATATTTAATATGACTTATATATATATAATATACCATATAATATATCAATCATTCAAATTAACACCTCATTCTAACTTGCAGAAATTCAGGTGTAAGGTATATAATCCTTCTTTACAATCACTTTCTCAACAGCATTAGAAGTAATTGGAAATAATAAGTAAAGCTTAGATGTACCAGAAGCCTTTTAAATAAAATATCTTTTTTTTTTTAGTTCTTTCTTTTATTTAAAGATAATATGGTCATATTGAAAGAACTGTAAGAGGCAGATGGAAATGATTCATCACATTTTCCTGCATTTGAGGCAACTGATCAACTCAGTTCTTTTACATCTGTCATGAAATCTCTTAGTGAGTCACCTACTCTATGCAGTAGGGCTTCAAAAACAAACGGTGACATATTCCACGCAGAGGAAATTATATGTACATAATGCACGGCAGATAAAAGCAGATATGTCCAATTCCTGTCTGCAAAGTTCAGAAAGGATTACCAGGGTTTGAGCGAGACAAAAAAACGTTGAATTGAAAGCTACGGGGATTTTTTGAAAATATGTAAAGCCTATTTCTATTCTGTATCCTATGTAGGAAGTTCTATAATTATAATGGACTAGGACAATGAATTCAGACTAAATTTCCTCCAACAGATTTAACTACCGATCGGTAGTATTTATAAGGAATTCATGACTACAGATTATATGTATTTTGTTGTGACCAACTGTGGCTATTGAAGATTAATGTCTGATCTACAGTTCAAAGGAATCAGCTTTAAAAGTCAAAAATATTTTTGAAAATTTCAGCAATATATTGACACAATTGACCAAAATAATTGTCCACGTGGCTGACTGGGCTGAAATATCGAGCCGCCTGTATCAGCCTTTCAGACACGGCTTGAGGTTTTCTTTTCAGTGAAGAGCAGAAAGTTCTGTTGTATTACCTGTTCTTCAAATGAATCACAGTGGCCTTCAAAGAGGAACAAAACTGTTGGGTTTCGTTCCGATATCGGTTCCGCAGGAAACTATGGAAAATTCTAAAATCCGTTTAAATTGAATTTTTCTCATTTTCAATAGCATTTTAGATTTTTGAATAGATATATTTGATACAAATTTTCTAAAGGAATTTTTGAAGTTCCAAATTAAATTTTTGACTTTTTGATTTTCAAAGAAAAGTTCAGAGTTTTGCATATTTCGAAAAATCATTTGGATCCACGTATTTTCAAAACCAGCTGTTCCGAAACAAAACCAGGTTAGTTTTGAGATTCATCACTAATGGCCATATGTTTTTCTTTAAAATTTACTTTGGTAAAAATATATTTGCAGATTTAGGTTGTTAATATATCGCAGAAGGTTTTGTATCTCTTTGTAAGTTTAATATCAATTGGAACAAGTTGGATTATAACGCAAAACTATTTTATGTCAGAACAAAATGTAAAAAGAGGAACTCTTTCAGATAGACCAGCCAAACCCAAGTATCATGTACAACTGTTAGATGTCTTTCTTTTCAGTATTACATAATTAGAATGCAAACACAACAATCTTACTATTCTAACCAGTCAGTGTAGTACAGATGTTACCCCGACCCTGTGGAGGTACGGAGGTTGCGCGGAAGGCCCGACACGCGGCATGCATTAATACTTGCATCCTGCTTCTGCTCTTGCTTTTTGGCCATTTATTTATCGATTTATTTTGGCTATTCATACCATTTATGCACCACCATCTGTCCGGGATATTGGATGTTTTATGGGCACCTAGGGACACCTAGGATGCATGCAGCTTATTGATTTATTCAATATTTTAGGGGTATATATATCATTCAAACATTAGTATGGTTGTATAGTACATAGAATTTTTAGTATCTGATTGGTTTTAATAAAAGTGAAGTTTTATCTATCTATTTTTTGGTTGGACGGTTTATTACAACATTACCTTACTTATATCTTTACCCCAGATGTAGCAGGGGTTATTTATTTCCCTATACATGCCATTTGGGTGCCTCTGCAGTTTATCTGAAGAGTATAGTGGGTATCTTTTGGGTTTGGGAACTTTCTGAACCATTTTTCTGTATCCTTTATATATTCACCCACAGCACCACCACCTATTTAGTGTTTTTTTGGCCATTATGGGTTTTATGCTAATAATGCTCCATGTAATAGACATCTATTGGAAGCAGTTTTTTTAGCATTTACGGGAATTTGTTATATAAATAAACTGGTGCAATCCTCGACAGATATTATTTCAGAAAATACAGAATACTAGGTAAATTACTGCCCCCAACACTCCATAACATCCCTAGTACAATGAGAAACAACTTCTCCTTCTTCACAGTACTATCAGAAGCCACTCTCCCCTTAAACCATTAAAAGAAGCAACACTCCTCATGCTCCCAGTACAATTAGAAATTTCCCTTGCCCCCAAATAAAATAAAAAGACACTCTATCCCATTCACTCAGTGCAATTTAAAGCCATTCTCTTTCTCTCTTTTAAGGCCATTCCCATCTTTCCCTATAAATATTACAATTAAAAGCCACCCTCCCCAGTACCAGGGCTGCCATCAGGGGGGTAAAGGGGGGTACTCCAGTATGGGGCCTGGACTTGGAAGGGGTCCAGAGAGTAAGGAAAAGGCAGTAGCAAAAACATTTTTTTTACCCTCCTATCTGCAGGTATAAGTATAAGTAGAAACAGGGGGCATGTTCTTGTTTCCTGGGAGCTCCTTGTCTCTGGTGCTCGGCCCCTGGTATACAGCAGTGATTTAGTCAGTTAGTGGCTTTACTGTCTATGGGGGCATTTTATATATCCTGGGAAATACTTGTACTGGACATTGGGGGCATTTTATATATACAGGTCAATGTGTGTAATGGACATTGGGGACATTTTATATATACAGGTCAGTGTGTGGACTGCACATTGAGGATATTTTATATATACAGGTCAGTGTGTGGACTGCACATTGAGGATATTTTATATATACAGGTCAGTGTGTAATGGACATTGGGGGCCTTTTATATATACAGATCAATGTGTGGACTGGACAATGGGGACTTTTTATATATATATAGGTCAGTGTGTGTAATGATATTGGGGACATTTTATATATACAGGTCAATGTGTGTAATGGATATTAGGGGCATTTTATATATACAGCTCAGTGTGTGGATTGGACATTGGAGGCATTTTATATATACAGGTCAGTGTGTGTAATGGACATTGGGGGCATTTTATATATACAGGTCAGTGTGTGTAATGGACATTGGGGGCATTTTATAATATACAGGTCAGGTGTGTAATGGACATTGGGGGCATTTTATAATACAGAGTCAGTGTGTGTAATGGACATTGGGGGCATTTTATATATACAGGTCAGTGTGTGTAATGGACATTGGGGGCAGCATTTTTATAATACAGGTAGTGTGTGTAATGGACATTGGGGGCATTTTATATATCCAGGTCAGGTGTGTGTAATGGACATTGGGGGCATTTTATATACAATATACTGGTCAATGTGTGGACTGGACAATGGGGGCTTTTAAATATACAGGTCAGTGTGTAATGGACATTGGGGGTATTTTTATATACAGGTCAGTGTGTAATGGACATTGGGGGATTTTATAATATATGTGGTGGACTGGACATTGGGGGAATTTTATACACAGGTCAGTGTGTGTAATGAATTTGGGGTATTTTAATATATATAGGTTATGTTGTGTACTGGACTTTGAGGGCATTTATATATACAGGTCTTTGCGTAATGACATTGGGGGCATTTTGTATATACAGGCAGTGTGTTACTGGACATTAGGGGTATGCTATATATACGGCCAATGTGTCTGTTTAATATGTGCTCTAGTCTGTGTGTAACTTGTCTGAGTTAGTGCGTGTTTAGGCCCCCCCAGAAATTCACCCATGATGGGATCTGGGTCTCACCAGAACCCCTCAGTTCCAAAATCCAGATGATCCATCCACGGATATCCGGATTTGTGACTTCAGATCCATTTTTCTAGATGGTAGGAAACTCAAAAGTAGCCTACGATTGTAGTTTCGAGGATTATTGAACATTCAAGGCTATTTTCAATAATCCTCTAAAATAGCCTCGAACATCCATAATAATTGAAAATTCGTTCCTTTTTCAGACTTTCGGATCTTCTGGATTTTCCCGAGTTCCAGGAATCCAAACGTAACTAAACTGGTGAGTTTCGGCCATCTCTATGTGGACCTGGTGCATTGAGGTCTCAGACGTTGGCCTAGATAAACTATGGATTGTGGGTGTATTCCGTAAGGTCCAGAGTTTTCTTGCCATTATTATTAGAATCTTTCATTATAAATGTTGCTTTATCTAAATAAAAGACGAATGAAAATTACAATGAAAAATAAATGAATCCTTGTGAATTAAATTTTTCACTTTTAAACACTACTAAGCTATTTTTAGCCAGTGTCTGTGATGTGATGTTGATGTCTTAGGTAACCCAGTAAACATATGCAGGGGAATTCAATAAAGTTGTTATTGTTTAAAATGGTGTTAATTTTGCCCCAACCAATCAGATCTCTTTAACATTTAAAGCTAAGATCTGATTGGTTGGGCAAAATTAACACCATTTTAAACAGTAAGAACTTTTATTGAATAACCCTGATGGTCTCTTAACACATATCAAATGTCATACATTGAAAATCACAGGCTTTGTATTGTATTTATCACATTTCAGTGTAAATAAAATGTTGATTATGTAAGCCCTGTCTTCCTTATTGAGTTGAAGTAGACGATAAAGCTTAGATTTCAGCACCACACAAATGTTTAACCAGCAGAATTGGATATCTTGGAAATGTATCACAAAAACATACCCACTGACTCCCCAGTCACTCACTGAATGAATTGAACTGCACTGCTAGTTACACACGGTTCTTTTACACAAACTTGTTTGGGGATCACGCTTCAAAGCCGTAATTCAGAGTAATGGCTTTCTTTTTTTTTCCCTTGTACAATTTTCTGAATCTATTGTTCTATCAATCTAGGTCACGATCTGTTTTTGTGAAACATCCCTCGATCAGTGGATGTTCTTGGATGACTATGTTTTCTCTTTGAATTCCCAAATTAGACACAAATTAGAAACATGCTTGAACACAGGACACATCGTGTCCTGCCAGGATAATCGGTTCTGGTTAGGGGTCTTGTTTGACATGCTGTTACCTTTGAACATTAAGAACGTCCCTCCTGGCCCTGTCTATTTCTTGATTGATTTCAGCTGGTATCCAATTCGCAAAGATTCTGCATCTTAACACAAACTGTAATTTAAGCCACTTCAATTCTGCTTCTATGAATGAAACACACAATATGTTTATTTCAGAAAGTCCAGAATGTTTAGATTTTGTATGACAAACGTATTTTGTTATTTTTTTTAGTTGTTGTTTTGATTTGATTTTGTGAATATTAAAATTCTACTAAACTCTTAACTAAAAGCTGGAGTTTGGCACCTTTAGAGCAGAAGTTCAAATGTGACTTATAAAGTGCTGATTAAAATGGTTTGTTTCTTTGTCTTTCTAAGTAATTCCTAAGATTCACTAAATTGACTGATGTATTGAGTATGAGTATTAGGAGATATCTTACTCATTGAATTCAAGTTCTTTTATTTTTAATGTTTATAATCAAGAACTTGGCTGTTACCTCCCAGGATGTGACGGTAACTGATTTATTGCGTTTGAAGCATTATCCACAACAAAAAATGTTTGTGCAAGTGGAAATCTGTGCATACAGTATACATAAAATAGCACCCTTCACAAAAGAGATTGTAGCAGCAAATATAAAAACCTATAATTTTAATAGAAGAACACAGATAAAAACACTATCCCAAAATGGGTATGGGATATGCTCCAATGAGCTTCCTCGGCAGGAGGAAGGTCATTGGAGCGATACGCGTAGCAGTGGTGATGTCATTACTTCTGGGGCGCTAGTACCCGAACCGGACCTCACGTGACTTGAGTGTGAAGAGCGTGCTGGAGACAGGACAACAAGTATACCCTAGAGGAGATCCCAAGTGCTGCAGCCACGGACAGGAGTGTCTGGGGACGGATGTGAGACATTTTTAGATCGGACATATTAGTCCCCTTTCATTACAGGTCGTGCTATATTTTTTGGGGGGCATCCTATAAGACTGACGTGATCTACCAGTTTTATTCCCCATAATTGAAATTTTTGGGACATACAGTTTTTTAAAAATTCAGCTGGCCAGCGTGATTGTGGGTTCCATGTGGGGAATTTTTTATGTCTTGGGGCTATGTTTTTTTATCCTGTTTTTTTATTAAAATAGGTTTTATATTTGCTGCTACATATCTCTTTAGGGAAGGTGCATTTTTATGTTATTTGTGAGGTATTAGAAGGGTTTTTGGACCCTTCTCTCCCTTTTCCCCTGGAGGGACACCTAGTAACACCTGCACCTCCCGGTCATAGACTGTATCTATTTTTACATATTCTGCATCTAAAGTAGTATCAGGTATTCAAACATTTATTTTAAAAAATGAGTTGTTCTGATAAGCTCTGCAAATCCAATATAAAAGATATATATATCTCTTCCGATTGGAGAAAACTACAAGGTTTGCTAAATTTTGCTAAACATAAGGGTTGACCTTTATTTTTTTTCATTTCGCTGGCAAAACCAAAATTCTGTCTCAAATTTCAGTGACAAAATCTGAATGTTAAAAGAGCGGAGTGTCACAGTGGAATTCCGGTGTCCGTGACAATAATTTGTCAGTTTTGAGATGAATTTCAGCAGTAGTTTTGATGTCAAAATGTTGTTAATGTTGTTATAAAAAAAAAAAAAAAAACCTACCCAAAAACAGATTCAGGTTTACAGCCCACCTCTAGATTCACCTTTGCTATAATGGGGAATTGGAAAAACAGAAACTCACATAAAACTACAGAGCAGGTCCACAAGTGCAGAGGCTGATAATGTGTGAAAGTTAACAATACTAACTGCAGAGTTCTAGACTTTCTTTGGCATCAACCCTGGCACAAAAACTGTGCACCAGGAGCTTCATGGAATGGGATGCCATGTCATGTAGGTGTAAAGGCCAGTGCTCTAATACGTTATAGCTTAAGCAACAGAAAGCCCAACAGATATCTTCATTTGACCTCCTTACCAATCAGATAGTTCCTTTTGACTATAGAAGCAGAGATCTGTTACCTTCTTCTCCTCCCCTGCCTTGTTTTTTTCTGTTGTCCCTTTTCCTTCGTTCTTCTTCCCCTACTCTTTTGTTCCTCTTCCCATACTGTAATTCACCAGGAGGGTTTGGAAATTTCTTGTTGCCTTGTTGTGTTTACTGTTGTGAGCATAGTCCCATGAGAAAGCACCCTGCTAACTTCAAAACAGATGTGTGCAGTGGAGTACAGACAAAGATTATTGTAAGTGAGAGCTCTAGAAAGAGCACCATGGAACCCGCTTAAAACCCATGCCACCCCAATATTATTCCCGGGTAGCATGGGTTTTGCACTAGTTTGGACGATACTGTCTGGTATTACATCCATCCCATGTTTTTTAGGATAAACTTTTCCTTTAAGTCAACATGATGTTTTTGATATTTTCCAATTCTGAAGCAATGATGATGGATTTTTAAAATATTCTTACTTACAGCTTAGAAATAAATT
The DNA here is from genome assembly GCA_019447015.1 of Hymenochirus boettgeri. Taxonomy (NCBI): domain Eukaryota; kingdom Metazoa; phylum Chordata; class Amphibia; order Anura; family Pipidae; genus Hymenochirus; species Hymenochirus boettgeri. The sequence continues at coordinate 14,686,160 of CM033473.1, read as the reverse complement.
CTTCAATTTGAGTCATCAATAAACCTCTAGAATAAGCTTTATACGGGATCTGAGTATGATCAACAACATTTTCAGATCGAGGTTAAAAAGCTCAAAATTCCCTGTTCTAGATACATTCATTGAGTGCCAGATGCTTTTTTTGTGAAAGGTGTTTCGGCTATAAATGTTCTTGGTAGTATTCATGAAAGGAACTAATGGGCTTTTGAGAATTTAGATTTAGCAAAACACTTTCTATAAATTCCTATCATTTCCTCATTTGAGAAGAAATAAAATATGTGTACTAGTTAGAGATCATTGTTACAGAACATTTTAGATGTTTGAATGAACATTTTTGTTTTTTCTCTGACATTTATATTTCACACAGTGTCAAGACAAGAACAATAATATGAATAGAGAAAAATAAATAAATCTACAGACTGGGCAAGAAGCATGGTGTTGCATGGGAAGTTGTATTACAGTATTTTGTATTGTATTGTATTACGTATTGTATTACAGTATCTACAAACCCCGCATGCTTATTCCCTACGAGGACTTTTCACTGCATTTTATGGCTCTTATTGGTAATTCGTTGCATTAAAGAAACGTGTGTCCAGCATCTCTTGGCTGATGATACAATTACGGATGGGTGAACTCTCTATATCAGCAATTGGTCATTCAAAGAATTATAAAACACCCATTAGATTTTTCAAGCAATGTTCAAGCATAGGCAAGGATACTCGTTCCAGTGTCCCAGGCTACACCAGTGTCCCAGACACTGCATGGCTCAGTATATACAGCTATTCTTTTTCATTTAGTAGCATTGTTTCTCTGAACTACACTAACTGATATTATAATTTATAGACCTAATTATGAAAAAAACTCTTACTTTACGAAGTAGTTACTTGCTCCTACCTCCCTAGAACATTAAACATATTTTTTGAAAATTTGTTTTGGCGGTAGAGTATACTGTAGATCTCCTTTCAATGTAACAAAGTCTCTTTATAGGTTTCATTTTTTGTGATTTTCTGTATCATTGTGTTTTGCGTTTTTGTGCATGCAACTTTGTTTTATAATGCAAATCGCAGGGGATAAAAAAATTGAGATTCGCACATTCGTTTCTGTTTTCGTAACGCATGTGATCGTGCATGCAAACACGCAAACAAAACGTGCGACAATGGGCACAATCACACATGCTTGCATACGCGATTCCTGTGCATTCCAGTGTGGCCTTGCCATTATTCAGTAACAGGACAATCTAAATGTGTTTTTTTTTTTATCCCCCCACACCACCCCAAACAAATCTGCATTATACATTAAGGCAACCAGGCAGCTGCCTAGGGCCCAGTAAACATCAGGGCCCCAATACAAGAACAGAGAGGCCCAAATACGCCCTGGCCCGTGGCCCAATTAATCTTATTTGATCTCTGCCCACATACTGCAACTCTTACACTGCTGTAAAATGTTCCATGTTAAGTCATGGTGGTTAACATGGTGCAAGGGGGGGATAAACTATCTACAACCATTAAATGCTATCATGTTCTTACTACCGTAGTTGAAGCCCCCTAGTGTGCTAGGCAGGGAGTTATAATTATTAGATTTTCTTTACACATCTTGTATTATTTAATTCAGTGATGCCCATTTTTATTTATTGTAAATACAAATATTTATTAAAACTCCTAAATCCAGTTAAATAGAGCCCTATGGTTAAATGAGAAGCTAAGGGGAATTTTTACGATTTTATTATATTTAATATCTTAATGTAAATTTTTCTGAACTTAAAACAAGAAGAATGTTGGAACTAAATCTTTTCCAACTACTTAATGGTGACAAGACTTCTCCCTGCAATTGCATTATGCAAATCGCCATAAGAATATGCAGTTTAATTGGGTTCATGTTGTTACAGAGCGCCATGGCTGGGAATTTATTGAATTATTAGATTAAAATGAGATTACCAATATGAGGATACACTGTATCAACACCAAAATACCATGATTATTTGGAAGGTGACCTTTGTTTAATGTCTATGATTCTTATCTCCTGCAATATCTGGTCTGAGACATAACAAGGTTTTTTCTCTACCAGTTTGCTAGATAATCTGCATTCTAACCTTCACTATTAGGGAAGTTAAATACATTTTCTCTGACAAAGCACGAAAATTATTTTCCAGTTTTCTGATCGAGTGGTTTATTGGAAAAAATAAAAATCCCATCTTCAATTCCCAACTGCCCTCAGATTTCTAGGGAAATCTGCGGATAGAATCGTAGCCTTAACGTAGGGAACTTTGAGTGGTTCTTCCTACGTTGACTTGAATGGAAAATCCGATCTGAAGAACATCTTGAAACCTCAACTTAAACTACAGTTTACTAACATGCACCCCCTCTCGGCTTGTTGAGCTTCAGACTATCTCAGTTGTGATTAACCCTATTAAAAAAGAGAACTCAGCTACCTTTTATTAAGAAGGGGAGGATAAAATGAAAAATCATTATTGTGTCAATACATACAGTATTTGGAATTATGTTTATACTGAAAAATCATGAATACATTATTATGTACATAAATTACAAGTAATACATCACTTAACTCTGTCCAGTCAACCTTTAAGTCAGGGGGATTTGTTTTAGGGGGAACTTCTCTTTATATAAAAGATGAAAAAACACAAAACAAAAAGATTAAAAAAAAAAAAGAATTATAATCTGACCCAAAAAAATAAATAAACGAATGTTCATATTTACTGTACAATTTATCATTATATACTTTTTGCCTATGTAGACCATCATACAAGTTATTTACATATAACAAATATGTATTAGAATATAAAAATAACATATAATCTACCTTTTAACATCTTAACCATATTTTCATCAGATAATAAAATGTATTTACGTTTGCATGAAGATAAGGATTATGGACTTCTGCGTCTGGACAGAATTAAGTTTACCATTTTTGCTCAGTGCTCTGCCCCATGGAGAGACAAGTCATTCACAAAAAGGCCAGGAGACCAAGCCGCCCAAGTCATCAATCCCATCGATTGAGTCATTTCTGATTAGCAGTTTTGTGTAGGCCTAAAAATGACTAACCATGTACTCAATTTCACGCCCAGCAATCACGCTAGAATTAAATTACTTGTGAAGTGAGGGAAGACCAACTGACAAGAGATTTGGATTAGGCAGGGTTAAGCCAAACCTGATATTAATTATTTTTTTGGGGGGGGGGATTACAACTCTAGTATTGTGTCAAAAAAACAAACACCTATTGGGTCCAATGGGGACATACCACATGCAGTAAAATACGGGGAAATATTGGTATTTGCACCATGGTTGGTAGGATATTGTTGGTGGCCTTGTCTTTACGATATACAGTAAGTAGGATTTAGAATGCCATGTCTTCCTGAAGAGATGTCCAAAATTTACTTCATAAACATCAGATAAGAGTGGTCAAGTTTGATGTTCAGTTATTTTGTATTCAACGCTAGTAATAATTCCTGCAATTGTTCTTCGGTTCTCGGGGCCGTCCCACGATGAATAAGTCATCAATATAATGGGCCCAAAGGAGAGATGAATTCATGAAACATGAGAACTCTGATCGCCAAAGACCACCACCACCTCTCCACAACTAGGAACAATTTACATACGTGGGGGGCAACCGTCCCCCTGGCGGTGCCTCTAACTTGAATATAATACGAATTATTGAAGAAGAAAAAGTTATAAGAAAGAAAGGATTGCATAATGTCAGGTAGAAGTGTTTCTGGTTGTCGTTGACCCCTTCTTTATATCAAAAAATATTTTACTGCATTAAGACCACAAATCAAGCTGTATAGACGTATTATAAGGATCTACAAAATGGCAGTGACTAATATGGTTTGATTGTTGACAGGTAATAATATCCATTGTGTCCCTGGTGTAAGAATTGAGATTGGTAACAAAATATCTCAATTTGTAATCCAGGAAGTTGCTTGCTTTTTCTGTCAAATTGTCACTGCCTGTGATGATGTGGTCTCCAGGAGGATGGTCTTATTTTATTGTATTTTTGGAAGGAGGTTAAAGGATGTACATGGGGTTTTCATGGTTAAAAACTGATTCTTTATCAGTTAACATTCAAATCGTACCATCAGTAATTAATGCATGATATTCCTTTAGAAAGGCTACTGTGGCATTAGATGTAAGTTTCTGATAAGTTTTGATTTATCAGACAGTTGGCATCTGATTTCCAACTTGTACATTCCAATGGGCCATATTAACACATCATCCATTCTGGGATCTCACTGTATCCTTGTAAAGGGATAGATGGTCTGGAAATAGCGAATGTGTAAAGTGATGGTCGAAATAGGGAAAGATCCGGCATATATTTAGATTTAAGTTAATAATTCCTTTTGAAGATCTTTGTTCCCCACTCCAAACTATTTTCTGGCTTCTATTTATAGGACTATCATTGCAAGTTCATTTCTGTGAGATACTTCGTATTGTTCCATAAGTGTTTGCAGATTGGAACTACAGAATTGGAGGGATAATAGTGTTGTCAGTACCGAATTTAACATTGCAAACCAGTTTGCGGTAAAAGAACTAGATCTTTAATAATCTCAAAATATCTGGTGTATGGGAAGGAGAGAAAGATTGACCTATTTTAATACTTTTTCATGATTGTTATGTAACACATGTTTTGACAAGTTGATAATCTGTAATTGGTCTGTTAATTTCTCTTTGATTCCTTTTCCCTCTGTATCCCCATGTATTTCAATTTCTCAGGTTTCTTTAATCATTTTCAATAGTTTTTGTGGAATCCCAACAGGTAAGTTAAGAGGTGCGCCCCCTGAGGCCTGTGCCACTCAGTAAGTATCACATATAAATGCAGGACACATCAGATAAGAATTTTTAACAAAGTTCCATCCGGGGTTGGACCCCCGAAACGTTTTTGTACCTGACTTGTATGTTGAACACTTAATATATGGAACTTTGTTAAAAATTCTTATCTGTGTGTGCTCCCTGCAAATTAATATTGGATTCTCTTTAATCACTATACTTACTTGTTGTTTAGATGCAGATATACCCCTATACATATATGTATGGGGACTGCCCGCATCTACTTGTCAATAATTGCCCACTTATTGAGCTATCTGATTAATGACATAATCTCATGACCAGCAGTTGCAATGCAAATTTTATTGCTTATGTACTTTGAGACTATTTTCTGTATTATTACCATAGGGGTTACTGTGCCCACTATGTCTCTTCAATCCATTTTGTTGAATACTTCCCCACTCTGTATACCGGACAATATAGCTGCCACATCAGCAACTTTGAGAGGTTAATACTGTCAATTCGGTGGACATTCACGTGAAGTCAGCGGGTCTGCAACCTTATCCCGAATCAGCATTCGGTCTGTCATATCAGGACTGTCACTAACGATACACTACTTTTACTGGGCTCTGCCGGCGGACCAACACAGGACTGCGCATAACTGAGCATTCTTGCTCCGATCTCTGGCACCACACAGGGGGCGATTGCCCATTCCTGCATAGATCCGAATTTTAACTATTAGAGAAACCTATACCGGCTTTTTTCCTCTCTACATTTGTAGCTGCGGCTGTATGTGGATCAGCATTTATGGGGCTAATTCTCCCTCCGGAGTGGGGAGGTGGGTGAAGTGGGGGAGTGTGTCACCTCCCATTACTGCGATTGGTAATGGCATAACCAATCAACTTGAGACAGGACTCCTTACACTAATAAAAGGCACCAGAACCCAGAGGCCCCTCACTTGAGTAAGTCCTAGCAAGAGGAAGAAACGTGTCAGGGGAATTTGTATTTGTGTACATTTTAGACATAGGGACTGGATGGCAGCCGATTACAACACCTGATCCTCATCCTGAGATAGTATCATGGAGGGGGGTGTAATAAGGTTTTTGGCTTGCCTTCAGCATTTTTGAAATGACCCCATGCTGTGTCTGTATAGACTTTCATGTCTCTATGTATATTTTTTAGCTACGGTGTGGTTGTACCACTACTTAGATTAGGGTCCAGTCTAGGGATTGTATTTAATGACTAGGTAGGGTACAGAGTGCTTCTTAGGGTGCCCTTTAGATTTATAGGGTTATCTATGGGTGGAGAGACTTCTCCCTCCCCTCTTTAGAGTTCTAGGAACTGTATACATAATACCTGATAGTTCCTTGCTCATATCTATTACGTTTTTATACCCTATATTGTGGTACACCCCATATATTTTTTACTAGTGCGATTTGTGTGTTGTGTAAATTTTTAATGTATAATCTAATAAATTATTATGTTTTAATCTATTTTTACTCAGTGGACTGTTTGGTGGGGCAATATAATATGGGATACTTTCTCTCTTTTATCCTGCTTAAATTGTGGATCTCATTATCCCCATTTGTCCCTCCCTTTATCACCTTCTGAGGATTGTGCATCACACGCTTTCTTTGTTGTGACTTCATGAAAGTCAGGTCTAGAGTGAAAGGAACCAATCGGTTTCGTGGCGACAGCAGTTATGCAGAACCAATAATTTCCGAAAAGCTGATTTTAAACCCAATTGAATTGAATTTCTTTGCATTCATGAAAAGAACTTTCGAATAAATTTAAAGTTTTCAAATGCAATTTTACATCAAATCTTAACATTTCGATTTCTATATGGTTTTTTGGATTATTTTTTTTAAAAAAGTCCTGACTTTTGAAATCCACACTCTCCTTGCAATCAATATCTGTGCTTTCATATCTCCTACCTTAAAGTGGAGAGAAATAAATTTCTTTTCAGGCTTGTGGCTGGCTTTTATAACAGAAGAAGGTGTTTGAGTGGAGCTTATGATCAACTGTGATGCTTGTCCCAATAGTTGGTTAAATGGAAGCATTCTAAGCCATGGCTTACTGTGTTAAGCGAAAGCAACCACCCTTTATTATACTTCTGTAAGATTGAAACTCATGCAGTAAAGGCATGATCTTGGGAGGTAGTTTTTATGAGTTAAGATGTAAGTGTTTCCCCTTTAAGCAGAGACACTTGTAGTGGATGACCCCAGTTCTCCTTCCCTTACGAAATGTAAATAAATAATATTTATAAGTTTTTAAATATGAAATTCTCTTTTTTAACCTCATTGTCTGATGCGCTCACACAACCCCAAATAATTTCTCATTCCAACTGGCCCGAGTGTTTTTTGAATTTTTTTAAAATCCTCTTCATTAAAATGATTCCCCACTGGAAGCCAAAAATAAGAAATTCCAGTTTTTTTTTATTAAAGGAATAAATGCCCTGTCTGGAACTGTTAAATTTGGGGGTTATTTTTTTTCATTCCTAAGAGAAAGTTTTTAACTTTCTTTTCAAACACATTCCCTTTCATTATTTTTCTGTTTTTTCGTTCCCCATTTCAGGTTTTGAAAAGTTAAATTTTCTAAAAAGACAGTGAATACAATCCCATTAATATGCCAACTTCAACGGTGTCTGTGAAAAAAATGGAAATCCTTCGCTTGTCTTAAACTTTTTTTTCATGGGATATGAAAAATTAAAAATGTTTTTTTTTTTTTTTTTTTTTTTTTTTTTTTCAAGACCCCAATGTTTTTGCCCTTAAAAAAAATCTTTAAATTGCCAATTTCTTTTTTTTGTTCGGTAAACTTTTTCCCCCCCCCCAATTTTTTTTTATTTGGATTCCTTTCTTTTTGGAATTGTTGTCCTTTTTAATCTACTCCTTTATCAACAAAATGCACAAAACACTCCCGCCTAAAATATTCAGTTTAATGAGGAGGAGTGGGTGGGTCCCCCCCCAGTGACAACAAGAAGTTTTAAAAGTACAGGAGACAGACAAAAAAAACCATAGTTCAGTTACTAAAAAGTTTTAAAAAAGTGTTTTTTCCCCCCCCCCCCCCCCCCCCCGTTTTTCAAAATTTTTTTTTTGGGAGTTTTTTTTTACCGGTTTAAAACAAAAAATAAAATATTGGGTTTTAGTTTTTTTTTTTTTGACATAAACCCTGTTTAAATGGGAAAATAAAATATCATCCTTGCTTTTAATGGATTACAATGAAAAAAAATTTTATTTTTTTCACATATGTTTAAAAAACAAAAAATTTTTTCTTTTTGCCCCTCGCCTTTTTGATTAAGAGGGCGGCCTTTCTAACCTTTTGTTTTAAATTGAAATATCTTATAGAAAAAAAGGCCCCCGCCCCCAAACAAAATCCTTAGAAAATTCCTTAAGGATTTTTTTTTCCTAAATCTTATTTTTTTGGATTTGCTCTTGCTTTCTTCCATTAACTTTTGTTTTAAAAAATTTTGGGGTGCAAAATGTTTTTTGAATCAAAACTGTTTTTTTCAAAGTGAATTAATGTCCTTAATTGAAAAATAACAAATGGCCCCCGGGGGGGTGTTTTTCTTTTGATTACACACTTAAACGTGAAATTTTAGGAGACAGTTGGGGGGGAGTAATTTTAATACGGAAACATTAATAATGTTAAAAAAGAGCCAACTATACCTGTAAACTTAACCTTACAAACAAAACAATTTTTCTGTTGTTTTTTCCTATGGTTTTTTTTGTTTTTGTAAAAATGCATTTAAGTAAAATTGGGAAAATCCCTCTCCTCCCAGAGGTTCCCTTCCAATATTAAGCGGAATAGTTTTTGTTAAAATTGTTGCCTTGGTGCCACCAAGATTTTAATTAAATCTGAACAAATTCTTATTATTAAAGGATAAACCTAAAACCCATTTTTTTAACACTCCAGAAAAAAAAAATCTGAAAAAAAACCATTTTCCCCTTCCCCTCTAAAAAAAAAAACCACAAATGAAAAAACTGGGTTGAAAAATAGCAAATAAAACAGTAAATAAGCAAAAATGTAAAATGAAAAAGCCATGTGCAAAAGAAAAACATAAATGGCCCCCGGTGACCACACTTGTGGCGATTACCCATAACAACTGGGGGAAATTAAAACAACCACAAAAACCCTCAATGTTTAGAAAGTTTTTAAATGTTTTAAACCATAATCAAAAAATGGCCTACAAGTGGAAGACCCCAAATTACTTTGCTTTTTTTAATTAACAAGGGAAAGATTTAAATAAAAAACCCTTTCTTAAAATTCAAAATGGTTTTGTTTTTTGCTTGAGGCCCTTTTCAGAAAATTTTTTTTTTTTTTTTGTTCTTTTTTAAGTTTTGTAGCAAAAAAGTTTTTTTTTTTTTTTCTGGGAACCCCTCAAAACTATTTTTTAATCATTTTTGCCGCTGCAAAAGGGGGAGCCTATACTACAGGAGCAGTGGGCTTTTTTTTGGTGGGGATTCCCCCCATTAAGATTTAAAATAAAAATCCACACAGCAAGAATAATTGGGTGGTTCCACTTAATAAGGGCTTCCTGACCATACAAGTTGGGCCCTTTTTTTATTTTTAATAAGAAGGTTTTTTCCAATGTTTTTTTTTTTTGTTTCCTTTTAACAATGCAAGAAACCCAATAAATCCGATGTAAAAAAGAGATGGAAAGGCAGAAAGAAAAAACGGCCCCCTTTACAACTCGGTTTTCGCAGACACTTTTCTTGATGTTTCCAAAAAATTCTGAAAAAATACAATTCGAAACCAATTTGAAAAAAATTTTTAGAATTTTTTTTTTTGAATTTTTTTTTCCCAATTTTTTTTAAAATAATTTTTTTTTTAATAGAAATAAATAGGGCCTGTCCCCCCCCTTAAAAAACAAAAAAAAAATCGGTGACTTGTCCCCCCCCAAAGTCCACCCCCACAACCCCAAAAATGTAAATTTTTTTTTTAAACCAGGTTTTTTTAATTTTTACAAAAGGTTAATGTGGTTCCCCCCCCCCCACCAGATATTTTAATTATAAGTTTTTTCTTTTCCTTTGCCTTCTAGCCAATGGGTTAAAAATCCCCTGCCCCTTTTCCCCCCCCTCGCTCAAATCCACAAGCAGCCTTGAATGAACAAAGCAAAATGGAGGGAAGAGACCAATTTAAACTTCTGGGAAAAAGAAATACAAGGCAAAAATAATCCTTAAATTATCTGATTTTAGGTAAAATGTTTTTTAATTTAAATAAAGGGGGCTTTGAATAATATCAGTTGGGGTTTTTTTTGGGGGCCAAAGTTTTTTTGGCCCAAGTTGGATATTTTTTTTTTTTTTGTTTTTTTTTTTAAGGGTTTGAAACCTTGGCCCCCTTTTTTTAAATTTTTTCCCTCATGGCAATTTGTTTTTCTTTAGCCTGAAATTTGTGAAAATTTTGGGTTGAATGTTTTTTTTTTTTTTTTGAAACTTCCCTTTTTTTTTTTCCAAAACAATAATGCTTTTTTTCCCCATAAATGGTTATTCAATTGAACCATTTTTTAAAACAATTTTTTAAAAAAACAAGAAACCAGTGGACAATTAAATGTTACCTGGAAAGTTTTTTTTTTACTTGAAAACCTTTTCCAACTCATAAGTTTTTTTGTAATTTTCTTTTCCTTCCCAGCCTGCCTTTATTTTTGGTTTTTCTGTGGTTCCCTCCCCCTCCGTGCCTTTTTTTTTTTCCCTCCCCCAGTTTTTTTTTTTTTTTGTTTTCAGTTTTTCCACCACTATTCAGTTTTTTTCCCTTGTTGTTGACTCCTGTTTATAGTCCTGTTCCTATTTGTAGTCCTGTTTATAGTCCTGTTCCTGTTTGTAGTCCTGTTTATAGTCCTGTTCCTGTTCGTAGTCTTGTTTATAGTACGAACATGAACAGACTATAAACATGACTTACAAATAGGAACGGACTATAAAACCGGACTACTATAGGAACAGGACTATAACAGGACTACGAACAGGAACACGACTATAAACAGGAGCAGAACTATAAACATGACTATAAACAGACTACGAACAATGAACAGAACTATAACAGACTACAAATAGGAACAGACTATAAACAGGACTACGAACAGGAAACAGGACTATAACCGGACTATGAACAGAGCAGGACTATAAACAGGACTTTAAACAAGACTACGAACAGACAAACTATGACTTTATAGTCCTGTTCCTGTTTATAGTTCTGTTCCTCTTCATAGTTCTGTTTCAGTCCTGTTCCTTTTCGTATTCCTGTTCATAGTCCTGTTTATAGTCCTGTTCCTGATGGTAGTCCTGTTTATAGCCCTGTTCCTGTTCATAGTCCTTTTAATAGTCCTCTTCCTGTTTGTAGTCCTGGTTATAGTCCTGCTCCTGTTTATAGTCCTGGTTATAGTCCTGTTCCTTTTCGTAGTCCTGTTAGTCTGTTCTGTTCGTAGTCTTGTTTAAAGTCCTGTTTATAGTCCTGCTCCTGTTCATAGTCCGTTATAGTCCTGTTCCTGTTCGTAGTCCTGTTTATAGTCTGTTCCTATTTGTAGTCCTGTTATAGTTCTGTTCATGTTCGTAGTCTTGTTTATAGTCTGTTTATAGTTCTGCTCCTGTTTATAGTCGTGTTCCTGTTCGTAGTCTGTTATAGTCTGTTCCTTGTAGTCCTGGTTTTATAGTCCTGTTCCTATTTGTAGTCATGTTTATAGTCCTGTTCATGTTCGTAGTCTTGTTTAAGTCCTTTATAGTCCTGTTTATAGTCCTGTTCCTGTTCGTAGTCTGTTTATAGTCCTGTTATAGTCCTGCTCCTGTCGTGTACCTGTTTTATAGTCTGTTCCTGTTCAGTAGTCCGTTTATAGTCCTGTTCCTGTGTGTAGTCGGTTATAGTCTGTTCCTGTTCGTAGTCTTGTTATAGTCCTGCTTGTTCGTAGTCCTGTTTATAGTCTGTTCCTGTTTGTAGTCCTGTTATAGTCCTGTTCCTATTGTAGTCTGTTCATGTTCGTAGTCCTTTTATAGTCCTGTTCCGGTTCGTAGTCTTGTTTAAAGTCCTGGTTATAGTCCTGCTCCTGTTCATAGTCCTGTTAAGTCCTGTTCCGTTCGTAGTCCTGTTTATAGTCCTGTTCCTATTTGTAAGTCTGTTTATAGTCCGTTCAAGTTCGTAGTCTTGTATAGTCCTGTTTATAGTCTGCTTACTGTTTATAGCCTGTTTCTGTCGTAGTCCTGTTATAGTCCTGTTCTATTCGTAGTCTGTTTAGTCTGTTCCTATTGGTAGTCAATGTTATAGTCCTGTTCATGTTGTAGTCTTGTTTATAGTCTGTTTATAGTCCTGTTTATAGTCCTGTTCCTGTTCGTAGTCATTTTATAGTTTTTTCCTTTTGTCCTTTTGTAGTCTGTTCCTGTACCTGTTCATAGTCTTGTTTATAGTCCTGTTCCTTTTCATAGACCAGGTTATAGTCCTGTTCCTCTTCTTAGTCTGCTTATAGTCCTGTTCCTGTTATAGTTTGTTCCTCTTCATAGTTCGTTCAGTCCTGTTCACTTTCGTAG
>CM033473.1:14650916-14673124 GCA_019447015.1 Hymenochirus boettgeri | reverse complement strand
TGTTCGTAGTCCTGTTTATAGTCCTGTTCCTGTTCGTAGTCCTGTTTATAGTCCTGTTCCTGTTTGTAGTCCTGTTTATAGTCCTGTTCCTGTACTTAGTCCTTTTCCTGTTCCTGTTCGTAGTCTTGTTTATAGTCCTGTCTATAGTCCTGCTCCTGTTCGTAGTCCTGTTTATAGTCCTGTTCCTGTTCGTAGTCCTGTTTATAGTCCTGTTCCTGTTCGTAGTCCTGTTTATAGTCCTGTTCCTGTTTGTAGTCCTGTTTATAGTCCTGTTCCTGTTCATAGTCCTGTTCCTGTTCATAGTCCTGTTCCTGTTTATAGTCCTGTTCCTGTTTATAGTCCTGTTCCTGGTCGTAGTCCTGTTCCTGTTCATAGTCCTGTTCCTGTTTGTAGTCCTGTTCCTGTTTATAGTCCTGTTCCTGTTCATAGTCCTGTTCCTGTTCGTAGTCTTGTTCCTGTTTGTAGTCCTGTTCCTGTTTGTAGTCCTGTTCCTGTTCATAGTCCTGTTTATAGTCCTGTTCATAGTCATGTTCGTAGTCCTGTTCCTTGCTTCCCGACATCCTGCTTCAGCCTGTCCCATTTATCCATCTCCTAGCCCCTTCCCTCTCCTGTTTTCTTAGTTTATCTTGTCTTCCTTCTTCTTGTCTTCTGCCTTTCTTATCCTGTGTGCCTTATCATCTGTATATACAGTACTCTTGTTTCATCGTATTTTATATATAGCTAGTCAGTTAGTTAGGGTTCTGTTTGTAGGGGTTGTTCACTGTGATATTGTTTTGTTTGTTTTGGGTTTTTTTGTCAATTAACTGGTTGTACTACATTGGTCTCTGGCTGCAACTTTCAATACTTTCCCTCCTTCCAGCTGGAGCCTAACAAATCATCTACAGTTTTATATTCATTCATAGTCCAATAAGATCAGTTTGGGATCCTGAGAAATAGTAGATTAAACCTCTCAAAGTTTTACTTTTTTTTTTTGCCTTGTTCCACACTGTAATTCTGTCATTAATTGGCAGTTCCTGGAACCAGAGACACATTAGGGTGATACAATAAAGTTAATTTATGACACAATCAAGTTAATCGTCTCTCCCAAGTTGCAGTAAAGGTTTTGCACCCCAATGTAATAGACATTAAGGGGTCGATGCTATATTGGCTGTTTTTTTGCTAAAATTGGTAAAAAATCCAATGTAATGTTTAGAAAGTTCGGTCCATTTTCGAACTTCAGTAAAAGTTCGAAAGTTTGAATTCGGACCCATTACAGTCAATGGGGAGTGATAGTTCGAAAAGTCTGGATGATTTACAGCTAAACTAACAATGGTAACTTACTGTAAATGGCTGTGGCACCTGGGAAATGGTCTGGGGAACATGTCACTATCACCAAAACTTGTTAAAACACTTCTTAAACACGAGCGGGCAATCGTCGGGTTTCGCGCAAGCTACATTCGAGGGTTGTGGCCAATTCGTGGCTTACCGAATGCTACTTTCGAAGGTTAGCGGAAATAGAACCATAAATTTGCAGATTACCGAACAATACTAAGGTTAGTGAAAACAATCCATACATTCGAGGATTACCGAAAAAGAACAATACTTTCGAGGGTTAGCGAAAACCGAAGGCTACATTTGAAAGTTAGCGAACGATACATTCTAGGGTTAGCGATACGATCCATACATTCGAGGATTACCGAAAAAGAACAATACTTTCGAGGGTTAGCGAAAATCGAAGGCTACATTTGAAAGTTAGCGAACGATACATTCTAGGGTTAGCGAAAACGATCCATACATGATTACCGAAAAAGAACAATACTTTCGAGGGTTAGCGAACGATACATTCTAAGTGAACGGCCCGTAAATTCGATAATTATTGAAAATACAGCCACGAGTCCGGAAAAACGAACTAGTTCGAATAGTTCTCATAAAGTTCGGCTTGAACTCGGGTTTCGAGTTCGGTTTTGTGTCCATCTCTAGTTAAGATTAGGCTAATCGTAATGCCATTACTGTGGAGTACGGGGCCCACGTAGTACTAAAAAAGTTATGTCTTACCTGACCAGGATCCCATGCTGCAATAAGTCAACCGAGAGACTTTAAAGCATCGTGGGATCCCAGTCATGTAAGACGTAACTTTTTTAGTACTACATCGACAAGTTTATTGCATCGAGTGAGAAGAAATGTTTTGGAACAAAATAAAAATTTCTGCAATCATGAGTTTTGCACTCATTTCTCTTTCCCCCCCCTTGATTGCTTTGCCCCTATTGTGTTCTTGCAATCTAATACCAAACCCCATAACCTGACACCTACAACAATATTTATAAAGGTGTGCTACCTGGTAAGAGTCATTGCTACCTTGAAGCAAACTGAAATATTTGCTTAGTTCACCAGCCAGTGTTAAGTCCGCCCTCTAGTTCACCAGCTAGTGTTAAGTCCGCCCCTCCAGTTCACCAGCCAGTTTTAAGTAAGCCCTCCTTAATCAGCCCACTACACCCACCTCCCCAATGCACGCCAAGCCAATTTGCCACTGCGCAGTATTGTCCCATTGCCTGCTGTGGCATTCATTTATGATGCACCCAAAATAGAATCTTCTGAAAAATATTTGTCAAAACTGATGCAGGTTATTGCATGAAAATCAGACCAACTTTTTGAATTTCAAAGTAATATCACTTGTTTAGAAATTATAGTTTGTATGTAAACGAATCCCTTGCATGGGTTTATTTTACATAGGTTGATATTTTTGAGATATGGCTGCAAGACTATAGGGACGATGAAGTAACACTCTTAGCTTGCACAGTTATCTGCAAATAAACTTGTATTTAATCATTGAAGTTCACCTTTTTAGTGTTGTTCATCAATTGAATGATCAAAAGGGTTGTGTTGTCTGCACCAAGGGCAATAAACTCTAATTAGGACTGTTAGACTGTTAGTGGAAAGACTTTCTGGACACGTAGAGAATCATCTAGACAGTTTATGTTTTTAGATTCGCCGAAAAGAACAATAACTCATCTGTGATGGAAGAGAGACAGACAAGTCTCAAGGCAATTTTTTCTGCCAATACCAACGTTAACTTGCTGTATAGACCTATTACGTGTCATCAATTAGGCTTTGAGCTCAAATGGTGTGTTTGTGACTGACTCGTTGTAACGGCTTCAAAATCAATCACAAATGAAATAAAGCAATGCATGAAACAGAAAAGAGAGAAGCCCTTTCTATATATGCACTATGGTGTTGTTTGATGTTCTCAATAAGGGAACATTGCCTGACTAGAGATGGACCTGAACCTGAACCTGATTCCAAATCGGATTTCACAGATCTGCGGATTTGTAACATTTTCCAGATTTTTCCGAACTACATAACTGTTTCCAATAATTACCAAATGATCGATAGTTTTCAATGTTCAATATTTCTAGACATTTTGATAGAAAATGTTCAATACTAGAAATTTAGAATTTAAAAAAATTGGCAATTTTCTAAATTTCTAGAAATCTATAAAATACTATGCGGATACACGGAATGCCAAAACAGGAGGCGCATGAAATTTCCGGTACTAGACTGCTTTTTTTTAAGGTTTTGGGCATCGATACTTGTTTCCCCAGAATATTTCCGAAAATCCGCAAATTTCAATGCAGAACATATGGCGAGATACTACCAAATCTTGACCAGTGGGGGAGAAATGTGTAGTCCTACATTAGATGGTATGTTTGGTGCCAACGTCATATAATCTAATTCTGATTTTTATTTATTGGATTGTTCTTCAAGGCATATTTCTTAAAATTACAGCCGATTCTAATTAATGAAAGTCACATGGACTAATGTTAGTGATGTGTTTTGAGATTCTGTTCTGGTAAGAGATTCTGGACGGTAATAGATTTGAGATTCTGGACGGTAAGAGATTCTGGACAGTAAGAGATTTGAGATTCTGGACGGTAAGAGAGTCTAGACGGTAAGAGATTTGAGATTCTGGACGGTAAGAGGGCCCACATAAGCCCAGAAGCTGCTATTTTTAAACAGATGATTGTGCATATGAAGAAACCATATGCGTGATCAGTTGTTTAAAACATTGGACCCGAACTTCCGAAACTGAACCGGAAGTTTGGAACAGCTGATCGGAGACTTATGGGGAGGGGGTTGGTCAGGATTCCAGCCTCCAATCTCACGGGGTGGGGTGGGGGGTGGGCACTGCAGTTACACACTTGGTTCTATGAATTGCAAATAAAATAGGACCACTTTAAATCTTTGGAAATGCTATGGTCACATGGTCACATCGATAGGTATATGTTTCAGTAATAACTTGAATGACTGCAGTTTTCCTAGTCTGTAGATTAAAGCTAGAAGTGTTTTTTATAAAGAAACAGAATTTTATATTTTCACTGGAAGGTGAACTTGACATTGGTATTCTAAAATGATGGCGACATTCCAACGTGAGCGCGGAGACAGAGTAGAATGCCAGCATCATTTCCAATTCCCAGTGCGTTTTTGTGCAGGTGCTGAACCTTAATAAATATTGTACACTCCCCGAGATAACTGGCAGTTGTAAATGTAGGAGGATTTAGAACTGAACATGGAGTAACAAAAAAACATGTCAACTGTATTTTAACATTTCAGATCCTTCCAGACTAACAGACTGTTATATATGCAGGAAAAAAACACTTAACATGTAGATGATTCGGGTTCTGCCTTTGGGTGCTATTTTGAAGACAAATAAAAAAATTAAAAATAAATCAAATGAACAAAATTGTATCACACAAAATATATAAAGATGGGATAGTATACGTCCATTATAAAGTACAACTAGTAACTAGAACTCAAACTCGAAACCGAGTTCTAGTCGAGCTTAACAAGTCCTAACGGACTCGAACTTTTCAAACTATCCTGGACCCGGATTTCTCGGACTTTCTGGACTCGCGGCTGTATTTTCGATAATTATAGAATTTACGAGCCGTTCACTATCCCTAGAATGTGTCGTTCGCTAACCCTGGAATGTATCGTTCATTTTCGTTAACCCTCGAATGTATCGTTCGTTTTTGCTAACCCTAGAATGTATGGTTCGCTAACCCTCGAAAGTATCGTTCGGTAACCCTCGAATTTCCCATAACCTTCGAATTTAACTTACGCACTTTTTGAACTATCACTTTCTTATTGACTTGAATGGGTCCGTTTTCGAACTTTCAAATTTTCTCTGAGGTTCGGAAGCTCGAAAACAGACCGAACTTTATGAAGTTCGGCTATCTCTACTAGTAACCAATTTAATATAGTATACATACAAAATAGAAGCCTAGTGCAGACCCAGTTCAATTTGGTTACATGTTTATTCCCTCTATGATGTCGCTATGAAAAGCCTGCCATTCTCTCTGGATAAATAAAAGCAATTAGTTCAATAACCTGGCCAAATTTATTTTAAGCCCAGCCACCCCTTTATGGTTTGCTTTTTCAGTTGGGTTCTACTCTATCATACTTGCCTTTTATGAGCAGAAAGTCCTTGCTGCACTGTGACTGGCTTCCTTGGGACTAACTCTTCTGATAAGTACTTTACTCATCTGAGCACATGACCTTACCTTGGGTGGAGTACACCATTCCAGAGGCTTGGTCAAACCCCCTTTGTACCACACAAAATATATAAAGATGGGATAGTATACATCCATTATAAAGTGCAACCAGTGACATTTCATGTTACTGTCAATCTGCTGTGAATTTGTGATGATTGACAAATACACTTTAAAGATCTAGCTTCCTATACCAGGGGTGCCCAGCGTTCAACAGCACTACTGACACTACAGGTAATACTATTCTGTTTAACTCCAGACCACCCTAACACTGCCTACTCCCTCTCCCAGCCTACAACAACTGTCCCACAGGCCACACATTTGTTGAGCACCTATTCCTGAAACTCACTTTAGTTTAGTTTAGTTCAGGGTTTCTCAAAGGGTGTTTCAGGCCACACTAGTGTGACTTCAGAGAGCCAGAAGTGTGCCTCAGAATTTTGCTGCTGTAGTATATTTTTCACAAGTATAACATACATTTTTGTTATTTGCACATAAAATATATTTTGTTATAAAATTTCAACACGCTTAATGTAGTGTAATGATACTCTACATTGATTAGAATAAAATATACACTGTAAAGTGCATAAAACATGGATAAAATCCAAATTAAGAACACAAGTGTGCCTCGAGAAGAAATTGCATTGCCAAGTGTGCCATGATCTGAAAAAGTTTCAGAACCGCTGGTTTCGTTGACAATTTGCAACAAAGTTTTTTGTGCATGGCTATAGGCCACCTTAAGACAATTCTTTGCATCAACTAAGCATCATGTGCATTGATACCATAATGTTCTTTATATCTCAAATAGTAAGAAGTCCATTCTTGAGACCCATTGATATTTATTCAATGTATCTACCTAGTTGCACAAGCAAAACACCTTTTTACAATCTATACACACAAATGTACAATTCTGTTTTGTTATTGTGATCTACACCTTCCATTTTACATCTAATATCCGTTATATTGTATTTTTATCCAGGTTCAAAAAAACCCACAGAAAGTACAGAGTGTGCAGGTACAATCAAAGCTAAATTGCAAACATGCCAAGTGTGATAGCACAATGCCGAACAACTCAGAAGATGGAAAGGTCACAGAAGACATCAACATTAAGAAATAATACCCTTCTTCCTCTATGCCTTAATGGAAGAAAGTGAACTGAATCAGACATGACAAATAACTGTTTCTCTTTGAAGTTATCTTACAATAGATACCAGGAAGAGTGCCCACATTCCGCATAAAAACGAAATCATTTTTATTCCAAATACGTTCATGAAAATCATATTATCGGTATAACGCTACCAGCTATTAAAAAAGAGAAAAACCCTTAAATAACTATTGTATTGTGCATGTGTTTCTGTGGGTTTAATTAAAATAGCCGAACAGTCTGGTAATAATTTGCCAATGAATAATAAGACTTACAGCATTTCAGGGTTTTTTTCCTTTATAAAAGACGCATTAACTAAATTTGGACAAAGCCGCTGTAATCTTTAACCTGCAAGTACAAATTACATTGAATTACAATGAAAGTATTATGGCATGAAAAGAAACTTCATTCAGTGCAGATGTTTCGATACATGAAGGGCATTAAATAATTAACAAGTGATAGCTCTTGTGCATTCTAGAAAATTATTAAATGGCCATATCAGAAACATCTTAAGATTAACCTGCAGGTAATTAGCGAAGGATTCTAATGGTATGGAAATACACAGAACAATTCGGAATATATTAAAAATTGCAAAAATGTAGCATTTTTATTTTGCAGACTCTGGATATCTGAGTTAAAGGTCCATCTTTACATTTTATAGATGCAAATTTTACTTTAAAATAGTTTGCTTAAAATTTGATTCTTAGAAATATTTTAATATTTCAAAGTAATTCCATTTAGTTACTCCAAACCTATAAATCAATTATCAAACCTATAAATCAATAAGGGCCCCATATAGTGAAAAAAAACACAGGGGCATATTTAACCTGCAAACAGGTTAAATATGCCCCAATGGCTTATATTGAGCAGGGTCAACCAACCATGAGCAAGATTTTCATCCTACTTTATGGAAGCAGTGGCCCTGCTTCATATATGTTTTGAATTGAATCATTTATCAATTAACTGATGA
Source organism: Hymenochirus boettgeri (assembly GCA_019447015.1). Taxonomy (NCBI): domain Eukaryota; kingdom Metazoa; phylum Chordata; class Amphibia; order Anura; family Pipidae; genus Hymenochirus; species Hymenochirus boettgeri. The sequence continues at coordinate 14,665,488 of CM033473.1, read as the reverse complement.
GTAATCTTAAGATATTTCAGATGTTGTTGAGTTTTATTTTGTGAGCGGTTCTACAAAATGTGTTCAAATAAAACCCAATTGAAGTCAAATAGGAGCATAATATTTTGATACTGAATTTTTAATTTTGACAGGAATTTTGAATTTTTCACATCACATTTTGAATTTTCAACACCACATTTTTAATTTTTGACATTACAATTCAAATTTACTATATTGCCTTTCGGATTTCTACAAAGTTCTGTCCTTTGAAATTCTAAAAATTCTGCCAGATCATTACATTTTCAAAACCTGCAGCTCTGTCTGGAATCCAGGTTTGGTTTGAAACCAGAACTTATCTCTAATTTCAGATATGGGCATTTAATAGGGACAGGTTGGGGGTGCAACTACCACATGGAAACTTGGTCAATCTTCCTGTAACTCTGTTACAATATATACACAAAAGGGGGGCTGTGGGAGCACTCCTGTGGCAAAATTACTTTATAACAAATAGTGGAAGTGCTACTGATCTGACCAAAACATTAGAACAAGCAAGAAAAGAGATGATCAATGCTCATTCCTGGGTCCCATATATCATAATATCTATGCTAGTGCAAACAGTAGAAACATGGGGGTTTTTAGTTACAATTTTATGCATAAAAGTGAAAAGCCTTCACTTGTAGCAGAGCTTCTCTGCAGGAAGACAGACCAAGCTTCCATGTTGTAGTAGCACCCCCAACACGTCCCTTTAATTGGAGGTCCTGTGCCTTGAACACTAAGCATTGGATGAGAGGCCTCTTCCCTCCTTGTTAAAAGCCAGTAGGCTGGGAGAAGTGATAGTAGGACCTTCCATACTGGAAGGTTTACTTGTAATGAAATCATAATAAAAATGCATAAAATTGTAACTAAAACCCCATATTTTTACTGTTTGCACTAGCACAGATATAATGATATATGGGGCCCAGGAATGTGCATTGATCATCTCTTTTCTTGTTTGTTCTAATGTTTTGGTTTAGATCAGTAGCACTTCCACTTTGTAATAAAGTAATTTTGCCACAGGAGTGCTCCCTTTTGTGTATTAATGTATGTCAATATTTATTTATTATTTATCATGTTTTGAATTGACTCCAAAAAAATGTTTTTTCTTTTTAAGCAATGCATATATTGTATTTCAACATAGTTTGTACTTGCAGGTTAAAGAATAAAGCGAATTTGTCCAAATGAGATAATATTCTTAACTACTGCTAACACAGTCAGAAACTTTTCTTTTGGCTTGATCAGTCAATAATTTCTTTTTAATTAGCTTGGAAAAACAAGAGCATTTCATTGAAAATGTCAACACATACAGCCAAAGGAGAGGTACATGACATTTCTACTAGAAAAGACAACAACAAACAAAATAAAGGTATTCGAACAGATGACAATATTGAGCAGACGCTCTGATATGTCAGAAGGCTACTCAATCTGGATAACGTAGCCTCATTTATTAAACCCAATTACAGAAGACAAGACACATCACTGGGGAATTTTCTAAAGTATTGACATCTTTTCTGTAGTGTCTATGTTATATGAAATAACAGTAAATTACTTGTAATGAAATCTTATAATAAAAAGTGATATGAGTGTATATACTGTAGAAAGATAATGTGTAATGCATCTATACATTAACTAGCCATAGCCATAAAGAACGTAATGAACTTTATACCAACATATTAATTATTAGTAACGTGACCTTACATGAACCTGGTTTGGGGTTGGAACTCCCTGTTCTGAGTTTGAAATTCCACCAAAGCTACTGAGGGAATGTTGATGCTGAATTAATGAGGTTATTAATGAGGTTTTGACCATCAAAACCAAGTTTCAACATCGAAAGTTTATAGCCGAACCAAACTATGTCTAATTCTACATATCCGCTGGCGAAATAACCCCCTGAGGGTTTAAAGATGAACGAAACTCATAGGTTTCCTTCCACCAGTGTTTCCAACTTATTTATTATATGATGTATCACCTTGCACTAATCTTGAGCAGATCTTAGGACTCTGTTTAGAACTATACAGCCATAGGTGGAATTGTGAGAAAATGTTCCATCTGGTCTTGTCGCCTTAATTCAAAGACTTCTTGAGATTTGATGAACAGTCTATTAAAAAGACATGTGGATGGGAATTGAGTTTTGGCCAATTCGATCAAAGTGATTGAATTTATTAAAACTACCGATCCCTGAATTGCTAGACTAAGAATTACCGAATCTAGTTTCCTAAAATTTTAAGGAGATTTTAAAAACATCCAGTCAGCAACAAATTATGTAACTAAGTGAAACTCTTATTATAACTGATGTTATAAATCTGACAGGATTCATTCCTCTAGCAAATCCCTTATTATAACATGACTTTGTCTATATATGAATAGGAAAACCATAATCCTAAATTTTAGTTAAATTACCATGATTTTTCTTTCAATGTAAGTTATTATTCCAATACATATGTAGGCTAGTTTATAACAGTAGGGGCCTTCTGAGGCTTGAGTGAACCCTTATAATCTGGAATTATGTATGCATGTTTATATGTATTAATATGTTTAATTATATAGGACCACTTTGGGGACGTATCGCTGCACCATATTTTAATACATGCATGCGAAGACAAATAATATAAAGGAATGAAATCAATATGCATTAATAAGTATACAAGTACTTTATATATATATTTGGAATATATGTATTGTGGCTCTGTACCACACTTTCAGTTCCCCAGCCGCTGTCTGGTTGTGCCCAGTATTTGTTAGTGTGCCTATGTTCTATCCAAGTATCCCCACTCTCAGCACAGATACTTTTCTGTCAAAGTCCTGGGGGCAACTGTGTCTGGTACCGCATATCAAGCCTCCTGGCAAATAGGGGTTTGACTATAGGTAATACGAATGGTGAAGATTGGGGTATCTGTGCTGTAGGGATACTCGAGTATTGCTGAAGCATTACAATAAATACCTGAAAGAACAAAAAGGAATACAATCTTAAATAGCAAATCAGGTCATTTAAACACATAAGGGTAAATGCAATATCTGCATATCTGAAATTAGTGCAAAACCCCCCAAAAAACCATGTAATGTCGGGTTAGTGTGGGTTTTGAACTAATATCGGGCTGCCCACGCTATTTCCAACAATTGTAGTAATTGCTTAGTTAAGATTAGTTCAACAAATTTCCGCTAATCTTAACTCCATTGCTACTGTGGCATACAGGGCCAATGTTATACTAATACGTTATGTCATACCTGAACGGAATCCTGCGAAGCAATAAGTCTCACGAGAGACTATAAAGCATTGTGGGATCCCGGTCAGGTATGACGTAACTTTTTTAGTACATCAGCCCGATAATGTGAACATTGATTTCTAACGGAGACAAAGACTGCGAGTACCAGTTAAGTCAGCATATCAATATCTAAATACTACAAACTCTGAAAATGGAAAATGAGATTCTGCTAGACTAACATAGGCTTTCCGTCTGTAATAATTTATATTAATTTCCTAAATGCTAATAAATAGAGGGGAAATGAGGGTTCACAAAAAAATGATAATCTGCAATCTTTATTGTACCAAACAATGGATACACACAGTAAAGATAGAACTTAAGGCACCATTTAATCTATTTGTATAATATTTGGCAAGGAAGCAGTGTAGCTCCAGAGCAGTGATTATGACAGTACAGAATCCATTAAAATCCTGTGCTGGAACCATAGTTTACAAATGGCAATTCTTGAAAAGAATTATTGCTTTTAAAACCACTCAACTTGATCTATGAATGTTAACCTTGATTGTTAGGCAAAAATATGGAATACGAAGGAGTTTTAACTCTAGTTTTACTTTCCTGTGTAACTTGCATATTACTGCCTCAGTCATTGGGTCTTTCTTAAGGTAAAATAAAAGTCTAATTATAAATCAAGATTGGATTCTCTATATCTTCCTGCGACATGCAAAGGGTCAGCCCTTTTGTTCAGCAGACACTGTTAGGTCAGCTCTCCAAGTTCAGTTGCCACTGTTAGGTAATCTCTCCAGTTCAGCAGCCACTGTGAAATCAGCCTTCCAGTTCAGCAGCCACTTTTAGGTCAGCCCTCCAGTTTACCAGATACCATTATGTAAGCCCTCCAGTTCAGCAGCTACTGATAAGTAGAGATGGTCAAACTTCTGAAAATCTGTTCCGCTCAAGGATTCATTGATTTTCGAAAAAATCAGAAATTAAAAAAATTGCAAATCCGTAAATCCGCCACTAAAGTCAAGGGGAAAAAAATGGGAAAATTTCTGCCTAAAATAACAGTTTAAATAGCAGTGGTAACTTACTGTTAATGGCTCTAAGACCTGGGAAACAGTCCGGGGAACACGTGTGTGTCTTCCGGGTAGTCCTCGAACTGCTAATTCGAGAATCCTTAAACGTTCGAGGATTCCCAAATTTGGACGTTCAACGATTATCGAATGGCCAAAAGTTCGGGGGCCGAACGTTCAGGGGTCCCGCGGCTCCACACTTGGGGCATGTCTTTTTTCTTCCCAGCCAGCGACACCAACTTTGCTGATGTTGCTGAAACCAGGCAATGCCACTGCGGCTGCCAATGACACCACTGGCGCTGGCGACATCAACGTCTCTGGTGTTGCCGACATCTTGATCCGAAGTCTTCTTTCTTCTCAGCCGGCGACACCAACTCTGCTGATGTCACCAAGACCGGTTGATGCAACTGTGGCCAACTGTGACACCGCCGGTGCCGGTGACATCAGCGTTGACGGTGTTGCCGACGTCTTCTTTCTTCTGCCATCACACACTTGGGCATGTCTTTTTTCTTCCCAGCCAGCGACACCAACTTCACTGATGTTGCTGAAACCGGGCAATGCCACTGCGGCTGCCAATGACACTACTGGCGCTGGCGACATCAACGTCTCTGGTGTTGCCGACATCTTGATCCGAAGTCTTCTTTCTTCTCAGCCGGCGACACCAACTCCGCTGATGTCACCAACACCGGGTGATGCAACTGTGGCCAACTGTGACACCGCCGGTGCCGGTGACATCAACGTTGCCGGTGTTGCCGACGTCTTCTTTCTTCTGCCATCACACACTTGGGGCATGTCTTTTTTCTTCCCAGCCAGCGACACCAACTTCGCTGATGTTGCTTACACCAGGCAATGCCACTGCTGCTGCCAATGACACCACTGGCGCTGGTGACATCAACGTCTCTGGTGTTGCCAACATCTTGATCCGAAATCTTCTTTCTTCTGAGCCGGCGACACCAAATCCGCTGATGTCACCAACACCGGGTGATGCAACTGTGGCCAACTGTGACACAGCCAGTGCCGCTGACATCAACGTTGCCGGTGTTGCCGACATCTTCTTTCTTCTGTCATCACTGTGATGACGTCTGAACTCCATGGGGTTTGCACCTTTTTAGTTTGTTTTGCTGAAGGACCAAATCCAATTGTGATTGGTTAATATTTCATTGATTGCAATTATAAGATCACACATTAACCAATCATATTTGAATAATACAAATATGGTCTGTATTTAATCAGAAAAATTGTAAACTGATTTTTTTACCTTCTCATTTAGTTAATCCAGGGTTATTGCCAGGCAGCTGAAAGTATTGTGTGACCCAGAGTTGTGCATTGCCAAGCAAATCAGCAGCATGGTTAGTTCATTGTGAAGATATCTTAGATATCTCTAAAACTTTAAAGGGAATAATTAAACATTGTTTTCTGGACATTATTTTTGCACATCATTTTTCACTTTGGTCCTTCAGTTCTCCTTTAAATTGGCAGACAAATCTCCCAGGAAAAGCCTCAGAGCACATCCAGCCTAACATGCAAAAAAACATTCTAGATTGATGTAGCTGACACCATAGACCAATTACTTCTACATGCTGTAATTGTAACTATATAGACCACTTACTTCTAGCAGCTGTCAGCAAAAAAAAAAAGTAACAGAAAATAATTGATTGACAGCTGAATACAAGATGTTTCAGACTGGAAATCTAAAGAATTAGGGACGATCAACAAAAAAATGGTACAGTGATAGTTGGAAAATAGTTTTTAGTAATGGGCAATTTAAAAATAAATTTCCAGTGTACATATCCTTAAACTTGAAGTCTCCCTTCCCTAGAGATTCCTACAAACCAGGATTACTGGGAGTTTTATGCAATATACCATTCGGATATATATGCAAAAATGTTGAACCAAATCAACCTTGACAGGATAACACAGAAATAAACCTTTTATTAAGGATAATTCGCTTGAAAGTGAACTATTCCTTTATATATTGATTAAAGCCCAGGAGCAAGGTTAAGGAGCTATACCTTACCTTCCGTTCTTCAATCAATGGAGCAGAACCAGGACGAAGGTAAGTTATTTACCTTTTACACTGATCCACCTCCTGGGCTTCAATCAATACATTAAAGAATTGTTCACTTTTTGAGTGAACTATTACTTAAATAAGAATAAAGCCCCAGACGAAGGAATGTATGTAAAACATTTGATATACTGCGGAGACTGGCTAATGGCATTTTAGTTATGGTTCTCATAGATAATTCACCATTGTCGTCATTCTTTCTTATGATATTCCGAGTTCCCTTAGCATGTCCCTGACCGTTAAAATCCCAAAGTGCAGAGCTTTATATGGTCACAGGACTCCTCTACAATATTTATATCCTTATAAATGACCAGAACACATATAATAACCTATCAATCTTCAAAGTAATGCAGGATAATACGGAGAGGCAGCCACATCCACATATATAATACAGCAATATTCTTTTATATATTCACAAATCTAAATAATTTCTTGCAGGCCATCTGCATAGAGTTATATATAAGCTCAGATTACACTCTCTCTCTTTAGGCTAGAGATTTCTGAGTGGAATATATGAGCCATCTGTCTCCAACCCTCTGTTTTTAATGCACATTTTAAAATGTGCCATGTTATTTTATCAAAATCTCTACCTTGCTGGCTAACACCAAGGACGGTTTCTAAATCTTAGATTCATTCTTGACCTTTTAATTTTATTTAATATGACACATTTCTTTAGTTCAGCTTCAAGGGCCTTTTCACCTCTCAAATGGAAATTTATAAGGTAATCACCAACCCAAAACACAAAACTACAATAGTTAGAAAGCTGACAGATGTAGGGCTAACCTGTTATGCAGCAAAATGATGTTCTCCCCTTTCCATATGTCTCTCAGAAGTTTCAGCCTCCTTTTCAAGCTCTCCGAGCTCTTTTACAAGCTTGTCCGTGCTCAGAAGAGAAATGCCAAAAGGAGTTGACAAAACATCAGGCAGCATATCAAGTTAGACTTACTCTCAGATTTCTAATTATTGCAGTTATGGGGTTTAGGGGGGTGATTTAACATGTCCTCTAAACAAGCCCCTTGTGGCTGCATGCATTTTATATATGGATTCATTGTCCTCTGTGGTTCTACAAAATATTTTTTTAAGGCTGGAAATTCAGAAAGGGACATTGATTAAAGGGATAACTTAAGCTAAGATGTAATTAGCCTGAATGAATTCTATAATTTCTAACTAGTAGATATACTTTCTTGTTCAATTATCAACTGGACTGGAATTTAGTTCGTAAAGATGATTCGCTAGTCATTAAGAGTGGATCCAGGTCTGTCTCGGACCAGGATCTGACAGGGAACCCCTCTTTCGAAATCCGAATCCAGGTGGATCGTTTGGATTTCGGGACTTCAGAGCCCATTTTCGATAATTACCAAACGTTCAAGGCTATTTTCGTTAATCCTCAAAATGGGCTCAAAGTCCCAAAAGTATGTTTTTGGATTTTTGGATCTTTGAGATTTTCCCGAGATCCGTAAATCCAAAAACGGAAAAAAACTTAACATTTTTTCGCCCATCTCTACTAGTTGTCCGGCTATATCTCTCATTCAAAATGACTTGTACAAGAATCTGTTGGCAATTAAGTACCCTGGAAAGTCCCATTAGCTATGACAGCAGGTGTTAGGGACCTTCTGAATGCAAGGTGATGCATTGAGGCTAGGGGTGTTATCGAAACTGCCCCAGGGTGTAAGGTGTCAAAACAGCATTGTACATGGCAGACGTGTACGTGTTTTTCGTATTGAGTCTTATGATGCACCTGCTGCTGCCTCAGAGTGTTGTTTGGTTTATAGCAGACAGGGATATGGTGGTTTATTGAAAATTCTTCTTGATTTCTAGTAGACCCTGCTACATATGGGATGACCATGTACCTTCTCCTGTCTTGTTTTTCCCCTTCCCTCTGTGCTTGTGGGGATTAGAGATGTCCGAACTTCGCAAAATCCGGTCCGCTCGAGGAACCGCGAATTTTCGGAAAAATTTAAAAATTCTAAAATCTGCGAGCAGACCCTTAAAATGAAAAATATCCTCAAAATTACGAGATTTCTCGTATTTTCCAAAATTTTCGAAATTACGCGAAATACGAGAAAACACGTAATTTCGAAACTTTCGAAAATATGTATTTTCGAAAAACGAGTAATCCTCTTAGAAAATTTCGAAAATACATATTATGGAAATAAGAGAAATCCTCGTATTTTCTAAATTACTAAATTAGGTATATTCGAAAATTCCCAAAATACGAGAAAACCGCGGTACGGAAGTTCGGAAGGCGAAAAATCCGGAAAATCCGCCGTTCGCGACGGGATAAATCCGCAGCGGATCGGGTTCGGATCCGTGAACCGCCATCCCTAGTGGGGATGTTCTCAGCTCTGTGTTGCAGGGTTCTGATGACACCCAGCTTGTAATCTAAAGGTGGTGGAGTTTTTTGTAAACCTCAGAAATTCAACCCACACACACACCAATATTTGATGTTTGACTCCCACCACCCATTAGATCACAAGCTGGTGTCATCAGAACCCTGCAACACAGAGCAGAGAACATCCCCACTAGCACAGAGTGAAGGCTAAAGAAATTAACACATGAAACTGTGAATTCATATACACTGAGCAGTGCAGTGAAGAGTGCTTTTAAAATATACTTATCATTAAATATCTGTTACAAATACATGTAATAAACTGGTAATAGCAGTTGGGGTTGCAGGCAGATAACTGACAAATTACCAGTTTTTTTTTTAATGATTGTACACTGGAAAATTAATTTTTATAAATTGCCAATTATTAGAAACCATAATTCATCCCAACAAACATTGTTCCATTGTTTTGTTAATCTGCCCCTATTTCTATTGATATCCAATCTGAGCCATTTTACATTTCAACTGTCAATCAAGGGCCGTACTGTTATAAAATATATTCTTCTGTGAGCAGTTGTCCTGTAGCTGGAAGATTTGACGTTGTGTGCTGTATACTGTATGCACTTTGCCAGTTGGTATGTGGGTAAAATAGTAAGGTCCTAGTCAACCCTGAGAAAACAAGTACTGTATTGAAGGCATGCAGCAACACACACGCCTCAGCTTAAGTGCTACTTTCACCTATTTATTTATAGATTAAGACGATGCAAAGTCATTTTTTCAGTTGTATACACTTTAAGGGTGGACATGCCCTTTAAATTCTTTTAACTCATTGTATAGCCAAATAAAATGAAATGTTTAAAATGCAAAGTTCCAGCATGGTAATATCACCCTTAAATATAGGTTGTGGCAGTATTTAGGTTGACGATAACTAAAAGACCCTCACCCCCTGTGAGAGACACACTGGCACCTAAAGGTCCATCCTCTTCTCCTTACACTTGACCTGGATGTATAAGTGCTGATGTAGAGTTCGGGAAAATGTTATTATGACTGAATGGAGAAATATTGTTCTTTACTAATGCTACAAAAGATCTTCCTTATCCAATGCAGGCTATGGGCCTTGTCCAAATCACTTATTAAATACTCCAAAACACATTGTTGCTATTTAATATCCCCAAGCAAGTTAAAAGCTATAAAGGATCAATATCTGTTTGATTGAGTAGACAGAAGTTTGTTACTTCTTATGGTATCGGATTACCATGTTTCTGCTTTTGATGCGTAATTTCCAATAAACCTAATCTAAAATAAGGAAACATAACGACTCCATTAAGATGCATTACATGTCTGATTCGAAAAAATGATAGTTTCTTCAAATATTTTAAAGGTAATATATCAGGCGGCTTGCAGACTAAGAAGACAAAAGTCTTCATGCATTCATTTGATGTTGTCCACTACAAACTTCAGGGTTCAGGACAAAGTATAAAAATACCATATCTCATTATTAATAGGATAATGATATTATCAGGATAACTAATCAAGGTAGACTGGAAGACCCGAAACCCACTTCCCTTCAAAGCAGAACAGTTTTGTTTCTGCTCATTCCGTTGCAAGAGACCACAATTCGGAAAGCACATTTATATCCTATTGGTTGGAAAGCAGCTTTACTATAGAACTACTGCACCACAATGGCAGGAGCAGTTTTACTATTTAGAGATCACCTCTTCCCCCACCATTTGTTCTTATTTATAGTATGGCTACCTAAAAAAACAGTGTGTAAAATGCAGTCCACCCTTCATAGGAAAATCTTCATAGAAAAACCTAAATTCGATCAAGCATCTCTATAGTTACAATACAGCTGTAGAAGTAAGTGGTCTATATAGTTACAATTACGCATGTAGAGTAATTGGTCAATGGTGTCTCTTAATGAGTTGTGAGATGGATACAGAATGGTGGTCTGATCCACATTATGTACAGTATTGATTATATGTTCTTTTTAATGGGATTTTAATGAAGATGGCCGAACTTTCAAAGGTTCGGTCTGTTTTCGACACTTTCGAACTATATGGAAAGTTCGAAAACGGACCCATTAAAGTCATGGGAGTCAAATAGTTCGAAAAGTTCTAATGAAATACAATTAAAATATCAATGGTAACTTAATGTAAATGGCTGTGGGACCTGGGAAATGGTCTGGGGAACATGTTCGAATATCCAGGACATTCGAAAAAATCAATTTTACTCTCACCCCGCGCTATTTTCGAGCTCGTTCGCGCCTAGCTACCATGGACATTTTACTTGCGGATTCGATGCTCCCGTATAGGTTTTAATGGACACTTTTCTCGCGGATTCGATCTTCGCGCCTAGATACCATGGACATTTTACTCGCGATTTGATGCTCGCGTATAGGCTTTAATGGACACTTTACTCATGATCGATGTTCGCGCCTAGATACCATGGACATTTTACACATTTTACTCGCGGATTCGATGCTCGCGTATAGGCTTTAATGGACCACTTTACTCATAGATCGATTTTCGCGCCTAGATACCATGGACATTTTACCGCGATCGATGGTCGCGTATGGTTTTAATGGACACTTTACTCGTAGATTCGATGTTCGCGCCTGATACCATGGACATTTTACTCGCGGATTCGATGGTCGCGTATAGGTTTTAATGGACACTTTATTCACATATTCGATGCTTATGTTCGCGCCTAGATACCATGGCATTTTACTCTTCGATGCTCGTTTATAGGTTTTAAAGGACCCTTTACTCGCGGATTCGATGCTCGCGTATAGGTTTTAATGGACACTTTACTCGCATATTCGATGCTCGCGTTCGCGCCTAGATACCATGGACATTTACTCTTCGATGCTCGTTATAGGTTTTAATGGACCCTTTACTCGCGGATTCGAGGCTCGTGTATAGGTTTTGGACACTTACTCGCATATTCGATGCTCGCTTTCGCGCCTAAATCCATGACATTTTACTCTTCGATGCTCGTTTAGGTTTTATAGACCCTTTCCCTTGGATTCGATGCTCGTGTATAGGTTTTAATGGACACTTTACTTGTGGATTCGATGCTCGTGTTCGTGCCTAAATACCATGGACATTTCACTCACGATTATTGGCTCGTTTATAGGTTTTAATGGACCCTTACTCGCAGATTCGATGCTCGCGTATAGGTTTTAATGGACCACTTTACTCGTAGATTCGTGCTTACGTTTGCGCATAGATACCAGGACATTTACTCGCTGATTCGATGCTTACGTATAGGTTTTAATGGACACTTTACTCGTAGATTCGATGTTCACGCCTAGATACCATGGACATTTTACTCGCAGATTCGATGCTTGCGTATAGGCTTTAATGGACACTTTACTCGTAGATTCGATGTTCGCGCCTAGATACCATGGACATTTTACTCGCGGATTCGATGCTCGCGTATAGGTTTTAATGGACACTTTACTCGTAGATTCGATGTTCGCGCCTAATACCATGGACATTTTACTCGCGGATTCGATGCTCGCGTATAGGCTTTAATGGACACTTTACTCGTAGATTCGATGTTCGCGCCTAGATACCATGGACATTTTTACGGATTCGATGCTCGCGTATAGGTTTTAATGGACACTTTACTCGGGGATTCGATGCTCACTTTTGCGCCGAGATACCATGGACATTTTACTCGCGGATTCGATGCTCGCGTATAGGTTTTAATGGACACTTTTACTCGCGGATTTGATGCTCGCTTTCGCGCCTAGATACCATGGACACTTTATTCGCAGATTCTCTGCTCGCGTATAGGTTTAATGGACACTTTACTCGCGGATTTGATGCTCGCGTTCGCGCCTAGATACCATGGACATTTTCTCGCGGATTCGATGCTCGCGTATAGGTTTTAATGGACACTTTATTTGCGGATTTGATGCTCGCGTTCGCGCCTAGATACCATGGACACTTTACTCGCAATTCAATGCTCGTGTATAGGTTTTAATGGACCCTTTACTCGCGGAAGGGTATAATAGTCATTTTACTTGCACATTCGAACTGTCGAACTTCATATTTAGCAAAAGTCAAACTATCGAAAATCCGGGTCCGGGATAGTTCAAGAAGTCCGAATTCGATCAAGTAGATCGAATTCGAAAAGTTCGGCTCAAACTCGGGTTCGAGTTCGAGTCCCTCCTAGTTTTAATGTTTTTAGGCATAGGGCATGCATATATTGGTGTTTTTATATATGTTTTTTACAGGGTATGGGGATTCACAGTGGGGGTGGTCACAGGTGGCTATTTAAACAGTGTTTGGAATATGGTTATTTAAGTCCTAATGACAGCCTGACTAAGGTTGAAACATGTTGGCTGAATAAAAGATATACCTTTTGGCGTGTTGCTAAGACCTGTGAGTGCGTAATTTTTTCTACGTTTCTACAGATGTTTACTGAAGTAAACAGTTTTATTTATCAAATAGAAAATAATCTGATGAAGTCAGTGATATCAGGGCTCACAGAGGGATAACATGTGCGGTGCCATAGGACTTTTATTACAGATTCTGCAACAGCAATTTAAGTCTTTTTACTCTTTTATTGTCCACATGGCATACTCAACCTAAATTCGATCAAGCAGTCTATATAGTTACAATTACCAGCAGTGTACAAGTAAGTGGTCTATATAGTTACAATTACAGCAGTAGAAGTAAGTGGTCTATATATTTTACAATTACAGCATGTAGAAGTAAGTGGTCTATATAGTTACAATTACAGCAGTACAAGTAAGTGGTCTATATAGTTACAATTACCAGCATGTACAAGTAAGTGGTCTATATAGTTACAATTACAAGCATGTAGAAGTAAGTGGTCTATATAGTTACAATTACAGCATGTACAAGTAAGTGTTCTATATGTTACAATTACAGCATGTACAAGTAGTGGTCTTATATATTACAATTACAGCCTGTACTATATAGACCACTTACTTGTACATGCTGTAATTGTAACTATATAGACCACTTACTTGTACATGCTGTAATTGTAACTATATAGACCACTTACTTCTACATGCTGTAATTGTAACTATATAGACCACTTACTTGTACATGCTGTAATTGTAACTATATAGACTGCTTGATCGAATTTAGGTTGAGTAAATGCCATGTGGACAATAAAAGAGTAAAAATGACTTAAATTGCTGTTGCAGAATCTGTAATATAAAGTCCTATGGCACCGCACATGTTATCCCTCTGTGAGCCCTGATATCACTGACTTCATCAGATTATTTTCTATTTGATAAATAAAACTGTTTACTTCAGTAAACATCTGTAGAAACGTAGAAAAAATTACGCACTCACAGGTCTTAGCAACACGCCAAAAGGTATATCTTTTATTCAGCCAACATGTTTCAACCTTAGTCAGGCTGTCATTAGGACTTAAATAACCATATTCCAAACACCTGTTTAAATAGCCACCCTGTGACCACCCCCACTGTGAATCCCCATACCCTGTAAAAAACATATATAAAAACACCAATATTATTGCATGCCCTATGCCTAAAAACATTAAAACTAGAGATGGACTCGAACTCGAACCCGAGTTTGAGCCGAACTTTTCGAATTCGATCTAATTCGATCGAATTCGGACTTCTTGAACTATCCCGGACCCGGATTTTCGATAGTTTCGGACTTTTGCTAAATATTGAATGTTCGACAGTTCGAATGTGCAAGTAAAATGACTATTATACCTATCCGCGAGTAAAGGGTCCATTAAAACCTATACACGAGCATTGAATCTGCGAGTAAAGTGTCCATGGTATCTAGGCGCGAACGCGAGCATCAAATCCGCAAATAAAGTGTCCATTAAAACCTATACGCGAGCATCGAATCCGCGAGTAAAATGTCCATGGTATCTA
>CM033473.1:14257866-14650629 GCA_019447015.1 Hymenochirus boettgeri | reverse complement strand
AGGCGCGAACATCGAATCTACGAGTAAAGTGTCCATTAAAGCCTATACGCGAGCATCGAATCCGCGAGTAAAATGTCCATGGTATCTAGGCGCGAGCATCGAATCTACGAGTAAAGTGTCCATTAACACCTATATGCGAGCATCGAATCCGCGAGTAAAGTGTCCATTAAAACCTATACGCGAGCATCGAATCCGCGAGTAAAATGTCCAGGGTATCTAGGCGCGAACGCGAGCATCGAATCCATGAGTAAAGTGTCCGTTAACACCTATACACGAGCATCGAATCCATGAGTAAAGTGTCCGTTAACACCTATATACGGGCATCGATCCGCGAGTAAAATGTCCATGGTATCTAGGCGCGAACATCGAATCTACGAGTAAAGTGTCCATTAAAGCCTATATGCGAGCTTCAATCCGCGAGTAAAATGTCCATGGTATCTAGGCGCGAACATCGAATCTACGAGTAAAGTGTCCATTAAAGCCTATACGCGAGCATCGAATCCGCGAGTAAAATGTCCATGGTATCTAGGCGCGAGCATCGAATCTACGAGTAAAGTGTCCATTAACACCTATATGCGAGCATCGAATCCGCGAGTAAAGTGTCCATTAAAACCTATACGCGAGCATCGAATCCGCGAGTAAAATGTCCAGAGTACAATGTCCATGGTATCTAGGCGCGAACGCGAGCATCGATATGCGAGTAAAGTGTCCATTAAAACCTATACGCGAGCATCGAATCCGCGAGTAAGGGTCCTTTAAAACCTATAAACGAGCATCGAAGAGTAAAATGTCCATGGTATCTAGGCGCGAACATAAGCATCGAATATGTGAATAAAGTGTCCATTAAAACCTATACGCGACCATCGAATCCGCGAGTAAAATGTCCATGGTATCTAGGCGCGAACATCGAATCT
Organism: Hymenochirus boettgeri; assembly: GCA_019447015.1. NCBI lineage: Eukaryota > Metazoa > Chordata > Amphibia > Anura > Pipidae > Hymenochirus > Hymenochirus boettgeri. Next base: position 14,649,715 of record CM033473.1, on the reverse strand, counting down.
ACGAGTAAAGTGTCCATTAAAACCTATACGCGACCATCGAATCCGCGAGTAAAATGTCCATGGTATCTAGGCGCGAACATCGAATCTATGAGTAAAGTGTCCATTAAAGCCTATACGCGAGCATCGAATCCGCGAGTAAAATGTGTAAAATGTCCATGGTATCTAGGCGCGAACATCGAATCTATGAGTAAAGTGTCCATTAAAGCCTATACGCGAGCATCAAATCCGCGAGTAAATGTCCATGGTATCTAGGCGCGAAGATCGAATCGCGAGAAAAGTGTCCATTAAAACCTATACGCGAGCATCGAATCCGCAAGTAAAATGTCCATGGTAGCTAGGCCGAACGAGCTCGAAAATAGCGCGGGTGAGAGTAAAATTGATTTTTTCGAATGTCCTGGATATCGAACATGTTCCCAGACCATTTCCCAGGTCCCACAGCCATTTACATTAAGTTACCATTGATATTTAATTGTATTCATTAGAACTTTTCGAACTATTTGACTCCCATTGACTTTAATGGGTCCGTTTTCGAACTTTCCATATAGTTCGAAAGTTGAAAACAGACCGAACCTTTGAAAGTTCGGCCATCTCTAATTAAAATCCCATTAAAAAGAAACATAATCAATACTGTACATAATGTGGATCAGACCAACCATTCTGTATCCATCTCACAATCTCATTAAGAGACACCATTGACCAATTACTTCTACATGCTGTAATTGTAACTATATAGACCACTTACTTCCATGCTGTAATTGTAACTATACAAGACTGCTTGATCGAATTTAGGTTTTTCTATGAAGATTTTCCTATGAAGGGTGGACTTGCATTTTTACACACTGTTTTTTTAGGTAGCCATACTATTTAAATAAGAACAAATGGTGGGGGAAAAGATGTGATCTCTAAATAGTAAACTGCTCCTGCCATTGTGGTGCGTAGTTCTATAGTAAGCTGCTTTCCAACCAATAGGATATAAATGTGCTTTCCGAATTGTGGTCTCTTGCAACGGAATGAGCAGATAACAAAACTTTGTTCCTGCTTTGAAGGGAAGTGGGTTTCGGGTCTTCCAGTCTACCTTGATTAGTTATCCTGATAATATCATTATCCTATTAATAATGAGATATGGTTTATTTTTATACTTTTGCTCCTGAACCCTAAGTTTGTAGTGGACAACATCAAATGAATGGCATGAAGACTTTTGTCTTTCTAGTCTGCAAGCCGCCTGATATATTACCTTTAAAATATTTGAAGAAAACTATCATTTTTTCGAATCATGACATGTAATGCATCTAATGGAGTCGTTATTTTTCCTTATTTTAGATTAGGTTTATTGGAAATTACGCATCAAAAGCAGAAACATGTTAATCCGATACCATAAGAAGTAACAAACTTCTGTCTCCAATCAAACAGATATTGATCCTTTATAGCTTTTAACTTGCTTGGGGATTTAAATAGCAACAATGTGTTTTGGAGTTATTTAATAAGTGATTTGGACAAGGCCCATGCTCTGCCATTGGATAAGGAAGATCTTTTGTAGCATTAGTAAAGAACAATATTTCTCCATTCAGTCATAATAACATTTTCCCGAACTCTACATCAAGCATCTATACATCCAGGTCAGTGTAAGGAGATAGAGGATGGACCTTTAGGTGCCAGTGTGTCTCTCACAGAGGGTGAGGGCTTTTAGTTATCGTCAACCTAAATACTGCCACAACCTATATTTAAGGGTGATATTACCATGCCTGGAACTTTGCATTTTAAACATTCCATTTTTATTTGGCTAATATCCATGAGTTAAAAGAATTTAAGGGCATGTCCACCCTTAAAGTGAATACATACTGAAAAAATGACTTTGCATCATCGTCTTAATCTATAAATAAATAGGTGAAAGAGAAGCACTTAAGCTGAGGCGTGTGTGTTGCTGCTATGCCTTCAATACAGTACTGTTTTCTCAGGGTCTGACTAGTGACCTTCTATTTACCCACATACCAACTGGCAAAGCTGCATACAGTATAGACAGCACTAACTGTCAACATCTCCCAGCTACAGGACAACTGCTCACAGAAGAATATATTTTATAACAGTACGGCCCTTGATTACAGTGTAAATTTAAAATGGCTCAGATTGGATATCAATAGAAATAGGGGCAGATTAACAAAACAATGGAACAATGTTTGTTGGGATGAATTATGGTTTCTAATAATTGGCAATTTATAAAATTAATTTTCCAGTGACATACCATTAAAATAAAAAACTGGTAATTTGTCGTTATCTGCCTGCAACCCCAACTGCTATTACCAGTTTATTACATGTATTGTTAACCAGATATTTAATGATAAGTTATATTTTAAACACTCTTCACTGCACTGCTCAGTGTAATGAATTCACAGTTTCATGTGTTTAATTTCTTTAGCCTTCACCTCTGTGCTAGTGGGGATGTTCTCTGCTCTGTGTTGCAGGGTTCTGATGACACCAGCTTGTGATCTAATGGGTGGTGGGAGTCAAACATCAAATATTGTGTGGTTGGTGGGTTGAATTTCTGAGGTTTACAAAAAACTCCACCCCTTTAGATTACAAGCTGGGTGTCATCAGAACCCTGCAACACAGAGCTGAGAACATCCCCACTAGGGATGGCCGGTTCACGGATCCGAACCCATCCGCTGCGGATTTATCCCGTTCGCGAACGGCGGATTTTTCCGGATTTTTCGCCTTCCGAACTTCCGTACCGCGGTTTTCTCGTATTTTTGGGAATTTTCGAATAACCTAATTTAGTAATTTAGAAAATACGAGGATTTCTCTTATTTCCATAAATATGTATTTTCGAAATTTTCTAAGAGGATTACTCGTATTTTCGAAATACATATTTTCGAAAGTTTTCGATTACGTGTTTTTTCTCGTATTTCGCGTAATTCGAAAATTTTGGAAAATACGAGAAATCTCGTAATTTTGAGGATATTTTTCATTTTAATGGGTCTGCTCGCAGATTTTAGAATTTTTAATTTTTCCGAAATTCGCGGTTCCTCGAGCGGACCGGATTTTGCGAATTCGGCGCGCCAAAAACAACATTGCCCACACGGTAAAATCTTGTTATCAGCCATCCTTTCTAAAAGGCTACTATCACAACAGCAATACGAATTACCGCGCGATTCACGGTATTTGAGCTCCTTTGCCGCGATACTTGTACTTAGGCGCAACTGGCTCATAATATAGTTTAGAACGCGAAGTATCGCTCCCGACGTACTGAGCCGGGGGCTGGAGAGTGGGCTGCTGGAAAGGATTGCCCCACGGGTGGTCGCATCCCGCCACCACAGGGTTCCCGCACACCCCTTTCCAGCCGCCCTCCCAGACCCCTGCCCTGTAATGCTCGTTGGGAAAGGGAAGGAGGCCTGCTGGGGGTGGGTGGAGGGAGCCCTCCAGCGGGGCGCACTGAGAATTGCCTTTAGTGACTTAAGGGGTCCGGCACTTCAACTAGAGACCGGGACCCCCCTTCCTGGCCCTTATAGAGTCCATTGCGGTCTCAGAATGCCCTTCAGCCCCCTGACAGGGCCCTTTGTGGTTTAATTGGCCCACATCTTTAACTGGGGGGGGCCCCCCTCTTTTCTTCCCTGGCACTTATAAGTGCTCTTGCGGCTCCTTGGAAGGGCCCTTGCTGCTTACAAAGGATCCTTGTGGCACTTAAAGGATCCGCAGCTTTACGCCTGGACCACGGCCCTTCAAGGAAAAAAGACTGGTTACGTATATTCACATGTGTGCACGCATTGAAAAAAACCAAATCACAACGTTGGATTAGGGTCCCTTCAGCAAACCTATATGAAGAGTGCAGAACCCTGCCAAGCTCAGACTCCATCACATATTATGAAAAAGAACGAGGCCAGCCAACATCGCCTCGCCTGGCATTGCATTCAGCATAGTAGGGTTCGCTGGCGTGAAGAAAGAGAACATCGGGATCAAACGACTAGCAACATCGCTTCGTTGAAACCCGCTAGCGCCGGATTTGCCCCTAGCCAGCTGCGGGGCATTGCCCAGTTTCCAGGCAATGGTATATCTTACTATTATTCAATCCAGGTCCTGTTCTATCTGTAATATTCTTCATCCAGGTCAATTGTATCTCTGTAATATTCATCCATTCAGTAAGGTCATGGTATGGTCTGAATTTCACCATCCATGTCATTGTATATCTGTAATAAGTAATTCAATTCATTTCAGGTCAATGGTAATCTGATATCCTCCCATCCAGTCATGGTATATCTGTAATATCATTCACCAGTCAGGGTATAATTGTATCTTCATTCAGCCAGGTCCATGGTATATTCTGTAATATTCATTCATCCGGTCATGGTATAAATCTGGTAATATTCAATTCATCCAGGTCCTGTCTATCTGTAATATTCATTCAATTCCAGGTCATGGTATATCTGTAATATTCATCATCAGGTCATGTTTATATCTGTAAATTCTTCAATCCAGGTCATGGTAATATCTGTAATATTCTTCAATCCAGGTCAGTGTATATCTGTAATATTCATCACATCCATGTCATGGTTATCTGTTTATTCATGTATTCTAAGTCATGGTAATATCTGAATATTCACTCCATCCCACAGGGTCATGGTATATCTGTAACTATTCATTCATCCAGGGTCATGGTATATCTGTAATATTCATGTCCCAGGTCATGGTATATCTGTACATTCATCCATCCAGGTCCATGGTGATATCTGTAATATTTTTCATCCGGTCCATGGTATATCTGTAATATCATCATCCAGGTTCCTGGTATAATCGTATACTCATTCATATCATCCAGGTCCATGGTATATCTGTTATAATTCAATTTCATCCAGGTCATGGTATATCTGCATATTCAATCCTAATCCCATCATGGTTATCTGTAAATATTCATTCATCCATGGTCATGGTATTCTGTAAATATGCATTCATCATATGGGGCCAGTACCAGGTCATGTATATATCGTAATTTTGCATTCATCAGGTCATGGTATAATTCTTTAATATTCGTCATCCAGTCATGGTTACTGTATATCCCTCCATCCCGGTCAATGGGTATACTGTAATATTCATCCATCCAGTCATGGTAGATCTTTAATATATCGTTTATCCAGTCATGGTAAATCTGTAATACTCCGTTCATATTTCATCCAGTTCATGGGTATATCTGTAATATTCATCCTCCAGGTCATGGTATATCTGTAATATTCATCCATCCAGGTCTGGTATATCTGTAATATTCATTCAATCCGGTCATGGGTATATTCTGGTATTATCCTCCATCCAGGTCATGGTATATCTGTAATTGCATTTCATCCAGGTCACGGTATGCTGTAATAAATCCATTCATCCAGGTCATGGTAAATCTGTAATATCGTTCATCCAGGCATGGTATATCTGTAATATTCCGTTCATCCCATGTCCATGGTAATATCTGTAATATTCGTCATCCCAGCATGGTATATCTGGCAATATTTTCATCCATCCAGGTCATGGTATAGCCTGTATTTCTCCATCCAGGTCATGGTAATAGCTGTAATAATTTCGTTCATCCAGGTCATGTAAATCTGTAATACTACGTTCATACCAGTCCAGGTATATCTGTATTCCCGTCCATCCAGTCATGTATCTTCTGGTAATATTCATGCCATCCAGGTCATGGTATATCTGTAATATTATTCATCCTTGTCAGGTAAGCTTGTAATATACATTCATCAGGTCATGGTATATCTGTATTATTCATCCATCCAGGGCATGGTTATATCTGTAATATTCAGCCATCCCAGTTCATGGTATATCTGTACTCTTCATTCATCCAGGCATGGTCGATTATCTGTATTATTCATCCATCCAAGTGTCATGGTTATCTGTACATATTCATTCATCCAGTTTCAACGGTAATATCTGCAATTCCATTCCATCCAGGTCATGGAACATCTGTAATACTCATTCTCCCATCATGGTATATCTGTAATATTCATTTATCCAGGTCAGGTATATCTGTAAATACATCCATCCAGGTCATGGTATATTCTGTCATATTTCATTCATCCGGTCTGGTATAATCTGTAATATTCATTCTCCAGAACCGAGGTCATGGTAATATCCTGTAATATTTCATTCATCCAGGTCATGGTAATCTTTTAATCTTCCATCCATCCAGTCATGGTATCTCTGTATATTCATCCATCCGGTCCATTGTATATCCTGTAATATTCATTCTCCAGGTCATGGTATTATCTTAATATTCATCCATCCATGTCATGGTATATTCTGTAATATTCACCATCCGGGTCATGGTATTCTGTAATATTCGTTCATCCAGGTCTGGTATATCTGTACATATTCATTTCATCCAGGTCATGGTATCTCTGTAAAATTCTCATCCAGGTCCTTGTATATCTGTAAGATTTCTTATCCAGGTCATGGTATCTTATATTCATTCATCCAGGTCATTGTATAATCATGTAATTATTTCACCCATCCAGGTCATGGTATTCGTAAGATTCAGTCATCCAGGTCACGTATATCTGTAATCTGTACTATCCATTCAACTCCAGGTCAATGGTATATCTGTAATACTCATTCATCCAGTCATGGTAAATTGTAAGATTCTTTATCCATGTCATGGTATATCTGTAATATACATCCAATCAGTCTTGTATAATATGTTAATATTCATTCATCCAGGTCCAGTGGTATATCTGTAATATTCATTCATCCAGGTCTGGTATATATGTAATATATTCACCAATCCAGTCACGGTATATCTGTAATATTCTTCATCAGGTCACGTTATCTGTAATATCCATCCATCCAGTTCATGGGATATCTATAATATTCATCCATTCCCAGGTCATGTTATCTGTAATATTCATTCATCCCGGTCATGGTATATCTGGTAATATTTTCATCCATCCAGGTCATGGTATAATCTGTAATATTCATTCATCCCCAGGTCATGTAGATCTTGTAATTTCATCCATTCCAGGTCATGGTATATCTTACTATTCATCCATCCAGGTCATGGTATATCTGTAATATTCATTCATCCAGGTCATGGTATAACTCTGTAATATTCATTCATCCAGGTCATGTATATCAGTAATATCCATATCCATCCAGGTCATGGTAGCTCTGTAATATTCATTCATCCAGGTCATGGTAACTTTAAATATTCATGGTCATCCAGGTCATGGTATATCTGTAAATATTCCTTCCAACTCCAGGTCCGGTATAGCGTGTAATATCATACCCATCCAGGTCATGGATATCTGTAATATGCATCCATCCAGTCATGGTATAATCCTGTACTATTCATTCATCCCAGGTCAATTGTATATCTGTATTAATTCATTCATCCAGGTCATGGTATATTCTATAATTTCAATCCATCCAGCGTCATGGTATATCTGTAATATATCATCCAGCAGGTCATGTATAATCTGTAATATCATCCATCCGGTCACGGTATATCTGCTAATATTCTCATTACCAGGGTCTGGTATATCTGGTAATATTCATCCATCCGGTTCATGGATTCTTAATATTCATTCAATTCCCAGGTCATAGTATAATCGTATATTCATCCATACCAGGTCACGGTATAGTCTGTAATATGCAGCCCTTCAGCGGTCACCGGATATCGTAATATTACTCATCCCATCCAGTCACGGTAAATACTGTCAATATTCATTAAGCCAGTCCAGGTATGATCTGTACTATCATTCATCCAGGTCATGTGATTCTGAATATTCATCCTCCAGGTCTATGGTATATCTGTAATATTCATCCATACGAGTCATGGTATATCTTAAATTCCATCCCATCCAGGTCACGTATATATCTGTAATTATCTCATCCATTCAGGTCCGGTAATCCTGTAAATCATCTTCATCCAGGTCATGGTATATCTGTAATTTCATTCATCCAGGTCATGGTATATCGGTAATATTCCATTCTCCAGGTCGGTATATCTGTAATATTCATCCATCCAGGTCAATGGATATCTGAATATTCATGCACCCAGTGTTCCATGGTATTAATCGTAATATTCAGCATCCAGGTCATGGTATATCTGTAATATTATCATCCGGTCATGGTATATCTGTCATATTCATTCATGCGTCATCGGTATATCTGTATATTCATCATCCAGGTCATGGTATATCTGTAATTATTCATCATCCAGGTCATGGTATATCTGTATATCATCACAGGTCATGTCTGTATTCATCCATCCAGGTCATGGTATTATCTGTAATTTTCATCCATCCAGGTTTCAGGATATCTTAATATTCATACCATATCCCTGGTCATGGTATATCTGTAATATTCCATTCATCCGCGGCATGGTATATCTGTACTATTCATTCATCCAGGAGGTCTGTATATCATTCCTCCGGTAGTATATTTTGTATTTCAGTTTAAGCTTCAACTGGGACCTAAAGTTAGTTCTGAAGACATTCGTAGTCTCTTAAGAAAGATCCAGAACTAAACTCACGTCTAGTTGCTCTAATTGAATACCTAAGACATGACATAAGTGGTTTTTATGTTTTTGAATTTTATTAAATCATCAAAAAATTGCCCTTTCACATTTTAAAGCATTTTTAAACACTTTGTTGCAGTGCTTATGGTCCATTTAGTTCCAAGCCCAAAGTACCAATGTACCATCTCCCCCATCTTCACCCATGGCCATCGTCTATGTGGATTGTTTATTAGTGCAGCTGGTCACTGCACCCACTGAATCTTAAGTTGGGAGCTTGTTTTGTGTGATGTAAAAACAGCGAAACCCTTGTAGACTTAATGCTCATTTTATTGACCGCCAGTTGCTGACCTCGCGTGCCACAATGTTTATAGCATACAGGGGACATGTATTCTAGATCTTCCTTAAAACTATATTGTTTCAAATGTCACAGTAGATCTGTGCCTGTGTTTAATGTCGATGACCCTGAAAGGTCTAATTAACATTCTTTTTTGCAGATGTCGAACCATCAAAAGGGGTTCATTTTTAATTTCATGTCACTGCATTTGTTTACAGTTTTTATGAGAGGCAGGAGAAGTAAATTTGAAAACAATAATTATTATATTTAAAAACATTAACTGTATAACATGGAAGTATCCAATGTTTTCACATAATTTATTGGTCGTAATAATGTGATCTAATGCGGTTGTGGTTTCCACCTGTTGGTGGGCACTTTCCTCTGTTGCCATTTGCTGTGTTCCTTAACTTCCATTTAACCCCAGCAATAGTTGGCCCTCTCAAACTACCGGCTTCAGCATCAATTAATCACCTGCAAACTGGGTTAACCTATTTAGTCAAGGACTCCACTGCTTTGCTTCAGGCCAGGATCGTCAGTTGTACATTGTAGTCCTTTCCTGAGTGTTAGACTGTTAATGTTGGTAGTCTGTTTCATAGTCCTGTTTAATACCTGTCCTGTTTCCTGTTCGTAGTCCTTGTTTATAGTCCTGTTTTCCTGTTTATATCCTGTTTATAGTTCCTGTTCCTGTTCAAAAGTACTTGTTTATATCCTGCTTATAGTCCTGTTCCTTTCGAGTCCTGTTTATAGTCCTTTCGTAGTCCTCTTTATAGCCCTGGTTCTGTTCAAGTCTCGGTTATAAGTCCTTTCCTTTTGGAGGTCCCTGTTTATAGTCCCTGTTCCTGTTCGTAGTCTGTGTTTATAGCCTGTGCTTCCTGTCGAAGTCCTGTTTATAGTCCGTCCTGTTTGTGTGTCCTGTTTATAGTCCCTGGTCCTGTTCGTATGTCAGTGTTTATAGGTCCTGTTTATAGTCCCTGTTCTGTTCGTAGTCATGTTTATAGTCCTGTTTATAGTCTCGCTCCTGTTCGTTAGTCCTGTTTTATAGTCCTGTTCCTGTTTGTAGTCCTGTCTGTTATAGGTCGCTGTTCCTGGTCGCGTATCTGTTATGTCCTCGTGCTCCTGTTCGCGTAGTCCTCTGTTTATATCCTTTCCGCTTTCGTATAGTCCTTTTTAATAGTGCTGTTCCCTATTTGTGTTCCTGTTCATGTTCGATGAAGTCGTGTTCTATAGCATTAGTCTGTTTGTCCTGTTCGTGGTCGAGTCTGTTTAAAGTCCTGTTTATAGTCCTGCTCCTGTTTCATAGTCCGTTATATGTCTGTCTCTGTTCCAAGTACTTGTTATTATCGTCCTGCTTATAGTCCTCTTCCTGTTCGAAGTCCTGTTTATTATAGCCCTGTTCCTTCGTCTGTTCGAAGATCTGTTTTTTTCCGTTTATAGTCCTGTTCCCTTGGTTTGTAGTCTGTTATACGTCCTGTTCCTGTTTGAGTACGTTAAGTTCTGTTGTGATTGTATGCCCCTGTTCCTGTGTACGAAGTCCTGTTTTATAATCTGGTTCCTGTTTGTAGTCATGTTATAGTTCCTGTTGGCTGTTTGGTAGTCCTGTTTTAGTTTCTGCTATTTAGTCCTGTTCGTTAAGCCTGGTTAGCATGTTATAGTCTTTAGTCCTGTTATTAAGTCAGTTATTCTTGTTTATAGTCCTGCTCCTGTTGTAGTCCCTGTTTAGAATCCTGTTCCGTTTGTAGTCCTGTTTATAGTCCTCGTTCCTGGTCGTAGTCTTGTTATAGCCCTGTTCACTGTTCGTTAGTCCGTTTATAGGCTGTTCTGTTTCGTCTAGTCCTGTTATAGTGCTGTTCTATTTTATTCCCATGTTCATGTTCGTAAGTCTTGTTTATCAGTCATGTTTATAGTCCTGTTCCTGTTAGTACTTGTTTATAGTCCTGTTCCTGTTCCAATGTCCTTGTTTATTAAGCCTGCTTATAGCCTGTTCCTGTTTCGTAGTCCTTTTTTATGTGCTGTTCACCTAATTTGTAGCCTGGTCATGTCGAAGTCTTGTTTATAGGCCTGTTTATAGTCCTGCTCCTGTTCATAGTCTCCTGTTTTATAGTCCTGTTCCTGGTCCAAGTCTTGTTATAGTCCTGCGTATAGTCCGGTTCCTGCTTCGAAGCTCCTGTTATAGCCCTGTTCCTTTCGAAGTCCTGTTATAGTCTGTTCCTGTTTGTAGTCACAGTTGTTTATGTCCTGTGTCCTGTTTGTATTCCTTGTTTATAAGTCCTGTTCCTGTTTGTCGTCTTTGTTTATAGCCCTGGTTCCTGTTCGAAGTCCTGTTTATAATCCGTTCCTTGTTTTGTAGTCCGTTTTATAGTCTCGTTGCTGTTGTGTAGTCCGTTTTATTACGTCCTTTCCTGTTCGTAGTCATGTTTAATAGTCCCTGTTTATTAGTTCCGTTCCTGTTCATAGTCCATGTTATAGTCCTTTAGTGCTATAGTCCTCCGTTTGTAGTCTGTTTTATGTCCTGTTTCATTGCTGTTTGTAGTCCTGTTCTAGTGCCTGTTCTGGTCGTTAGTTGTTATAGCCTTTACTGTTCGTATCTCTGTTTAAGTAGTTCCTGTGGTTCCAGTTCGTAGTCCTGTATTTAGTGCTGTCCTATTTGTAGTCCTGCTTCATGTTGGAAGATCTTGGTTTATATCGTCCTGTTATAGTCTGTTCCTGTTCGTACTAGTGTTTTATAGTCGCTGTTCCTGTTTCCAAGTCTGTTTATAGCTGCTTATAGTCCCTGTTCCTGTTTCGTTTAAGTCCTGTTTATAGTGCTGTCACTATTTAGGTCTCTGTTCATGTTCGACGTATTTGTTTACTAGTCCTGTTTATAGTCCTGCTCTTTCAATAAAGTCCTCTGCGCTTATGAGGTCCGTCTAGGTTCCAACTCCCTATGTAATAGCCCTGTTCCGTGTCGAAGCTGTGTATGATAGTGACCTGTTCCTGTGAGTGGCGTGTTTTAGTCTGTTCACTGTGGTGTAGTTCCGTGTTTAGCAGCCCTGTTCTGTGCGAAGTCCGTTTATAAATCCTGTTCCTGTTTGTAGTCCTGTTTGTATAGGCCTGTTTCCTGTTCGTTAGTCATGTTTATATAGTCCTGTTTATAGTCCTCATCTGTCCGTGTCCTCCGTTTATAGTCTGTTCCTGTTCGTTAGTCCTGTTTATGTCCTTCCTGTTCCGAGTCTTGTTTATTAGTCTGCTTCCTGTTTCGTGAGTCTGTTATAGTCTGTTCCTGTTCGTAGTCCTACATTTTATAGTCTTGTTTCCTTTTTTGTAGTCCTGTTTATAGTCCCGTTCCTGTTTGAGTCACTGTTTCTAGTCCTGTTCCTGTTTGTAGTCCTTTTATTAGCCTGTTCCTGTTCGAAGTCCTGTTTATAATCCGTTCCTGTTTGTAGTCCTGGTTTATAGGTCCTGTCCTGTTTGTAATTCCTGTTTAGTTGACTATCTATGCATTCGTAGTCATGTTTTTAGTCCCTTTTTATAGTCCTGCCTCCTGTTCGTAGTCCTCGTTTATCATAGTCCTGTTCCTGTTCGTTTAGCTGTTTATAGTCCGTTTCCCTCGTTTGTATCCTGTTTATAGTCAGTGTTCCTGTTTCGTAGTCTTGTGTTTAAATGCTGACTTCCTGTTTAGTCGTAGTCCTGTTTATAGTCCTGTTTCCTGTTCGTATCCTGTTTATAGTTACTGGTGTGGCCGATTGTTATAGTCCTGTTCATGTTCGTATCTTGTTTTAGTCGCTGTTTATGTCCTGTTCCTGTTCGTTACGTCTTGTTAAAGTCCGGGTATATTCTCTTCCTGTTCATAGTCCTGTTTAAAGCCCTGTTCCCTGTTCATAGTTCCTGTTTATAGTCCTGTTCCTATTTGTAGTCCGTTTGATAGTCGTTCATGTCGTAAGTCCTGTTTATAGCCCCTGTTTATAGTCCTGCTCTTGTTTATAGTCCTGCTTATAGTTCCCTGTTCCTGTTGAAGTCTCGTTTATAGTCCTGATTCCTGTTTTAGTCACTGTTTATAGTAGCCGTTCCTGTTTGTGTCTTGTTTATAGAGCCTTTTTCCTTGTTCGAAGTCCGTGTTTATAATCCTGTTCCTGTTTTGTAGTCCTGTTTTATAGTCACTGTTCCTTGTTTGTAGTCCTGTTTATAGTCCTGTTTCCTGTTCGTAGTTCATTTTTATAGTCCGTTATAGTCCTGCGCCTGTCGTTGTTCTGTGTCTGTATTAGTCCCTGGTCCTGTTCGTAGTCCTGATTTATAGTCCTGTTCTGTTTGTAGTCCTGTTTATGTCCTGTTCCTGTTCGTAGTCTTGTTTATATAGTCCTGCTTCTGTTCGATAGTCCTGTTTTAAGTCCTGTTCCTGTTCGTAGGTCCTGTTTATAGTCCTGTTCCTATGTGTAGTCCTGTTTATAGTCCTGTTCTATTTGTTAGGTTCCTGTTTATCGCTTCCTTTAGTCTGTTTTCCCTGTTCCTGTTGACTTTTACGTTCATGTAGCCTTGTTTATATCCTGTTAGTCCGGTTTACCTGTTGACCTGTTATATCTCGTTCATGTTGATGTCCTGTTCATAGTCCTGCTCCTGTTTCGTAACTGTTTTATAGTCCTGTTCTCTGTTAGTCATGTATGTCCATTTATAGTACTGCTCCTGTTGCTTAGCTCCGTTTATAGTCCTGTTTCTGTTCTAGTCTGTTTATAGTCATCTGTTCCTGTTGTAGACTGTTTAGTCCGTTCCTGTTCGTGTTCCTGTTTATAGTCCCTCCGTTCTGCTGTTATGTCGTTCTGTTCGTAGTCCTGGGTGTCTGTCTATTTAGCGTTCATGTTCGTTCTTGTTTATGTCCTGTTTAAGGCCGCTCCTGTTTCATAGTCCTGTTTATAGATAACAAGCCTTTTCCTGTTGTATCCTGTTGATAGTCCTTTCCTATTTGTCTAGTCCTGTTTATAGTCTCTGTTCATGCGTTTCGTTTTAGTCTGTTTATAGTCCTGCTCGTATAGTTCGGCTAGCTCCTGTTGTACCTGTGAACGTTCTTCTAGTTGTTTATAGTCGTTCACTATTCGTAGTCCTGTTTATATATGTCCCTGTTTCCTATTTGTAGGTCATGTTTCTAGTCTGTGCCTATTTGCTAGTCCTGTTTATAGTCTTTTCCTGTTTTTCCGTAGTCCTGTCCGTTTTCAGTCCCGTTTATAGTCCTGTTCCTGTTTTCAGTCCTGTTATAGTTGTTCCGTTTGTTCCGTGTTTGTAGTCACTTGTTTTTATAGTCCTGCTCCTGTTTGTAGTCCTGTTTATAGTCCTGTTGCCTGTTTCGCTAGTCCTGTTAATAGTCCTGTCATATTTGTAGTCCTAGTCTTTCGTAGTCTGTTATAGTTGCTGTTATATCTGTCCTGTCGTAGTCCTTGTTTAAAGTCCCCTGTTTAGTAGTCCTGCTCCTGTTCATAGTCCTGTTTATAGCCCTGTGTCCGTTCTAGTCCTGTTTATAGTCCTGTTCTATTTGATAGTTCCCTGTTTATAGTCCTGTTCATGTTAGAGTCTTTTTTATGAGTCCCTGTTTAATAGTCCTGTCTGTTCGTAGTCCCTGTTTTATAGTCTGTTCCTGTCGTAGTCCTGTTTATAGTCCTGTTTACTGTGATTAGGTCTGTTTATAGTCTGTTCATGTTCGTAGTCTGTTTATATATTGTTCCTCTGTTCCTATTTGTAGTTCACCTTGTTTATAGTCAGCTGTTCCTATTTGGCCTGTTATAGTCCTGTTCCGGGTTGTAGTCCTGTTTTTAGTCTGTTCCTGTTCTTTGTAGTCCTGTTTATAGTCCTGGTTTCTGTCCTGTTCTAGTCATTTTATAGTCCGTTTATAGTCCTTGCTCCTGTTCGAGTCCTGTTGTATTATAGTCCTGTTCCTGTTTGTAAGTCCTTTTATAGTCCTGTTCTGTTCGTAGTCTCTTTATAGTCCCTGCTCCTGTTGTGAGTCCTGTTTATAGTCCTGTTCCTGTTCTAGTTCCTTTTATAGTCCTGTTCCTTGGTCTAATTCTGTTGTTCGTAGTCTTGTTTATAGTCCTGTTTATAGTCCTGTTCCTGTTCGTAGTCTGTTTTAAAGTCTGTTTAATATCCTGTCCTGTTATAGTCCTGTTATAGTCCTGTTCTGTTCGTATTCCTGTTTTAGTCCTGTTCCTATTTTAGTCTTTTTGTCTGTCTGTTCTATTTTATAGTCCTTTAGTCCTGCTCCTTGTAGTCCTGTTTATATCCTGTTCCTGTTTGTAGTCTGTTATAGTCTGTTCCTATTCGTAGTCCTGTTTATAGTCTGTTCTGTTCGTAGTCCGTTTAGGTCCTGTTCCTATGTTTTGTAGTCATGTGTTATAGTCCTGTTCCATGTTCGTAGTCTGTGTTTAAGTTCCTGTTTTTTGTTTAATAGTCCGTTTATAGTTGTTTTTTCCTGTTGTTAGTCATGCTTTATAGTCCTGTTCCTGTTCGTAGTCCTGTTCCTGTACCTCTTGTCATAGTCTTGTTATAGCTGTTCCTTTTTCATAGTCCCAGTGTTATAGTCCTGTTCCTTTCTTAGTCGTTGTAGGTCCTGTTTCCTGTTTTAGTTCTGTTCTTTCATAGTTTGTTTGGTTTTTTCCTGTTTTCAGGTCGTTCCTTTTCGTATTCCTGTTCATAGTCCTGTTTAGTATCTTGTTTCCTGTATGGTTAGTTGCGTCGTGCTGTTTATAGCCTGTTCCTGTTTCTAGTCCTGTTATAGTCCGTTCCTGTTTGTAGTTCCTGTTTATAGTCCTGCCTCCTGTTTATAGTCCTGGTTATAGTCCTGTTTTCCTTTCGTTAGTCCTGTTCATATCCTGTTTATGTTCTTTTTCTGTTTGTTGTAGTCCTGTTTATAGTCCATGTTCCTGTTTGTATCCTGTTATAGTCATGTTCCTGTTGTAGTGTCTGTTTATAGTCCAGTTCCTGTATTAGTCCTTTTCTGTTCGTGTTCGTTATGTCCTTGTTTATAGTCCTGTTCTATAGTCACTCCTCCTGTTCGTAGTCCTGTTTTATAGTTCCTGTTCCTGTTCTTGTCATGTTTTAGTCCTGTTCTATGTACCTGCCTCCTGTTCGTAGTCCTATTTAGTCTGTTTATAGTCCTGTTCTGTTCGTGAGTCCTGTTTATAGTCCTGTTTCTGTTCGTAGTCCTGTTTTATAGTCCTGTCTCCTGTTCGTAGTCCTGATTTACGTCCTGTTTTTAGTCCTGTTCTGTTCGTAGTCTTGTTTTATAATCCTGTTTTGTTCGTATTCCTGTTTTAGTCCTGTTCCTGTTCATAGTCCTGGTTTTATAGTCCTGTTCCTGTTCGTAGTCCGTTCCTGTATTTGTAGCTGTTTATGCCTGTTCCTTTATAGTACCAGGTTATAGTCTGTTCCTGTTCTTAGTCCTGGTTTTAGTCCTGTTCCTCTTCATATAGTCCTGTTTAGTCTGTTCCTTTTGTAGTCCTGTTTATAGCTTCTGTTCCTGTTGCATATCCTGTTCGTATCCTGTTAATTTCATAGTCCTGTTCATATCTTTTTATAGTCCTGTTTCTGTTCGTAGTCCTTTCTTACCTGTGTTGTAGCTTGTTTATAGTCCTGTCCTTTCATAGACCTGTATGTTCCTGTTCTCTGTTCTAGTCCGTTTATAGTCCTGTTCCTTTTTGTAGTTCCCTCTGTTATAGTCCTGTTCCTTTTATAGTCCTGTTTTTCATAATCCTGTTTTATAGTTCTGTTCCTTGCGTAGTCCTGTTTATATCCGTGTTTCTTCTTTTTCGTATTCTGTTAGTAGTGCTGTTTCTGTTCATAGTCCAGTTTATAGTCCTGATTCTTTTCGTAGTTCTGTTCGTAGTCCTGTTTCTGTTCATCGTCCTGTTTATAGTCCTGTTACTGTTTATAGTCCTGTTCATAGTCCTGTTCCTGTTTGTAGTCCTGTTTCTTTTCATATTTGTTGTAGTCCTGTTTGCTGTCATAGTCCTTTTATATCCTGTTCCTGTTTGTAGTCCTTTGTTTTTATAGTCCCTGTTCCTGGTTGTATTCCTGTTTCTTTCATAGTTCTGTTAATAGTCCTGTTCCTGTTATAGTCCTGTTTTTCTTTTTCATATTCCTGTTGTAGTCTGTGTCGTTTTAGTCCTGTTTATAGTCCTGTTCCTGTTTTGTAGTCCTGTTTATAGTCCTGTTCCTGTTTGTAGTCCTGTTTATAGTCCGTTTCCTGTCTATATCGTTGTTTTTAGTTCTGTTTATAGTCCTGTTAGTCCTGTTGTCGTAGTCCTGTTCATAGTCCCTGTTTGCCTGTTATAGTCCTGTTTCTCTGTTTGTAGTCCTGTTCACTGTTCATAGTCCTGTTCCTGTTTGTAAGTCCTGTTCCTGTGTGTTCGTAGTCCTGTTCCTGTTCCGTAGTCCTGTTCCTGTTCATAGTCCTGTTCCTGTTCTGTAGTCCTGTTCGTTGTCGTCCTGTTCCTGTTCATAGTCCTGTTTAGTCCTGTCATAGTCATGTTCGTAGTCCCTGTTCCTTGCTTCCTCGACATCCTGCTTCAGCCTGTCCCATTTATCCATCTCCTAGCCCTTCCTTCTCTGTTTCTTAGTTTATCTTGTCTTCCTTCTTCTTGTCTTCTGCCTTTCTTATCCTGTGTGGCCTTATCATCTGGTATATACATACTCTTGTTTCATCGTATTTTATATATAGCTAGTCAGTTAGTTAGGGTTCTGTTTGTAGGGGTTGTTCACTGTGATATTGTTTTGTTTGTTTTGGGTTTTTGTGTCAATTAACTGGTTGTACTACATTGGGTCTCTGGCTGCAACTTTCAATACTTCCCTCCTTCCACTGGAGCCTAACAATCTCTACAGTTTTATATTCATTCATAGTCCAATAAGATCAGTTTTGGATCCTGAGAAATAGAGATTAAACCTCTCAAAGTTTTACTTTTTTTTTTTTGCCTTGTTTCCACACTGTAATTCTGTCATTAATTGGCAGTTCCCCTGGAACCAAGAGACACATTAGGGTATACAATAAAGTTAATTTATGACACAATCAAGTTAACGTCCTCCCACGTTGGCAGATGAAAAGGTACTTTTGCAAAGGTTTTGCCCCCAAATGTAATAGACATTAAGGGGTGCGATGCTATATTGGCTGTTTTTTTGCTAAAATTGGTAAAAATCCAATGTAATGTTTAGAAAGTTCGGTCCATTTTCGAACTTCAGTAAAGTTCGAAGTTTGCATTCGGACCCATTAAGTCAATGGGGAGTGATAGTTCGAAAAGTCTGGATGATTTACAGCTAAACTAACAATGGTACTTACTGTAAATGGTGTGGCACCTGGAAATGGTCTGGGAACATGTCACTATCACCAAACTCTTGTTAAAACACTTCTTAAACACGAGCGGGCAATCGTCGGTTCGCAAGCTACATTCGAGGGTTGTGGCCAATTCGGCTTACCGAATGCTACTTTCAAGGTTAGCGAAAATAGAACCATAAATTTTGCAGATTACCGAACAATACTAAGGTTAGTGAAAACAATCCATACATTCGAGGATTACCGAAAAGACAATACTTTCGAGGGTTAGCGAAAACCGAAGGCTTACATTTGAAAGTTAGCGAACGATACATTCTAGGGTTACGCATAACGATCCATACATTCGGGATTACCGAAAAAGAACAATACTTTCGAGGGTTAGCGAAAATCGAAGGCTACATTTGAAAGTAGCGAACGATACATTCTAGGGTTAGCGAAAACGATCCATACATTCGAGATTACCGAAAAAGAACAATACTTTCGAGGGTTAGCGAACGATACATTCTAAGTGAACGGCCCGTAAATTCGATAATTATTGAAAATACAGCCACAGTCCGGAAAAACGAACTAGTCGAATAGTTCTCATAAAGTTCGCTGAACTCGGGTTTCGAGTTCGGTTTTGTGTCCATCTCTAGTTAAGATTAGGCTATCGTAATGCCATACTGTGGAGTACGGGGCCCACGTAGTACTAAAAAAGTTATGTCTTACCTGACCAGGATCCCATGCTGCAATAAGTCAACCGAGAGACTTTAAGCATCTGTGGGATCCCAGTCATGTAAGACGTAACTTTTTTAGTACTACATCTCGAAGTTTATTTGCATCGGTGAGAAAAATGTTTTGGAACAAATAAAAATTTCTGCAATCATGAGTTTTGCACTCATTTCTCTTTTCCCCCCTTGATTGCTTTGCCCCTATTGTGTTCTTGCAATCTAATACCACAACCCATAACCTGACACCTACAACAATATTTATAATAAAGGGTGTGCTACCTGGTAAGAGTCATGCTACCTTGAAGCAACTGTTTAGCATGTTAAGTCATCCCTCAGTTCACCGCCCGTGTTAAGTCCGCCCTCTAGTCACCAGCTAGTGTTAAGTCCGCCCCTCAGTTCACCACCGCCAGTTTTAAGTAGCCCCCTTAATCAGCCCACTACACCCACCTCCCCAATGCACGCCAAGCCAATTTGCCACTGGCAGTATTGTCCCATTGCCTGCTGTGGCATTCATTTATTATGCCACCCAAATAGAATCTTCTGAAAAATGTTTGTCAAAACTGATGCAGGTTTTGCATGAAATCAGACCAACTTTTTGAATTTCAAAGTAATATCACTTTTTAGAAATTATAGTTTGTATGTAAACGAATCCCTTGCATGGGTTTATTTTACATAGGTTGATATTTTTGAGATATGGCTGCAGACTATAGGGACATGAAGTAACACTCTAAGCTTGCACGTTATCTGCAAATAAACTTGTATTTAATCATTGAAGTTCACCTTTTTAGTTGTGTTCATCAATTGAATGATCAAAAGGGTTGTGTTGTCTGCACCAAGGGCAATAAACTCTAATTAGGACTGTTAGACTGTTAGTGGAAAGACTTTCTGGACACGTAGAGATCATCTAGACAGTTATTTTTTAGATTCGCCGAAAAGAACAATAACTCATCTGTGATGGAAAGAGACAAGACAAGTCTCAAGGCAATTTTTTCTGCCAATACCAACGTTAACTTGCTGTATAACCTATTACGTGTCATCAATTAGGCTTTGAGCTCAAATGGTGTGTTGTGACTGACTCGTTGTAACGGCTTCAAAATCAATCACAAATGAAATAAAGCAATGCATGAAACAGAAAAGAGAGAAGCCCTTTCTATATATGCACTATGGTGTTTTTGATGTTCTCAATAAGGAACATTGCCTGACTAGAGATGGACCTGAACCTGAACCTGATTCCAAATCGGATTTCACAGATCTGCGGATTTGTAACATTTTCAATTTTTCTGAACTACATAACTGTTTCCAATAATTACCAAATGATCGATAGTTTTCAAGTTCAATATTTCTAGACATTTTGATAGAAAATGTTCAATACTAGAAATTTAGAATTATAAAAAAAATTGGCAATTTCTAAATTTTAGAAATCTATAAAATACTATGCGGATACACGAATGCCAAAACAGGAGGCGCATGAATTTCCGGTACTAGACTGCTTTTTTTAAGGTTTTGGGCATCGATACTTGTTTCCCCAGAATATTCCGAAAATCCGCAAATTTCAATGCAGAACATATGGCGAGATACTACCAAATCTTGACCAGTGGGGGAGAAATGTGTAGTCCTACATTAGATGGTATGTTTGGTGACACGTCATATAATCTAATTCTGATTTTTATTTATTGGATTGTTCTTCAAGGCATATTTCTTAAAATTCAGCCGATTCTAATTAATGAAAGTCAATGGACTAATGTTAGATGTGATGTGTTTTGAGATTCTGTTCTGGTAAGAGATTCTGGACGTAATAGATTTGAGATTCTGGACGGTAAGAGATTCTGGACAGTAAGAGATTTGAGATTCTGACGGATAAGAGAGTCTAGACGGTAAGAGATTGAGATTCTGGACGGTAAGAGGGCCCACATAAGCCCAAAAGCTGCTTTTTTAAACAGATGATTGTGCATATGAAAAAACCATATGCGTGATCAGTTTTTAAAACATTGGACCCGAACTTCGAAACTGAACCGGAAGTTTGGAACAGCTGATCGGAGACTTATGGGGAGGGGGTTGTCAGGATTCCAGCCTCCAATCTCACGGGGTGGGGTGGGGGGTGGGGCACTGCAGTTACACACTTGGTTCTATGAATTGCAAATAAAATAGGACCACTTTAATCTTTGGAAATGCTATGGTCACATGGTCACACTCGATAGGTATATGTTTTCAGTAATAACTTAATGACTGCAGTTTCCTAGTCTGTAGATTAAAGCTAGAAGTGTTTTTTTAAAGAAACAGAATTTTATATTTTCACTGGAAGGTGAACTTGACATTGGTATTCTAAAATGATGGCGACATTCCAACGTGAGCGCGGAGACAGTAGAATGCCAGCATCATTCCAATTCCCAGTGCGTTTTTGTGCAGGTGCTGAACCTTAATAAATATTGTACACTCCCCGAGATAACTGGCAGTTGTAAATGTAGGAGGATTTAAGAACTGAACATGGAGTAAACAAAAAAACATGTCAACTGTATTTTAACATTTCAATCCTTCCAGACTAACAGACTGTTTATATGCAGGAAAAAAACACTTAACATGTAGATGATTCGGGTTCTGCCTTTGGGTGCTATTTTGAAGACAAATAAAAATTAAAAATAAACAAATGAACAAAATTGTATCACACAAATATATAAAGATGGATAGTATACGTCCATTATAAAGTACAACTAGTAACTAGAACTCAAACTCGAAACCGAGTTCTAGTCGAGCTTAACAAGTCCTAACGGACTCGAACTTTTCAAACTATCCTGGACCCGGATTTCTCGGACTTTCTGGACTCGCGCTGTTTTCGATAATTATAGAATTTCGAGCCGTTCACTATCCCTAGAATGTGTCGTTCGCTAACCCGGAATGTATCGTTCATTTTCGTTAACCCTCGAATGTATCGTTCGTTTTTGCTAACCCTAGAATGTATGGTTCGCTAACCCTCGAAAGTATCGTTCGGTAACCCTCGAATTTCCCATAACCTTCGAATTTAACTTACGCACTTTTTGAACTATCACTTTCTTTTGACTTGAAGGGTCCGTTTTCGAACTTTCAAATTTCTCTGAGGTTCGGAAGCTCGAAAACAGACCGAACTTTATGAAGTTCGGCTTCTCTCACTAGTAACCAATTTATAGTATAATACAAAATAGAAGCCTAGTGCGACCCAGTTCAATTTGGTTACATGTTTATTCCCTCTATGATGTCGCTATGAAAAGCCTGCCATTCTCTCTGGATAAATAAAAGCAATTAGTTCAATAACCTGGCCAAATTATTTTAAGCCCAGCCACCACCTTTATGGTTGCTTTTTCAGTTGGGTTCTACTCTATCATACTTGCCTTTTATGAGCAGAAAGTCCTTGCTGCACTGTGACTGGCTTCCTTGGGACAACTCTTCTGATAAGTACTTACTCACTCAGAGCACATGACCTACCTTGGTGGAGTACACCATTCCAGAGGCTTGGTCAAACCCCCTTTGTACCACACAAATATATAAAGATGGGTAGTATACATCCATTATAAGTGCAACAGTGACATTTCATGTTACTGTCAATCTGCTGTGAATTTGTGATGATTGACAAATACACTTTAGATCTAGCTTCCTATACCAGGGGTGCCCAGCGTTCAACAGCCACTACTGACACTAAGGTAATACTATTCTGTTAACTCCAGACCACCCTAAACACTGCCTACTCCCTCTCCCAGCCTACAACAACTGTCCCACAGGCCACACTTGTTGAGCACCTATCCTGAAACTCACTTTAGTTTAGTTTAGTTCAGGTTTCTCAAAGGGTGTTTCAGGCCACACTAGTGTGACTTCAGAGAGCCAGAAGTGTGCCTCAGAATTTTCTGCTGTAGTATATTTTTCACAAGTATAACATACATTTTTGTATTTGCACTAAAATATATTTGTTATAAAATTTCAACCCGTTCATAGTGTATGATACTCTACATATAGAAATAATATACACATGTAATGCATAAAACATGGATAAAATCCAAATTAAGAACACAAGTGTGCCTCGAGAAGAAATTGCATTGCCAAGTGTGCCATGATCTGAAAAAGTTTCAGAACCGCTGGTTTCGTTGACAATTTGCAACAAAGTTTTTTGTGCATGGCTAGGCCACCTAAGACAATTCTTGCATCAACTAAGCATCATGTGCATTGATACCATAATGTTCTTTATATCTCAAATAGTAAGAAGTCCTTCTGAGACCCTTGATATTTATTCAATGTATCTACCTAGTTGCCACAAGCAAAACACCTTTTTACAATCTATACACACAATGTGACAATTCTGTTTTGTTATGTGATCTACACCTTCCATTTACATCTAATATCCGTTATATTGTATTTTTATCCAGGTTCAAAAAAACCCACAGAAAGTACAGAGTGTGCAGGTACAATCAAAGCTAAATTGCAAACATGCCAAGTGTGATAGCACATGCCGAACAACTCAGAAGATGGAAAGGTCACAGAAGACATCAACATTAAGAAATAATACCCTTCTTCCTCTATGCCTTAATGGAGAAAAGTGAACTGAATCAGACATGACAAATAAACTGTTTTCTTTGAAGTTATCTTACAATAGATACCAGGAAGGATGCCCACATTCCGCATAAAAACGAAATCATTTTTATTCCAAATACGTTCATGAAAATCATTTATCGGTATAACGCTACCAGCTATAAAAAAGAGAAAAAACCCTTAAATAACTATTGTATTGTGCATGTGTTTCTGTGGGTTAATTAAAAATGCCGAACAGTCTGGTAATAATTGCCAATGAATAATAAGACTTACAGCATTTCAGGGTTTTTTTCCTTTTAAAAGACGCATTAACTAAATTTGGACAAAGCCGCTGTAATCTTTAACCTGCAAGTACAAATTACATTGAATACAATGAAAGTATTATGGCATGAAAAGAAACTTCATTCAGTGCAGATGTTTCGATACATGAAGGGCATTAAATAATTAACAAGTGATAGCTCTTGTGCATTCTAGAAAATTATTAAATGGCCATATCAGAAACATCTTAAGATTAACCTGCAGGTATTAGCGAAGGATTCTAATGGTATGGAAATACACAGAACAATTCGGAATATATTAAAAATTGCAAAAATGTAGCATTTTTATTTGCAGACTCTGGATATCGAGTTAAGGTCCTCTTTACATTTTATAGATGCAAATTTTACTTTAAATAGTTTGCTTAAAATTTGATTCTTAGAAATATTTTAATATTCAAAGTAATTCCTTTAGTTACTCCAAACCTATAAATCAATTATCAAACCTATAAATCAATAAGGGCCCCATATAGTGAAAAAAAACACAGGGGCATATTTAACCTGCAAACAGGTTAATATGCCCCAATGGCTTATATTGAGCAGGGTACAACCAACCATGAGCAAGATTTTCATCCTACTTTATGGAAGCAGTGGCCCTGCTTCATATGTTTTGAATTGAATCATTTATCAATTAATGATGAGTAATCTTAAGATATTTCAGATGTTGTTGAGTTTTATTTTTGTGAGCGGTTCTACAAATGTGTTCAAATAAAACCCAATTGAATCAATAGGAGCATATATTTTGATACTGAATTTTTAATTTTGACAGGAATTTTGAATTTTTCACATCACATTTTGAATTTTCAACACCACATTTTTATTTTTGACATTACAATTCAAATTTTACTATATTGCCTTTCGGATTTCTACAAAGTTCTCGTCCTTTGAAATTCTAAAAATTCTGCCAGATCATTACATTTTCAAAACCTGCAGCTCTGTCTGGAATCCAGGTTTGGTTTGAAACCAAACTTATCTCTAATTTCAGATATGGGCATTTAAAGGGACAGGTTGGGGGTGCTACTACCACATGGAAACTTGGTCAATCTTCCTGTAACTCTGTTACAATATATACCAAAAGGGGGGCTGTGGGAGCACTCCTGTGGCAAAATTACTTAATAACAATAGTGGAAGTGCTACTGATCTGACCAAAACATTAGAACAAGCAAGAAAAGAGATGATCAATGCTCATTCCTGGGTCCCATATATCATAATATCTATGCTAGTGCAAACAGTAAAAACATGGGGTTTTTAGTTACAATTTTATGCATAAAAGTGAAAAGCCTTCACTTGTAGCAGAGCTTCTCTGCAGGAAGACAGACACAAGCTTCCATGTTGTAGTAGCACCCCACAACACGTCCCTTTAATTGGAGGTCTTATGCCTTGAACACTAAGCATTGGTGAGGAGGCCTCTTCCCTCCTTTTAAAAGCCAGTAGGCTGGGGGAAGTGATAGTAGACCTTCCATACTGGAAGTTTACTTGTAATGAAATCTATAATAAAATGCATAAATTGTAACTAAAACCCCATATTTTTACTGTTTGCACTAGCACAGATATTATGATATATGGGGCCCGAATGTGCATTGATCATCTCTTTTTCTTGTTTGTTCTAATGTTTGGTCAGTCAGTAGCACTTCCACTTTGTAATAAGTAATTTTGCCAAGGAGTGCTCCCTTTTGGTATTAATGATGTCAATATTATTTTTATTTATCATGTTTTGAATTGACTCCAAAAAATGTTTTCTTTTTTAAGCAATGCATTATTTGTATTTCAACATAGTTTGTACTTGCAGGTTAAAGAATAAAGCGAATTGTCCAAATGAGATAATATTCTTAACTACTGCTAACACAGTCAGAAACTTTTCTTTTGCTTGATCAGTCATAATTTCTTTTTAATTAGCTGGAAAAACAACGAGCATTTCATTGAAAATGTCAACACTACAGCCAAAGAGAGGTACATGACATTTCTACTAGAAAAGACAACAAACAAAATAAAGGTATTCGAACAATGACAATATGAGCAGACGCTCTGATATGTCAGAAGGCTACTCAATCTGGATAACGTAGCCTCATTTATTAAACCCAATTACAGAAGACAAGACACATCACTGGGGAATTTTCTAAGTATTGACATCTTTTCTGTAGTGTCTATGTTATATAAATAACAGTAAATTACTTGTAATGAAATCTTATAATAAAAAGTGATTGAGTGTATATACTGTAGAAAGATAATGTGTAATGCATCTATACATTACTAGCCATAGCCATAAGAACGTAATGAACTTTATACCAACATATTAATTATTAGTACGTGACTCATGAACACTGGTTTGGGTTGGAACTCCCTGTTCTGAGTTGAAATTCCACCAAAGCTACTGAGGGAATGTTGATGCTGAATTAATGGGTTATTAATGAGTTTTGACCATCAAACCAAGTTTCAACATCGAAAGTTTATAGCCGAACCAAACTATGTCTAATTCTACATATCCGCTGCGAAATAACCCCTAGGGTTAAAGATGAACGAAACTCATAGGTTTCCTTCCCACCAGTGTTTCCAACTTATTTATTATATGATGTATCACCTTGCACTAATCTTGAGCAGATCTTAGGACTCTGTTTAGAACTATGCAGCCATAGGTGGAATTTGAGAAAATGTTCCATCTGGTCTTGTCGCCTTAATTCAAAGACTTCTTGAGATTTGATGAACAGTCTATTAAAAAGACATGTGGATGGGAATTGAGTTTTGGCCAATTCGATCAAAGTGATTGAATTTATTAAAACTACCGATCCCTGAATTGCTAGACTAAGAATTACCGATTTTGTACCAAATCTAGTTTCCTAAAATTTTAAGAGATTTTAAAAACATCCAGTCAGCAACAAATTATGTAACTAAGTGAAACTCTTATTATAACTGATGTTATAAATCTGACAGGATTCATTCCTCTAAGCAATCCCTTATTAAACATGACTTTGTCTATATATGAATAGAAAACACATAATCCTAAATTTTAGTTAAATTACCATGATTTTTCTTTCAATGTAAGTTATTATTCCAATACATATGTAGGCTAGTTTTAAACAGTAGGGGCCTTCTGAGGCTTGAGTGAACCCTTATAATCTGGAATTATGTATGCATGTTTATATGTTATAATATGTTTAATTATATAGGACCACTTGGGGACGTATCGCTGCACCATATTTTAATACATGCATGCGAAGACAAATAATATAAAGGAATGAAATCAATTGCATTAATAAGTATACAAGTACTTTATATATATATTTGGAATATATGTATTGTGGCTCTGTACCACACTTTCAGTTCCCCAGCCGCTGTCTGGTGTCCCAGTATTTGTTAGTGTGCCTATGTTCTATCCAAGTATCCCCACTCTCAGCACAGATACTTTTCTGTCAAAGTCCTGGGGCAACTGTGTCTGGTACCGCATATCAAGCCTCCTGGCAAATAGGGTTTTACTAGTAATACGAATGGTGAAGATTGGGGTATCTGTGCTGTAGGGATACTCGAGTATTGCTGAAGCATTACAATAAATACCTGAAAGAACAAAAAGGAATACAATCTTAAATAGCAAATCAGGTCATTTAAACACATAAGGGTAAATGCAATATCTGCATATCTGAATTAGTGCAAAACCCCCAAAAAACCATGTAATGTCGGGTTTCGTGGGTTTTGAACTAATATCGGCTGCCCACGCTATTTCCAACAATTGTAGTATTGCTTAGTTAAGATTAGTTCCCAAATTTGCGCTAATCTTAACTCCTTGCTACTGTGGCATACAGGGCCAATGTTATACTAATACGTTATGTCATACCTGAACGGAATCCTGCGAAGCAATAAGTCTCACGAGAGACTATAAAGCATTGTGGGATCCCGGTCAGGTATGACGTAACTTTTTTAGTACATCAGCCCGATAATGTGACATTGATTTCTAACGGAGACAAAGACTGCGAGTACCAGTTAAGTCAGCATATCAATATCTAAATACTACAACTCTGAAAATGGAAAATGAGATTCTGCTAGACAATAGGCTTTCCGTCTGTAATAATTTTTATAATTCCTAAATGCTAATAAATAGAGGGGAAATGAGGTTCACAAAAAAAGATAATCTGCAATCTTTATTGTACCAAACAATGGATACACACAGTAAAGATAGAACTTAAGGCACCATTTAATCTATTTGTATAATATTTGGCAAGGAAGCAGTGTAGCTCCAGAGCAGTTGATTATGACAGTACAGAATCCATTAAAATCCTGTGCTGAACCATAGTTTACAAATGCAATTCTTGAAAAGAATTATTGCTTTTAAAACCACTCAACTTGATCTATGAATGTTAACCTTGATTGTTAGGCAAAATATGGAATACGAAGGAGTTTAACTCTAGTTTTACTTTCCTGTGTAACTGCAATTACTGCCTCAGTCTTGGGTCTTTCTTAAGGTAAAATAAAAGTCTAATTATAATCAAGATTGGATTCCTCTATCTTCCTGCGACATGCAAAGGGTCAGCCCTTTGTTCAGCAGACCTGTTAGGTCAGCTCTCCAAGTTCAGTTGCCACTGTTAGGTAATCTCTCCAGTTCAGCAGCCACTGTGAAATCAGCCTTCCAGTTCAGCAGCCACTTTTAGGTCAGCCCTCCAGTTTACCAGATACCATTATGTAAGCCCTCCAGTTCAGCAGCTACTGATAGTAGAGATGGTCAAACTTCTGAAAATCTGTTCCGCTCAAGGTCATTGATTTTCGAAAAAATCAGAAATTAAAAAATTGCAAATCCGTAAATCCGCCACTAAAGTCAAGGGGAAAAAAATGGGAAAATTTCTGCCTAAAATAACAGTTTAAATAGCAGTGGTACTTACTGTTAATGGCTCTAAGACCTGGGAAACAGTCCGGGGAACACGTGTGTGTCTTCCGGGTAGTCCTCGAACTGCTAATTCGAGAATCCTTAAACGTTCGAGGATTCCCAATTTGGACGTTCAAACGATTATCGAATGGCCAAAAGTTCGGGGCCGAACGTTCAGGGTCCCGCGCTCCACACTTGGGGCATTCTTTTTTCTTCCCAGCCAGGACACCAACTTTGCGTGATGTTGCTGAAACCAGGCAATGCCACTGCGGCTGCCAATGACACACTGGCGCTGGCGACATCAACGTCTCTGGTGTTGCCGACATCTTGATCCGAAGTCTTCTTTCTTCTCAGCCGGCGACACCAACTCTGCTGATGTCACCAAGACCGGTTGATGCAACTGTGGCCAACTGTGACACCGCCGGTGCCGTGACATCACGTTGACGGTGTTGCCGACGTCTTCTTTTTCTGCTGCCATCACACACTTGGGCATGTCTTTTTTCTTCCAGCCAGCGACACCAACTTCACTGATGTTGCTGAAACCGGGCAATGCCACTGCGGCTGCCAATGACACTACTGGCGCTGGCGACATCAACGTCTCTGGTGTTGCCGACATCTTGATCCGAAGTCTTCTTTCTTCTCAGCCGGCGACACCAACTCCGCTGATGTCACCAACACCGGTGATGCAACTGTGGCCACTGTGACACCCCGCCGTTGCCGGTGACATCAACGTTGCCGGTGTTGCCGACGTCTTCTTTCTTCTGCCACACCACACTTGGGGCATTCTTTTTTCTTCCCAGCCAGCGACACCAACTTCGCTGATGTTGCTTACACCAGGCAATGCCACTGCTGCTCCAATGACACCACTGGCGCTGGTGACATCAACGTCTCTGGTGTTGCCAACATCTTGATCCGAAATCTCTTTCTTCTCTTGAGCCGGCGACACCAAATCCGCTGATGTCACCAACACCGGGTGATGCAACTGTGGCCAACTGTGACACAGCCAGTGCCGCTGACATCAACGTTGCCGGTGTTGCCGACCTTCTTTCTTCTGTCATCACTGTGATGACGTCTGAACTCCATGGGGTTTGCACCTTTTTAGTTTGTTTGCTGAAGGACCAAATCCAATTGTGATTGGTTAATATTTCATTGATTGCAATTATAAATCACACATTAACCAATCATATTTGAATAATACAAATATGGTCTGTATTTAATCAGAAAAATTGTAAACTGATTTTTTTACCTTCTCATTTAGTTAATCCAGGGTTATTGCCAGGCAGCTGAAAGTATTGTGTGACCCAGAGTTGTGCATTGCCAAGCAAATCAGCAGCATGGTTAGTTCATTGTGAAGATATCTTAATATCTCTAAAACTTTAAAGGGAATAATTAAACATTGTTTTCTGGACATTATTTTTGCACATCATTTTTCACTTTGGTCCTTCAGTTCTCCTTTAAATTGGCAGACAATCTCCCAGGAAAAGCCTCAGAGCACATCCAGCCTAACATGCAAAAAAACATTCTAGATTGATGTAGCTGACACCATAGACCAATACTTCTACATGCTGTAATTGTAACTATATAGACCTTACTTCTACATGCGTAATTGTAACTATATAGACCACTTACTTGTACATGCTGTAATTGTAACTATATAGACCACTTACTTGTACTGCTGTATTGTACTATATAGAACACTTACTTCTACATGCTGTAATTGTAACTATATAGACCACTTACTTCTACATGCTGTAATTGTAACTATATAGACCACTTACTTTGTACATGCTGTAATTGTAACTATATAGACCACTTACATTACTGTACTGCTGTAATTGTACTATATAGACCACTTACTTCTACATGCTGTAATTGTAACTATATAGACCACTTACTTCTACATGCTGTAATTGTAACATATAGACCACTTACTTGTACATGCTGTAATTGTAACTATATAGACTGCTTGATCGAATTTAGGTTGAGTAAATGCCATGTGGACAATAAAAGAGTAAAATGACTTAAATTGCTGTTGCAGATGTAATATAAAGTCCTATGGCACCGCACATGTTATCCCTCTGTGAGCCCTGATATCACCTGACTTCATCATTATTTTCTATTTGATAAATAACTGTTTACTTCAGTAAACATCTGTAGAAACGTAGAAAAAATTACGCACTCACAGGTCTTAGCAACACGCCAAAAGTATATCTTTTTTCAGCCAACAGTTTCAACCTTAGTCAGGCTGTCATTAGGACTTAAATAACCATATTCCAAACACCTGTTTAATAGCCACCTGTGACCACCCCCACTGTGATCCCCATACCCTGTAAAAAACACCAATATTATTGCATGCCCTATGCCTAAAAACATTAAAACTAGAGATGGACTCGAACTCGAACCCGAGTTTGAGCCGAACTTTTCGAATTCGATCTAATTCGATCGAATTCGGACTTCTTGAACATCCCGGACCCGGATTTTCGATAGTTTCGGACTTTTGCTAATATTGAATGTTCACAGTTCGAATGTGCAAGTAAAATGACTATTATACCTATCCGCGAGTAAGGGTCCATTAAAACCTATACACGAGCATTGAATCTGCGAGTAAAGTGTCCATGGTTCAGTGGCGCAACGCGGCATCAAATCACGCAATAAAGTGTCCATTAAAACCTATACCGAGCATCAATCCGCAGTAAAATGTCCATGGTATCTAGGCGCGAACGCGAGCATCAAATCCGCGAGTAAAGTGTCCATTAAAACCTATACGCGAGCATCGAATCTGCGAATAAAGTGTCCATGGTATCTAGGCGCAAAAGCGAGCATCAAATCCGCGATGTAAAGTGTCCATTAAACCTATACGCGAGCTCGAATCCGCGAGTAAAATGTCCATGGTATCTAGGCGCAAAAGTGAGCATCGAATCCGCAGTAAAGTGTCCATTAAAACCTATACGCGAGCATCGAATCCCCGAGTAAAATGTCCAGTATCTAGGGCGCGAACAATCGAATCTACGAGTAAAGTGTCCATTAAAGCTATACCGAGCTCGAATCCGCGAGTAAAATGTCCATGGTATCTAGGCGCGAACATCGAATCTACGAGTAAGTGTCCATAAAACCTATACGCGAGCATCGAATCCGCGAGTAAATGTCCATGGTACTAGGCAGCAACCGCGAACATCGAATCTACGAGTAAAGTGTCCATTAAAGCCTATACGCAAGCATCGAATCTGCGAGTAAAATGTCCATGGTATCTAGGCGTGAACATCGAATCTACGAGTAAAGTGTCCATTAAAACCTATACGTAAGCATCGAATCAGCGAGTAAAATGTCCATGGTATCTATGCGCAAACGTAAGCATCGAATCTACGAGTAAAGTGTCCATTAAAACCTATACGCGAGCATCGAATCTGCGAGTAAAGGGTCCATTAAAACCTATAAACGAGCATCGAATTCGTGAGTGAAATGTCCATGGTATTTAGGCACGAACACGAGCATCGAATCCACAAGTAAAGTGTCCATTAAAACCTATACACGAGCATCGAATCCAAGAGTAAAGGGTCTATTAAAACCTATAAACGAGCATCGAAGAGTAAAATGTCCATGGTATCTAGGCGCGAAAGCGAGCATCGAATATGCGAGTAAAGTGTCCATTAAAACCTATACACGAGCATCGAATCCGCGAGTAAAGGGTCCATTAAAACCTATAAACGAGCATCGAAGAGTAAAATGTCCATGGTATCTAGGCGCGAACACACTGTAAGTCTGTCATTAATTTGGCAGTTTTTCTGGTAACCCAACCGAGACACATAGGGTGATACAATAAAGTTAATTTATGACACAATCAAGTTACTCGTCGCTCCAAGTTTGCAGGTACATGTTGTAGAATGGTGGCAGCTTTTTATCATGGACATGGTAAGAAGGAGGAATCAGTGCAAAGGTTTTGGCACCCCAATGTAATAGACATTAAGGGGTCATGCTATATTGGCTGTTTTTTTGCTAAAATTGTGTAAAAATCCAATGTAATGTTTAGAAAGTTCGGTCCATTTTCGACTTCAGTGTAAAAGTTCGAAAGTTTGTATTCGGACCCATTAAAGTCAATGGGGAGTGATAGTTTGAAAAGTCTGGATGATTTACAGCTAAACTACAATGGTAACTTCCTGTAAATGGATGTGGCACCTGGGAAATGGTCTGGGAACATGTCACTATCACCCAAACTACTTGTTAAAACACTTCTTAAACAGCGAGCGCAATTGTCGGTTTTGCGCAAGCTACATTCGAGGGTTGTGGCCAATTCGTGCTTAACCGAATGCTACTTTCGAGGGTTAGCGGAAATAGAAACCATAAATTTGCCAGATTACCGAACAATACTAAGTTAGTGAAAACAATCCATACTTCGAGGATTACCGAAAAAGAAACATACTTCGAGGGTTGCGAAAACGAAGGCTACATTTGAAAGTTAGCGAACGATACATTCTAGGGTTAGCGATACGATCCATACATTCGGATTACCGAAAAGAACAATACTTTCGAGGGTTAGCGAAAATCGAAGGCTACTTTGAAGATAGCGAACGATACATTCTAGGGTTAGCGAAAACGATCCATACATTCGAGGATTACCGAAAAAGAACAATCTTTCGAGGGTTAGCGAACGATACATTCTAAGTGAACGGCCCGTAAATTCGATAATTATTGAAAATACAGCCACGAGTCCGGAAAAACGAACTAGTTCGAATAGTTCTCATAAAGTTCGGCTTGAACTCGGGTTTCGAGTTCGGTTTGTGGTCCATTCTAGTTAAGATTAGGCTAATCGTAATGCCATACTGTGGAGTTACGGGGCCCACGTAGTACTAAAAAGTTATGTCTTACCTGACCAGGACCCATGCTGCAATAAGTCAACCGAGAGACTTAAGCATCGTGGGTGATCCCAGTCATGTAAGACGTAACTTTTTTAGTACTACATCGGCCCGAAGTTTATTGCATCGAGTGAGAAGAATGTTTTGGAACAAAATAAAAATTTTCTGCAATCATGAGTTTTGCACCATTTCTGTTTCCCCCCCTTGATTGCTTTGCCCCTATTGTGTTCTTGCAATCTAATACCAAACCCCATAACCTGACACCTACAACAATATTTATAAAGGTGTGCTACCTTTAAGAGTCATTGCTACCTTGAAGCAAACTGAAATGTTGCTTAGTCACACCCGTGTTAGAGTCCGCCCTCTGTTCACCAGCTAGTGTTAAGTCCGCCCCTCCAGTTCACCCCCAGTTTTAAGTAGCCCTCCTTAATCAGCCCACTACACCCACCTCCCCCAATGCACGCCAAGCCAATTGGCCACTGCGCAGTATTGTCCCATTGCCTGCTGTGGCATTCATTATGATGCACCCAAATAGAATCTTCTAAAAATTTGTCAAAACTGATGCAGGTTATTGCATGAAAATCAGCCAACTTTTTGAATTTCAAAGTAATATCACTTGTTTGAAATTATAGTTTGTGTATGTAAACGATCCCTTGCATGGTTTATTTTACATAGGTTGATATTTTTGAGATATGGCTGCAAGACTATAGGGACGATGAAGTAACACTCTTAGCTTGCACAGTTATCTGCAAATAACTTGTATTTAATCATTGAAGTTACCTTTTTAGTGTGTTCATCAATTGAATGATCAAAAGGGTTGTGTTGTCTGCACCAAGGGCAATAAACTCTAATTAGGACTGTTAGACTGTTAGTGGAAAGACTTTCTGGACACGTAGAGAATCATCTAGACAGTTTTGTTTTTAGATTCGCGCGAAAAACAATAACTCATCTGTGATGGAAGAGAGACAGACAAGTCTCAAGCAATTTTTTCTGCCAATACCAACGTTAAATTGCTGTATAGACCTATTACTGTGTCATCAATTAGGCTTTGAGCTCAAATGGTGTGTTTGTGACTGACTTCTTTGTAACGCGTTCAAAATCAATCACAAATGAAATAAGCAATGCATAAACAGAAAGAGAGAAGCCCTTTCTATATTGCACTATGGTGTTGTTTGATGTTCTCAATAAGGGAACATTGCCTGACTAGAGATGGACCTGAACCTGACCTGATTCCAAATCGATTTCACAGATCTGCGGATTTGTAACTTTTCCAGATTTTTCTGAACTACATAACTGTTTCCAATAATTACCAAATGATCGATAGTTTTCATTTTCAATATTTCTAGACATTTGATAGAAAATGTTCAATACTAAATTTAGAATTTAAAAAAATTGGCAATTTTCTAATTTCTAGAAATCTATAAAATACTTGCGGATACACGAATGCCAAAACAGGAGGCGCATGAAATTTCCGGTACTAGACTGTTTTTTTTAGGTTTTGGGCATCGATACTTGTTTCCCCAGAATATTTCCGAAAATCCGCAAATTTAATGCAGAACATATGGCGAGATACTACCAAATTTGACCAGTGGGGGAGAAATGTGTAGTCCTACATTAGATGGTATGTTTGGTGCCAAGTCATATAATCTATTCTGATTTTTATTATTGGATAGTTCTTCAAGGCATATTTCTTAAAATTACAGCCGATTCTAATTAATGAAGTCACATGACTAATGTTATGTGTGTGTTTTGAGATTCTGTTCTGGTAAGAGATTCTGGACGGTAATAGATTTGAGATTCTGGACGGTAAGAGATTCTGGACAGTAAGAGTTTGAGATTCTGGACGGTAAGAAGTCTAGACGGTAAGAATTGAGATTCTGGACGGTAAGAGGGCCCACATAAGCCCAGAAGCTGCTATTTTAAACAGATGATTGTGCATATGAAGAACCATATGCTGATCAGTTTTGTTTAAAACATTGGACCCGAACTTCCGAAACTGAACCGGAAGTTTGGAACAGCTGATCGGAGACCTATGGGGAGGGGGTTGGTCAGGATTCCAGCCTCCAATCTCACGGGGTGGGTGGGGGGGTGGGCACTGCAGTTACACACTTGGTTCTATGAATTGCAAATAAAATAGGACCACTTTATCTTTGGAAATGCTATGGTCACATGGTCACCTCGATAGGTATATGTTTTCAGTAATAACTTGAATGACTGCAGTTTTCCTATCTGTAATTAAAGCTAGAAGTGTTTTTTATAAAGAAACAGAATTTTATATTTTCACTGGAAGGTGAACTTGACATTGGTATTCTAAAATGATGGCGACATTCCAACGTGAGCGCGGAGTAGAATGCCAGCATCATTTCCAATTCCCATGGCGTTTTTGTGCAGGTGCTGAACCTTAATAAATATTGTACACTCCCCGAGATAACTGGCAGTTGTAAATGTAGGAGGATTTAAGAACTGAACATGGAGTAAACAAAAAACATGTCAACTGTATTTTACATTTCAGATCCTTCCAGACTAACAGACTGTTATATATGCAGGAAAAAAACACTAACATGTAGATGATTCGGGTTTCTGCCTTTGGGTGCTATTTTGAAGACAAATAAAAAAATTAAAAATAATCAAATGAACAAAATTGTATCACACAAATTATAAAAATGGATAGTATACGTCCATTATAAAGTACAACTAGTAACTAGACTCAAACTCGAAACCGAGTTCTAGTCGAGCTTAACAAGTCCTAACGGACTCGAACTTTTCAAACTATCCGGACCCGGATTTCTCGGACTTTCTGGACTCGCGCTGTATTTTCGATAATTATAGAATTTACGAGCCGTTCACTATCCCTAGAATGTGTCGTTTCGCTAACCCTGGAATGTATCGTTCATTTTCGTTAACCCCGAATGTATCGTTCGTTTTTGCTAACCCTAGAATGTATGGTTCGCTAACCCTCGAAGTATCGTTCGGTAACCCTCGAATTTCCCATAACCTTCGAATTTAACTTACGCACTTTTGAACTATCACTTTTCTTTGACTTGAATGGGTCCGTTTTCGACTTTCAAATTTCTCTGAGTTCGGAAGCTCGAAAACAGACCGAACTTATGATTCGCTCTCTACTAGTAACCATTTAATTAGTAACATACAAAATAGAAGCCAGTGCAGACCCAGTTCAATTTGGTTACATGTTTATTACCCTCTATATGTCCTATGAAAAGCCGTGCATTCTCTCTGGATATAAAAGCAATTAGTTCAATAAACCTGGCCAAATTTATTTTAAGCCCGCCACCCCTTTATGGTTGCTTTTTCAGTTGGGTTCTACTCTATCATACATACTGCCTTTTATGAGCAGAAGAGTCCTTGCTGCACTGTGACTGGCTTCCTTGGGACTAAACTCTTCTGATAAGTACTTTACTCATTGAGCACATGACCTTACCTTGGGTGGAGTACACCATTCCAGAGGCTTGGTCAAACCCCTTTGTACCACAAAATATATAAAGATGGGATAGTATACATCCATTAATAAGTGCAACAGTGACTTTCATGTTACTGTCAATCTGCTGTGAATTTGTGATGATTGACAAATACACTTTAAGATCTAGCTTCCTATACCAGGGTGCCCAGCGTTCAACAGCACCTACTGACACTAAGGTAATACTATTCTGTTTATCTCCAGACCACCCTAACACTGCCTACTCCTCTCTCCCAGCCTACAACACGTCCCCAGGCCACACATTGTTGACACCTATTCCTGAAACTCACTTTAGTTTAGTTTAGTTCAGGGTTTCTCAAAGGGTGTTCAGGCCACACTAGTGTGACTTCAGAGAGCCGAGGTGTTCATCGAATTTTGCTGCTGTAGTATTTTTTCACAAGTATAACATACTTTTGTTATTTGCACATAAAATATATTTTGTTATAAAATTTCAACACGCTTAATGTAGTGTAATGAACTCTACCATTGATTAGAATAAAAAACACTGTAAAGTGCATAAAACATGGATAAAATCCAAATTAAGAACAACAGTGTGCCTCGAGAAGAAATTGCATTGCCAAGTGTGCCATGATCTGAAAAAGTTTCAGAACCGCTGGTTTCGTTGACAATTTGCAACAAAGTTTTTTGTGCATGGCTATAGGCCACCTTAAGACAATTCTTTGCATCAACTAAGCATCATGTGCATTGATACCATAATGTTCTTTATATCTCAAATAGTAAGAAGTCCTTCTGAGACCCTTGATATTTATTCAATGTATCTACCTAGTTGCACAAGCAAACACCTTTTTACAATCTATACACACAAATGTACAATTCTGTTTTGTTTTGTGATCTACACCTTCCATTTTACATCTAATATCCGTTATATTGTATTTTTATCCAGGTTCAAAAAAACCCCAGAAAGTACAGAGTGTGCAGGTCAATCAAAGCTAAATTGCAAACATGCCAAGTGTGATAGCACATGCCGAACAACTCAGAAGATGGAAAGTCACAGAAACATCAACATTAAGAAATAATACCCTTCTTCCTCTATGCCTTAATGGAGGAAAGTGAACTGAATCAGACATGACAAATAACTGTTTCTCTTTGAAGTTATCTTACAATAGATACCAGGAAGAGTGCCCACATTCCGCATAAAAACGAAATCATTTTTATTCCAAATACGTTCATGAAAATCATATTATCGGTATAACGCTACCAGCTATTAAAAGAGAAAAAACCTTAAATATATTGTATTGTGCATGTGTTTCTGTGGGTTTAATTAAAATAGCCGAACAGTCTGGTAATAATTGCCAATGAATAATAAGACTTACAGCATTTCAGGTTTTTTTCCTTTATAAAAGACGCATTAACTAAATTTGGACAAAGCCGCTGTAATCTTTAACCTGCAAGTACAAATTACATTGAATTACAATGGAAAGTATTATGGCATGAAAAGAAACTTCATTCAGTGCAGATGTTTCGATACATGAAGGGCATTAAATAATTAACAAGTGATAGCTCTTGTGCATTCTAGAAAATTATTAAATGGCCATATCAGAAACATCTAAGATTAACCTGCAGGTAATAGCGAAGGATTCTAATGGTATGGAAATACACAGAACAATTCGGAATAATTAAAATTGCAAAAATGTAGCATTTTTATTTTGCAGACTCTGGATATCGAGTTAAAGGTCGTCTTTACATTTTATAGATGAGCAATTTTACTTTAAATAGTTTGCTTAAAATTTGATTCTTAGAAATATTTTAATATTTCAAAGTAATTCCATTAGTTACTCCAAACCTATAAACAATTATCAAACCTATAAATCAATAAGGGCCCCATATGTGAAAAAAAACACAGGGGCATATTTAACACTGCAAACAGGTTAAATATGCCCCAATGGCTTATATTGAGCGGGTCAACCAACCATGAGCAAGATTTTCATCCTACTTTATGGAAGCAGTGGCCCTGCTTCATATTGTTTTGAATTGAATCATTTATCAATTAACTGATGAGTAATCTTAAGATATTTCAGATGTTGTTGAGTTTTATTTTGTGAGCGGTTCTACAAAATGTGTTCAAATAAAACCCAATTGAAGTCAAATAGGAGCATAATATTTTGATACTGAATTTTTAATTTTGACAGGAATTTTGAATTTTCACATCACATTTTGAATTTTCAACCACCACATTTTTAATTTTTGACATTACAATTCAAATTTACTATATTGCCTTTCGATTTCTACAAAGTTCTGTCCTTTGAAATTCTAAAAATTCTGCCAGATCATTACTTTTCAAAACTGCAGCTCGTCTGGAATCCAGGTTTGGTTTGAAACCAGACTTATCTCTAATTTCAGATATGGGCATTTAATAGGGACAGTTTGGGGGTGCTACTACCACATGGAAACTTGGTCAATCTTCCTGTAACTCTGTTACAATATATACACAAAAGGGGGGCTGTGGGAGCACTCCTGTGGCAAAATTACTTTATAACAAATATTGGAAGTGCTACTGATCTGACCAAAACATTAGAACAAGCAGAAAAGAGATGATCAATGCTCATTCCTGGGTCCCATATATCATAATATCTATGCTAGTGCAAACAGTGAAACATGGGGGTTTTTAGTTACAATTTTATGCATAAAAGTGAAAAGCCTTCACTTGTAGCAGAGCTTCTCTGCAGGAAGACAGACCAAGCTTCCATGTTGTAGTAGCACCCCCACAGTCCCTTTAATTGGAGGTCTGTGCCTTGACACTAAGCATGGATGAGAGGCCTCTTCCCTCCTTGTTAAAAGCCAGTAGGCTGGGAGAAGTGATAGTAGACCTTCCATACTGGAAGGTTTACTTGTAATGAAATCATAATAAAAATGCATAAATTGTAACTAAAACCCCATATTTTTACTGTTTGCACTAGCACAGATATAATGATATATGGGGCCAGGAATGTGCATTGATCATCTCTTTTCTTGTTGTTCTAATGTTTTGGTTAGATCAGTAGCACTTCCACTTTGTAATAAAGTAATTTTGCCCAGGAGTGCTCCCTTTTGTGTATTAATGTATGTCAATTTATATTATATTTTCATGTTTGAATTGACTCCAAAAAAATGTTTTTTCTTTTTAAGCAATGCATATATTTGTATTTAACATAGTTTGTACTTGCAGGTTAAAGAATAAAGCGAATTGTCCAAATGAGATAATATTCTTAACTACTGCTACACAGTCAGAAACTTTTCTTTTGGCTTGATCGTCAATTTCTTTTTAATTAGCTTGGAAAAACAGAGCTTTCATTGAAAATGTCAACACATACAGCCAAAGGAGAGGTACATGACATTTCTACTAGAAAAGACAACACACAAACAAAAAAGGTATTCGAACAGATGACAATATTGAGCAGACGCTCTGATATGTCAGAAGGCTACTCAACTCTGGATAACGTAGCCTCATTATTAAACCCAATTACAGAAGACAAGACACATCACTGGGGAATTTTCTAAGTATTGACATATTTTCTGTAGTGTCTATGTTATATGAAATAACAGTAATTACTTGTAATGAAATCTTATAATAAAAAGTGATATGAGTGTAATACTGTAGAAAGATAATGTGTATGCATCTATACATTAACTAGCCATAGCCATAAAGAACGTAATGAACTTTATACAACATATTAATTATTAGTAACGTGACCTTACAATAACCTGGTTTGGGGTTGAACTCCCTGTTCTGAGTTTTGAAATTCCACCAAAGCTACTGAGGGAATGTTGATGCTGAATTATGAGGTTATTAATGAGGTTTTGACCATCAAAACCAAGTTTCAACATCGAAAGTTTATAGCCGAACCAAACTATGTCTAATTCTCATATCCGCTGGCGAAAACCCCCTGAGGTTTAAAGATGAACGAAACTCATAGGTTTCCTTCCACCAGTGTTTCCAACTTATTTATTATATGATGATCACCTTGCACTATCTTGAGCAATCTTAGGACTCTGTTTAGAACTATACAGCCATAGGTGGAATTGTGAGAAATGTTCCATCTGGTCTTGTCGCCTTATTCAATTCAAGACTTCTTGAGATTTGATGAACAGTCTATTAAAAAGACATGTGGATGGGAATAGTTTTGGCTGATTCGATCAAAGTGATTGAATTTATTAAACTACCGATCCCTGAATTCTAGACTAAGAAATTACCGAATCTAGTTTCCTAAAATTTTAAGGAGATTTAAAACATCCAGTCAGCAACAAATTATGTAACTAAGTGAAACTCTTATTATAACTGATGTTATAAATCTGACAGGATTCATTCCTCTAGCAAATCCCTTATTATAACATGACTTTGTCTATATATGAATAGGAAACCATAATCCTAAATTTTAGTTAAATTACCATGATTTTTCTTTCAATGTAAGTTTTATTCCAATACATATGTAGGCTAGTTTATAACAATAGGGGCCTTCTGAGGCTTGAGTGAACCCTTATAATCTGGAATTATGTATGCATGTTTTTAGTATTAATATGTTTAATTATATAGGACCACTTGGGGGATCGCTGCACCATATTTTAATACATGCATGCGAAGACAAATATATAAAGGAATGAAATCAATATGCATTAATAAGTATACAAGTACTTTATATAATATTTGGAATATGTATTGTGCTCTGTACCACACTTTCAGTTCCCCAGCCGCTGTCTGGTGTTTGCCCAGTATTTGTTGTGTGCCTATGTTCTATCCAAGTATCCCCACTCTCAGCACAGATACTTTTCTGTCAAAGTCCTGGGGCAAACTGTGTCTGGTACGCATATCAAGCCTCCTGGCAAATAGGGGTTTGACTATATGTACGAATGTGAAGATTGGGGTATCTGTGCTGTAGGGATACTCGAGTATTGCTGAAGCATTACAATAAATACCTGAAAGAACAAAAGGAATACAATCTTAAATAGCAAATCAGGTCATTTAAACACATAAGGGTAAATGCAATATCTGCATATCTGAAATTAGTGCAAAACCCCCAAAAAACCATGTAATGTCGGGTTAGTGTGGGTTTTGAACTAATATCGGGCTGCCCACCTATTTCCAACAATTGTAGTAATTGCTTAGTTAAGATTAGTTCAACAAATTTCCGCTAATCTTAACTCCATTGCTACTGTGGCATACAGGGCCAATGTTATACTAATACGTTAGTCATACCTGAACGGAATCCTGCGAAGCAATAAGTCTCACGAGAGACTATAAGCATTGTGGATCCCGGTCAGGTATGACGTAACTTTTTTAGTACATCAGCCCGATAATGTGAACATTGATTTCTAACGGAGACAAAGACTGCGAGTACCAGTTAGTCAGCATATCAATATCTAAATACTACAAACTCTGAAAATGGAAAATGAGATTCTGCTAGACAATGGCTTTCCGTCTGTAATAATTTATATTAATTTCCTAAATGCTAATAAATAGAGGGGAAATGAGGGTTCACAAAAAAATGATAATCTGCAATCTTTATTGTACCAAACAATGGATACACACAGAAAGATAGAACTTAAGGCACCATTTAATCTATTTGTATAATATTTGGCAAGGAAGCAGTGTAGCTCCAGAGCAGTGATTATGACATTACAGAATCCATTAAAATCCTGTCTGGAACCAAGTTTACAAATGGCAATTCTTGAAAAGAATTATTGCTTTTAAAACCACTCAACTTGATCTATGAATGTTAACCTTGATTGTTAGGCAAAAATATGGAATACGAAGGAGTTTTAACTCTAGTTTTACTTTCCTGGTAACTTGCATATTACTGCCTCAGCTTGGGTCTTTCTTAAGGTAAAATAAAGTCTAATTATAAATCAAGATTGGATTCTCTATATCTTCCTGCGACATGCAAAGGGTCAGCCCTTTGTTCAGCAGCACTGTTAGGTCAGCTCTCCAGTTCAGTTGCCACTGTTAGGTAATCTCTCCAGTTCAGCAGCCACTGTGAATCAGCCTTCCAGTTCAGCAGCCACTTTTAGGTCACCCTCCAGTTTACCAGATACCTTATGTAAGCCCTCCAGTTCAGCAGCTATGATAAGTAGAGATGGTCAAACTCTGAAAATCTGTTCCGCTCAAGGATTCATTGATTTTTCGAAAAAATCAGAAATTAAAAAAATTGCAAATCCGTAAATCCGCCACTAAAGTCAAGGGGAAAAAAATGGGAAAATTTCTGCCTAAAATACAGTTTAAATAGCAGTGGTAACTTCTGTTAATGGCTCTAAGACCTGGGAAACAGTCCGGGGAACACGTTGTGTCTTCCGGGTAGTCCTCGAACTGCTAATTCGAGAATCCTTAAACGTTCGAGGATTCCCAAATTTGGACGTTCAAACGATTATCGAATGGCCAAAAGTTCGGGGGCCAACGTTCAGGGGTCCCGCGGCTCCACACTTGGGGCATGTCTTTTTTCTTCCCAGCCAGCGACACCAACTTTGCTGATGTTGCTGAAACAGGCATGCCACTGCGGCTGCCAATGACACCACTGGCGCTGGCGACATCAACGTCTCTGGTGTTGCCGACATCTTGATCCGAAGTCTTCTTTCTTCTCAGCCGGCGACACCAACTCTGCTGATGTCACCAAGACCGGTTGATGCAACTGTGGCCAACTGGACACCCCGGTGCCGGTGACATCAGCGTTGACGGTGTTGCCGACGTCTTCTTTCTTCTGCCATCACAACACTTGGGCATGTCTTTTTTCTTCCAGCCAGCGACACCAACTTCACTGATGTTGCTGAAACCGGGCAATGCCACTGCGGCTGCCAATGACACTACTGGCGCTGGCGACATCAACGTCTCTGGTGTTGCCGACATCTTGATCCGAAGTCTTCTTTCTTCTCAGCCGCGACACCAACTCCGCTGATGTCACCACACCGGGTGATGCAACTGTGGCCAACTGTGACACCCGCCGGTGCCGGTGACATCAACGTTGCCGGTGTTGCCGACGTCTTCTTTCTTTCTTCTGCCATCACACACTTGGGCATATCTTTTTTCTTCCCAGCCAGCGACACCAACTTCGCTGATGTTGCTTACACCAGGCAATGCCACTGCTGCTGCCAATGACACCACTGGCGCTGGTGACATCAACGTCTCTGGTGTTGCCAACATCTTGATCCAAATCTTCTTTCTTCTGAGCCGGCGACACAAATCCGCTGATGTCACCAACACCGGGTATGCAACTGTGGCCAACTGTGACACAGCCAGTGCCGCTGACATCAACGTTGCCGGTGTTGCCGACATCTTCTTTCTTCTGTCATCACTGTGATGACGTCTGAACTCCATGGGGTTTGCACCTTTTTAGTTTGTTTTGCTGAAGGACCAAATCCAATTGTGATTGGTTAATATTTCATTGATTGCAATTATAAGATCACACATTAACCAATCATTTTGTAATACAAATATGGTCTGTATTTAATCAGAAATTGTAACTGATTTTTTTACCTTCTCATTTAGTTAATCCAGGGTTATTGCCAGGCAGCTGAAAGTATGTGTTGACCCAGAGTTTGCATGCCAAGCAAATCAGCAGCATGGTTAGTTCATTGTGAAGATATCTTAGATATCTCTAAAACTTAAAGGGAATAATTAAACATTGTTTTCTGGACATATTTTGCACATCATTTTTCACTTTGGTCCTTCAGTTCTCCTTTAAATTGCAGACAAATAATCTCCCAAAAGCAGAAAGCCCAGGCACATCCAGCCTAACATGCAAAAAAACATTCTAGATTGATGTAGCTGACACCATAGACCAATACTTCTACATGCTGTAATTGTAACTATATAGACCACTTACTTCTACATGCTGTAATTGTAACTATATAGACCACTTACTTGTACATGCTGTAATTGTAACTATATAGACCACTTACTTGTACATGCTGTAATTGTAAC
This sequence comes from Hymenochirus boettgeri, assembly GCA_019447015.1. Taxonomy (NCBI): domain Eukaryota; kingdom Metazoa; phylum Chordata; class Amphibia; order Anura; family Pipidae; genus Hymenochirus; species Hymenochirus boettgeri. The sequence continues at coordinate 14,604,946 of CM033473.1, read as the reverse complement.
TATATAGACACTTACTTCTACTGCTTAATTGTAACTATATAGACCACTTACTTCTACATGCTGTAATTGTAACTATATAGACCACTTACTTGTACATGCTGTAATTGTAACTATATAGAACCTTACTTGTACATGCTGTAATTGTAACTATATAGACCACTTACTTCTACATGCTGTAATTGTAACTTATAGACCACTTACTTCTACATGCTGTAATTGTAACTATATAGACCACTTACTTGTACATGCTGTAATTGTAACTATATAGACTGCTTGATCGAATTTAGGTTGAGTAAATGCCATGTGGACAAAAAAGAGTAAAAATGACTTAAATTGCTGTTGCAGAATCTGTAATATAAAGTCCTATGGCACCGCACATGTTATCCCTCTGTGAGCCCTGATACACTGACTTCATCAGATTATTTTCTATTTGAATATAAAACTGTTTACTTCAGTAAACATCTGTAGAAACGTAGAAAAAATTACGCACTCCACGGTCTTAGCAACACGCCAAAAGGTATATCTTTTATTCAGCCAACATGTTTCACCTTAGTCAGGCTGTCATTAGGACTTAAATAACCATTTCCAAACACCTGTTTAATAGCCCACCCTGTGACCACCCCCACTGTGAATCCCCATACCCTGTAAAAAACATATAAAACACCAATATTATTGCATGCCCTATGCCTAAAACATTAAAACTAGAGATGGACTCGAACTCGAACCCGAGTTTGAGCCGAACTTTTCGAATTCGATCTAATTCGTGAATTCGGACTTCTTGAACTATCCCGGACCCGGATTTTCGATAGTTTCGACTTTTGCTAAATATGAATGTTCGACAGTTCGAATGTGCAAGTAAAATGACTATTATACCTATCCGCGAGTAAAGGGTCCATTAAAACCTATACACGAGCATTGAATCTGCGAGTAAGTGTCCATGGTATCTGGCGCGAACGCGAGCTCAAATCCGCAAATAAAGTGTCCATTAAAACCTATACGCGAGCATCGATCCGCGAGTAAAATGTCCATGGTATCTAGGCGCGAACGCGAGCATCAAATCCGCGAGTAAAGTGTCCATTAAAACCTATACGCGAGCATCGACTGCGAATAAAGTTTCCATGGTATCTAGGCGCGAAAGCGAGCATCAAATCCGCGAGTAAAGTTGTCCATTAAACCTATACGCGAGCATCGAATCCGCGAGTAAAATGTCCATGGTATCTAGGCGCAAAAGTGAGCATCGAATCCCAGTGTAAAGTGTCCATTAAAACCTATACGCGAGCATCGAATCCGCGAGTAAAATGTCCATGGTATCTAGGCGCGAACATCGAATCTACGAGTAAAGTGTCCATTAAAGCCTATACGCGAGCATCGAATCCGCGAGTAAAATGTCCATGGTATCTAGGCGCAACATCGAATCTACGAGTAAAGTGTCCATTAAAACCTATACGCGAGCATCGAATCCGCGAGTAAATGTCCATGGTATCTAGGCGCGAACATCGAATCTACGAGTAAGTGTCCATTAAAGCCTATACGCAAGCATCGAATCTGCGAGTAAAATGTCATGGTATCTAGGCGTGAACTCGAATCTACGAGTAAAGTGTCCATTAAAACCTATACGTAAGCATCGAATCAGCGAGTATAAATGTCCATGGTATCTATGCGCAAACGTAAGCATCGAATCACGAGTAAAGTGTCCATTAAACCTATACGCGAGCATCAATCTGCGAGTAAAGGGTCCATTAAAACCTATAAACGAGCATCGAATTCGTGAGTGAAATGTCCATGGTATTTAGGCACGAACACGAGCATCGAATCCACAAGTAAAGTGTCCATTAAAACCTAACACGAGCATCGAATCCAAGAGTAAAGGGTCTATTAAAACCTATAAACTAGTGGGGGGGAGGTTCCAGGGGGGTACGAGGAAACATGGAAATTCTAAAATCCGTTTAAATTGAATTTTTCTCATTTTCAATAGCTTTTAGATTTTTGAATAGATATATTTGATACAAATTTCTAAAGGAATTTTTGAAGTTCCAAATTAAATTTTGACTTTTTGATTTTCAAAGAAAAGTCAGAGTTTTGCATATTTCGAAAAACATTTGGATCCACGTATTTTCAAAACCAGCTGTTCCGAACAAAACCAGGTTAGTTTTGAGATTCATCACTATTGCCCTATGTTTTCTTTAAAATTTACTTTGGTAAAAATATATTTGCAGATTTAGGTTGTTAATAATCGCAGAAGGTTTTGTATCTCTTTGTAAGTTTAATATCAATTGGAACAGTTGGATTATAACGCAAACTATTTTATGTCGAACAAATGTAAAAGGAGGAACTCTTTCAGATAGACCAGCCAAACCCAAGTATCATGTACAACTGTTAGATGTCTTTCTTTTCAGTATACATTATTAGAATGCAAACACAACAATCTTACTATTCTAACCAGTCAGTGTAGTACGATGTTACCCCACCCTGTGAGGTACGGAGGTTGCGCGGAAGGCCCACACGCGGCATGCATTAATACTTGCATCCTGCTTCTGCTCTTGCTTTTTGGCCATTATTTATCGATTTATTTTGGCTATTCATACCATTTATGCACCACCATCTGTCCGGATATTGGATGTTTTATGGGCACCTAGGGACACCTAGATGCATGCACTTATTGATTTATTCAATATTTTAGGGGTATATATATCATTCAAACATTAGTATGTTTTATAGTACATAGAATTTTTAGTATCTGATTGGTTTTAATAAAAGTGAGTTTTATCTATCTATTTTTGGTTGGCGGTTTATTACAACATTACCTTACTTATATCTTTACCCCAGATGTAGCAGGGTTATTATTTCCCTATACATGCCATTTGGGTGCCTCTGCAGTTATCTGAAGAGTATAGTGGGTATCTTTTGGGTTTGGGAACTTTCTGAACCATTTTTCTGTATCCTTTATATTCACCCACAGCACCACCACCTATTTAGTGTTTTTTTGGCCATTATGGGTTTTATGCTAATATGCTCCATGTAATAGACATCTATTGGAAGCAGTTTTTTTAGCATTACGGGAATTTGTTATATAAAAAACTGGTGCAATCCTCGACAGATATTATTTCAGAAAATACAGAATACTAGGTAAATTACTATGCCCCCAACACTCCATAACATCCCTAGTACAATGAGAAACAACTTCTCCTTCTTCACAGTACTATCAGAACCACTCTCCCCTTAAACCATTAAAAGAAGCAACACTCTCCTCATGCTCCCAGTACAATTAAAATTTCCCTTGCCCCCAAATAAAATAAAAAGACACTCTATCCCATTCACTCAGGGCAATTTAAACCATTCTCTTTCTCCTTTTAAGGCCATTCCCATCTTTCCCATAAATATTACAATTAAAAGCCACCCTCCCCAGTACCAGGGCTGCCATCAGGGGGGTAAAGGGGGGTACTCCAGTATGGGGCCTGGACTTGGAAGGGGCCCAGAGAGTAAGGAAAAGGCAGTAGCAAAAACATTTTTTTTACCCTCCTATCTGCAGGTATAAGTATAAGTAGAAACAGGGGGCATGTTCTTGTTTCCTGGGAGCTCCTTGTCTCTGGTGCTCGCCCCTGGTATCAGCAGTGATTTAGTCATGTTGTGGCTTTACTGTCTATGGGGCATTTTATATATCCTGGAATACTTGTACTGGACATTGGGGGCATTTTATATAACAGGTCAATGGTGTAATGGACATTGGGGACATTTTATATATACAGGTCAGTGTGTGGACTGCACATTGAGATTTTTATATTACAGTCAGGTGTGGACTGCACTTTGAGGATATTTTATATATACAGGTCAGTGTGAATGGACATTGGGGGCCTTTTATATATACAGATCAATGTGTGGACTGGACAATGGGGACTTTTTATATATATACAGGTCAGTGTGTGTAATGGACATTGGGGACATTTATATATACAGGTCATGTGTGTAATGGATATTAGGGGCATTTTATATATACAGCTCAGTGTGTGGATTGGACATTGGGGGCATTTTATATATACAGGTCAGTGTGTGTAATGGACATTGGGGGCATTTTATATATACAGGTCAGTGTGTGGACATTGGGGCATTTTATATATACAGGTCAGTGTGTGTAATGGACATTGGGGGCATTTTATATATACAGGTCAGTGTGTGTAATGGACATTGGGGGCATTTTATATATACAGGTCAGTGTGTGTAATGGACATTGGGGGCATTTATATATAACAGTACAGGTCAGTGTGTGTAATGGACATTGGGGGCATTTTATATATACAATATACTGGTCAATGTGTGGACTGGACAATGGGGGCATTTTATATATACAGGTCAGTGTGTAATGGACATTGGGGGTATTTTATATATACAGGTCAGTGTGTAATGGACATTGGGGGTATTTTATATATATAGGTGTGGACTGGACATTGGGGGAATTTTATACACAGGTCAGTGTGTGTAATGGATATTGGGGGTATTTTATATATATATAGGTTAGTGTGTGTACTGGACTTTGAGGGCATTTTATATATACAGGTCAGTTTGCGTAATGGACATTGGGGGCATTTTGTATATACAGGTCAGTGTGTTTACTGGACATTAGGGGTATGCTATATATACAGGCCAATGTGTCTGTTTAATATGTGCTCTAGTCTGTGTGTAACTTGTCTGAGTTAGTGCGTGTTTAGGCCCCCCCCAGAAATTCACCCATGATGGGATCTGGGTCTCACTCAGAACCCCTCAGTTCCAAAATCCAGATGATCCATCCACGGATAGTCCGGATTTCGTGACTTCAGAGTCCATTTTCTAGATGGTAGGAAACTCAAAAGTAGCCTACGATTGTAGTTTCGAGGATTATTGAACATTCAAGGCTATTTTCAATAATCCTCTAAAATAGCCTCGAACATTCCATAATAATTGAAAATTCGTTCCTTTTTCAGACTTTCGGATCTTCTGGATTTTCCCGAGTTCCAGGAATCCGAAAACGTAACTAAACTGGTGAGTTTCGGCCATCTCTATGTGTGACCTGGTGCATTGAGGTCTCAGACGTTGGCCTAGATAAACTATGGATTGTGGGTGTATTCCGTAAGGTCCAGGAGTTTTCTTGCCATTAAGTTAGAATCTTTCATTATAAATGTTGCTTTATCTAAATAGAAAGACGAATGAAAATTACAATGAAAAATAAATGAATCCTTGTGAATTAAATTTTTCACTTTTAAACACTACTAAGCTATTTTTAGCCAGGTGTCTGTGATTGTGATGTTTGATGTCTTAGGTAACCCAGTAAACATATGCAGGGAGATTCAATAAAAGTTGTTATTGTTTAAAATGGTGTTAATTTTGCCCCAACCAATCAGATCTCATTTAACATTTAAAAGCTAAGATCTGATTGGTTGGGGCAAAATTAACACCATTTTAAACAGTAAGAACTTTTATTGAATAACCCTGATGGTCTCTTAACACATATCAAATGTCATGACATTGAAAATCACAGGCTTTTGTATTGTATTTATCACATTTCAGTGTAAATAAAATGTTGATTATGTAAGCCCTGCTGTTCTTCCTTATTGAGTTGAAGGTAGACGATAAAGCTTAGATTTCAGCACCACCAGAAATGTTAACCAGCAGGAATTGGATATCTTGGAAATGTATCACAAAACATACCCACTGACTCCCCAGTCACTCACTGAATGAATTGAACTGCACTGCTAGTTACACACGGTTCTTTTACACAAACTTGTTTGGGGATCACGCTTCAAAGCCGTAATTCAGAGTAATGGCTTTCTTTTTTTTCCCCTTGTACAATTTTCTGAATCTATTGTTCTATCAATCTAGGTCACGATCTGTTTTTGTGAAACATCCCTCGATCAGTGGATGTTCTTGGATGACTATGTTTTCTCTTTGAATTCCCAAATTAGACACAAATTAGAAACATGGCTTTGAACACAGGACACATCTGTACCTGCCAGGATAATCAGGTTCTGGTTAGGGGTCTTGTTTGACATGCTGTTACCTTTGAACATTAAGAACGTCCCTCCTGGCCCGTCTATTTTCTTGATTGATTTCAGGCTGGTATCCAATTCGCAAAAGATTTCTGCATCTTAACACAAACTAGTAATTAAGCCACTTCAATTCTGCTTCTATGAATGAAACAACAATATGTTTATTTAGCAGAAAGTCCAGAATTGTTAGATTTTGTATGACAAAACGTATTTTGTTATTTTTTTTAGTTGTTGTTTTGATTTGATTTTGTGAATATTAAAATTTCTACTAAAGACTCTTAACTAAAAGCTGGAGTTTGGCACCTTTAGAGCAGAAGTTCAAATGTGACTTATAAAGTGCTGATTAAAATGGTTTGTTTCTTTGTCTTTCTAAGTAATTCCTAAGATTCACTAAATTGACTGAGTATTGAGTATTGAGTATTAGGAGATATCTTACTCATTGAATTCAAGTTCTTTATTCTTTCAATGTGTATAAAATCAAGAACTTGGCTGTTACCTCCCAGGATGTGACGGTAAACTGATTTATTGCGTTGAAGCATTATCCACAAAACATGTTTGTGCAAGTGGAAATCTGTGCATACAGTATACATAAAAATAGCACCCTTCACAAAAGAGATATGTAGCAGCAAATATAAAAACCTATAATATTTTAATAGAAGAACACAGATAAAAAACACATAGCCCAAATATGGGATATGGGATATGCTCCAATGAGCTTCCTCTGCAGGAGGAAGGTCATTGGAGCGATACGCGTAGCAGTGGTGATGTCATTACTTCTGGGGCGCTAGTACCCGGAACCGGACGGCTCACGTGACTTGAGTGTGAAGAGCGTGCTGGAGACAGGACAACAAGTATACCCTAGAGGAGATCCCAAGTGCTGCAGCCACGGACAGGAGTGTCTGGGGGACGGATGTGAGACATTTTTAGATCGGACATATTAGTCCCCTTTCATTACAGGTCGTGCTATATTTTTTAGGAGGGGCATCCTATAAGACTGACGTGATCTACCAGTTTTATTCCCCATAATTGAAATTTTTTGGGACATACAGTTTTTTAAAAATTCAGCTGGCCAGCGGTGATTGTGGGTTCCATGTGGGAATTTTTTATGTCTTGGGGCTATGTGTTTTTTATCCATGTTCTTTTATTAAAATAGGTTTTTATATTTGCTGCTACATATCTCTTTAGGGAAGGGTGCTATTTTTATGTTTATTTGTGAGGTATTAGAAGGGTTTTTGGACCCTTTCTCTCCCTTTTCCCCTGGGAGGGACACCTAGTAACACCTGCACCTCCCGGTCCATAGACTGTATCTATTTTTACATATTCTGCATCTAAAGTAGTATCAGGTATTCAAACATTTATTTAAAAAATGAGTTGTTCTGATAAGCTCTGCAAATCCAAATATAAAAGATATATATATCTCTTCCGATTGGAGAAAACTACAAGGTTTGCTAAATTTTGCTAAACATAAGGGTTGACCTTTATTTTTTTTCATTTCGCTGGCAAAACCAAAATTCTGTCTCAAATTTCAGTGACAAAATCTGAATGTTAAAAGCGGAAGTGTCACAGTGGAATTCCGGTGTCCGTGACAATAATTTGTCAGTTTTGAGATGAAATTTCAGCAGTAGTTTTGATGTCAAAATGTTGTTAATGTTGTTATAAAAAAAAAAAAAAACAGCTACCCAAAAACAGATTCAGGGTTTACAGCCCACCTCTAGATGTCACCTTTGCTATAAATGGGGAATTGGAAAAACAGAAACTCACATAAAACTACAGAGCAGGTCCACAAGTGCAGAGGCTGATAATGTGTGAAAGTTAACAATACTAACTGCAGAGTTCTAGACTTTCTTTGGCATCAACCCTGGCACAAAAACTGTGCACCAGGAGCTTCATGGAATGGGATGCCATGTCATGTAGGTGTAAAGGCCAGATGCTCTAATACGTTATAGCTTAAGCAACAGAAAGCCCAACAGATATTTTCATTCTGACACCTTCCTACCAATCAGATAGTTCCTTTTTGACTATAGTAGAAAAGCAGAAGATGTGTTAAAACAGGAGACTGGAAAATGACCTTACAGCCCAACCCTATATAAAAGTTACTCCTAGTAAGGTAACCCCTTACTCCTCACCTACTACCTTGTTTCTGACTATTCTTCACCTAACTGCAAAGTTTGAGTCGCTCAATAAATCACCATACTGTAATTCACCAGGAAGGTTTGGAAATTTCTTGTTGCCTTGTTGTGATTTACGTGTTGTGGAGCATAGTCCCATGAGAAAGCACCCTTGCTAACTTCAAACAGATGTGTGCAGTGGAGTACAGACAAAGATTATTGTAAAGTGAGGATCTCTAGAAAGAGCACCATGGAACCCGTTTAAAACCCATGCCACCCCAATATTATTTCCGGGTAGCATGGGTTTTGCACTAGTTTGGACGATACTGTCTGGTATTACATCCATCCCATGTGTTTTAGGATAAACTTTTCCTTTAAGTCAACATGATGTTTTTGATATTTTCCAATTCTGAAGCAATGATGATGGATTTTTAAAATATTCTTACTTACAGCTTAGAAATAAATTCTTACAATTTGTAGTCATCAATAAAACCTCTAGAATAAGCTTTATACGGGATCTGAGTATGATCAACAACATTTTTCAGATCGAGGTTAAAAAGCTACAAATTCCCATGTTCTAGATACATTCATTGAGTGCCAGATGCATTTTTTGTGAAAGGTGTTCTGGCTATAAATGTTCTTGGTAGTATTACATGAAAGGAACTAATGGGCTTTTGAGAATTTAGATTTAGCAAAACAGCTTTCTATAAATTCCTATCATTTTCTCATTTGAGAAGAAATAAAATATGTACTAGTTAGAGATTCATTGTTACAGAACATTTTAGATGTTTGAATGAACATTTTTGTTTTTTCTCTGACATTTATATTTCAACAGTGTCAGACAAGAACAATAATATGAATAGAGAAAAATAAATAAATCTTACAGACTGGGCAAGAAGCATGGTGTTGCATGGGAAGTTGTATTACAGTATTTTTGTATTGTATTGTATTACGTATTGTATTACAGTATCTACACACCGCATGTGCTTATTCCCTACAGAGGACTTTATCACTGGCATTTTAATGGCTCTTATTGGTAATTTCGTTGCAGTAAAGAAACGTGTGTCCAGCATCTCTTGGCCATGATACAATTTACTGATGGGTGAACTCTCTATATCAGCAATTGGTCATTCAAAGAATTAATAAAACACCCATTGATTTTTCAAGCAATTTGATCAAATTGGTTAAATCAATAAAAATAACTAACCCATTTTTGGCATACTTTATACCAGTGCTGCCCACAAGCAGCCTACTCACAATTTTTTGGCCATGCAAGTGGCTTGCCCATGGTTTTTTTCAGCCTGTGCAGACCCATAGGAAGGAACTCTTCAGTGTCCCAGGCTACACCAGTGTCCCAGACACTGCATGGCTCAGTATATACAGCTATTCTTTTTCATTTAGTAGCATTGTATTCTCTGAACTACACTAACTGATATTTATAATTTATAGACCTAATTATGAAAAAAAAACTCTTACTTTACAGGAAGTAGGATTACTTGCTCCTACCTCCCTAGAACATTAAACATATTTTTTGAAAAATTTGTTTTGGCGGTAGAGTATACTGTAGATCTCCTTTCAATGTAACAAAGTCTCTTTATAGGTTTCATTGTTTGTGATTTTCTGTATCAGTTGTGTTTTGCGAGTTTGTGCATGCAACTTTGTTTTATATGCAAATCGCAGGGGATAAAAAAATTGAGATTCGCACATTCGTTTCTGTTTTCGTAACGCATGTGATCGCCATTTTTAGCGCAAACAATGCGCAAACAAAACGTGCGACAATGGGCACAATCACACATGCTTGCATACGCGATTCCTGTGCATTCCAGTGTGGCCTTGCCATTAGTCAGTAACAGGACAATCTAAATGTGTTTTTTTTTTTTATCCCCCCACACCCCAAATCAAATCTGCATTATACATTAAGGCAACCTAGGCAGCTGCCTAGGGCCCAGTAAACATCAGGGGCCCCAATACAAGAACAAGGAGGCCCAAATATCCGCCCTGCCCGTGGCCCAATTTAATCTTATTTGATCTCTGCCACATACTGCAACTCTTACACTGCTGTAAAATGTTCCATGTTAAGTCATGGTGTTAAGGCATGGTGCAAGGGGGGGATAAACTATCTAACCATTAAATGCTATCATGTTCATTACTACCGTAGTTGAAGCCCCCTAGTGTGCTAGGCAAGGGGAGTTTAATTATTAGATTTTCTTTACACATCTTGTATTATTTAATTCAGTGATGTCCATTTTTATTTATTGTAAATACAAATATTTATTAAAACTCCTAAATACAGTTAAATAGAGCCCTATGGGTTAAATGAGAAGCTAAGGGGAATTTTACGATGTTATTATATTTAATATCTTAATGTAAATTTTCTGAATCTTAAAAACAAGAAGAATGTTGGAACTAAATCTTTTCCAACTACTTAATGGTGACAAGACTTCTCCCTGCAATTGCATTATGCAAATCGCCATAAGAATATGCAGTTTAAAGTGGGTTCATGTTGTTAGCAGAGCGCCATGGCTGGGAATTTATTGAATTTATTAAGATTAAAATGAGATTACCAATATGAGGATACACTGTAGTCAACACCAATACCAGTGATTATTTGGAAGGTGACCTTTGTTTAATGTCTATGGATTCTTATCTCCTGCAAATCTGGTCTGAGACATTAACAAAGGTTTTTTCTCTACCAGTTTGCTAGATAATCTGCATTCTACCTTCACTATTGAGGGAAGTTAAATACATTTTCTCTGACAAAGCACGAAACTTATTTTCCAGTTTTCTGATCGAGTGGTTTATTGGAAAAAATAAAAATCCCATCTTCAATTCCCAACTGCCCTCAGATTTCTAGGGGAAATCTGCGGATAGATCGTAGCCTTAACGTAGGGAACTTTGAGTGGTTCTTCCTATCGTTGCACTTGAATGGAAATCCGATCTGAAGAACATCTGAACCCAATTAAACTACAGTTACTGCCCCCTCTCCTAGCTTGTTGAGCTTCAGACATGCTCAGTGTGATTAACCTATGAAAAAAGAGAACTCCAGCTACCTTTATTAAAGGAAGGGGAGGAGTAAAATGAAAAATACATTTATTGTGTTCAAATACATACAGTATTTGAATTATGTTTATAATGAAATAATCATGAATACATTATATATGTACATAAATTAACAAGTAATACATCACTTAACTCTGCAGTGTCTAACCTTTAAGTCAGGGGGGAATTTGTTTTAGGGGGAACTTCTCCTTTATATAAAAGAAATGAAAAAAAACAACAACAAAAAGGATATAAAAAAAAAAAGAAAATTAATAATCTGACCAAAAAAATTAAATAAACCGAATTTCATATTTACTGTAAAATTATATCATTATAACTTTTGACCTATGTAGACCATCATACATTTATTTAGCATATAAACAAAATATGTATTAGAATATAAAAATAACAATATAATCTAACCTTTTTAACATCTTAACCATATTTTCATCAGATAATAGAAATGTATTGTACGTTTGCATGAAGATAAGGATTATGGGACTTCTGTCATGGACAGAATTAAGTTTACCAGTTTGCTCAGTGCTCTGCCCCATGGCAGAGACAGCTCATTCACAAAAAGGCCATAGACAAAGCCCCAAATCATCAAATCCCATCGGATTTGATGTCATTTTCTGATTATCAGTTTTGTGTATGGCCTAAAAATGACTAAACCCACTGTACTCAATTTCACAGCCCAGCAATCACAGCTAGAATTAAATTACTTGTGAAGTGAGGGAAAGACAAACTGACCAAGAGATTTGGATTAAGGCAGGAGTTAAAGGGCATGTCCACCCCCAAAACTATAATCCCCCCAACTACTGGCCCCACCATGTAGTGTAGTTTAATCCTTACCTCACATCCCAACTCCATCTGGTTCTCCTGTAGCCCCCCCCCAAAGTTCCAAAAACTGACCACCAGGAGGCTAGCAGGTCCATATAGGACACTGCCTGCTACCTGGCCTCCCGGAGATTCCTGCCATGCGTGCTGCAGCCCTTCTCCCCCCTCCCTCCCCCTCCTCTCCCTCCCTCTCCCTCCCATTCTGCTATCCCTCCCCCTAGCGTTAAACCCCTTCGCTATCCCTTCCCCTATGTCCCCCAGCCCCAACCGATACTTTTTATTTTTAAAAAGCTCCCCAAGTGTTTACTTACCTCTCGCTTTCCTACGCGCGAAGTGAGCTGAGCTGCCGCTCAGCCAATCACAGACGCGGCTGCCGGTCCCGCCCTCTGCTTGATTTCCTCACAAGCAGAGGGCCGGGAGCGCGGCGCAGGAAAGAAGGGAAGGTAAGTAGAGTTTGGGGGGCTTTCTAAAAAAAAAATGTATGCGGTTGGGGCTGGGAGCCCAGGGGGGATCACATATTAATTGTTTATTTTAGGGTGGACATAGCCTTTAAGCCAAAAACCTGATTTATTAATTTTTTTTTTGGGGGGGGGGGGGGTTCCAACTTCTATGTATTGTGTCAAAAAAACCCACTATTGGGTCCAATGGGGACATACCACATGGCAGTAAAATACTGGGAAATATTGGTATTTTGCACCATGGTTGGTAGGATATTGTTGGTGGCCTTGTCTTTACGATATACAGTAAGTAGGATTTTAGAATGCCATTGTCCTTCCTGATAGAGATGTCCAGAAAATTTACTTCATAAACATCAGAAAGAGTGGTAAGTTTGATGTTCAAGTTATTTGTATTCAACGCTAGTAATAATTCCTGCAATTGTTCTTCGGGGCCGTCCCAAAGGATGAATAAGTCATCAATATAATGGGCCCAAAGAGAGATGAATTCATGAAAGCATGAGAACTGATCGCCAAAGACCACCACCACCTCCCACCAACCTAGGAACAAATTTACATACGTGGGGGCGCAAGCCGTCCCCATGGCGGTGCCTCTAACTTGAATATAATACGAATTATTGAAAAGAAAAAAGTTATAAGAAAGAAAGGATTGCAATAATGTCAGGTAGAAGTGTTTCTGGTTGTCGTTGACCCCTTCTTTATCCAAAAAATATTTGACTGCATTAAGACCCAAATCAAGCTGTATAGACGTATATAAGGACTACAAAATGGCAGTGACTAATATGGTTTGATTGTTGACAGGTAATGAATATATCCATTGTGTCCCTGGTGTAAGAATTGAGATTGGTAACAAAATATCTCAATTTGTAATCCAGGAAGTTGCTTGCTTTTTCTGTCAAATTGTCACTGCCTGTGATGATGGGTCTACCAGGAGGGATGGTCTTATTTTTATGTATTTTTGGAAGGAGGTATAAGGATGTACATGGGGTTTTCATGGTTAAAAACTGAAATTCTTTATCAGTTATGACATTCAAATCGCTACCATCAGTAATTAATGCATGATATTCCTTTAGAAAGGCTACTGTGGCATTAGATGTAAGTTTCTGATAAGTTGATTTATCAGACAGTTGGCATCTGATTTCCAACTTGTACATTCCAATGGGCCATATTAACACATCATCCCATTCTGGGATCTCACTGCGATCCTTTGTAAATGGGATAGATTTGGTGCTTGGGGATTGTGTTTTGATGTGATAATTGTTTCGCACACTGTGTTAAAAAAAAGTTTGGATGGTCGGAAATAGGGAAAGATCCGGCATATATTTAGATTTAAGTTTAATAATTCTCTTTTGAAGATCTTTGTTCCCACTCTCAGAACTATTTTCTGGCTCTATTATAGGACTTATTGCAAGTTCATTACTGTGAGATACTTCGTATTGTTCCATAAGTGTTTGCAGATTGGAACTACAGAATTGGAGGGATAATTAGTGTTGTCAGTACCGAATTTAACATTGCAAACCAGTTTGCGGTAAAAGAGAGCTAGATCTTTAATAATCTCAAAATAGTCTGGTGTATGGGAAGGAGAGAAAGATTGACCTAATTTTAATACTTTTTCATGATTGTTATGTAACACATGTTTTGACAAGTTGATAATCTGTAATTGGTCTGTTAATTTCTCCTTTGATTCCTTTTCTCCCTGTATCCCCATGTATTTCAATTTCTCAGGTTTCTCTTTAATCAATTTTCAATAGTTTTGTGGAATCCCAACAGGTAAGTTAAGAGGTGCGCCCCCTGAGGCCTGTGCCACATCAGGTAAGTATCAATCCAATATAAAGTTGCAGGGAGGCACACTCAGATAAGAATTTTTAACAAAGTTCCATCCGGGGTTGGACCCCCCGAAACGTTGTGTACCTGACTTGTATGTTGAACACTTAATAAATGGAACTTTGTTAAAAATTCTTATCTGTGTGTGCCTCCCTGCAAATTAATATTGGATTTCTCTTTAATCACTATACTTACCTTGTTGTTTAGATGCAGATATACCCCTATCACATATATGTATGGGGACTGCCCAGCATCTACTTGTCAATAATTGCCCACTTATTGAGCTATCTGATTAATGACATAATCTCATGACCAGCAGTGCAATGCAAATTTATTGCTTATGTATCTTTGAGACTATTTTCTGTATTATTACCATAGGGAGTTACTGTGCCCACTATAGTTCTCTTCAATCCATTTTTGTAATACTTCCCCACGCATGTATACCCTGACAATATAGCTGCCACATCAGCACACTTTTGAGAGGTTAATACTGTCAATTCGTGGACATTCACGTGAAGTCAGCGGGTCTGCAACCTTATCCCGACATCAGCATTCGGCTGTCATATCAGGACTGTCACTAACGATACACTACTGTTACTGGGGCTCTGCCGGCGGACACACACAGGACTGCGCATAAGTGAGCATTCTTGCTCCGATCTCTGGCACCACACAGGGGGCGATTTGCCCATTGCCTGCATAGATCTGAATTTTAACTATTAGAGACACCTATACCGGCTATTTTCTCCTCTACATTTGTAGCTGCCGGCTGTATGTGGATCAGCATTTATGGGGCTAATTCTCCCTCCGGAGTGGGAGGGGGGTGAAGTGGGGAGGTGTGTCACCTCCCATTACTGTGATTGGTTAATGGCATAACCAATCAACTTTGAGACAGGACGCCTTACACTAATAAAAGGCACCAGAACACAGAGGCCCCTCACCTTTGAGTAAGTCCTAGCAAGAGGAAAAAACGCGTCAGGGGAATTTGTATTTTGTGTACATTTTAGACATAGGGACTGGATGGCAGCCGATTACAACACCTGATCCTCCTCCTGAGATAGTATCAGGAGGGGGGTGTAATAAAGGTGTTTGGCTTGCCTTCAGCATTTTTGAAATGACCCCATGCTGTGTCTGTATAGACTTTCAGTCTCTATGTATATTTTTTAGCTACTGTGTGTTGTACCACTACTTAGATTAGGGTCCTAGTCTAGGGATTGTATTTAATGGACTAGGTAGTAGCACAGAGTGCTTCTAGGGGTGCCCTTTAGATTTATAGGGTTATCTATGGGTGGAGAGACTTCTCCCATCCCTGCTTTAGAGTTCTAGGACTAGTATACATTAATACCTGATAGTCCTTGCTCATATCTATTACGTTTTTATACCCTATATTGTGGTACACCCCATATATTTTTTACTAGTGCGATTTTGTGTGTTGTGTAAATTTTTAATGTATATCTAATAAATTATTATGTTTTAATCTATTTTTACCTCAGTGTACCTGTTGTGGGTGGGGCAATATATATAGGGGATACTTTCTCTCTTTTTCTGCTTAAATTGTGGATCTCATTATCCCCATTTGTCCCTCCCTTTATCACCTTCTGGAGGATTGTGCATCACACTCTTTCTTTGTTGTGACTTCATGGAAAGTCAGGTCTAGAGATGAAAGGAACCAGCAAGTTTCGTGGCGACAGCAGTTATGCAGAACCAATTGAATTTCCAAAAAGCTGATTTAAACCCAATTGAATCTGAATTTCTTTGCATTCATGAAAAGAACTTTCGAATAGAAATTTTAAGTTTTCAAATGCAATTTTACATCAAATCTTAACATTTTCGATTTTCTAATATAGGTTTTGGATTATTTTTTTTAAAAAAAGTCCTGACTTTTGAAATCCACACTCTCCTTGCAATCAATATCTGTGCTTTCATCTGCCTACCTTAAAGTGAGAGAAATAAATGTCTTTACAGGCTTGTGGCTAGCTTTAATAACAGTAAAGAAGTTTGAGGTGGAGCTTATGATTCAACTGTGATGCTCTGTCCCAATAGTTGGTTACAAGTGAGCATGCTCAAGCCAGAGGCTTACTGTGTAAGCAGAAAGCACCACCCTTTATACTTCTGTAAGATTGAATCATGCTAGAAGCATGATCTTGGAGTAGTTTTAAAGATAGTAGTGTGCCCCTTTAAGCAGAGGACACTTGTAGGGACTAACCCCAGTTCCCCTTTAAGAAATGTTAAATAAATAATATTTATAATTTTTATAATATGCAAATTCTCTTTTTTAACCTCATTGTCTGATTGCTCTACACACAACCCAAATATTTCACATTCCACTGGCCGATTTGATTTAAAATCTCTTCATTAAATGATTCACTGGAGCCAAAATAGAAATTCAGTTTATTAAGGAATATGCTGTCTGGAACTGTAATGTGTTATTTTTCATTCCTAAGAGAAGTTTTAACTTTCTTCAAACACATTCCCTTTCATTATTTTTCTGTCATTCAGGTTCTGAAAGTACATTCTAAAAGACATGTATACATCACCATTAATATGCACTTCACTGTCTGGAATGAAATCTCGCTGTCTTCAACTTTTTCATGGATATGAAAATTATGTTTTTTTTTTCTTCAAGAACATGTCTAATCTTTAAAATTGCCAATCTTTTTCTATACTTCCCCCCATGATTTTATTTGATCCTTCTTTGGAATTTGTCTTTATCTACTCTATCACATGCACACACTCGCCTAAAGTATGTCAGTAATGAGAGGAGTGTCAGTGACACAGAGTAAGTAGGAGACAGAAAATAGTCAGTTACTATAAAAGTAAAGTGTCCCTTTCAAATTTTTGGAGTTACCGGTATATATGGTTTAGTTTGACATAAACCTGTAAATGGAATAAATATTCATCTGCTAGTGATTATGATTTATTTTTTCACATATGAATTTTCTTTGCATTTTGATAAGAGGCGTCTCTACCTTTGTTAATTGAATATCTTTAGAAGCCCCCACAATCCTTAGAAAATCTAAGGATTTCTATTCTATTTTTGATTGCTCTTCATTACTTTTGTATTTGTGCATGTTGAGCACTGTTCAAGTGATTATGTCTTATTATAACAATGCGTGGGTGTTCTTGATTACACACTTAACGTGATTTAGGAGACTAGTGAGTATTAATAAAGAACATTATAATGTAAGAGCACTAGATACTGTACTACTACACATTTCTGTTCCTATGTTGTATGCATTTAGTATTGGAATCCTCCAGAGTCCTTCATATAGCGATAGTTATTTTGCTGTGCACCAAGATTATATCTGACATGCTTATTATTAAAGGAGAACTAAACCCATTTTTACACTCCAGAATCTGAACATTTCCCCTCTAAAAACACAATAAACTGTAAAATAGCAATACAGTAAATAGCATTAAATGAGCATGTGTAAAGAACATAATGGTCAGTGACCACACTGTGCGATACCATAACACTGGGAAATAAAACACAAACCTCATGTTAGAAAGTTAAATTTAACCATATCAAAATGAGAAGTGAGACCCAAATTACTGCTTTTATAACAAGGAGATATACCTTCTAATTCAATGTTGTTCTGAGGCTTCAGTTGTTCTTTAAGTGTAAGCAAAGAGTTCTGGGAACCTCACTATTTTATCCATTTGCTGCAGGGAGCATACTACAGGAGCAGTGCCTTGTGGGAATCCCATCAGATTATATCCACACAGCAAGATAATGTGGTCACTATAAGGGCTCTGACATACAGTGGCTTATTTAATAAGAGGTTCCCATGTTCTTAACATGCAGAAACCAATCCGATGTAGAGATGAGCAAAACGGACTTTACAACATCGGTTTCGCAGAATTTATTGACGTTCCAAAAATCTGAAAATACAATTCGAACCAATTTGATTCAGAATTTTTTGAATTTTCCAATTTTTAAATATTTAATAGAAATAATAGGGCATGTCCACCCTTAAAACAAAAAATCGGTGACTTGTCAGTTATCTGCCCACAACCCCAAATGTAATTTTTACCAGTTTATTACATGTATTTGTCACCAGATATTTAATAAGTTCTCTTTGCTTCTAGCAATGGTATCTGCCTATTCCCTCCGCTCAATCACAGCCTTGATTGACAGCATGGAGGGAAGAGACAGATTACTCTGCAAGAATACAGGCAAAAATGATCCTTAAATATCTGATTAGTAATGTATTTAATAAAGGGCTGAATATATGAGTTGGGTTTGGGGGCAGTTTTGCAAGTGACATTTTTTTTGTTTTAAGGGTGGACATGGCCCTTTAAATTTTCTCATGCAATTTTTCTATCTTATTTTGTGATTTTTTTTTTTGAAACTTTCTTTTTTCAAAACATAATGCTCAAAATGTAGTAAATTGACATTACATTTAAAAACTAAACTCAAAACAAGAACAGTGACAATTAAATGTACCTGTAAAGTTTTACTGAACCTACCACTATAGTTGTAATTTCTCCTCCAGCTGCTTATTTGTTCTGTGTTTCCTCCGGGCTGTCCCGTCCAGTGTTCATTTCACCTATCGGTTTCTTGTGACCCTCCCTAATTTTCCTTCAAACCCCTCCCTTCCCCATTCTGTTTGTAGCTGAATCAACCCCCCCAGTACATTAATTAGATTAGACCATAGAGACTTAGAGTTAGAATGCTAATTCACTGCTGTGTGGGTGCGTATATAGAGGGATGCCATATATAAACAGTTATGCACACAGTTGATGAGAGGGGGCCAAGGGGCTCCAAATGTAATCAAACTTTGACATTCTATTGTTCCACAACAAGTGGGATACGCCCACGAAACGCGTCAGGCAGGTGGAATAGTATCATGTCTCCTTGCTTTTAAAAGATGTGAATAAATGCGGATACCCATCAGTCTGTTCAGAAAAGCCATCTTTGTTGGGGGAATAGTGGATTTCCAGACCTCAGGTATCTCGCATCTTACAGCTATTAAGTATTTTCTATTATTCAATTTTAGATTTTTGCAATTAAAAGTTCCAGGTTTTCAAAATGTGAAAAATCCAATCCACGGGTTTTTGAAACCTTCAGTTGTAAACCAAAACCACATTTCTTTAGAAACTGAGACTCATCACTAATCAGATGGTATAAAAAGTTTTAACTTTAGTAGGCCAGTGAAAAGGTAACATCTGATTGGTTGAGGCAAATTAACAGCTCTGCCAAATTTTTGCACCTTTCATTAAATAAGTGTTTTTCTCAATCGATACCAATTAGTGATAACACTCAGGTGACACAGAACTAATTAGAGTTAGCGAAAAATAGGCCTATTAATGTAGCAATAAATATCCTTTTTCCTATACAAAACATGAATATCCAAAATTCTTAAATCCGGTCCATACAAACATTTGGGACTGGCTTACTTTTATATACAGGTGGTCCCGGTGCCTCTGCCCCGGACCCTTCGCTATACCCTCCGCTTATTTGGAAATGAAGACACTACGCCATTTGGTAGATCTTAGCTAGTCATAATGTGAACCAAAAAACGACTCACACCTGGGTGGTCCAGGTGCAGCCTGCTCCGGACCCTTCGCTTGTCCGTTTAACAACCGTGAAACTCCACTCTCCATAGGTATCAGCGCACACTGGTGTTCACAAATCACACTGGTAATGATGGTATGTTATAAAGAATACATTACGTTATTGAAGCCATAGCAGGATTAGACAGGACTCCCCACCTGACGTGTTTCGGACCAACGATTGTTTCTCAATCGCACCAACATATCACACACCTTACGCTGCCACAAACTGCCAGGCACTATCAGGGAGATTCAATAAAAGTTCTTATCGTTTAAAATGGTGCTAATTTTGCCCCAACCAATCAGATCTTATTTAACATTTCAAAGCTAACATCTGATTGGTTGGGGCAAAATTAGCACCATTTTAAACGATAAGAACTTTTATTGAATAACCCTGTATCTGTTTACAAACTGTGATTGGTGTAGTGAAAAGGATTAGTGTTAAGTTCTACAAACTTTATTAATGCCATGTATTGGAGTTTCAGTCACACTTTTTTGGGGGATCAAAAATGTCCTATAAAATTGTAACTTGTGACGGGTCATTGGCACCATTAATTCAAATATATCACGCTATGAAGTGATTGGCCAAATGAAATGTGCAGATCTACTGCACATTTTCTGGCAATCTTAATGCGTTGTAGTGTGAGAAGTTTTGTTACTACAACACAATATGTTATACCCTAAAACCAAGGGTAAGAATTGTTATCAATACAACGAGAATCTGCAAGTATCTGTAAATCCAGTACATTATATAAATGTATAGTGCTAAGTATTAATAGTGGAATCACTGACTACTGCCAATTACAGCTTATCACAGAGATGATGGCTTAGTGGCAACATTCCTATTGCACATGCTCAAGCTTATAAAAGGCTCATTGAGAAGAGGGGGGAGGCAGACACCTTTGCCAGAAAGGAATAGAACTTATCATTTGGTTACAAATACATGTACTGTAAACTGATAAAAATAGAAGTTGGGGTTGTAGTCACCAGTTGTGGACATGACCCTTTAAAGGGACAGTAACCCCCCATTCTTTTTAAACTAAAGAATTAAACAATATAAAATACAGCTCTTGTGTTTAACAGCATTATAACATGAATGTTAATATTAATTTGTTTCCATATGGAACTAATTTGTATGTTTTTTAATGTGATGGATTTTTGTACATTACAGTGACAGTTTCTATATAGCACCTTTTATACAGCTGAGGTACGTAATGATAAAGAAAAGATTTTTATGCAGTATGGGAAATGATCACGATAATTAAATGAATAATAGACTCCATTATCGTCTGGAAATCAATGCACTGCTACATGAAGGGCAAACAGGAAAATCATAAATGGTGTTGGTACAACATGTTATTAAAGGGTATGTCCACCCTTCAAAAAAATTTTTCACCAAACATTCCCCCTGTCCCCCCAGCCCCAACCGCTATGTTAGTAATATCAGAAAATGCCCAAAACTTTAGTTACCTTCCCTCTTTCCTCCGCCGCACTGCCAGGCCCTCTGCTTGCGAGAAAATGCAAGCAGAGGGGCAGGACTGGCAGTTGCGTCTGTGATTGGCTGAGCGGCAGCCAAGTCTGAACGCGGCTGCCGGAAGTTCAGTGCGGCGGAGGCAAGAGGGAAGGTAAGTAATGTTTTAGGCATTTTCTGATAATACTAACATAGCGGTTGGGGCTGGGGGGACAGGGGGAATGTTTGGTGAAAAGGTTTTTATGGTAGGGGGAGGGAATCCTAATCAGGAGGAGAGGAGGGGGAGAGGGAAAGGCTGCACCATGCCAACTTCTCCTGACCATGTGAGGCAAGTCCTATATGGACTCTGCTATCCTCCTGGTGGGCAGTTTTTGGGACTTTGGGGGGGGGACTAAAGGAGAACCATATGGAGCTGGGATGTGAGGTAAGGATTAACTACACTACCACATTGGGGCCAGTAGTGGGGGTATTATAGTTTTGGGGGTGGACATGCCCTTTAAGGGGGAATTTTAGTCATGCAATAACTGACTGCTTTCTGGCAGTAACTGCTCCTCTTTCTCTTTTATTAACATATGTTCTCCAATGTCTGAGACATAAGAGTTGTCAGTGACAATGACTGTGGGAGGAGCCAGTTAAAAAGGCAGTTTAAGGACAATTATACTCACCTCCCCCTTGCTCCTCTTCTCCCTTCTCTTAGTAGTACCAAGGGTAAGTGTCTAAAACACTTACAGGGTTATTCAATAAAAGTTCTTAGCGTTACTAATGTTGCTAATTTTGCCCCAATCAATCAGATGTTAGCTTTCAAATGTTAAATAAGATTTTGGGGCAAAATTAGCACCATTTTTAATGATAAGAAACTTTATTAAATCTCCCTGTAAGTCCTCACCTCTGAGTACACTGGAACAAACAAGAGTAAGTGCACTCTAACCCAACAGATGGGTGCAGACACCTCAAAAGTCCTCCCTTAGGAACCACAATTTTAGGCAAAGACGAAACCGAGGGTCACACTCCAAGTAAAATAGCTTACTTTATTGGAAACCACACATATCACAACGTTTCAGGGTTACATGCCCCCTTCTTAAGGTGATGCTAGTGCAACAGTGTTCAGGGAATAAATAAACTAACCCCATTTGGAGTCCAACCCCAAAAGGTTCCCATTGCAGCCAGAGAAAATGGTGCAAATTACACAATCACAAATATAAGTACCAATGGATATAAATAAAAGTGCTAATACAATATAGATTTAAACATACAACATATTTGTCTATAAGATCATTTTAAACAATAAATACCATTTGTAAGAAGTGAATTAAAAGTTAATAATAGTGTTACATATAATAAAATCTCAATTTTTATATATAACATACAGTGTCCCTGTTCTTTTCTAAAGAATAACATATGATAACGTGCATAAGTCTGTAATAAAATAGATTTAAAAAATAGTTTGATTATCTTTAAGAACCATCAAATTTATTTATTTCAGTACTTTATCTAACAGCCGAACTTGCTTAGAATAAGTTTCCCTCTTCCTTCTGGTCCTCTTCTACAGTCCCTGATGTAGCCAATGGGAAGACTGGCTGCATTGCCAGTGGGGAGGAACGGAACTGAGCACCAAGGGAGACTTTGAGTAAGGCTGGGAATCCATGGCAGATTCTTCATCCCAACCAAACAATTTTTCCATAAATCGGTCAGTCAGGGGTGATCAGTAGAGATGGACTAGAACTCAAACCCGAGTTCGAGCCGAACTATTCGAACGAATTCGGACTTCTTGAAATATCCCGGACCCGGATTTTTGATATTTTCGGACTTTTGATAAATATCGAATGTTCGACCGTTCGAATGTGCAAGTAAAATGCCTATTATACCTATACACGAGCATCGAATCCGCGAGTAAAGGGTCCATTAAAACCTATACGCGAGCATTGAATCCGTGAGTAAAATGTCCATGGTATCTAGGCGAAAATATCGAATCCGCAAGTTAAGTGTCCATTAAAGCCTATACACGAGCATCAAATCCGCTAGTAAAATGTACATGATACCTAGGCGCGAACAAACTCTCGAGTGAGAGTAAAATAGATTTTTCTAATGTCCTGGATATTGTAACATGTTTCCCAGACCATTTCCCTGTTCCCCAGACCATTTCCCAGGTCCCACAGCCATTTACATTAAGTTACCATTGATATTTTAATTGTATTTCATTAGAACTTTTCGAACTATGTACTCCCATTGACTTTAATGGGTTCGTTTTCGAACTTTCAAACTTTCCATATAGTTCGAAAGTTCGAAAACGGACCGAACTTTCAAAAGTTCGGCCATCTCTAGTGATCAGACATGTCAGAAAATCACTGTCTACTGTGCATTCTCCTATGGACCGCACAATCAGGGGTGATGACAATGATTTGTCCCGGCCGGCCGATCACTAGCAGGGAACGATCGGTAGAGACATAAAAATCTGCCTGTGTGTGCCCAGCCTAAGTAAAACAGCTGTTAGGTAACGTATCCACGGTGAGGACTTAGCGATTTAGGTCATCACCCTGGGTACTATGCAACTATGGAACAGGGAAAAGGCAAGTATAATTGTCTTTTAATGCACTAGGAAAATTCTGATTTAAGAGACAAGGAAGAACTTTCAAAGTTCCAAAGATTGTGTAAAAGAAAAGACAAACACCCACTAGTGAAACAGCTGATAAAGCGACTTCCTTACATTGGCTTCAGTTTTAACTTTCTGCTATTTTCAAGTTCGAATTTGATTAATGTCCCTATTACACAGAACAGCCAGACATTTCCTCTGATGTTATCTCCATATCATTCTCGAAATGAGAATGCAACTGATTATCTGGGTTTATTTTGTCTGTTTTCTACTGTATTTTGTCTACTGCCACAAAGTTTCCTTTTGTTGTTATTGTTCTAAACGATTGTGGAGTATTTTAGTTTGTACTTTAAAGTGTATATCGGAAGGTTACAATTAAAGGATCATTTCGACAATATCTTCATTTCTAAGCAATGTTTATTACATATATATTTCCTTATATGTAGTGGTGCACACGGGACCCAATAGAGATGGGCGAATTTCCTAAATCTCGTTCCGATTTCGGATTTGAACTTCCGGAAATATCTGTAAAATCCGAGAATTGTGCCCATTAAAAGCAATATACAGAATACAATAAATAAGTCAGTGTTTTTAGCCTCATTACCCAAAATCCAATGCTCCCATACTGAGGTATAGTTACTTTTATTTTAGATGATCCCTTGCTGGAAGTCCTGCCTCCTGCCTTCTTTCTGGTATGTACTGTCAGTCATGGCTGCAATGATGATGTCATGGCCAATGCTTGACAGTCCACACCTGGAAGAGCCGGTTACAAGGGCGCTATGAGGTTAAATACCATTGGTTGAAACTACTGACAAAATTTAGACGTGGAATTTCCAGAATTTAAATTTAATGATTTTAATGCCGATTTTTGGTTTTGAAGGTTGAAATTCTGTAAGAAAACGTATACAATTTTTTGCAAACCTGATGGAAACCACAACAAGTTTCATCCCTTGTTCCCACATATATTTTTGTTTAAGGAGAACTAAAGTTACATTTTTTAAAACCTATTGAAAGTTTTTCTCCCCAGAACACCTACACATTGTAAGATTCTTCTCTAGCAAGTTGCATTTGTACATGTGAGAAATAGATTTCGTAATGCTTCCATGTTGTTGCCAGTACAACCCACATCCCATGAAGTCACCAAAGAACCATATCCCCGGGCCCTAGGCACTTGATGCCCGGATGCCATGGGGGCCGTCCAGGGGCCTGATATGTCACATCACAATCCGCCTCTGCCTTTCCTTTATCTGATTCTGACCTTTAAATTACAATCCAATCAGGATGACATGACAAAAGCACATCAGTCATTGGTTGGTACGTACTGATCAGCTGTACACACTGCATGGCCCCCGGCGCACTGCTCACCAGACACTGCTACTGCGCCTGCGTGCGTGGACACGTAAGTGCATACACGGCTGATTTTTACCCTCTGCCTGTATCCTGCCTTGTATGGGGCGTAGTCTGTGCAGGAGTAGTGACTATCTGCAGTGTCTGACAGTGCTAACCTTACCTTCTTTACCCACCCCACCCCAATCTGCTTGAGTTGACAGCCCTGACATCCAGGTAATAAAAAATAGTTGTGTGCCGATGGCATGGGGAGTGGGTTATGGGGATTTTACGCAGTGCAAAAACAAAATGTCTGTAAGGGGATAATTTTTGTATATTGGTGGTGGGTGTTGTCATGTGCTGGTGGTGCCAGGGGATGTCTGGTGGTGCCCCAGGGGGTGTGTACGGGTGGTGCCAGGGGTGCCTGCTGGTGGTGCCAGGTGCGTGCTGGTGGTGCCAGGTGCGTGCTGGTGGTGCCAGTGGGAGTTGCTGGTGGTGCCAGGGGTGTGTGCTGGTGGTGCCAGGGGGCTTTGCTGGTGGTGCCAGGTGGGTGTTGGTGGTGCCAGTGGGAGTTGCTGGTGGTGCCAGGGGTGTGTGCTGGTGGTGCCAGGGGGATTTGCTGGTGGTGCCAGGTGGGATGTGATGGTGGTGCCAGAGGGATTTGCTTGTGGTGCCAGAGGGATTTGCTTGTGTGCCAGGGGTGTGTACTGGTGGTGCCAGGGGTGTGTTCTTGTGGTGCCAGGGGGATGTGCTGGTGGTACCAGGGCTATGTGCAAAATAAAATCTTGCTTTTACTTTCTTTACTTTACGAATAACATTACAGTTACAATCGTGATATTTGTGTAATGGAATGTTAGGGGCCCCCAAAAATCTGACTAGTGCCTTGGGCCCCATTTGTTCTTAATCCGGCTCTGTAAATAGGGCCCTGTAATTAGAATAGATGGATAATATATCACAGCAGATTTTACATTTGGGCCCAAACTTGCCTGCGGTTTTGTACAATTAAACATTTAAACAACATAGAACATTAGTTCACATTAGTTTACAGTCTATATTCCCATTGTATTATAGCTGGCCTTTCTCTACAAATAAATGAAATTATTTTTTAGCTGCTTATAGTGTTTTTTTATAGTGTGTATTAAACTGAGTAATTTGTTGCAATAATATTGATGTTCTAAGCCCAAAATTGTAAAGATCAGATAATTTTTCACACTACAATTTTACGTGAAATTTTAGACTTGCAAAATGGCCTGTAAAGTAAAACACAAATTGCCAATATATATTAAACATAATACAGTACGTTATGAAATGGTTTCTTCTTGTTCATAAAATTGGTACCTCCTCTGTTTCTGTTTATTTCTTTTGGGAGATTAATATTTCTTCTGTTGATAACTAATTTGGCTTGAAAAAGCCAAATTACTGTTCTTTCTATTTCTTCTTCTTCTTTTTCTTCTTCCGTTTTATTCTTCCGCTTTTTGGACCGTACAGACGTGCGGGGCATATAGGAGACGTGTGCTATCTTCTAGCTAAGGAATCCGCGGAAGCGTTACGGCGTTATCGGTGAATTTCCGGACATTTTTCACCATAGACTATAATGGTAACAATCCTCAAATGTGGGTATTTCAAAACAGTTTTTTTCATGGTCATAAATACAAATGGTGATACCCCCAACCCCCCACACAGATCCAGGTACACCCACCTACTGACCTACCTTTCCATTCCCATGGAAGACATATTTAAAGGGTAACAAAATTCAAAAAAACTAATTAGATTTATCCTCAATAAAAGATAGTTTTTATGGTATAAACACAAAAAGACATACCCCCTCAACCAGACCCAGGTACACACACCTACTGATCTACTATCCATTACTGTGGCAGCCATACTTAAAGGGTAACTCTAAAGTAAAAAAAAAACTAATTTAGATTTATTCTCAATAAAAGATAGTTTTATGGTTGTAAACACAAAAAGACATACCCCTCAACCAGACCCAGGTACACACACCTACTAATCTACTTATCATTATGGTGGCAGCCATATTTAAAGGGTAACTAAAGTAAAAAAAAACAAATTTAGATTTATCCTCAATAAAGATAGTTTTATGGTTGTAAACACAAAAAAGACATACCCCCTCAAACAGACCCAGGTACACACATCTACTAATCTACTAATCATTATGGGGTGGTAGCCATACTTAAAGGGTAACTAAAGTAAAAAAAACTAATTTAGATTTATTCTCAATAAAATATAGTTTTATGGTTGTAAACACAAAAAAGACATACCCCCTCAACCAGAACAGGTACACACACCTACTGATCTACTATCCATTATGGTGGCAGCCATATTTAAAGGGTAACTAAAGAAAAAACTAATTTAGATTTATCCTCAATAAAAGATAGTTTTATGGTTGTAAACACAAAAAAAGACATACCCCTCAAACAGACCCAGGTACACACATCTACTAATCTACTAATTCATTATGGTGGGTAGCCATACTTAAAGGGTAACTAAAGTAAAAAAAAAATAATTTAGATGTATCCTCAATAAAATATAGTTTTATGGTTGTAAACACAAAAAAGACATACCCCTCAACCAGACCCAGGTACATACACCTACTGATTACTTATCCATTACTGTGGCAGCCATACCTAAAGGGTAAATAAAGTCAAAAAAACAAATTTTGACCAATCATCAAAAAAGCTCATTTTATTAACCCCCAACCGGATACAGGTACACACACCTACTGATCTACTTATCCATTACTGTAGCAGCCATACCTAAAGGGTAACTAAATGAAAAATTTTTTTTTGACCAATCATCAAAAAAGTTTGTTTTTTTAACCCCCAACCCGACACAGGTACACACACCTACTGATCTACTTATCCATTACTGTGGCAGCCATACTTAAAGGGTAAAGAAAGTCAAAAAAACAAATCTTGACCAATCATCAAAAAGATACAGAGAGATTCAATAAAAGTTTTTATCATTGAAAATGGGACTAATTTTGCCCTAACCAATCAGAGCTTTCTGATTGATTGGATCAAAATTAGCACCACTTTGGGCTGGGTACACACAAAAGTTTTTTTTGTCCCAAACAAGCGTTCACTACAAACTCATCATTCCCATTATTGAGTTTTAAAATCTGCAGCAAACACACATATTCCCTTTCAAAATGCAGCCCTTCAAGCCAAATTCAAAGTTTATACTTAAACTTTCCCTTTCTAGTTTAAGTCTGTTGTGCAATAAATTATTGTTTTGTTTACACCCAATGTAGATGAAATGGTAGTTACCGTAGTCTCCTGTATAACAACATCGACCCTAGTGCCCTGTACTGGTGAACTTTTGCCATGATCGCTAAAGTTAGTAAGAACAATATCTGAAAGGGCAGGTTTAGGAAGTGGCTATATTTGCAGTTTCATCAAGATGACAAAGAAGCAGTAAAACCTGGAAATAGTCTTATGGCTTATTACCACTGGGAACGGACAAAAACGCAACTTAAAAATGCAGCGGGTTGAGTGACGTTTTAATACGTTTTTGTATACGTTGCTGACCTTTGCACGTGCGTTGTTATCCATTTGTGTCCATTTGTAACCGTTACGTTTTAACACATTTTTGACTGCATTTTTCGAATTTAAGGGGGCAGGAACACTAAAATCCTGATGTCACTTCCTGGGAGTGTGGGAGGTTTGGGGGTGGTTGGAGAGAGGGGTAGCAGATAGTGTTGTGGAGAGAGATCTTGAGAGCTGAAAGACAAAATGGCTCCTCTTCTGTGTGTTTCCTATAGCCCGCGGACTGGAATAACGTCACACGAACTCCAAGGCATCCTTTTCGAAAAACGGACACAAATGCAAATGCGTGCGTTGTTATCCGTTGTTATCCGTTTTATATTTAGACGGACAAACATGCATTTTTAAAAGGACCGGAACAGAACGGAATAAGATGCAGCAAATGGGAACTTTATTGTGAAATCCTATGGAGTTTTACTGCCTGTCCGTTTTTTAAAACTGGATACTAACTGATGTAGTGTGAACGAGCCCTGAGGGAAGTTAGAAGGATAAGCCACCATTGCTAAGATATGCTTCAAACAAACAAATCTTTATTGACTTATTTCACCATTGGTGCCTAGTCCTTTTAATTATCACAAGTCTTGCTTGGTGATGAATGGAGAGGCTGTTAGGCACATACAATTATATGTATATAGCCAAAAAATAATTTTGTTAAACCATCTGGCTTCATGGGTCCCACTGTGAACTACGAATAGTCAGTATAGTGTTCAGTGTACTGCAGTATGCCCCCTGCCAATACATTTTAAGTTTAAAGGGCATGTCTGTCCTTAAAACAGAATACTGACTTGCCAGTTATCTGTCCATAACCCCAAACGCTAACTTATCAGTTTATTACAAGTATTTGTAAACAGATATTTGATGATAAGTTCTCTTCCGTTCTGGAAAGGTTATCCGTCTCCTCCCTCTTCTCAATGAACTTTTATAACCTTGAGCATGTGCAGAGGGGGCAGCAGGTGAAACAGCAGTCAGTCATTGGCTGTAATGTCAACAGTCTCAGCCTTGATTGACTGCTTGGAGGGAGGGGCCTAGTTACTCAGCCAGAATGTAGACAGCAATTAGCCTTAAATTTCTGGTAAGTAATGCAGATGATAATGTGCTAAATATATATGTTGGGGGCAGGTAACAAACAACTGACCCATTTTTTTGTTTTAAGGATGGCCATGCCCTTTAAATAGAAATTAAAGGGACATTAAATTAAAGATTTTAGGTTGCTTAATTCACAGGAAGGCAGGACAGCCTGTTCCAATCTCCCTGAGAATAATAGAACTCAGGCTATCATAGGTTTCCAAGTTATGTTGCTGAAGCCTAGATCACAGTGTACCTAGACTGGTACCTTTATGTTTTTGTGCCCTTAAATTGGCGCTAAACTGGTGAAATAGAACATTTTAAGTTGCTTCCAGATGGAAAGCACAGTCACAGGGAGGTACAGGATTGCATATCCCCACCTCCCTTTGAATCACAGAACTCAAGCAATGTGGGGGTTAAACTTCAACTTACCTGCCAGTGAATTGAAAAGCCCTTGATTAACAGCAGGAAAAAAAAGTTTAGTTTGTATCCTCTAAGCAGAAAAAATCTGCTTGTTCCTATATATATTGACTTTCCTCACACAGCCAATATGGAGCCAATGGACGTGAATCCACATACAGTTTGTTCCTTTCAGCAAACAGCTGAGCTAAGAAAACAAATGAATTGGATTTACTCATTTTAAATTTTAGCTTTTAATTTTTGTTATTATTTTTAACAAATAAGTAAAATCAAGATATTTAATAACTAAGTCCTAGTTATAGTGTCAAATACCCAATCAGATGTAGAGATGGACACAAAACTGAACTGGAACCCAAGTTGGAGCCGAACTTAACAAGTTCGAACAGACCCGGACCCGGAATTCTCAGACTTTTGAACTTTCCCGACTTTTGCTAATTATCGAATCAGTTGAGAGTTCAGTAACCCTCGAATCTTGATTCCACGATTCGTTAACCCTCGATTACACAATTTGAGGGTTTGATAACCCTTGAATCTTCTATTTCTTTGTGGGATAATTATCAAAAATCGAATGCGGGAGCTTGAAAGTAGCGCGCGTAAGAATAAAATAATTTGAAAGATCTGGATATTCATTTGTGTCCCCCAGATCATTACCCAAGTCCCAGAGCCATTTAGGCTGAGGCCACACTGCCACGCGACAGAATAGCGCACAGAATTGTGTGCCTTATCGCATGTGATTGTGTGCGAGATTCTTGTGCGTTTTGCGCATGCGACTTTGCCGTTTTCAGTTATGGAAACGCATGCACCAACGCACCAAATATGGTGACACATGCGTTACCAAAACGGAAACGTTATGCAACAGCACGCCCATCGGAAATCGTGGAAATTTTTGCGTTCCCGCGATTTCCATTATAGCCAAATCACATGCACAATCACCAGAGCAAAACACGTGCACAAAATGAGCAAAAAACAGGCAAGTGTGGCCTAGCCCATACATTAAAGGGCATGTCCACCCCCAAAACTAAAATTTAACCCCTTACTGGCCACATCAAGTAGTTTAAAACAATCCTTACCTTACATTCCTCTCAAAATAGTTCCCCTGCCGTGCCCCTCCAAGTCCAGGAAACTGCTGTGTAGGAGCAGTGTGTGACTCTGCTGTGCCTGAGACTTCCTCAACCTCATCAAGGTTGAGGCATGCTCAGTGCAGCCCTCCCTGCCTCTCAGCCAATCACGGACGTGGCGCCGGTCCCGCCCATTGCTTTCAATTCCAGCAAGCAGAGGCCTGAAACACTGCAGCGGAGGAAGAGGGCAGGTAAGTAAAAATCGGGGGACTTTCTAACAATTATATTAATGCGGTTGGGGCTGGGGGAGCATGCCCTACCACATATCAAAAGTTAAATTTTGGGGTGGACATGCCCTTTAAGTTAAAACTGTATTTCAGCTGAACTTTTAGAACTATTTGACTCCCATTCAATTTAATGGGTCCATTTTCGAACTTTTATCAAAGTTCGAAAGTTCAAAAATGAACCGAAATTTATGAAGTTCGCCCATCTCTAATCAGATGCTGTAAATCTTGTAACTTTGTAAATTGGTTATTAACTTGGCATATTAACGTTATGCCTCTCCAAACATTTCTCTGTACGTATATCGGTATTTTATCATTTCTCTGTATATTGTATTATTTATCATTTCTCTTACGTATATCGGTATTATTTATACATTTCTCTGTACGTATATCGGTATTATTATACATTTCTCTGTACGTATATCTGTATTATTTATACATTTCTCTGACGTATATCGGTATATTATACATTTTCTCTGTACGTATATCGGTATTATTTATACATTCTCTGTACGTAATCGGTATTATTTATACATTTCTCTCTGTACTTATATCGGATTATTTATTCATTTCTTCTTTCTGTACGTATATCGGTATTATTTATATACATTTCTCTGTACGTATATCGGTTATTTATACATTCTCTGTACGTATATCGGTTATTTATACTTTCTCTCTTACGTATATCGTATTATTATACATTTCCTGTACGTATATCGGTATTATTTATACATTTCTCTCTGTACGTAATTCGGTATTATTTATACATTCTCTGTACGTATATCGGTATTATTTATACATTTCTCTGTAACGTATATCGTTATTAGTTTTATACATTTCTCTGTACGTAATCGGTTATTATACATTTCTCTGTACGTATATCGGTATTATTTTACATTTCTCTGTACGTATATCGGTATTATTTATACATTTCTCTGTACGTATATCGGTATTATTTATACATTTCTCTGTACGTATATCGGTATTATTTATACATTTCTCTGTACGTATATCGTATTATTTATACATTTCTCTGTACGTATATCGGATTATTTATACATTCTCTGTACGTATCGGTATTATTTATACATTTCTCTGTACGTATCGGTATTATTATACTTTTCTCTGTACGTATATCGGTATTATTTATACATTTCTCTGTACGTATATCGGTATTATTTATACATTTCTCTTGTACGTAATCGGTATATACATTTCTTTACGTATCGGTTATTTATACATTTCTCTGTACGTATATCGGTATTATACATTTCTCTGTACGTATATCGGTATTATTTATACATTTCTCTGTACGTATATCGGTATTATTTATACATTTCTCTGTACGTATATCGGTATTATTTATTCATTTCTCTGTACGTATATCGGTATTATTTATACATTTCTCTGTACGTATATCGGTATTATTTATACATTTCTCTGTACGTATATCGGTATATTTATAACATTTCTCTGTACGTATATCGGTATTATTTATACATTTCTCTGTACGTATATTGGTATTTTATACATTTCTCTGTACGATATCGGTATTATTTATAGCATTTCTGTACGTATATCGGTTATTATTTATACATTTCTCTGTACGTATATCGGTATTATTATACATTTCTCTGTACGTATATCGTTATTATTTATCATTTCTCTGTACGTATATCGGTATTATTTTATACTTTCTCTGTACGTTATATCGGTATTATTTAACATTTCTCTGTACGTATCGGTATATTTATACATTCTCTGTACGTATATCGGATTATTTATACATTTCTCTGTACTATATCGGTATTATTTATACATTTCTCTTACTTATATCGGTATTATTTAGATTTGTACGTATATCGGTATTATTTATACATTTCTCTGTACGTATATCGGTATTATTTATACATTTCTCTGTACGTATATCGGTATTATTTATACATTTCTCTGTACGTATATCGGTATTATTTATACATTTCTCTGTACGTATATCGGTATTATTTATACATTTCTCTGTACGTATATCGGTATTATTTATACATTTCTCTGTACTATATCGGTATTTTTACTCTTTCTCTGTACGTATATCGGTATTATTTTACATTTCTCTGTCGTATATGGTATTATTTATCATTTCTCTGTACGTTATATCGGTATTATTTACATTTCTCTGTACGTATATCGGTATTATTTATCATTCGTATATATCTATTTTCTTCTGTACGTATATCGGTATTATTTATACATGTCTCGTACGTATATCGGTATTATTATACATTTCGCGTACGTATATCGGTATTATTTTATACATTTCTCTGTACGATATACGGTATTATTTTACATTTCTCTGTACGTATTCGGTATTATTTATACATTTCTTGTACGTATATCGTGTATATTTATAATCTCTGCGTATCGGTATTATTAATCATTTCTCGTAGTATATCGGTATTATTTTAACATTTCTCTGTACGTATATCGTATATTTTACATTTCTCTGTACGTATATCGGTATTATTTATACATTTCTTGTACGTATATCGGTATTATTTATACATTTCTCTGTACGTATATCGGTATTTATTTATACATTTCTCGGTACGTATATCGGTATGGATTTAACATTTCTCTGTACGTACTATACGAGTAATTTTTATTAAATCTTTCTAAATCCTAATGTTAAAGAGATTTCACAGGGCACTACACAAATAAGACTGGGATTTAGTGTAAATTCCACTTTGTATGACAAAGTATTATGACCTGCATACAACACATTCTCTATCAAAAACATCTAGATAGCAGAAGGACTTCAGTGGTAATAGCTAGAGATTAGGGATAGGTTTTCGGGTTCATTTCTAACCTGGTTCCGATTCTAAAATCTCTACTAGAGATCAACAAAATAAGTGAGTTTCCATGGAACATAATAAAATTCTGAAAATTGGCAAATCTGTGGAATTTTTTGGTATTAGCATGATCAGTGCTGGGACGTATCTTGGGCAGGCCAGGGATGAAGCCAAATAAGTGGCCCTGTTTTGCCCAGTGTGATGCTATTTCGGTTCCTAGCCTGTCAAAGGTTGGGCACCTCTGTAATGCAGGATGCAAACCTATCTTGATTTAAAACTTTATCAGGGAGATTCAATAAAAGTTCTTATCATTAAAAATGGTGCTAATTTTGTCCCAACCAATCAGATCTTATTTAACATTTGAAAGCTAACATCTGATTGGTTGGGGCAAATTTAGCACCATTTTAAACGATAAAAACTTTTATTGAATAACCCTCTAAGTCTCTTTTAGCAATTAATCCTGTAACTATTAATAGCTTTAAATAAAAGCACGTCATGTAATACAACATCAACAGGGGGATGTAACACCTTCTGCACTCTTCTTGCTTCCGAGTTCTCGCCATGCAGTTCTCACTTAACAAAAATATCATTTGTGCCAGAAATATCTGGCATTAGCTGCTAAAGTAGATAGAAAATCAAAACCAAGCAATCAAAACAAAAAAAAAGAGGAAGAAAAACAGAATGAGGACCGATGACTGAGTCATATTTGGCATATTTGGCAACATACCAACTCGGAACTTGGAATAGGCATCAGAAGGTTTTACACCTGATTAATTAATCAGATGCACAGCATGCATACAAGACATAAATGCAAAACAGACTTTATCGAAAAGGTACACTGTATCTGTATAATTTCTCATTGATCACATTTAACCTATTGATCACAGTTGGGTTATGTAATAATGGAGCCTGTCTCCGAAGGGCCTATGTGTATTTTAGTTGTTAGGACTCTTAATTGGCAGTGAATAGCACTGATATTACATCAGATTGGAGCTGCTGGTTTATGAATCCTAATAACTCCCGCAGACCCAATAACAGATCGCTCCATAAATATTAAAGGAGAAATTAAGTGCATCTGCAGATGAATATTTCCATATGGCTGGCCATATATCTGAGCAGAAATTGATTTCACATTCATTTTTATGTTATAGTTTTCACAATTTAGTATTTTCATGCTATCGATTTTTGGAGGGCTGAGCTGCATCGTTCATGATACTGTACATGCTCCTAAATGCCTTATAGACTTAAGTAGCCATACACTGGTAAATGTTTCCATTAGATCAACTTGGCCATCTAATTTTTGAATTCGATTCATTTTAAAGTAGATTTCCTTTTGCATTTGATCCACGATATTAATCGCATCATTATTCGATCTGTCGCATCAAATCCAAAAATTCTAGTCCATTGTACAAGTATCTGAAAAGTTTTTGAAACATTTTGATTGGTCGTATTAACAAGTATTTAGATATGGAGGGCACTGGGCAGGAAATAATGAATCAAATTAACCAATGACTTTTGAGGTTCCGTGCATTCAGTTCCATTGACAGCAGATCATTTTATGTCAATGAACATTTAAAATGATCCAATGTAGGCCAGCCCATGTATGGTTAGCTCAAATGTATCTACACAAACAAATCACTGTCATTTCAGTCAAATGGCAACATCAAAAACAACAAGAGTCTGATCAATTACATTAGTAATCCAACAAAAAAACAAAAACTACTAACGAGGCACAGATACAAATGGTTATTACTGTAAAGTCTGCAATGGCCTCTAGAAAACCCAATATTTTGAAGAGGTTTGTAAAACAAAATATCTAAAATGTAATATATAGTGAATAATGTACCCCCTACTGTAAATTATAAGGATATTAGTAGTCACCGAGGAGTTTGGTGCCAATATAAATGCATGAGGCCATAGGCTGAGTTCTTTTATACAGGGCACCAAACTCCAAACTCGAACGCTACATTTAAGGGTTATCGCCAAATTCGAGGGTTACCGAACACCGCAGTGAAGTCAAGTCAAGGGAAATTTCGTAGTTTGGAAAATTGTTCGTACAAACTCATAAAATATGTCTCGAACTTGGGTTTGTGTTTGAGCTCTAGTCCATCCCTTATCTGCAGCAGTAAACTAATTATTGACTTCTCGGATAAGGTCAATAGCTTCTAAACAAGCCGAAGAGCTTTGGCACTTTGAATGAATGAATCCACCATTTTGTATTTAATGAAATTTGGTTGCTATTCATTGGAGTGTTAGGGCCATATTATATTGCGATACCGTGGTTTATCGATAATGTACCATTAATGTACGGCCTTGGTCATACATTTACGCCAAACGTTTGTAAATGAATGAGTGTTCGCTCACTGAATACCATGCGGTATTAAACTACGATAATGGTTTTCTATGGAGATTGTAAATCTAAAATTTCGTTAGCGTTAATTTACAATCATTATCGTTAATTTACGATCATAAATTAACAATTGTTAAACAGATCGTTAAAGGCACGGTATCGCTAAAAAGCGATTTTTCACCGGCCCTTAGTTTCATTCATTTTCTGTGAATTAAAAGACAAAGATCTGCAGGATCTTCCCCAGGGCACAACTGATAAAGATCGTTTAGATCATTTCAGTATCCAAGAGGAAATAGAACTTCTGTGCAACTATCATTCTAATTTTAAAATAATAATCCAGACTGTCAGTATGATTCCAATGCAGTTAATGTTATTATTAATGTCAAGTCAGCCTGAAAGTATTAAAGACAATAAAGTCAATGTGCTCAATTCAAATTTCTGGCAAACACAATTTTTACCTTCCATATCTCTGAATAAATTTAATAGGTATCCATTAGCTTAGAATTAGAATTGATTGAATTGTTATTCTATTCGTTATTACAGTGGTTTGTTTAAATGCCATCTCTAATCATCCTTCTTGTGTGTTTGTAAGAGTCAAAATCCCAGTAATATCCAGCGATCATTGATATTAATGTAATATTCACTTGTTTCTGCAGCATTATGTTATTAATGGTTTTTGTGAAGGTTTTTTTTTGTATATTTAAAGTTATTATTAGAGATGGACCCTAATCTGAATCCAAAACCGAACCTGAACCCTGTTCAGAAGTAGATTTTACGGATCCACTGGAACTCGGACTTTGCGGATTTCTGACTTTTTCGGATTTTTCTAAAGCATGGAACTATTTACAAAAATTTCTAGAAATTTAGAAAATTTTGGAAATTTTCGGATATACTACGTGGAATGCCAAAACAGGAAGCGCATGAAGTTTCCGGTACTTTTTTGGGCATTGATACGTGTTCCCCAGACCATTTCCCAGGTCCCTGAACCATTTACAGTAAGTTACCATTGATATTTATACTTTCATTGTAGGCGGAACTTTCTAGATTGTTGACATCCGTTGACTTGGGTTCGCTTGCAGATTCTCTAATTTTTGGATTTCTTTAAAAATCCGCAAATCTACAAGTGAAATGGATTTCAGTTCAGCCATCTCTAGCTATTAAACGACATTTTTACTGGAGTAGTTTAGTAACTAAAAATGTTTCACTGCTCATGCATGTAGCTTCCTCAATTTATCAGTTAGATTGTAAGCTCCACGTTCTGCTTGTCTTCGAGGACAATTATTTATACCCCCATCCCCCCACCACCCTCTCTCCCAGTGATAGTGCCCATGGTGAGGACTTTATCAGCTAGGTCCTCACTTCTGTGTCTTACCTCATCAAGCAGACCGATCCCTCCAAAGCTGCCTTCTGAAATCCACCTTCGGACCCGCCTCTTCACTTTCGGGTTTTAACCAATGGGAAGATGCGCTCCTTTCTTGTCACATTTGGTAAGATATTTTTGTATTGAAACACTGTATTTATAAAGACTCCTTATTGGTAAAGTCTGATAAGGAATATTTATAGCAATTGGAAAAACCTAGTTGTGGTGTTTTTTCCCGATAGTGATATTGCTTTACAGCCGCGGCGCAGATCGGTGTTGTGGCCGCAAAGTCGTTGAAGAGTATTTAAAGAAAAAGATATGGACTCAATATGATCAGAGATGTCCATATCTATAGAATGCTGAAAGTTGCCTGGCAATTTAGGAGTTAATCCTGGGGCATCAAACAACACCGCCATTCCAAATAGCCCAGAAGCTGTTTGTCCTCCTATCGCTTTAAATTCTGACGACCTTGCAGGTTGTTCCATCTTAGCAAATAAATCCTTTCATATGAAGCAGCATGACTAACGATATGATCAGCTTCATCACATTATCAGTTACCTCCATTGATTTTTTCCCCAGTTATGCACATACATTATTTTTATGTATCGTTGACATCAGTGTCTGTTGTTTCGGAGTGATTTAGTTCTGAGTTAAAATAGCTAAAGTTGTAACATTGGGATTGTAAACATGTTACACAATTCCAGTTAAGATTTCATGTGATTTCCCGTTTTAGTCCGACCCTGTAATTGGCCGAGTATAACAAGTGATTGTTTTTCAATTACATTATATTACAACGTTACATTTGTGACATTCTAGCTATTTATTGCATACACTACATTGTGTGTTTCCTTACTGGAGATTAGTAAACGATCTGATCATCTGTGCCCCTGGATATATATTTGTGTGCCCAGGCCAAGTTGGTGATTAGTAGAGATGTCCGAACTTCGCAAAATCCGGTCCGCTCGAGGATCCGCCAATTTTCGGAAAAATTTGAAAATGCTGAAATCCGCGAGCGGACCCGTTAAAATGAAAAATATCCTCGAAAATACGAGAAATCCTCGTCATTTCGAAAATAGGCCATCCCTAGTGATTATGTGAGCCTTGTCAGTGTGCTGGATACAAACACCTGGACAAAATGGCTCTGCTAGTGAATCATTCTGGGTAGAACAGTTACGCTCCATGTCCGTGTTTTTTATTGGAGGGAAATTTTAAAACTACCCAAGAAAGAAAAACCTTAAATTTAGAATAATAATTCTGTTCAACACAAGACATACTGGACTCAACATTGACTTGAGCCATTTAAATCCCTTTTATAACCACTCTCTCTCCTGGGTACACACCAT
Organism: Hymenochirus boettgeri; assembly: GCA_019447015.1. Lineage (NCBI taxonomy): Eukaryota > Metazoa > Chordata > Amphibia > Anura > Pipidae > Hymenochirus > Hymenochirus boettgeri. The sequence goes on along the minus strand of CM033473.1, from coordinate 14,565,434 downwards.
ACAATATTTCCGGCCAATAGTACTGTGCATTGATCAAAAAAAGCTCCTTCTACTAAACTGAACAGGGAAGAACCAGGTCATCTGAGGGCTCTGTAAAATGTCAAACAATTGGTGCCCCCAGTTTGATATCATCATCACACTACACTCACTGCTCTGTACAAAGGTGAATATCTAGGGTATCAACTGTTTTAAGGGATTTCATTTTACCAGTTCCACATTCTATACTTCCACTCCAATAGGTGGAAGTATAAAGGTATAAAGAGGTATAAAGGGGGGGCGTGGCCAGCTATCCTGAAGAGAGGACGCACACACTGAGAGCTCCCTCTCTGCCACCAGGGATCCAGCTACTCTGACCAACCTAAACGGGACCCAAATACTTTAAAAAGATTGCTAAACTAAACTAGAGATGGGCAAAAACAAAAACGCCAACTCTAAACAAACTACAAAAAAACTTACCTCGTTCTTCCCAGGCAGCACAGACCCGAGATCCGGAATCCAAGATGGCGGCGCCCATGGAGACCACGAGGGCCGGGACCTGCACGGAGGAGGAAAGGGAGATAAAGTAAGAAAACAAAAACAAACATTATTTACCAATAATACCAATAATACAGTTACAGATTCTGGTACAGAACAACAAATAGATTCCCACTTACCGAGCACAGATCCTGACGAGGACTCTAGAGACGCAGATCTCCCCTCTGTCCAGGGATTGCCTCCACAGAGTTCCCCCAAATTACACCCACTGAGAGAACCTGTCAAAAGATATAGAAAAGGGGAATCAGAAGAAGAGGAAGAAAGCATCATAATAGAAACTGCACATGATCAGAATACTTTGCACAACTTCCCTACTAATGACATACCAGTTTCAGAAAAGGTATTAAAAGAAATGTTGATATCTCAGCACAAAGCCTTCAAAATGGATGTCACAGAAATGGTCCAAACTATTAAAAAAGATATAATAGACATAGCACAAAGAACCAACCATATAGAAAATAAAATGGCTGAGTTCACTACCTCATTTAATGAGCTGGCGGACGCACATAACAACTTAGATGAAAAAGTAATCACACTCCAGAACAAAATCACAGATCTAGAAGACAGATCAAGAAGAAATAATATCAAAATCAGGGGAATACCTGAAACAGTCCCAAACTCTGGAATAGATCAATACCTAGAAGACTTACTTGAAACAATTTTACCAGATACACCAAAAATAGAGAGAACTCTAGACAGAGCCCACAGACTGTTCAAACCAAAAAATGCCCCTCAAACAGCACCCAGAGATGTGATAACAAGATTCTTATTTTTTCAAACTAAAGAACAGGTGATGTCAATCTCAAGAAATAAAAACAACCTGCCAAGCAAATATGCCCATCTACAATTTTTTGCAGACCTATCACCACAAACCATGCAACTAAGAAAGACTTTCCAAGAAGCTACTGAGATTCTTAGATTCAACTCAATAAAATACAAATGGGGATTTCCAGTTCGTTTGATCGTAACTAAAGACGACAAAACATACACCTTCAACACTCCTAGAGAAGCCGTTCTCAAAGCTCAAGAATGGAAATTGAACATTCCCCAATCCATCAAAAATCAACTGAAAGATTCCCACAACAACGGAAAAATCCAACAAGAATGGAAACACAGCTAAAAAACTGCCCGTTACAACCTTCAGATAAGTCAAAACCAATATTAACTATAACTTGAGGTTTGCATAACCATAACGTAAGGAACTACCTAAAATCCTTCCATACCAATCCAAGATCTCTCTAAAGTTGGGAAAGAATACTGTTTCAGAACCTTTACAAGAAAACGGTTTGAATGTTATCACTGTTATTACTGTTTTTACTGCTTAATGTTTATAGTTACTTACTTTAGAAAACATAATTGCTAATACACTATAATGTTAAAGTTCTATTCACTGTCAAGTAAAGAGTCAATAATGAATCACTTGAAAGCCTACTAAAATAGCAAAATAAAGTAATACCCTAATATATACTGGTCACACTGAACCTAACCACATAAATCTGTGACATAAATTGGGATCCTGGGAAGAAACAGAATTCGAACAAAACTACAGGTCACACAAGGTGAATAACCCCATAGATCCCATCCCAATATCTACTATAGAAAAAACTCTAAACCCAAATCGATGTCTATGGATATGATAGTGGTTATAGTAATATATACAAAAGATGACATTTCTGATCAATCCAGAAGCTACTCAATCAACTAAACAAGATTGAGTGGACTAGTCAAGTCCTACAGCTAAAACATCTCCCCCATAGACGCTAAGACATATCCATAAGTTTACTTATCTCCCAGAGATAAGGTCAATAACGCAACGATAAAGAGCATGCCTACCCCGAAACTTACAGACTAAGCTTAAGTCAATCTAGCCAGAATAATAAAACAAGGACTGTTTTAAAATAACAACAATTCCAGGTGGCAAATAGCCCTCTATAATCTAGATATCTTTTGATGACTGGAAATGTTTACTGACCTTAGGGTTTTTAGTTATAACTAATTATTCATGTGTATTGATTAGTTTATGTTTTATATGTTCTATATGTTCTATGTTCAATATGTTCATAATAGTTTTTTATATTTTTTTAAGTTCTATGTTTACCAATTGTGCTGTGTCTGTCAGCCCAGTCGCCTCATTCCCATACACCCTCCAAAAACAAGCAAATACTCTCCTGTCGCCAAATATACCCCCAAAAACAGGACTATATATTTACACCTGCACCAGATATGATCCTAATTAAGGCACCTAAACAACTTCACAACAAAAAAAACCCCAACATACTCTAATGGGGATTAAAAATACAATCCTATAATGTTAGGTGGGCTCAACTCCCCTCAAAAAGATTCTTACTCTGGAAAGAACTTACAAGCAACAAATAGACATAGCAGTATACAAGACAACACACCTTAAGAAAACTCAAACCACCTCCTCAAACAAATCAAACAATACACATTTTCCACTCTTCATCGGAAAAAAAAAAAAGAGGAGTCACCATTGCAATAAACAACTCTTTAGCCTTCAAACTTTATGAAGCTAAGATTGATACTCAAGGCAGATACATAATTCTGCACTGCTCCATAAACAACCAGAACCTAGTACTAGCCAACTTATATGCACCTAACCAAAAACAAATCAAGTTCATAAGAAAAATCATTTACAAAGTTAAAGAATACCACCAAAAAAATACTATAATATGTGGTGACTTCAACCAACTTTTAGACCCAGAATTAGACTCTACCAACCCCAACACAAAGAAAAACTACCAATTCTATAATCTCCTAAAATCAGAAGATCTATTCGATGCATGGAGAACATCCCATCCAACAGAGAAAGACTACACCTATTTTTCCCAATCCTATAATATGTATTCCGGATTAGATTATATCCTGGTGGACAAATGGACCCTCCAGAAACTCCCCAACACCAAAATCTCCTCCATTACGTGGTCAGATCACGCACCAATAACAATTCTTCTAAAAGAAAAATTCAATCTTAATCAACTAAGACCATGGAGACTCAACCCAACCATACTAACCTCTGACAACTCCAAAAACAAAATACAAAAAGCACTATCTGAGTACTTTGAAATAAACGATTCCCCCGAAACAGACCCTTTTATACTATGGAACGCACACAAAGCTGTAATTCGAGGTATCTGCATACAACAAGCATCCCAAATAAACAAAACCAGAAAACAAAATAAACTAGCACTACTACAAAAAATAGCCACACTGGAAAAAGAAAATAAACAAAAACCATCACAGCAATTAACACTACAATTGAATGAAACAAAAGACAAACTCCACTCCCTAAATCTCTACGATTACGAAAAAATGCTTAGAAGAGTGAAAGCCTCATCCTACGCCCAAGGAGGTAAAGCAAACAGAAAACTAGCCAACACAATCAAAAACAAACTAGCCAACTCTAAAATTTCATTTATTATTGAAAAAAACAGCAAGATAATAAACCCCCAAGAAATTTCCAACCAATTCAGTATATTCTATTCTAAATTATATAACCTGGCAGAAAATGAAGAAGTAAAAAAACCCAACAAAGAAATATTTGAATCATTCTTCAACTCAATTAAACTACCGACAATTACAACCAACCAAAAAGAATATCTAGACAAACCAATATCCCAAGAGGAAATAAGTAAGGTCATCAGAACAGCCAAACTCAACAAATCCCCAGGAGAAGATGGGTTTACCAATGAATACTATAAAACTTTCCATACAACCCTAACCCCATACTTGCAAACTACGTTCAACAAAGCTATAGAAATCCAGACATTCCCCAAAGAAATGCTGAAAGCCATAATAATCCCAATCCCAAAACAAGGGAAAGACCCATCACTTCTTGGAAACTACAGGCCAATATCCCTCCTAAACAACGATCTCAAACTATACTCAAAGATACTGGCCGAAAGACTTAAAAACATACTACCATATCTTATTCACTTAGATCAGGTGGGATTTATCAAAAATAGACAATCAACAGACAACACAAGAAGAATTATTGACCTCATAGACTGGGCCAACCACAACAACATCTCATCGCTATTCTTATCATTGGACGCTGAAAAAGCCTTTGACCGTCTCAATTGGCAATATCTAAATTATGTACTTGAAAAATTCGGAATACAAAACTCCTTCAAAAAGCAATTCTAGCGCTATACACAAACCCATCGGCAAACGTTTACATATCCAATATGCTATCAAACCCATTCAATATCTCCAACGGAACAAGACAAGGATGCCCTCTGTCCCCACTAATCTTTGCCATGGCTATGGAACCCCTGGCACAAAAAATAAGAGCAGACCCGAATATCACAGGAATCCAAATCAAATCCTCTTCCCACAAAATAGCACTCTTCGCAGACGATGTTATTCTAATTGTCACAAAACCAATCATTTCATTAATACACATCTATAAATATCTACATCAATTTGGCTTATTATCATATTATAAAATTAACTGAAAAAAATCCCAAGTTATGGAAACCAACCTTTCAGGGACCTTAAAAATATTTCTTTCAAGTATATACCAATTCAAATGGGATTCCAATGAAATAACCTATCTAGGTATCAAAATACCAACCAACCTTGAAAAACTATTCCAAGCCAACATTATCCCGCTAATAGAAAAACTAGAAAATCAGACAAGAAAATGGAGGAATATGATGCTATCACTGATGGACAAAATAATGGCAACTAAAATGATAATTCTTCCTCAATATCTATACATCTTCAGATCAATCCCAATAGACATCCCAGAATCCTATTTCTCTAGAGCACAAAAAACCATAACCCAATTCATATGGAACAAGAACAAAGCAAGAATCAACAATCAAATCATGGCTAAAAATCGTAAAACAGGCGGACTAGCAATACCAATACTAAAAGACTATCATCAAGCAACAACTCTAGATCAAATAAGATATTGGTGGAAATGTAAGACAAACAAAAATTTATGGTGCGAGATAGAATAAAAAATGTGTCAACCCATGGATCTGAAACAAGTAATGGGAGCAACGCTCCTAGAAGACAAGCAGATAACCCTCCCTTATATCTTACCTCAATCATCCATCAAAACCTGGAAAAACATCCACAAAAAACAAAATTTCCTAGCTCCACTATATGACTTCATACCTATCAACAGTCTCGAAATACTTATCCCAGACCTACATACCCAATGGGATCAACATCAACTAAAAACAATAGATCAATTATACCATCAAGGAAAACCAATCCCATTCCTTACACTACAAAGCAAATATCAGCTTAACCCGAATGACTATTTTAAATATATCCAAATAATTTCCCTGCTCACAACCTGGGGGGTGGGGGTGGTGAAGGAACAGTCTAGACTACCTGCATTGTAAACCTCCAATACTGGTGGAGAAAGGTATTTCTGGAAGGTTTTCTAAAATGTAGCGGATAGTCCATCTGGGTCCTGGGATTTTGTCTTTGGAGAGTATTTAAATCACATCTGCAAGTTCTGGGATGGTAAATGGGATGTCTAGGTGTTCTTTGTTCCATTGCCATTCTAGAATCGTCTATTACTCCCATGAAAGGGTCTGGAACACTTGGTAATTGCATTTTTGGGTAAAGGGTAATAATATTTAAGGTGTGGTTACAATCGCTCCTGATTTGTGGCTCAATATGTGTCTTTGGCATATTTGATTTTTGGTATATAAACAACAATCTGCCACATTTATTGACAAATCCGTTTATTGAACTTTTCTAATGTTGTTTTAGTTCTAGGTTTCATCTAGAGCAGAGATTTTTCAAACTACAACTCCCAAAATTCTAGGAGTTGTAGTTTTCAAACATCTGGAGGACCATAGTTTGAGGATCCCTGTTCTAGAGCTTTGAGAAGGATTGTCTCACCATAAGAAGTACTTTATATGCTTCTGATCTACATATGTCAATTATGAGCTATTTCTAATTTGGCTAATTCCAATTGCAAATCTTCCAATCTAACCTAACTTAGTGCAAATAACGATCATAACGCATCATGGCTTCCCATTGGAGAATTGGTGCCGTAGGATCTGATGGTGAAAATATAGTGAAATCTGTTACATCCCATTGAATTGCTTCACCGCACTGTGTGTCTATTAAAAGTTTAATACTGAATTTGGGTTTTGGAATTTCACCCGGAAGAAATTTGCAGAATTTCTGCAATATTTAGTGGTGAAAATGTAAAAACCGGTGCTAAAAAGTCGAACATCAGAAACAGAACGTGGAATGACGGTTGGGCAGAATTTTGACTCATTCTGTAAAAATAATGATTGTTTTGCCATATTAGTCCAATATATGTAGAAAGTAGAGTACTGTGATACTTTTAATGGGCTAACAGTTTATTTAAGTAGACAAGCTTTCAAGGGATCTACCCTCTTCCTCAGGTCACAGCTTTACTGATTGAAACAAAGGTTCACAGAAAGTAAAGGTTCATTCAAACGCTCGATCCTCAAGCGAGGCACGACCCCCGATGCTAGATGAATGGCCATTTCGGGCGAGAATCGTCCTTGTGCACGCTCTCGGCCAGGAGCCGCTCATCGACCCGCCTGGCGGATCTCACCCGAAACGGCCGTTCGCCTGCCGTCATGCATTGTTTGAGGATCGAGCGTGTGTACGAGCCTTTACTTTCTGTGACTCATTCCGTGGAACTGCTGCCAAAATGAATGTTTTCTTTGTGAAGCGGAGCCAGATACAAAGGTAAGTAACTCCCCCACATTTTTACATTTTTACTTTGTAAAGTTTAGTGGGTTGAGTTTTCCTTTAACCCTCCTGGCACTTTATGGCTGAAATAACTTTTACCAAATTATCTGCTGATTTTCCACTGTCAGAGAACTGTGTAGCTTTTAAATAAGCAAAGCCTGTTAATTGAACCAACTTACTAGACTTTAATTGAAATGGGGAGAAACACACACAAAAGGGGATTTAACACCACAGCTATTATTAACAGTCAGCTCACACACAAATGGAGGCTGCACAGCAAGATTAAACAGAATTGCGCCTTCAGGGGGGTTTCTCTTTCAGTGAATTATACTCTCCAGATCATTTTATTTATTATTTATATTTTTTAATAAATTATAACATTTTTTCCACTTAAACGAGTCTGTAACTGGGCAGAAGTGCATGTGATTTTTTTTAGCAGAAAGAAAATTCACAGCAATAATAGGTGTCCCCTCCTACCTTCCCAAGTTCCCTTGATGCTGTAAATCGCTTTGTGAAATTTACCGCTTTGTAGGATTGCGGTCAGGTACAATATTGGCTACCTTCAAAAGAGTCCTAGAAACAGCGCACCACAGCAAAATTAGTGGGAAACTCTTGCTAACCTGATTATACATTGGATAGACTGGGTTTTACACTAATTTAGCCACATGCTGTGGCTGAGCAATAATGCAGTGGTGTTATTACTGCCAAAAACTTGCCGCCACACATTGCCACGGTAAAATCATTGTTATCGCCATATTTATAAAGGCGACTATCATCACAGCAATAAGAATTACCGCGGCGATGTGCAGCGGTAATTTGAGCTCCTTTGCCGCGATACTGTACTTAGCGCAATGGGCTAAATATAGTTTAGCGGCGAAGAGAGCTCCCGACGTACGGAGCAGGGGGCTGAGAGGGGCTGCTGGGAAAGGATTGCACCACGGGTGGTCGCATCCGCCACCACAGGGGGCCGCACAACCCCTTCCCAGCAGCCCCTCCCAGACCCCTGCCCTGTATGCTCGTGGGGAGGGGAAAGGAGGGGCCTGCTGGGGTGGGTGGAGGGACCCTCCAGCGGGGGCACTGAGAAGTGCCTTTAGTGACTTAAGGGGTCCTGCAGCTAGAACCGGGACCCCCCTTCCCTGGCCCTTATAAGGGCCATTGCGGTACTCAGAAGTGCCCTTGCAGCCCTGACAAGGGCCCTTTGGGGTTTAAGTGGCCCCACAGCTTGAACTGGGCCCCCTCTTCCCTGGCACTTATAAGTGCTCTTGCGGCTCTTGGAAGGGCCCTTGCTGCTTAAAGGATCCTTTGGCACTTAAAGGATCCCGCAGCTTAAGCCGGGACCACCGGCCCTTACAAGGAAAAAAGACTGGTTACTGTATATTCACATGGTGGCAAGCATTGAAAAAATAAACCAATCACAATTGGATTAGGTCCTTCAGCAAACCTATATGAAGAGGTGCAAACCCTGCCAAGCTCAGAAGTCATCACAGATGATGAAAGAAGAAAGAAGAGGCCAGCAACATCGGCCTCGCCTGGCATTGGCAACTTCAGCAGAGTAGGTGTCGCTGGCTGTGAAGAAAGACATCGGATCAAGACACTAGCAACATCGGCTTCGTTGAAACCGCTAGCGCCGGATGTGCCCCTAGCAGCTGCAGGGGCATTGCCCAGTTCATCCAGGTCATGGTATATCTGTAATATTCATTCATCCAGGTCCTGGTCTATCTGTAATATTCATTCATCCAGGTCATGGTATATCTGTAATATTCATCCATTCAGGTCATGGTATGTCTGTAATATTCATCCATCCAGGTCATGGTATATCTGTAATATTCATTCATCCAGGTCATGGTATATCTGTAATATCCATCCATCCAGGTCATGGTATATCTGTAATATTCATTCATCCAGGTCATGGTATATCTGTAATATTCATTCATCCAGGTCATGGTATATCTGTAATATTCATTCATCCAGGTCATGGTATATCTGTAATATTCATTCATCCAGGTCATGTTATATGTAATATTCATTCATCCAGGTCCTGGTATATCTGTAATATTCATCATCCATGGTCATGGTATATCTGTAAATATTCATCCATCCAGGTCATGGTATATCTGTTATATTCATTTATCTAAGTCATGGTATATCTGTAATATTCATCCATCCAGGTCATGGTATATCTGTAATATTCATTCATCCAGGTCATGGTATATCGTAATATTCATTCATCCTCAGGTCATGGTATATCTGTAATATTCTATCCATCAGGTCATGGTATATCTGTAATATTATTCATCCAGGTCATGGTATATCTGTAATATTCATTCATCCAGGTCATGGTATATCTGTAATATTATCCATTCATCCAGGTCTATGGTATATCTGTATATTCATTCACCAGGTCATGGTATTCTGAATATTCATCCATCCAGGTCATGGTAATACTGTAATATCATTCATCCAGGTCATGGTAATCTGTAATATTCATTCATCCAGGCAGGTCATGGTATATCTGTAATATTCTATCCAGGTCATGGTATATCTGTAAATTCTTCATCCAGTCATGGTATATGTAATATTCATCCATCCAGGTCTAGTATATCTGTAATATTCATCCCATCCAGGTCATGGTATATCTGTATATTCTTCATCCAGGTCATGGTATATCTGTATATTCTTCATCCAGGTCATGGTATATCTGTATATTCATCATCCAGGTCATGGTATAATCTGTAATATTCATCCATCCGGTCATGGATATCTGTAATATTCATTCATCCAGGTCATGGTATATCTGTAATATTCATCATCCATCAGGTCATGGTATATCTGTAATTTCATTCATCCAGGTCAGGTATTCGTAATACCATTCATCTCCAGGTCATGGTAAATCTGTAATATTCTTCATCACAGGTCATGGTATATCTGTAATATTCTTCATCCAGGTCATGGTATATCTGTAATATTCTTCATCCAGGTCATGGTATATCTGTATATTCTCCATCCAGGTCATGGTATATCTGTATATTCATCCATCCAGGTCATGGTATATCTGTAATATCTTCATCCAGGTCATGGTAAATCTGTAATATCTTCTTCCCAGGTCATGGTATATCTGTAATATTCTCCATCCAGGTCATGGTATATCTTTATATTCATTCATCCAGGTCATGGATAATCTGTAATATTCATATCATCCAGGTCATGGTATATCTGTAATTACCATTCATCCAGTCATGGTATATCTGTATTATTCATCCATCCAGGTCATGGTATATCTGAATATCTATCATCCAGGTCATGGTATATCTGTATTTCATTCATCCAGGTCATGGTTAAATCTGTATTCATCCATCCAGTCATGGTATATCTGTATATTCATTCATCCAGGTCAGGTATATCTGTAATATCCATTCATCCAGGTCATGGTATATCTGTAATATCATTCATCCAGTTCATGGTATATCTGTAATATTCATTTACCAGGTCATGGTATATCGGTATATACATCCATCAGGTCATGGTATATCTGTAATATCATTCATCCAGGTCATGGTATATCTGTATATTCATTCATCCAGGAGCTCAGTCTGGTATATCTGTAATATTCATTCATCCAGGTCATGGTATATCTGTAATATTCATCCTCCAGGTCATGGTATATCTGTAATATTCATCATCCAGGTCATGGTAATCTGTAATATTCATTCATCCAGGTCATGGTATACTCTGTATATTCTCCATCAGGTCATGTATATCTGTAATATTCATCCATCCAGGTCATGGTATATCTGTAATATCGTTCATCCATGCCAGGTCATGGTATATCTGTAATATTCATTCATCCAGTTCATGGTATATTCTGTAATATTCATTCATCCAGGTCATGGTATATCTGTAATATTCATTCATCCAGGTCATGGTATATCTGTAATATTCATTCATCCAGGTCATGGTATATCTGTATTATTCATCCCAGCAGGTCATGGTATATCTGTAATATTCATTCTCCAGGTCACGGTATATCTGTATATCCATTCATCAGGTCATGGTATATCTGTAATACTCATTCATCCAGGTCATGGTATATCTGTAATATTCATTTATCCAGGTCATGGTATATCTTGTAATATCATCCATCCGGTCATGGTATATATGTAATATTCATTCATCCAGGTCATGGATATCTGTAATTTCATTCATCCAGAGGTCATGGTATATTGTAATATTCATCATCAGTCACGGTATATCTGTATATTCTCTCATCCAGGTCAGGTATATCTGTAATATTCATCTACATCCAGGTCATGGTATATCTATATATTCATCCATCCAGGTCATGGTATATCTGTAATATTCATTCATCCGGTCATGGTATACTGTAATATTCATCATCCAGGTCATGTATATCTGTATATTCTTCACAGCCAGGTCATGGTATATCTGTAATATCATCCATCCAGGTCATGGTATATCTTTAATATTCATCATCCAGGTCATGGTATATCTGTAATATTCATTCATCCAGGTCATGGTATATCTTATATTCATTCATCCAGGTCATGGTATATCGTAATATTCATCCATCCAGGTCATGGTATATCTGATATTCATTCCTCCAGGTCATGGTATATCTGTAATATTCATTCATCCAGGTCATGGTATATCTGTAATATTCTCCATCCAGGTCATTATATCTTAATATTCATCCATCCAGGTCATGGTATATCTGTATATTCATTCATCCAGGCCATGGTATATCTGTAATATTCATCATCCAGGTCATGGTTATCTGTAATATTCATTCATCCGGTCATGGTATATCTATAATATTCATCCACCAGGTCATGGATATCTGTAATATTCATCCATCCAGGTCATGGTATATCTGTAATATTCATCCTCCAGGTCACGTATATCTGTAATATTCTCATTCTATCCAGGTCATGGTATATCTGTAATATTCATCCATCCAGGTCATGTTATATCTGTAATATTCATTCATCCAGGTCATGTAATATCTGTATAATTCATCATCCAGGTCAGTATATCTGTAATCTTCATCCTCCAGGCGGTTATCTGTAATATTCTCCCATCGGTCGGTAATCTGTAATATTCATTCATCCAGGTCATGGTATATCTGTAATATTCATTCATCCAGGTCATGGTATATCTGTAATATCATTCATCCAGGTCATGGTATATCTGTAATATTCATCCCAGCGCAGGCCATGGTATATCTGTAATATTCATCCATCCAGGTCCGGTATTCTGTATTTCATCATCCAGGTCAGGTATTCTGTAATATTCATTCATCCAGGTCATGGTATATCTGTAATATTCATTCATCCAGGTCATGGTATATCTGTAATATTCATTCATCCAGGTCATTGTATATCTTGTAATATCATCCATCCAGGTCATGGTAATCTGTAATATTCATTCCCAGGTCATGGTATATCTGTAATATTCATCTCCAGGTCATGGTATATCTGTAATATTCTCATCATCCAGGTCATGGTATATCTGTAATATTCATTCATCCAGGTCCATGGAATCTGTAATATTCATCCATCCAGGTCATGGTATATCTGTAATATTCTTCATCCAGGTCTGGTATATCTGTAATATCCTTCCATCCAGGTCATGGTTATCTGTAATATTCATTCCATCCAGGTCGGTATATCTGTAATATTCATTCATCCATCCAGGTCATGGTATATCTGTAATATTCATTCATCCAGGTCATGGTATATATGTTGTATTCAGTTAGTTCAACTGGACCTAAAGTTTAGTTCTTGAAGACATTTCGCTAGTCTCTTAATGAAAGATCCAGAACTAAACTTCAAGTCTAGTTGATCTAATTGAATACCTAAGACATGACATACAGTGGTTTTATGTTTTTGAACTTTTATCCAATTAAATAAAATGCCCTTTCACATTTAAAGCATTTTTAACACTTTGTGCAGTGCTTATGGCCATTTATGTTCCAGCCCAAAGTACCAAGGTACCATCTCCCCCATCTTCACCCATGGCCATCGCTATGTGGATTGATTTATTATGCAGCTGTCGCTGCACCCACTGAATCTTTAGTAGGGAGCCTTGTTTTGTGTGATAAAACAGCAGAGAACACTTGTAGACTTTAACTGCTCAATTTTATTGACAGGCCAGTTGCTGCCTCAGCGTGCCACATGGTTTATAGCAGACAGGGACAATGTATTCTAGATCTTCCTTAAAACTTATATTGTTAAAGTCACAGTAGTATCTTTGCCAGTGTTTAATGTCGTTGTACCCTGAAGGTCTAATTAACATTCATTTTTGCAGATGCGAAACATCAAAGTTCATTTTAATTTTCATGTCACTGCATTGTTACAGTTTATGAAGAGGAGAAGTAATATGAAAACAATAATTATTATTATTTAAACATTAACTGTATATACATGGAGTATCCAATGTTTTCAAATACATTTTATTGTCTGTAATAATGTGATCTAATGCGGTTTTGGTTTCCACCTGTTGGTGGCACTTTCCCTCTGTTGCCATTGCTGTGTTCCTGAACTTCCATTTACCACCAGCAGTTGGCCCTCTCAAGCTACCGGTTCATCATCAATTAATCACCTGCAAACTGTGTTACCTATTTAAGGACTCCACTGCTTTGCTTCAGGGCCAGATCGTCAGTTGTACTTGTAGTCCTGTTCCTGCGTGTAGACCTGTTAATGTTTGTAGTCCTGTTCATAGTCCTGTTTATAGTCCTGTTCCTGTTCCTGTTCATAGTCTTGTTTATAGTCCTGTTCCTGTTCATAGTCCTGTTTATAGTCCTGTTCCTGTTCGAAGTCTTGTTTATAGTCCTGCTTATAGTCCTGTTCCTGTTCGAAGTCCTGTTTATAGTCCTGTTCGTAGTCCTCTTTATAGCCCTGTTCCTGTTCGAAGTCCTGTTTATAGTCCTGTTCCTGTTTGGAGTCCTGTTTATAGTCCTGTCCCTGTTCGTAGTCTTGTTTATAGCCCTGTTCCTGTCGAAGTCATGTTTATAGTCCTGTTCCTGTTTGTAGTCCTGTTTATAGTCCTGTTCCTGTTCGTAGTCATGTTTATAGTCCTGTTTATAGTCCTGTTCCTGTTCATAGTCATGTTTATAGTCCTGTTTATAGTCCTGCTCCTGTTCGTAGTCCTGTTTATAGTCCTGTTCCTGTTTGTAGTCCTGTTTATAGTCCTGTTCCTGGTCGTAGTCTTGTTTATAGTCCTGCTCCTGTTCGTAGTCCTGTTTATAGTCCTGTTCCTGTTCGTAGTCCTGTTTATAGTCCTGTTCCTATTTGTAGTCATGTTTATAGTCCTGTTCATGTTCGTAGTCTTGTTTATAGTCCCTGTTTTTATAGTCCTGTTCCTGTTCGTTAGTCTTGTTTAAAGTCCTGTTTATAGTCCTGCTCCTGTTCAGAGTCCTTTTTATAGTCCTGTTCCTGTTCCAAGTCTTGTTTATAGTCCTGCTTATAGTCCTCTTCCTGTTCGAAGTCCTGTTTATAGCCCTGTTCCTGTTCGAAGTCCTGTTTATAGTCCTGTTCCTGTTTTTAGTCCTGTTTATAGTCCTGTTCCTGTTTGTAGTCTTGTTATAGCCTGTTCATGTTCGAAGTCCTGTTTATAGTCCTGTTTCCTGTTTGTAGTTCCTGTTTATAGTCCTGTTCCTGTTTGTAGTCCTGTTTATAGTCCTGTTCCTGTTCGTAGTCATGTTTATAGTCCTGTGTTATAGTCCTGCTCCTGTTCGTAGTCCTGTTTATAGTCCTGTTCCTGTTCGTAGTCCTGTTTATAGTCCTGTTCCTGTTTGTAGTCCTGCTTATAGTCCTGTTCCTGTTCGTAGTCTTGTTAGTCCTGCTCCTGTTCGTAGTCCTGTTTATAGTCCTGTTCCTGGTCGTAGTCCTGTTTATAGTCCTGTTCCTATTTGTAGTCCTGTTCATGTTCGTGTTCCTGTTTATAGTCCTGTTCCTGTTCGTAGTCTTGTTTAAAGTCCTGTTTATAGTCCTGCTCCTGTTCATAGTCCTGTTTATAGTCCTGTTCCTGTTCGTAGTCCTGTTTATAGTCCTGTTCCTATTTGTAGTCCTGTTCATGTTCGTAGTCTTGTTTATAGTCTGTTTATAGTCCTGTTCCTGTTATGTCCGTTCCTGTTCGTAGTCTGTTATAGTCCTGTTCCTATTCGTAGTCCTTTATAGTCCTGTTCCTATTTGTAGTCATGTTTATAGTCCTGTTCATGTTCGTAGTCTTGTTTATAGTCCTTTTTATAGTCCTGTTTATAGTCCTGTTCCTGTTCGTAGTCATGTTTATAGTCCTGTTATAGTCCTGCTCTGTTCGTAGTCTTTTATAGTCTGTTCCTGTTCGTAGTCTTTAGTCCTTTTCTGGTTGTAGTCTTTTATAGTCCTTTCCTGTTCGTAGTCTGTTATAGTCCTGCTCTGTTCGTAGTCCTGTTTATAGTCCTGTTCCTGTTTGTAGTCCTGTTTATAGTCCTGTTCCTATTTTAGTCCGTTCATGTTCGTAGTCCGTTTATAGTCCTGTTCCGTTCGTAGTCTTGTTTAAAGTCCTGTTATAGTCCTGCTCCTGTTCATAGTCCTGTTTATAGTCCGTTCCTGTTCGTAGTCCTGTTTATAGTCCTGTTCCTATTTGTAGTCCTGTTTATAGTCCTGTTCAAGTTCGTAGTCTTGTTTATAGTCCTGTTTATAGTCCCTTTCCTGTTTATACCTGTTCGTTCGTAGTCCTGTTTATAGTCCTGTTCCTATTCGTAGTCCTGTTTAGTCCTGTTCCTATTGGTAGTCATGTTTATAGTCCTGTTCTGTTCTTAGTCTTGTTTATAGTCCTGTTTATAGTCCTGTTTATAGTCTGTTCCTGTTCGTAGTCATGTTTATAGTCCTGTTCCTTTTCGTATCCTGTTCCGTACCTGTTCATAGTCTTGTTTATAGTCCTGTTCCTTTCATAGACCAGGTTTAGTCCTGTTTCCTCTTCTTATGTCTTGTCTTATAGTCCTGTTCCTGTTTATAGTTCTGTTCCTTTCATAGTTCTGTTCAGTCCTGTTCCTTCTGTAGTCTGTTCATAGTCCTGTTTATAGTCCTGTTCCTGATGGTAGTACTGTTTATACTCCTGTTCCTGTTCTAGTCCTTTTAATATCCTGTTCCTGTTGTAGTCTCTTCCTGTTTGTAGTCCTGGTTATAGTTCTGCTCCTGTTGTAGTCCTGGTTATAGTCTGTTCCTGTTTTCAGCTAGTCCCTGTTCATAATCCTGTTTTATATCTATTCTGTTTGTAGCCTGATTATAGTCTGTTCCTTTTCGTAGTCTCTGTTCATAATCCTGTTTATGGTTCTTTTCTGTTTGTAGTCCTGTTTATAGTCAGTTCCTGTTTTAGTCCTGTTTATAGTCCTGTTCTGTTGTAGTCCTGTTTATAGTCCTGTCTGTACTTAGTCCTTTTCCTGTCTGTCGTAGTCTTGTTATAGTCTTCTAGTCTGCTCCTGTTCGTAGTCCTGTTATAGTCCTGTGTCCTGTTCGTAGTCCTGTTTATAGTCCTGTTCTGTTTGTAGTCCTGTTTATAGTCCTGTTCCTGTTCATAGTCCTGTTCCTGTTTCATAGTCCTGTTCCTGTTTATATCCTGTTCATGTTTATAGTCCTGTCCTGGTCGTAGTCCTGTTCCTGTTCCTGTCCTGTTCCTGTTTGTATTCCGTTCTGTTTATAGTCCTGTTCCTGTTCATAGTCCTGTTCCTGTTTCTAGTCTTGTTCCTGTTTGTAGTCCGTTCCTGTTTGTAGTCCTGTTCCTGTTCATAGTCCTGTTTATAGTCCTGTTCATAGTCATGTTCGTAGTCCTGTTCCTTGCTTCCCGACATCCTGCTTCAGCCTGTCCCATTTATCCATCTCCTAGCCCCTTCCATCTCCGTTTTCTTAGTTTATCTTGTCTTCCTTCTTCTTGTCTTCTGCCTTTCTTATCCTGTGTGCCTTATCATCTGTATATACAGTACTCTTGTTTCATCGTATTTATATATAGCTAGTCAGTTAGTTAGGGTTCTGTTTGTAGGGGTGTTCACTGTGATATTGTTTTGTTTGTTTTGGGTTTTTTTGTCAATTAACTGGTTGTACTACATTGGTCTCTGGCTGCAACTTTCAATACTTTCCCTCCTTCCAACTGGAGCCTAACAATCATCTACAGTTTTATATTCATTCATAGTCCAATAAGATCAGTTTGGGATCCTGAGAAATAGTAGATTAAACCTCTCAAAGTTTTACTTTTTTTTTTTGCCTTGTTCCACACTGTAATTCTGTCATTAATTGGCAGTTCCTGGAACCCGAGCACATAGGGTGATACAATAAAGTTAATTTATGACACAATCAAGTTAATCGTCGCTCCAAGTTGCAGTAATGTTGTAAATGTGTGGCAGCTTTTAATCATGGAAGCATGGTAAGAAAAGGAGGATCAGTGCAAAGGTTTTGCACCCCAATGTAATAGACATTAAGGGGTCGATGGCTATATTGGCTGTTTTTTTTGCTAAAATTGGTAAAAAATCCAATGTAATGTTTAGAAAGTTCGTCCATTTTCGAACTTCAGTAAAAGTTCGAAAGTTTGTATTCGGACCCATTAAAGTCAATGGGGAGTGATAGTTTGAAAAGTCTGGATGATTTACAGCTAAACTAACAATGGTAACTTACTGTAAATGGATGTGGCACCTGGGAAATGGTCTGGGAACATGTCACTATCACCAAAACTTGTTAAAACACTTCTTAAAATGAGGGGCAATTGTCGGGTTTGTTGCGAAGCTACATTCGAGGGTTGTGGCCAATTCGTGGCTTACCGAATGCTACTTTCGAGGGTTAGCGGAAATAGAACCATAAATTTGCAGATTACCGAACAATACTAAGGTTAGTGAAAACAATCCATACATTCGAGGATTACCGAAAAAGAACAATACTTTCGAGGGTTAGCGAAAATCGAAGGCTACATTTGAAAGTTAGCGAACGATACATTCTAGGGTTAGCGATACGATCCATACATTCGAGGATTACCGAAAAAAACAATACTTTCGAGGGTTAGCGAAAATCGAAGGCTACATTTGAAAGTAGCGAACGATACATTCTAGGGTTAGCGAAACGATCCATACATTCGAGGATTACCGAAAAAGAACAATACTTTCGAGGGTTAGCGAACGTACATTCTAAGTGAACGGCCCGTAAATTCGATAATTATTGAAAATACAGCCACGATCCGGAAAAAACGAACTAGTTCGAATAGTTCTCATAAAGTTCGGCTTGAACTCGGGTTTCGAGTTCGGTTTTGTGTCCATCTCTAGTTAAGATTAGGCTAATCGTAATGCCATTACTGTGGAGTACGGGGCCCACGTAGTACTAAAAAAGTTATGTCTTACCTGACCAGGACCCATGCGCAATAAGTCAACCGAGAGACTTTAAAGCATCGTGGGATCCCAGTCATGTAAGACGTAACTTTTTTAGTACTACATCGGCCCGAAATTTTTGCATCGAGTGAGAAGAAATGTTTTGGAACAAAATAAAAATTTCTGCAATCATGAGTTTGCACTCATTTCTGTTTCCCCCCTTGATTGCTTTGCCCCTATTGTGTTCTTGCAATCTAATACCAAACCCCATAACCTGACACCTACAACAATATTTAAAGGTGTGCTACCTGGTAGAGTCATTGCTACCTTGAAGCAAACTGAAATATTTGCTTAGTTCACCAGCCGTGTTAAGTCCGCCCTCTGGTTCACCAGCTAGTGTTAAGTCCGCCCCT
This sequence comes from Hymenochirus boettgeri, assembly GCA_019447015.1. Taxonomy (NCBI): domain Eukaryota; kingdom Metazoa; phylum Chordata; class Amphibia; order Anura; family Pipidae; genus Hymenochirus; species Hymenochirus boettgeri. The sequence continues at coordinate 14,546,426 of CM033473.1, read as the reverse complement.
CCAGTTCACCAGCCAGTTTTAGTAAGCCCTCCTTAATCAGCCCACTACACCCACCTCCCCAATGCACGCCAAGCCAATTTGCCACTGCGCAGTATTGTCCCATTGCCTGCTGTGGCATTCATTTTAGATGCACCCAAAATAGAATCTTCTGAAAAATATTTGTCAAAACTGATGCAGTTATGCATGAAAATCAGACCAACTTTTTGAATTTCAAAGTAATATCACTTGTTTAGAAATATAGTTTGTATGTAAACGAATCCCTTGCATGGGTTTATTTTACATAGGTTGATATTTTTGAGATATGGCTGCAAGACATAGGGACGATGAAGTAACACTCTTAGCTTGCACAGTTATCTGCAAATAAACTTGTATTTAATCATTGAAGTTCACCTTTTTAGTGTTGTTCATCAATTGAATGATCAAAAGGGTGTGTTGTCTGCACCAAGGGCAATAAACTCTAATTAGGACTGTTAGACTGTTAGTGGAAAGACTTCTGGACACGTAGAGAATCATCTAGACAGTTTATGTTTTTAGATTCGCCGAAAAGAACAATAACTCATCTGTGATGAAAGAGAGACAGACAAGTCTCAAGGCAATTTTTTCTGCCAATACCAACGTTAACTTGCTGTATAGACCTATTACGTGTCATCAATTAGGCTTTGAGCTCAAATGGTGTGTTTGTGACTGACTCGTTGTAACGGCTTCAAAATCAATCACAAATGAAATAAAGCAATGCATGAAACAGAAAAGAGAGAGCCCTTTCTATAATGCACTATGGTGTTGTTTGATGTTCTCAATAGGGAACATTGCTGACTAGAGATGGACCTGAACCTGAACCTGATTCCAAATCGGATTTCACAGATCTGCGGATTTGTAACATTTTCCATTTTTCTGAACTACATAACTGTTTCCAATAATTACCAAATGATCGATAGTTTCAATGTTCAATATTCTAGACATTTTGATAGAAAATGTTCAATACTAGAAATTTAGAATTTAAAAAAATTGGCAATTTTCTAAATTTCTAGAAATCTATAAAATACTATGCGGATACACGGAATGCCAAAACAGGAGGCGCATGAAATTTCCGTACTAGACTGCTTTTTTTTCAGGTTTTGCATCGATACTTGTTTCCCCAGAATATTTCCGAAAATCCGCAAATTTCAATGCAGAACATATGGCGAGATACTACCAATCTTGACCAGTGGGGGAGAAATGTGTAGTCCTACATTAGATGGTATGTTTGGTGCCAACGTCATATAATCTAATTCTGATTTTTATTTATTGGATAGTTCTTCAAGGCATATTTCTTAAAATTACAGCCGATTCTAATTAATGAAAGTCACATGGACTAATGTTAGTGTGTGTTTGAGATTCTGTTCTGGTAAGAGATTCTGGACGGTAATAGATTTGAGATTCTGACGGTAAGAGATTCTGGACAGTAAGAGATTTGAGATTCTGGACGGTAGAGAGTCTAGACGGTAAGAGATTTGAGATTCTGGACGGTAAGAGGGCCCACATAAGCCCAGAAGCTGCTATTTTTAAACAGATGATTGTGCATATGAAGAAACCATATGCGTGATCAGTTGTTTAAAACATTGGACCCGAACTTCCGAAACTGAACCGGAAGTTTGGAACAGCTGATCGGAGACCTATGGGGAGGGGGTTGGTCAGGATTCCAGCCTCCAATCTCACGGGGTGGGGTGGGGGGTGGGCACTGCAGTTACACACTTGTTCTATGAATTGCAAATAAAATAGGACCACTTTAAGTCTTTGGAAATGCTATGGTCACTGGTCACATCGATAGGTATATGTTTCAGTAATAACTTGAATGACTGCAGTTTTCCTAGTCTGTAATTAAAGCTAGAAGTGTTTCTTATAAAGAAACAGAATTTTATATTTCACTGGAAGGTGAACTTGACATTGGTATTCTAAAATGATGGCGACATTCCAACGTGAGCGCGGAGTAGAATGCCAGCATCATTTCCAATTCCCAGTGCGTTTTTGTGCAGGTGCTGAACCTTAATAAATATTGTACACTCCCCGAGATAACTGGCAGTTGTAAATGTAGGAGGATTTAGAACTGAACATGGAGTAACAAAAAACATGTCAACTGTTTTTAACATTTCAGATCCTTCCAGACTAACAGATGTTATATATGCAGGAAAAAAACACTTAACATGTAGATGATTCGGGTTCTGCCTTTGGGTGCTATTTTGAAGACAATAAAAAAATTAAAAATAAATCAAATGAACAAAATTGTATCACAAAAATATATAAAGATGGGATAGTATACGTCCATTATAAGTACAACTAGTAACTAGAACTCAAACTCGAAACCGAGTTCTAGTCGAGCTTAACAAGTCCTAACGGACTCGAACTTTTCAAACTATCCTGGACCCGGATTCTCGGACTTTCTGGACTCGCGGCTGTATTTTCGATAATTATAGAATTACGAGCCGTTCACTATCCCTAGAATGTTCGTTCGCTAACCCTGGAATGTATCGTTCATTTTCGTTAACCCTCGAATGTATCGTTCGTTTTGCTAACCCTAGAATGTATGGTTCGCTACCCTCGAAAGTATCGTTCGGTAACCCTCGAATTTCCATAACCTTCGAATTTAACTTACGCACTTTTGAACTATCACTTTCTTATGACTTGAATGGGTCCGTTTTCGAACTTTCAAATTTTCTCTGAGGTTCGGAAGCTCGAAAACAGACCGAACTTTATGAAGTTCGGCTATCTCTACTAGTAACCAATTTAATATAGTATACATACAAAATAGAAGCCTAGTGCAGACCCAGTTCAATTTGGTTACATGTTTATTCCCTCTATGATGTCGCTATGAAAAGCCTGCCATTCTCTCTGGATAAATAAAAGCAATTAGTTCAATAACCTGGCCAAATTTATTTTAAGCCCAGCCACCCCTTTATGGTTGCTTTTCAGTTGGGTTCTACTCTATCATACTTGCCTTTTATGAGCAAGAAAGTCCTTGCTGCACTGTGACTGGCTTCCTTGGGACTAACTCTTCTGATAAGTACTTTACTCATCTGAGCACATGACCTTACCTGGGTGGAGTACACCATTCCAGAGGCTTGTCAAACCCCCATTGTACCACACAAAATATATAAAGATGGGATAGTATACATCCATTATAAAGTGCAACTAGTGACATTTCATGTTACTGTCAATCTGCTGTGAATTTGATGATTGACAAATACACTTTAAGATCTAGCTTCCTATACCAGGGTGCCCAGCGTTCAACAGCACTACTGACACTATAGGTAATACTATTCTGTTTATCTCCAGACCACCCTAACACTGCCTACTTCCTCTCCCAGCCTACAACAACTGTCCCACAGGCCACACATTTGTTGAGCACCTATTCCTGAAACTCACTTTAGTTTAGTTTAGTTCAGGGTTTCTCAAAGGTGTTTCAGGCCACACTAGTGTGACTTCAGAGAGCCAGAGGTGTGCCTCAGAATTTTGCTGCTGTAGTATATTTTTCACAAGTATAACATACATTTTTGTTATTGCACATAAAATATATTTTGTATAAAATTTCAACACGCTTATGTAGTGTAATGATACTCTACATTGATTAGAATAAAATATACACTGTAAAGTGCATAAAACATGGATAAAATCCAAATTAAGAACACAAGTGTGCCTCGAGAAGAAATTGCATTGCCAAGTGTGCCATTCTGAAAAAGTTTCAGAACCGCTGGTTTCGTTGACAATTTGCAACAAAGTTTTTGTGTGCATGGCTATAGGCCACCTTAAGACAATTCTTGCATCAACTAAGCATCATGTGCATTGATACCATAATGTTCTTTATATCTCAAATAGTAAGAAGTCCATTCTTGAGACCCATTGATATTATTCAATGTATACACCTAGTTGCACAAGCAAAACACCTTTTTACAATCTATACACACAAATGTACAATTCTGTTTTGTTATTGTGATCTACACCTTCCATTTTACATCTAATATCCGTTATATTGTATTTTTATCCAGGTTCAAAAAAACCCACAGAAAGTACAGAGTGTGCAGGTACAATCAAAGCTAAATTGCAAACATGCCAAGTGTGATAGCACAATGCCGAACAACTCAGAAGATGGAAAGGTCACAGAAGACATCAACATTAAGAAATAATACCCTTCTTCCTCTATGCCTTAATGGAGGAAAGTGAACTGAATCAGACATGACAAATAACTGTTTCTCTTTGAAGTTATCTTACAATAGATACCAGGAAGAGTGCCCACATTCCGCATAAAAACGAAATCATTTTTATTCCAAATACGTTCATGAAAATCATATATCGGTTATAACGCTACCAGCTATTAAAAAGAGAAAATTAAAACCAAAATATTGTATGTGCATGTGTTTCTGTGGGTTTAATTAAAATAGCCGAACAGTTCTGGTAATAATTTGCCAATGAATAATAAGACTTACAGCTTTCAGGGTTTTTTCCTTTTAAAAGACGCATTAACTAAATTTGGACAAAGCCGCTGTAATCTTTAACCTGCAAGTACAAATTACATTGAATTACAATGAAGTATTATGGCATGAAAAGAAACTTCATTCAGTGCAGATGTTTCGATACATGAAGGGCATTAAATAATTAACAAGTGATAGCTCTTGTGCATTCTAGAAAATATTAAATGGCCAATCAGAAACATCTTAAGATTAACCTGCAGGTAATTAGCGAAGGATTCTAATGGTATGGAAATACACAGAACAATTCGGAATATATTAAAAATTGCAAAAATGTAGCATTTTTATTTTGCAGACTCTGGATATCCGAGTTAAAGGTCCGTCTTTACATTTATAGATGCAAATTTTACTTTAAAATAGTTTGCTTAAAATTTGATTCTTAGAAATATTTTAATATTTCAAAGTAATTCCATTTAGTTACTCCAAACCTAAATCAATTATCAAACCTATAATCAATAAGGGCCCCATATGTAAAAAAAACACAGGGGCATATTTAACCTGCAAACAGGTTAAATATGCCCAATGGCTTATATTGAGCAGGGTCAACCAACCATGAGCAAGATTTTCATCCTACTTTATGGAAGCAGTGGCCCTGCTTCATATATGTTTTGAATTGAATCATTTATCAATTAACTGATGAGTAATCTTAAGATATTTCAGATGTTGTTGAGTTTTATTTTGTGAGCGGTTCTACAAAATGTGTTCAAATAAACCCAATTGAAGTCAATAGGAGCATAATATTTTGATACTGAATTTTAATTTTGACAGGAATTTGAATTTTCACATCACATTTTGAATTTTCAACACCACATTTTAATTTTTGACATTACAATTCAAATTTACTATATTGCCTTTCGGATTTCTACAAAGTTCTGTCCTTGAAATTCTAAAAATTCTGCCAGATCATTACATTTTCAAAACCTCAGCTCGGTCTGGAATCCAGGTTTGGTTTGAAACCAGAACTTATCTCTAATTTCAGATATGGGCATTTAATAGGGACAGTTTGGGGGTGCTACTACCACATGGAAACTTGGTCAATCTTCCTGTAACTCTGTTACAATATATACACAGGGGGGCTGTGGGAGCACTCTGTGGCAAAATTACTTTATAACAAATAGTGGAAGTGCTACTGATCTGACCAAAACATTAGAACAAGCAAGAAAAGAGATGATCAATGCTCATTCCTGGGTCCCATATATCATATATCTATGCTAGTGCAAACAGTAGAAACATGGGGGTTTTTAGTTACAATTTTATGCATAAAAGTGAAAAGCCTTCACTTGTAGCAGAGCTTCTCTGCAGGAAGACAGACCAAGCTTCCATGTTGTAGTAGCACCCCCAACACGTCCCTTTAATTGGAGGTCCTGTGCCTTAACACTAAGCATTGGATGAGAGGCCTCTTCCCTCCTTGTTAAAGCCAGTAGGCTGGGAGAAGTGATAGTAGGACCTTCCATACTGGAAGGTTTACTTGTAATGAAATCATAATAAAAATGCATAAAATTGTAACTAAAACCCCATATTTTTACTGTTTGCACTAGCACAGATATAATGATATATGGGGCCCAGGAATGTGCATTGATCATCTCTTTTCTGTTTGTTCTAATGTTTTGGTTTAGATCAAGTAGCACTTCCACTTTGTAATAAAGTAATTTTGCCACAGGAGTGCTCCCTTTTGTGTATTAATGTATGTCAATATTTATTTATTATTTATCATGTTTTGAATTGACTCCAAAAAAATGTTTTTCTTTTAAGCAATGCATATATTGTATTTCAACATAGTTTGTACTTGCAGGTTAAAGAATAAAGCAATTTGTCCAAATGAATAATTTCTTAACTACTGCTAACACAGTCAGAAACTTTTCTTTTGGCTTGATCAGTCAATAATTCTTTTTAATTAGCTTGGAAAAACAAGAGCATTTCATTGAAAATGTCAACACATACAGCCAAAGGAGAGGTACATGACATTTCTACTAGAAAAGACAACAACACAAAATAAAGGTATTCGAACAGATGACAATTTGAGCAGACGCTCTGATATGTCAGAAGGCTACTCAATCTGGATAACGTAGCCTCATTTATAAACCCAATTACAGAAGACAAGACACACACTGGGGAATTTTCTGAAGTATTGACATATTTTCTGTAGTGTCTATGTTTATGAAATAACAGTAAATTACTTGTAATGAAATCTATAATAAAAATTGATATGAGTGTATATACTGTAGAAAGATAATGTGTAATGCATCTATACATTAACTAGCCATAGCCATAAAGAACGTAATGAACTTTATACCAACATATTAATTATTAGTAACGTGACCTTACATGAACTGGTTTGGGTTGGAACTCCCTGTTCTGAGTTTGAAATTCCACCAAAGCTACTGAGGGAATGTTGATGCTGAATTAATGAGGTTATAATGAGGTTTGACCATCAAAACCAAGTTTCAACATCGAAAGTTTATAGCCGAACCAAACTATGTCTAATTCTGCATATCCGCTGGCGAAATAACCCCCTGAGGGTTTAAAGATGAACGAAACTCATAGGTTTCCTTCCACCAGTGTTTCCAACTTATTTATTATATGATGTATCACCTTGCACTAATCTTGAGCAGATCTAGGACTCTGTTTAGAACTATACAGCCATAGGTGGAATGTGAGAAAATGTTCCATCTGGTCTTGTCGCCTTTTTTCAAAGACTTCTTGAGATTTGATGAACAGTCTATTAAAAAGACATGTGGATGGGAATTGAGTTTGGCTGATTCGATCAAAGTGATTGAATTTATTAAAACTACCGATCCCTGAATTGCTAGACTAAGAATTACCGAATCTAGTTTCCTAAAATTTTAAGGAGATTTTAAAAACATCCAGTCAGCAACAAATTATGTAACTAAGTGAAACTCTTATTATAACTGATGTTATAAATCTGACAGGATTCATTCCTCTAGCAAATCCCTTATTATAACATGACTTTGTCTATATATGAAAGGAAAACCATAATCCTAAATTTAGTTAAATTACCATGATTTTTCTTTCAATGTAATTATTATTCCAATACATATGTAGGCTAGTTTATAACAATAGGGGCCTTCGAGCTTGAGTGAACCCTTATAATCTGGAATTATGTATGCATGTTTATATGTATAATATGTTTAATTATATAGGACCACTTTGGGGACGTATCGCTGCACCATATTTTAATACATGCATGCGAAGACAAATAATATAAAGGAATGAAATCAATATGCATTAATAAGTATACAAGTACTTTATATATATATATTGGAATATATGTATTGTGGCTCTGTACCACACTTCAGTTCCCAGCCGCTGTCTGGTTGTGCCCAGTATTTGTTAGTGTGCCTATGTTCTATCCAAGTTCCCCACTCTCAGCACAGAACTTTTCTGTCAAAGTCCTGGGGGCAACTGTGTCTGGTACCGCATATCAAGCCTCCTGGCAAATAGGGGTTTGACTATAGGTAATACGAATGGTGAAGATTGGGGTATCTGTGCTGTAGGGATACTCGAGTATGTGCTGAAGCATTACAATAAATACCTGAAAGAACAAAAAGGAATACAATCTTAAATAGCAAATCAGGTCATTTAAACACATAAGGTAAATGCAATATCTGCATATCTGAAATTAGTGCAAAACCCCCCAAAAAACCATGTAATGTCGGGTTAGTGTGGGTTTTGAACTAATATCGGGCTGCCCACGCTATTTCCAACAATTGTAGTAATTGCTTAGTTAATATTAGTTCAACAATTTCCGCTAATCTTAACTCCATTGCTACTGTGGCATACAGGGCCAATGTTATACTAATACGTTATGTCTACCTGACGGAATCCTGCGAAGCAATAAGTCTCACGAGAGACTATAAAGCATGTGGGATCCCGGTCAGGTATGACTAACTTTTTTAGTACATCAGCCCGATAATGTGAACATTGATTTCTAACGGAGACAAAGACTGCGAGTACCAGTTAAGTCAGCATATCAATATCTAAATCTCAAACTCTGAAAATGGAAAATGAGATTCTGCTAACTAGGCTTTCCGTCTGTAATAATTATATTAATTTCCTAAATGCTAATAAATAGAGGGGAAATGAGGGTTCACAAAAAAATGATAATCTGCAATCTTTATTGTACCAAACAATGGATACACCACAGTAAAGATAGAACTTAAGGCACCATTTAATCTATTTGTATATAGTGTGCAAGGAAGCAGTGTAGCTCCAGGCAGTGATTATGACAGTACAGAATCCATTAAAATCCTGTGCTGGAACCATAGTTACAAATGGCAATTCTTGAAAAGAATTATTGCTTTTAAACCACTCAACTTGATCTATGAATGTTAACCTTGATGTTTAGGCAAAAAATGGAATACGAAGGAGTTTTAACTCTAGTTTTACTTTCCTGTGTAACTTGCATATTACTGCCTCAGTCATTGGGCTTTCTTAAGGTAAAATAAAAGTCTAATTAAAATCAAGATTGGATTCTCTATATCTTCCTGCGACATGCAAAGGGTCAGCCCTTTTTCAAGCCAGACACTGTTAGGTCAGCTCTCCAAGTTCAGTTGCCACTGTTAGGTAATCTCTCCAGTTCAGCAGCCACTGTGAAATCAGCCTTCCAGTTCAGCAGCCACTTTTAGGTCAGCCCTCCAGTTTACCAGATACCATTATGTAAGCCCTCCAGTTCAGCAGCTACTGATAAGTAGAGATGGTCAAACTTCTGAAAAATCTGTTCCGCTCAAGGATTCATTGATTTTCGAAAAAAATCAGAAATTAAAAAATTGCAAATCCGTAAATCGCCACTAAAGTCAAGGGGAAAAAAATGGGAAAATTTCTGCCTAAATAACAGTTTAAATAGCAGTGGTTAACTACTGTTAATGGCTCTAAGACCTGGGAAACAGTCCGGGGAACACGTGTGGTGTCTTCCGGGTAGTCCTCGAACTGCTAATTCGAGAATCCTTAAACGTGTCGAGGATTCCCAAAATTTGGACGTTCAACGATTATCGAATGGCCAAAAGTTCGGGGGCCGAACGTTCAGGGGTCCGCGGCTCCACACTGGGGCATGTCTTTTTTCTTCCCAGCCAGCGACACCAACTTTGCTGATGTTGCTGAAACCAGGCAATGCCACTGCGGCTGCCAATGACACCACTGGCGCTGGCGACATCAACGTCTCTGGTGTTGCCGACATCTTGATCCGAAGTCTTCTTTCTTCTCAGCCGGCGACACCAACTCTGCTATGTCACCAAGACCGGTTGATGCAACTGTGGCCAACTGTGACACCGCCGGTGCCGGTGACACTCACGTTGACGGTGTTGCGACGTCTTCTTTCTTCTGCCATCACACACTTGGGCATGTCTTTTTTTCTCCCGCCAGCGACACCAACTTCACTGATGTTCTGAAACCGGGCAATGCCACTGCGGCTGCCAATGACACTACTGGCGCTGGCGACATCAACGTCTCTGGTGTTGCCGACATCTTGATCCGAAGTCTTCTTTCTTCAGCCGGCGAACACCAACTCCCTGATGTCACCAACACCGGGTGATCAACTGTGGCCAACTGTGACACCGCCGGTGCCGGTGACATCAACGTTGCCGGTGTTGCCGACGTCTTCTTCTTCTGCCATCACACACTTGGGCATATCTTTTTTTTCCCAGCCAGCGACACCAACTTCGCTGATGTTGCTTACACCAGGCAATGCCACTGCTGCTGCCAATGACACCACTGGCGCTGGTGGACATCAACGTCTCTGGTGTTGCCAACATCTTGATCCGAAATCTTCTTTCTTCTGAGCCGGCGACACCAAATCCGCTGATGTCACCAACACCGGGTGATGCAACTGTGGCCAACTGTGACACAGCCAGTGCCCGTGACATCAACGTTGCCGGTGTTGCCGACATCTTCTTCTTCTGTCATCACTGTGATGACGTCTGAACTCCATGGGGTTTGCCACTTTTTAGTTTGTTTTGCTGAAGGACCAAATCCAATTGTGATTGGTTAATATTTCATTGATTGCAATTATAAGATCACACATTAACCAATCATATTTGAATAATACAAATATGGTCTGTATTTAATCAGAAAAATTGTAAACTGATTTTTTTACCTTCTCATTAGTTAATCCAGGGTTATTGCCAGGCAGCTGAAAGTATTGGTGCCCAGAGTTGTGCATTGCCAAGCAACATCAGCAGCATGGTTAGTTCATTGTGAAGAATCTTGATTCCGCGAGTAAAATGTCCATGGTATCTAGGCGCGAACATCGAATCTATGAGTAAAGTGTCCATTAAAGCCTATACGCGAGCATCGAATCCGCGAGTAAAATGTGTAAAATGTCCATGGTATCTAGGCGCGAACATCGAATCTATGAGTAATAAGGTTCTTTATATCTCAAATAGTAAGAAGTCCCTTCTGAGACCCATTGATATTTATTCAATGTATCTACCTAGTTGCACAAGCAAAACACCTTTTTACAATCTATACACACAAATGTACAATTCTGTTTTGTTATTGTGATCTACACCTTCCATTTTACATCTAATATCCGTTATATTGTATTTTTATCCAGGTTCAAAAAAACCCACAGAAAGTACAGGTGTGCAGGTACAATCAAAGCTAAATTGCAAACATGCAAGTGTGATAGCAAAATGCCGAACAACTCAGAAGATGGAAAGGTCACAGAAGACATCAACATTAAGAAATAATACCTTCTTCCTCTATGCCTTAATGGAGGAAAGTGAACTGAATCAGACATGACAAATAACTGTTTCTCTTGAAGTTATCTTAATAGATACCAGGAAGAGTGCCCACATTCCGCATAAAAACGAAATCATTTTATTCCAAATACGTTCATGAAAATCATATTATCGGTATAACGCTACCAGCTATTAAAAAGAGGAAAACCCTTAAATAACTATTGTATTGTGCATGTGTTTCTGTGGGTTTAATTAAAATAGCCGAACAGGTGGTAATAATTTGCCAATGAATAATAAGACTTACAGCATTTCAGGGTTTTTTTCCTTTATAAAAGACGCATTAACTAAATTGGACAAAGCCGCTGTAATCTTTAACCTGCAAGTACAAATTACATTGAAACAAAATGAAAGTATTATGGCATGAAAAGAAACTTCATTCAGTGCAGATGTTTCGATACATGAAGGGCATTAAATAATTAACAAGTGATGCTCTGTGCATTCTAGAAAATTATTAAATGGCCATATCAGAAACATCTTAAGATTAACCTGCAGGTAATAGCGAAGGATTCTATGGTATGGAAATACACAGAACAATTCGGATATATTAAAAATTGCAAAAATGTAGCATTTTTATTTTGCAGACTTGGAATCCGAGTTAAGGTCCGTCTTTACATTTTATAGATGCAAATTTTACTTTAAAATAGTTTGCTTAAAATTTGATTCTTAGAAATATTTTAATATTTCAAAGTAATTCCATTAGTTACTCCAAACCTATAAATCAATTATCAAACCTATAAATCCATAGGGCCCCATATAGTGAAAAAAAACACAGGGGCATATTTAACCTGCAAACAGGTTAAATATGCCCCAATGGCTTATATTGAGCAGGGTCCACCCACCATTTTTCCTACTTTATGGAAGCAGTGGCCTGCTTCATATATGTTTTGAATGAATCATTTATCAATTAACTGATGAGTAATTTAAGATATTTCAGATGTTGTTGAGTTTTATTTTGTGAGCGGTTCTACAAAAGTTCAATAAAACCAAATGAGTCAAATAGGAGCATAATATTTTGATACTGAATTTTTAATTTTGACAGGAATTTTGAATTTTCACAATCACATTTTGATTTTCAACACCACATTTTTAATTTTTGACATTACAATTCAAATTACTATATTGCCTTTCGGATTTCTACAAAGTTCTGTCCTTTGAAATTCTAAAAATTCTGCCAGATCATTACATTTTCAAAACCTGCAGCTCGTCTGGAATCAGGTTTGGTTTGAAACCAGAACTATCTCTATTTCGATATGGGCATTTAATAGGGACAGTTTGGGGGTGCTACTACCACATGGAAACTTGGTCAATCTTCCTGTAACTCTGTTACAATATATACCAAAAGGGGGGTGTGGGAGCACTCCTGTGGCAAATTATTATAACAAATAGTGGAAGTGCTACTGATCTGACCAAAACTTAGAACAGCAAGAAAAGAGATGATCAATGCTATCCTGGGTCCCATATATCATAATATCTATCTTAGTGCAAACAGTAAAACATGGGGTTTTTAGTTACAATTTATGCATAAAAGTGAAAAGCCTTCACTTGTAGCAGAGCTTCTCTGCAGGAAGACAGACCAAGCTTCATGTTGTAGTAGCACCCCCAACAGTCCTTTAATTGGAGGTCCTGTGCCTTGAACACTAAGCATTGGATGAGAGGCCTCTTCCCTCCTTGTTAAAAGCCAGTAGGCTGGGGAAGTGATAGTAGACCTCCATACTGGAAGGTTTACTTGTAATGAAATCATATAAAAAAGCATAAAATTGTAACTAAAACCCCATATTTTTAGTTTGCACTAGCACAGATATAATGATATATGGGGCCCAGGAATGTGCATTGATCATCTCTTCTTGTTTGTTTAATGTTTTGGTTAGTCAGTAGCACTTCCACTTTGTAATAAAGTAATTTTGACAGGAGTGCTCCCTTTGTGTATTAATGTATGTCAATATTTATTTATTATTTATCATGTTTGAATTGACTCCAAAAAAATGTTTTTTCTTTTTAAGCAATGCTATATTGTATTTCAAATAGTTGTTACTGCAGGTTAAAGAATAAAGCGAATTGTCCAAATGATAATATTCTTAACTACTGCTAACACAGTCAGAAAACTTTTCTTTTGGTTGATCAGCAATAATTTCTTTTAATTAGCTTGGAAAAACAAGGCATTTCATTGAAATGTCAACACATACAGCCAAAGGAGAGGTACATGACCTTTCTACTAGAAAAGACAACAAACAAACAAAATAAAGGTATTCGAACAGATTGACAATATTGAGCAGACGCTCTGATATGTCAGAAGGCTATCCAATCTGGATAACGAGCCTTATTATTAAACCCAATTACAGAAGACAAGACACATCACTGGGGAATTTTCTGAAGTATTGACATATTTTCGTGAGTGTCTATGTTATATGAAATAACAGTAAATTACTTGTAATGAAATCTTATAATAAAAAGTGATATGAGTGTATAACTGTAGAAAGATAATGTGTAATGCATCTATACATTAACTAGCCATAGCCATAAAAGTAATGAACTTTATACCAACATATTAATTATTAGTAACGTGACCTTACATGAACTGGTTTGGGGTTGGAACTCCCTGTTCTGAGTTTGAAATTCCACCAAAGCTACTGAGGAATGTTGATGCTGAATAATGAGGTTATTAATGAGGTTTGACCATCAAAACCAAGTTTCAACATCGAAAGTTTATAGCGAACCAAACTATGTCTAATTCTGCATATCCGCTGGCGAAATAACCCCCTGAGGGTTTAAGATGAACGAAACTATAGGTTTCCTTCCACCAGTGTTTCCAACTTATTTATTATATGAGTATCACCTGCACTAATCTTGAGCAGATCTTAGGACTCTGTTTAGAACTATACAGCCATAGGTGGAATTGTGAGAAAATGTTCCATCTGGTCTTGTCGCCTTTATTTCAAAGACTTCTTGAGATTTGATGAACAGTCTATTAAAGACATGTGGATGGGAATTGAGTTTTGGCTATCGATCAAAGTGATTGAATTTATTAAAACACCGATCCCTGAATTGCTAGACTAAGAATTACCGAATCTAGTTTCCTAAAATTTTAAGGAGATTTTAAAAACATCCAGTCAGCAACAAATTATGTAACTAAGTGAAACTCTTATTATAACTGATGTTATAAATCTGACAGGATTCATTCCTCTAGCAAAACCCTTATTATAAACATGACTTTGTCTATATATGAAGGAAAACCATAATCCTAAATTTTAGTTAAATTACCATGATTTTTCTTTCAATGTAAGTTATTATTCCAATACATATGTAGGCTAGTTTATAACAAATAGGGCCTTCTGGCTTGAGTGAACCCTTATAATCTGGAATTATGTATGCATGTTTATATGGATAAATGTTTAATTATATAGGACCACTTGGGGACGTATCGCTGCACCATATTTTAATACATGCATGCGAAGACAAAAATATAAAGGAATGAATCAATAGCATTAATAAGTATACAAGTTCTTTATATATATATTTGGAATATATGTATTGTGGCTCTGTACCACACTTTCAGTTCCCCAGCCGCTGTCTGGTTGTGCCCAGTATTGTTTAGTGTGCCTATGTTCTATCCAAGTATCCCCACTCTCAGCACAGATACTTTTCTGTCAAAGTCCTGGGGGCAACGTTGTCTGGTACGCATATCAAGCCCCTGGCAAATAGGGTTTGACTATAGGTAATACGAATGGTGAAGATTGGGGTATCTGTGCGTTAGGGATACTCGAGTATTGCTGAAGCATTACAATAAATACCTGAAGAACAAAAGGAATACAATCTTAAATAGCAAATCAGGTCATTTAAACACATAAGGGTAAATGCAATATCTGCATATCTGAAATTAGTGCAAAACCCCCCAAAAACCATGTAATGTGGGTTAGGTGGGTTTTGAACTAATATCGGGCTGCCCACGCTATTTCCAACAATTGTAGTAATTGCTTAGTTAAGATTAGTTCAACAAATTTCGCTAATTTAACTCCATTGCTACTGTGGCATACAGGGCCAATGTTATACTAATACGTTATGTCATACTGAACGGAATCCTGCGAAGCAATAAGTCTCACGAGAGACTATAAAGCATTGTGGATCCCGGTCAGGTATGACGTAACTTTTTAGTACATCAGCCCGATAATGTGAACATTGATTTCTAACGGAGACAAAGAATGCGAGTACCAGTTAGTCAGCATATCAATATCTAAATACTACAAACTCTGAAAATGGAAATGAGATTCTGCTAACATAGGCTTTCCGGCTGTAATAATTTATATTAATTTCCTAAATGCTAATAAATAGAGGGGAAATGAGGGTTCACAAAAAAATGATAATCTGCAATCTTTATTGTACCAAACAATGGATACACACAGTAAAGATAGAACTTAAGGCACCATTTAATTATTTGTATAATATTTGGCAAGGAAGCAGTGTAGCTCCAGAGCAGTGATTATGACAGTACAGAATCCATTAAAATCCTGTGCTGGAACCATAGTTTACAAATGGCAATTCTTGAAAAGAATTATTGCTTTTAAAACCACTCAACTTGATCTATGAATGTTAACCTTGATTGTTAGGCAAAAATATGGAATACGAAGGAGTTTTAACTCTAGTTTTACTTTCCTGTGTAACTGCATATTACTGCCTCAGTCATTGGGTCTTTCTTAAGGTAAATAAAAGTTAATTATAAATCAAGATTGGATTCTCATATCTTCCTGCGACATGCAAAGGGTCAGCCTTTGTTCAGCAGACACTGGTAGGTCAGCTCTCCAGTTCAGTTGCCACTGTTAGGTAATCTCTCCAGTTCAGCAGCCACTGTGAATCAGCCTTCCAGTTCAGCAGCCACTTTTAGGTCAGCCCTCCAGTTTACCAGATACCATTATGTAAGCCCTCCAGTTCAGCAGCTACTGATAAGTAGAGATGGTCAAACTTCTGAAAATCTGTTCCGCTCAAGGATTCATTGATTTTCGAAAAAATCAGAAATTAAAAAAATTGCAAATCCGTAAATCCGCCACTAAAGTCAAGGGGAAAAAAATGGGAAAATTTCTGCTAAAATAACAGTTTAAATAGCAGTGGTAACTTACTGTTAAGGCTCTAAGACCTGGAAACAGTCGGGGAACACGTGTGTGTTCTTCCGGGTAGTCCTCGAACTGCTAATTGTCGAATCCTTAAACGTTCGAGGATTCCCAAATTTGGACGTTCAACGATTATCGAATGGCCAAAAGTTCGGGGCGAAACGTTAGGGGTCCCGCGGCTCCACAATTGGGGCATGTCTTTTTTCTTCCCAGCCAGCGACACCAACTTTGCTGATGTGCGAAACCAGGCAATGCCACTGCGGCTGCCAATGACACCACTGGCGCTGGCGACATCAACGTCTCTGGTGTTGCCGACATCTTGATCCGAAGTCTTCTTCTTCTCAGCCGGCGAAACCAACTCTGCTGATGTCACCAAGACCGGTTGATGCAACTGTGGCCAACTGTGACACCGCCGGTGCCGGGTGACATCAGGTTGACGGTGTTGCCGACGTCTTCTTTCTTTGCCATCACACACTTGGGCATGTCTTTTTCTTCCCAGCCAGCGACACCAACTTCACTGATGTTGCTGAAAACGGGCAATGCCACTGCGGCTGCAATGACACTAATGGCGCTGGGACATCAACGTCTCTGGTGTTGCC
This sequence comes from Hymenochirus boettgeri, assembly GCA_019447015.1. Taxonomy (NCBI): domain Eukaryota; kingdom Metazoa; phylum Chordata; class Amphibia; order Anura; family Pipidae; genus Hymenochirus; species Hymenochirus boettgeri. The sequence continues at coordinate 14,529,474 of CM033473.1, read as the reverse complement.
GACATCTTGATCCGAAGTCTTCTTTCTCAGCGGCGACACCAACTCCGCTGATGTCACCAACACGGGTGATGCAACTGTGGCCAACTGTGACACCGCCGGTGCCGGTGACATCAACGTTGCCGGTGTTGCCGACGTCTTCTTTCTTCTGCCATCACACACTGGGGCATATCTTTTTTCTTCCAGCCAGCGACACCAACTTCGCTGATGTTGCTTACACCAGGCAATGCCAAGCTGCTGCCAATGACACCACTGGCGCTGGTGACATCAACGTCTCTGGTGTTGCCAACATCTTGATCCGAAATCTTCTTTCTTCTGAGCCGGCGACACCAAATCCGCTGATGTCACCAACACACGGGTGAGCAAATGTGGCCAACTGTGACACAGCCAGTGCCGCTGACATCAACGTTGCCGGTGTTGCCGACATCTTCTTTCTTCTGTCATCACTGTGATGACGTCTGAACTCCATGGGGTTGCACCTTTTAGTTTGTTTTGCTGAAGGACCAAATCCAATTGTGATTGGTTAATATTTCATTGATGCATATATAGATCACACATTAACAATCATATTTGAATAATACAATATGGTCTGTATTTAATCAGAAAAATTGTAAACTGATTTTTTTACCTTCTCATTTAGTTAATCCAGGGTTATTGCCAGGCAGCTGAAGTATTGTGTGACCCAGAGTTGTGCATTGCCAAGCAAATCAGCAGCATGGTAGTCATTGTGAAGATATCTTAGATATCTCAAAAATTTAAAGGGAATATTAAACATTTGTTTCTGGACATTATTTTTGCACATCTTTTTCACTTTGGTCCTTCAGTTCTCCTTTAAATTGGCAGACAAATCTCCCAGGAAAAGCCTCAGAGCACATCCAGCCTAACATGCAAAAAAACATTCTAGATTGATGTAGCTGACACCATAGACCAATTACTCTACATGCTGTAATTGTAACTATATAGACCTTACTTCTACATGCTGTAATTGTAACTATATAGACCACTTACTTGTACAGCTGTAATTGTAAATATAGACCACTACTGTACATGCTGTAATTGTAACATAAGAACACTTACTTACATGCTGTATTGTAACTATATAGACCACTTACTTCTACATGCTGTAATTGTAACTATATAGACCACTTACTTGTACATGCTGTGTAATTGTAACTATATAGACCACTTACTTGTACTGCTGTAATTGTAACTATATAGACCACTTACTTCTACATGCTGTAATTGTAATATATAGACCACTTACTTCTCTGCTGTAATTGTAACTATATAGACCACTTACTTGTACACTGCTGTAATTGTAACTATATAGACTGCTTGATCGAATTTAGGTTGAGTATGCCATGTGGACAATAAAAGAGTAAAAAGACTTAAATTGCTGTTGCAGAATCTGTAAATAAAAGTCCTATGGCACCGCACATGTTATCCCTCTGTGAGCCCTGATATCACTGACTTCATCAGATTATTTTCTATTTGATAAATAAAACTGTTTACTTCAGTAAACATCTGTAGAAACGTAGAAAAAATTACGCACTCACAGGTCTTAGCAACACGCCAAAAGGTATATCTTTTATTCAGCCAACATGTTTCAACCTTAGTCAGGCTGTCATTAGGACTTAAATAACCATATTCCAAACACTGTTTAAATAGCCACCTGTGACCACCCCCACTGTGAATCCCCATACCCTGTAAAAAACATATATAAAAACACCAATATTGCATGCCCTATGCCTAAAAACATTAAAACTAGGAGGGACTCGAACTCGAACCCGAGTTTGAGCCGAACTTTTCGAATTCGATCTATTCGATCGAATTCGGACTTCTTGAACTATCCCGGACCCGGATTTTCGATAGTTTCGACTTTTGCTAAAATATGAAGTTCACAGTTCGAATGTGCAAGTAAAATGACTATTATACCTTCCGCGAGTAAAGGGTCCATTAAAACCTATACACGAGCATTGAATTGCGAGTAAAGTGTCCATGGTATCTAGGCGCGAACGCGAGCATCAAATCCGCAAATAAAGTGTCCATTAAAACCTATACGCGAGCATCGAATCCGCGAGAAAATGTCCATGGTATCTAGGCGCGAACGCGAGCATCAAATCCGCGAGTAAAGTGTCCATTAACCTATACGCGAGCATCGAATCTGCGAATAAAGTGTCCATGGTATCTAGGCGCGAAAGCGAGCATCAAATCCGCGAGTAAAGTGTCCATTAAAACCTATACGCGAGCATCGAATCCGCGAGTAAAATGTCCATGGTATCTAGGCGCAAAAGTGAGCATCGAATCCCCGAGTAAAGTGTCCATTAAAACCTATACGCGAGCATCGAATCCGGTAAAAATGTCCATGGTATCTAGGCGCGAACATCGAATCTACGAGTAAAGTGTCCATTAAAGCCTATACGCGAGCATCGAATCCGCGAGTAAAATGTCCATGGTATTAGGCGCGAACATCGAATCTACGAGTAAAGTGTCCATTAAAACCTATACGCGAGCATCGAATCCGCGAGTAAAATGTCCATGGTATCTAGGCGCGAACATCGAATCTACGAGTAAAGTGTCCATTAAAGCCTATACGCAAGCATCGAATCTGCGAGTAAAATGTCCATGGTATCTAGGCGTGAACATCGAATCTACGAGTAAAGTGTCCATTAAAACCTATACGTAAGCATCGAATCAGCGAGTAAATGTCCCTGGTATCTATGCGCAAACGTAAGCACGAATCTACGAGTAAAGTGGCCATTAAAACCTATACGCGAGCATCGAATCTGCGAGTAAGGGTCCATTAAAACCTATAAACGAGCAATAATCGTGAGTGAAATGTCCATGGTATTTAGGCACGAACACGAGCATCGAATCCACAAGTAAAGTGTCCATTAAAACCTATAAACGAGCATCGAATCCAAGGGAAAGGGTCTATAAAACCTAAACGAGCATCGAAGAGTAAAATGTCATGGATCTAGGCGCGAAAGCGAGCATCGAATATGCGAGTAAGTGTCCAAAACCTATACACGAGCCTCGAATCCGCGAGTAAAGGGTCCATTAAAACCTATAACGAGCATCGAAGAGTAAATGTCCATGGTATCTAGGCGCGAACGCGAGCATCGAATATGCGAGTAAAGTGTCCATTAAAACCTATACGCGAGCATCGAATCCGCGAGTAAAGGGTCCTTTAAAACCTATAAACGAGCATCGAAGAGTAAAATGCCATGGTATCTAGGCGCGAACATAAGCATCGAATATGTGAATAAAGTGTCCATTAAAACCTATACGCCGACCAGAATCCGCGAGTAAAATGTCCATGGTATCAGGCGCGAACATCGAATCTACGAGTAAAGGTCCATTAAAACCATACGCGACCATCGATACGCGCGTAAAATGTCCATGGTATCTAGGCGCGAAAATCGAATCTATGAGTAAAGTGTGTCCATTAAAGCCTATACGCGAGCATCGAATCCGCAGAGTAAAATGTGTAAAATGTCCATGGTATCTAGGCGCGAACATCGAATCTATGAGTAAAGTGTCCATTAAAGCCTATACGCGAGCATCAAATCCGCGAGTAAAATGTCCATGGTATCTAGGCGCGAAGATCGAATCCGCGAGAAAAGTGTCCATTAAAACCTATACGGGAGCATCGAATCCGCAAGTAAAATGTCCATGGTAGCTAGGCGCGAACGAGCTCGAAAATAGCGCGGGTGAGAGTAAAATTGATTTTTTCGAATGTCCTGGATATTCGAACATGTTCCCCAGACCATTTCCCAGGTCCCACAGCCATTTACATTAAGTTACCATTGATATTTTAATTGTATTTCATTAGAACTTTTCGAACTATTTGACTCCCATTGACTTTAATGGGTCCGTTTTCGAACTTTCCATATAGTTCGAAAGTTCGAAAACAGACCGAACCTTTGAAAGTTCGGCCATCTCTAATTAAAATCCCATTAAAAAAGAACATATAATCAATACTGTACATAATGTGGATCAGACCAACCATTCTGTATCCATCTCACAATCTCATTAAGAGACACCATTGACCAATTACTTCTACATGCTGTAATTGTAACTATATAGACCACTTACTTCTACATGCTGTAATTGTAACTATACAGACTGCTTGATCGAATTTAGGTTTTTCTATGAAGATTTTCCTATGAAGGGTGGACTTGCATTTTTACACACTGTTTTTTTAGGTAGCCATACTATTTAAATAAGAACAAATGGTGGGGGAAAAGATGTGATCTCTAAATAGTAAAACTGCTCCTGCCATTGTGGTGCAGTAGTTCTATAGTAAAGCTGCTTTCCAACCAATAGGATATAAATGTGCTTTCCGAATTGTTGGTCTCTTGCAACGGAATGAGCAGATAACAAAACTTTGTTCCTGCTTTGAAGGGAAGTGGGTTTCGGGTCTTCCAGTCTACCTTGATTAGTTATCCTGATAATATCATTATCCTATTAATAATGAGATATGGTTTATTTTTATACTTTTGCTCCTGAACCCTGAAGTTTGTAGTGGACAACATCAAATGAATGGCATGAAGACTTTTGTCTTTCTAGTCTGCAAGCCGCCTGATATATTACCTTTAAAATATTTGAAGAACTATCATTTTTTCGAATCATGACATGTAATGCATCTTAATGGAGTCGTTATGTTTCCTTATTTTAGATTAGGTTTATTGGAAATTACGCATCAAAAGCAGAAACATGTTAATCCGATACCATAAGAAGTAACAAACTTCTGTCTCCAATCAAACAGATATTGATCCTTTATAGCTTTTAACTTGCTTGGGGATATTAAATAGCAACAATGTGTTTTGGAGTATTTAATAAGTGATTTGGACAAGGCCCATAGCTCTGCCATTGGATAAGGAAGATCTTTTGTAGCATTAGTAAAGAACAATATTTCTCCATTCAGTCATAATAACATTTTCCCGAACTCTACATCAGCATCTATACATCCAGGTCAAGTGTAAGGAGATAGAGGATGGACCTTTTAGGTGCCAGTGTGTCTCTCACAGAGGGTGAGGGTCTTTTAGTTATCGTCAACCTAAATACTGCCACAACCTATATTTAAGGGTGATATTACCATGCTGGAACTTTGCATTTTAAACATTTCATTTTTATTTGGCTAATATCCAATGAGTTAAAAGAATTTAAAGGGCATGTCCACCCTTAAAGTGTATACATACTGAAAAAATGACTTTGCATCGTCTTAATCTATAAATAAATAGGTGAAAGTAGCACTTAAGCTGAGGCGTGTGTGTTGCTGCATGCCTTCAATACAGTACTTGTTTTCTCAGGGTCTGACTAGTGACCTTACTATTTTACCCACATACCAACTGGCAAAGCTGCATACAGTATACAGCACACTAACTGTCAAATCATTCCAGCTACAGGACAACTGCTCACAGAAGAATATATTTTATAACAGTACGGCCCTTGATTGACAGTTGAAATGTAAAATGGCTCAGATTGGATATCAATAGAAATAGGGGGCAGATTAACAAAACAATGGAACAATGTTTGTTGGGATGAATTATGGTTTCTAATAATTGGCAATTTATAAAAATTAATTTTCCAGTGTACATATCCATTAAAATAAAAAACTGGTAATTTGTCAGTTATCTGCCTGCAACCCCAACTGCTATTACCAGTTTATTACATGTATTTGTAACCAGATATTTAATGATAAGTTATATTTTAAAAGCACTCTTCACTGCACTGCTCAGTGTATATGAATTCACAGTTTCATGTGTTTAATTTCTTTAGCCTTCACCTCTGTGCTAGTGGGGATGTTCTCTGCTCTGTGTTGCAGGGTTCTGATGACACCAGCTTGTGATCTAATGGGTGGTGGGAGTCAAACATCAAATATTGGTGTGTGTGTGGGTTGAATTTCTGAGGTTTACAAAAAACTCCCACCACCCTTTAGATTACAAGCTGGGTGTCATCAGAACCCTGCAACACAGAGCTGAGAACATCCCCACTAGGGATGGCCGGTTCACGGATCCGAACCCGGATCCGCTGCGGATTTATCCCGTTCGCGAACGGCGGATTTTTCCGGATTTTTCGCCTTCCGAACTTCCGTACCGCGGTTTTCTCGTATTTTTGGGAATTTTCGAATATACCTAATTTAGTAATTTAGAAAATACGAGGATTTCTCTTATTTCCATAAATATGTATTTTCGAAAATTTTCTAAGAGGATTACTCGTATTTTCGAAAATACATATTTTCGAAAGTTTTCGAAATTACGTGTTTTTTCTCGTATTTTCGCGTAATTTCGAAAATTTTGGAAAATACGAGAAATCTCGTAATTTTGAGGATATTTTTCATTTTAATGGGTCTGCTCGCAGATTTTAGAATTTTTAAATTTTTCCGAAAATTCGCGGTTCCTCGAGCGGACCGGATTTTGCGAAGTTCGGACATCTCTAATCCCCACAAGCACAGAGGGGAAGGGGAAAAACAAGACAGGAGAAGGTACATGGTCATCCCATATGTAGCAGGGTCTACTAGAAATCAAGAAGAATTTTCAATAAACACCATATCCCTGTCTGCTATAAACCAAACAACACTCTGAGGCAGCAGCAGGTGCATCCATAAGACTCAATACGAAACACGTACACGTCTGCCATGTACAATGCTGTTTTGACACCTTACACCCTGGGCAGTTTCGATAACACCCCATAGCCTCAATGCATCCACACCTTGCATTCAGAAGGTCCCTAACACCTGGCTGTCATATGCTAATTGGGACTTTCCAGGGTACTTAATTGCCAACAGATTCTTGTACAAGTCATTTTGAATTGAGAGATATAGCCGGACAACTAGTAGAGATGGGCGAAACTGTTAAGTTTTTTTCCGTTTTTGGATTTACGGATCTCGGGAAAATCTCAAAGATCCAAAAATCCAAAAACATACTTTTGGGACTTTGGAGCCCATTTTCGAGGATTAACGAAAATAGCCTTGAACGTTTGGTAATTATCGAAAATGGGCTCTGAAGTCCCGAAATCCAAACGATCCACCTGGATTCGGATTTCGAAAGCGAGGGGTTCCCTGTCAGATCCTGGTCCGAGACAGACCTGGATCCCATCTCTAATGACTAGCGAATCATCTTTACGAACTAAACTTCCAGTCCAGTTGATCTAATTGAACAAGAAAGCTATATCTACTAGTTAGAAATTATAGAATTCATTCAGGCTAATTTACATCTTAGCTTAAGTTATCCTTTAATCAATGTCCCTTTCTGAATTTCCAGCCTTAAAAAAATATTTTGTAGAACCACAGAGGACAATGAATCCATATAATAAAATGCATGCAGCCACAAGGGGCTTGTTTAGAGGACATGTTAAATCACCCCCCTAAACCCCATAACTGCAATAATTAGAAATCTGAGAGTAAGTCTAACTTGATATGCTGCCTGATGTTCTGTCACCTCCTTTTGGCATTTCTCTTCTGAGCACGTACAAGCTTGTAAAAGAGCTCGGAGAGCTTGAAAAGGAGGCTGAAACTTCTGAGAGACATATGGAAAGGGGAGAACATCATTTTGCTGCATAACAGGTTAGCCCTACATCTGTCAGCTTTCTAACTATTGTAGTTTTGTGTTTTGGGTTGGTGATTTACCTTATAAATTTCCATTTGAGAGGTGAACAGGCCCTTGAAGCTGGAACTAAAGAAATGTGTCATATTAAATAAAATTAAAAGGTCAAGAATGAATCTAAGATTTAGAAACCGTCCTTGGTGTTAGCCAGCAAGGTAGAGATTTCGATAAAATTAACATGGCACATTTTAAAATGTGCATTAAAAACAGAGGGTTGGAGACAGATGGCTCATATATTCCACTCAGAAATCTCTAGCCTAAAGAGAGAGAGTGTAATCTGAGCTTATATATAACTCTATGCAGATGGCCTGCAAGAAACTTTATTTTAGATTTGTGAATATATAAAAGAATATTGCTGTATTATATATGTGGATGTGGCTGCCTCTCCGTATTATCCTGCATTACTTTGAAGATTGATAGGTTATTATATAGTGTTCTGGTCATTTATAAGGATATAAATATTGTAGAGGAGTCCTGTGACCATATAAAGCTCTGCACTTTGGGCATTTTAACAGGTCAGGGACATGCTAAGGGAACTCGGAATATCATAAGAAAGAATGACGACAATGGTGAATTATCTATGAGAACCATAACTAAAATGCCATTTAGCCAGTCTCCGCAGTATATCAAATGTTTTACATACATTCCTTCTGTCTGGGCCTTTTATTCTTATTTAAGTAATAGTTCACTCAAAAAGTGAACAATTCTTTTAATGTATTGATTGAAGCCCAGGAGGTGGATCATGTAAAAGGTAAATATACTTACCTTCGTCCCTGGCTTCTGCTCCATTGATTGAAGAACGGAAGGTAAGGTATAGCTCCTTAACCTTGCTCCTGGGCTTTAATCAATATATTAAAGGAATAGTTCACTTTTCAAGCGAATTATTCCTTTAAAAAAGGTTTATTTCTGTGTTATCCTGTCAAGGTTGATTTGGTTCAACATTTTTTGCATATATCTCCGAATGGTATATTGCATAAAACTCCCAGTAAGTCCTGGTTTGTAGGAATCCTCTAGGGAAGGGAGACTCCAAGTTTAAAGGATATGTACACTGGAAATTTTATTTTAAATTGCCCATTACTAAAAACTATTCTTCCCAACTATCACTGTACCATTTTTTTGTTGATCTGTCCCTAATTTCTTTAGATTTCCAGTCTGAAACATCTTGTATTTCAGCTGTCAATCAATTATTTTCTGTTACTTTTTTTTTTTTTTTGCTGCAGCTGCAATGGTGACAGTTTGTATGTGAACTGCATGGTGGGAAATCCCCTCTCCCAATGCTTCCTCATAGGGATTACTAAGCATGCTTGTCCTCACAGAGAGTTAGATAGTCTGGTAGGGGGCTGGGGAACTGAGGGACTGAGCTTAAAGGGTATGTCCACCCTTCAAATTTTTTTTTCACCAAACATTCCCCCTGTCCCCCCAGCCCCAACCGCTATGTTAGTAATATCAGAAAATGCCCCAAACTTTACTTACCTTCCCTCTTTCCTCCGCTGCGCTGCCAGGCCCTCTGCTTGCGAGAAAATGCAAGCAGAGGGGCGGGACCAGCAGTCGCGTCTGTGATTGGCTGAGCGGCAGTCAATCACGGATGTGGCTACCGGGAGTTCAGTGCGGCGGAGGCAAGAGGGAAGGTAAGTAATGTTTTGGGCATTTTCTGATATTACTAACATAGCGGTTGGGGCTGGGAGGACAGGGGGAATGTTTGGTGAAAATGTTTTTATGGTAGGGGGAGGGAATCCTAATCGGGAGGGAGAAGGAGGGAGAGGGAGGGGGAGAAGGGCAGCAGTGCGCATGCCAAACTTCTCCCGGAGGCCAGATAGGAGGCAAAGTCCTATATGGACTCTGCTATCCTCCTGGTGAGCAGTTTTTGGGACTTTGGGGGGGATTACAGGAGAACCATATGGAGCTGGGATGTGAGGTAAGGATTAAACTACACTACATGATGGGGCCAGTAGTGGGGGGATTATAGTTTTGGGGGTGGACATGCCCTTTAAGCAAAACTGGATTGAAGTCATATAGTAACAAAACATGTTAGAATATGTGCTACTTACATATATTCATTTATAGATTGAAAATGAGGAAAAGTAATTTTTTTAGGGTAAGAGAAGAAAAGATGTTCACTGTCCCAATGTGTATATAAGTTTGTGATTTCTCAGTTTCTTTTGTAACATCCAGCCTGATGAAGGAGCTTAGGACTCTCGAAAGCTTGCTCAATTATTTTTTATCTAGTTAGCCAATAAAAGGTATCACAGCTCTACTTCTCTTCTCTTACATATGGCTAACATAGTACAAACCTCAACTATTGCTTTTTTAGAGTACAATTCCTTTAACATCACTACTGTAATTAAAGGACCATGAAACAAATAAACATATGGTTTAATTGATTTGCATTTAAATTCAAAACTAACCTAAAATAATTATTTAACACCATTTAATATTGTTGTTATGTTAAGTCACTGTAATAATCGGCCGGGAGGCCGGGGTACTTACGAGTATGCTTTAGGAGGAGGCGCTCCGATGGCTGCTGGGATTGCAGAACTGGATACAAGAGACTGCTGGGAGCTGTAGGCTGAGGAATGGTGACTAGGTGCTGCTGGAGAGAAGGCAGGATACTGGGAACAGGCAAGGCAGAAACAGTCACTGAAACAGGTCATGTGAATATGTATACTGGAACTGGCAAGGTAGGTCTCTGATGATGGAGCTGGCAAGGTAAGTCTCTGATGATGGAGCTGGCAAGGTAAGTCTCTGATGCACGACCAGGTAAGGTAAGTCTAAAGCTGGAAAGTAACAGGAACTAGTGCAGTTAAGTAGAAGGAGCCGGGGGGTAGCTAACGCTACAATCAGGCACCGGGTCCAGGAGGACGGCATTTTTTGAATCCTTGCGCCGCCCGGCGTGTCAGCGTTGTGACGTCATGACGCCTACGATGCCGCCCACACGAAAGTCACAAGTCATTCCACTTCTCTGCCAGTCTTTATCATTGTGGCACTATGCAGGGATAGAGTTGGGAGTCTTGTATAGTTTAAAGCTATGCCCCCCATACACGGGACTTATATTTTGAGCAATTCAACAAATGCAAGAGGAAATCTGCAATAGATTGTTGGCAAAGTTAGGGAACTTCGATGGGTTCTTCTAATTGGATTTCCAATCACTGTGGTCAATCGTAAATCCAATCTGAAAAACATTTGCCCTTGTATGGGTAGCTAAAATTCAAAAAAGAAATAGAAGAGATATATGGGCTTAATAATGTCAATATTTAATCATATCATATAGTGCATAGGACATAGTTAAAATATATCCTGTTACAACCATAACCATAAAAAGGCCCCCAACCCCAAATGACATACCCAGAACGCTAAATAATCATACAGTACTCCCCCATACTGGCAAGAGTAAGAGAGTAAGAGTGCCCACGATCATCTCCCCAAACCTCCCCGACCAGCTGTTTTTAAAGTGAACATACGGGGTGATCAGCTGTTCAAAAGACCATAAAAAGAGGGCGACTGTGGGAAATTGCTTTAACATATAGTGGAAGGGCTACCAATCTGACCAAAAACTTTGGAATTTGTAAACTATTTGCCAAGCAATGAACCCAAGTTTACTATCATTAAGGCTAATGGATGAGTGGATAATTAAATAAATTCCTACAGTATATGTGTTTATACAAGGATCACATATTTATGTATTTAACTGTAAGATCGAAGTTAGAATCTTTTTACACTAACCACACAAACAGGACATCTCTATGCCAACGCATTAGAACAAACAAAGAAAAAGATGATCAATACACATTCCTGGGCCCCGTGTAATATAATATCTGTGCTTATGCAAATAATAAAAACATGTGAATTTTAGTTACAATTTTATGCATAAATGTGAAAAGCCTTGATGTGGTTGGAAGTCTTTTCACTATTATGCATAAAATTGTAACTTAAATCCCCATGTTTTTACTGTTTGCACTAGCATAGATATCATATAATATGGGGCCTGGGAATGTGCATTGATCATCTTTTTCTTTGTTTGTTCTAATGCGTTGGAATAGAGAAGTCCTGTCTGTGTGGTCAGTGTAAAAAGATTCTAACATGATCTTACAGTTAAATACATAAACATGTGATCCTTGTATAAACACATATACTGTAGGAATTTATTTAATTATCCACTCATCCATTAGCCTTAATGATAGTAAACTTGTGTTCATCGCTTGGCAAATAGTTTACAAATTCCAGTTTAATAGAGAAAACTTAAGACCCCGAGGATACCGCATCACATCACAGGACATTATCAAATGCCAGCCTTGCCAGCACACAAGCTGAAGGTCAAGAATCCATCATCCTTTCATTAAATAACCAAAATGGAAATCAAAGAACAATAAAACAGAAAATCAATAGCTATAGTGGCAGAAGGATTAGAGCTAATGCTTGCATCAGGATTACTGTTAAAGCCTGCTGTCTCTTAAATGGCAAGGCTGTATGTTCTTTTGGGGATGGAAAGCACGAGGCACTTTTTGTCTAGTGCATTGACCTTTGCAGTCATTTTCCTTTGGGCACTCGGATAATGAAAAAAAGTAAGAAGAAATACAAGAGCCTTCAGAAGTGACTCAATTCCATTCAACTACGAATCCTTTATATACTCATCAAAATGATCATGTAATGATTATTGTATATAGAAGTAGAGAAACTGTAGTTAATACATAATGGTGTCTGGGATCCCTATCTTTTAAACTTTGTTTATGTCTGAGTGCAAATAACAACTGAGAGACTTCCAGGTAGTTTTCATGTTGCCATGGTAGCCCTTAAGGAACTATCCAGAGGTCTCTCTACCCAGAAGTCTCCCTCCTTATTTGCATATGAGAGGGGAGCTATATAGCCTTAAACTTGATTCCTTTATAACGCATCTATATATTTTGCATTTCTGTACTTGAAATACTTTCCCGTCGGGAAGAATTTCTACATATATATTTATTATTTTTTATTGAATATTCAAATTGAAATAACAAAAAGAGATGCAAACAAAATAAACAAGGTATATCAACAATAAATAAAAATGGTGGCTTTGGAGGCTCCTGCAAGCTAGATCATCTTCCCATTGTGTTTTGCTTTTAGGCAGATTTAACATTTTACATAAAAGGTTTAATGAAGCGGAACCAACATTGTTTCCAGCTGAATAATCACAATTTGTTTAATCGCTGATGAACAAACAGAAAACAAGTTTACAACTTGAATTTATTTATGGACAGGGGCATTTCTGGGGGGGTAATAGGAGGTAAACTGTCTGATTCTCCCCTTTCTGCCAGCTCATCCTATGGAGAATGCTCCAAAAACTTCCATAGAATCTGCTACCTAATGGGGCCACCTCAAGTGAGCTCATGGCAGATGCACCCTTGTGTAAGCACTAACAATTCCCATAACCTTTCTGATATATTTATTTCAATGATAACATATTAACTAGGGATGGCTGGGGTTTCAATCACACCTGGTTTCTGGACTCTTGAAATTCCGCTGATCGAAACGAATGACAGAAATTTGACGTGAAATGACCAATACCCAGTTTTAACATTGAAATTTCCTAGTTCCAAGCCAAAACTATTCTCCGATCCACGGACCCATCAATGGAACAAACCCTGGTGGGTTCATGCATCTTTAAAATTAACATAATGGGGGTATTAGAAAGAATTGATATTGATAAACCGGGATATTGCTCCTTTATCACAGACTTAAAATATTGCTGACACTTGCGGGGCCAGATTTTTTACCAGGCCACCTAGGCCATGGCCTAGGGCAACACAGCTATTAGAGTGGGGGAGTATGTAAGGCAGCCCCCTCCATCTTACAGCTACTGCAGAGCTGCCCCAGCATTACCTCATTATCATACCCAGACAATGCAGAGCCACAAACAGCATGTCACATGATAGATATGTGCCACCAACTGTGGTGTGCTGTTGGCCCAAACACTAAAGGGAAAGCAAGACTTTGGCTCTGCTCTCCTCATCCTCTGCTCTTCTTCACTAATGTAGTTGCTCAATCTTATTGGTTTTCCAAATATATCGGTTTTCTAAATAAATGTAATGATTGTGGTATTAAAGGAGCATTATCAGTAATTATATAAGGGATAATGCGCCCCTTACAGTGTAATATAAGGATATTACGCCACCGAGGAGTTCCATGACCATATAGAAGCATGAGGCCGCAGACCGAGTGCTTTTATACAGGTCATGGAACTCCAAGGTGAAGTAAATCCATATATTACACTGTAGGTAGCGTATTATTTCTTATAATACATAAGGCCAGCCAAAAAAATTACCTGCCCACTACCACTGTCTCTCCCCCTCCCTGTATTAGTCATTTATATAGGAATCCCTGTTTAATGTATAAATAGTTAATTACCGTTCCTATTGAAAAGAGAAAGAAGGACCGAACATTGTCTGTCAAGAATAAACAGGGATTCCTATATAAATGACTAATACAGGGAGGGGGAGACAGTGGGAGGGGCAGTAGAATACAGGAAGTCACTCAGTGACATCACTGAGTGATTGTAATATAGATTCTCGCCACTGCACCTTCCCATTGAAAATGCCTAGTCTTATGTATTATATCTTTATATAGCAGGGATCACGATTGGTGTTTATATCTTTACTAAATGATCGTGGTGATAAAGGAACGTTATCGATATTTATATCGTTATATAATGATACTGTTGATAAAGGAGCGTTATTGGTATTTATATCTTTATAGAATGATTGCGGTGATAAAGGAACGTTATTGGTATTTATATCTTTATAGAATGATCACGGTCAAAGAGTGTTATCGGTATTTATATCTTATAGAATGATCGCGGTGATAAAGGGAACGTTATTGGTATTTAATCTTATAGAATATCGCAGTGATAAAGGAACATTCGGTATTTATATCTTTATAGAATGATTGCGGTGATAAAGGAGTGTTATCGGTATTTATATCTTTATAGAATGATCGCGGTGATAAAGAACATTATCGGTATTTATATCTTTATGAATGATTGCTGTGAATAAGGAGTGTTATCGGTATTTATATCTTTATAGAATGATCGCGGTGATAAAGGAACGTTATCGGTATTTATATCTTTATAGAATGATCGCGGTGATAAAGGAACTTATTGGTATTTATATCTTTATAAGAATGTCGCGTGTGATAAGAACATTATTGGTATTTTATCTTTATAGAATGATCGCGGTGATAAAGGACTTTATTGGTATTTATATCGTTATAGAATGATCGCGTGAAAAGGAACGTTATTGGTATTTATATCTTTTAGAATGATTGCGGTGATAAAAGAACGTTATCGGTATTTATATCTTTATAGAATGATCGCGGTGATAAAGGAACGTTATTGGTATTTATATCTTTAAGAATGATCGCGGTGATAAAGGAGTTTATTCGGTATTTATATCTTTATAGAATGATCGCGGTGATAAAGGAACATTATTGGAATTTATATTTTATAGAATGATCGCGGTGATAAAGGAACGTTATGGGTATTTCTATCTTTATAGAATGATCGCGGTGATAAAGGACGTTATTGGTATTTATCTCTTTATAGAATGATCGCGGTGATAAAGGAACGTTATTGGTATTTATATCTTTATAGAGAATCGCGATGATAAAGGAGTGTTATCGGTATTTATATCTTTATAGAATGATCGCGGTGATAAACAAACGTTATGGATTTATATCTTATGAATGATCCGGTGTATAAAGAACATTATCTATTTATATCTTATAGAATGATCGCGGTGATAAAGATGTTTCGGTATTTATATCTTTATAGAATGATCACGGTGATAAAGGAACTTATCGGTATTTATATCTTTATAGAATGATCGGTGATAAATGACATTATCGGTATTTATATCTTATAGAATGATCGCGTGATAAAGAGTGTTATCGGTATTTATCTTTATAAATGATCGCGGTGATAAGGAACGTTATCGGTATTTATATCTTTATAGAATGATCGCGGTGATAAAGGAACGTTATCGGTATTTATATCTTTATAGAATGATCGCGGTGATAAAGGAACGTTATCGGTATTTATCTTTATAGAATGATCGCGGTGATAAAGGACACGTTATCGGTATTTATATCTTATAGAATGATCGCGGTGATAAAGGAACGTTATCGGTATTAATATCTTTATAGAATGATCGCGGTGATAAAGGAACGTTATTGGTATTTATATCTTTATAGAATGATCGCGGTGATAAAGGAACGTTATCGGTATTTTATCTTTATAGAATGATCGCGGTGATAAAGAACGTTATCGGTATTTATATCTTTATAGAATGATCGCGGTGATAAAGGAACGTTATCGGTATTTATATCTTTATAGAATGATCGCGTGATAAAGAACGTTATCGGTATTTATATCTTTATAGAATGATCGCGGTGATAAGGAGTGTTATCGGTATTATATCTTTACAGAATATGATGAATTTTCTGATATCACTCTATTATAATACTGCCTAGTATAGTGAATGCATTTTTTCCAGTATTTGAATCAAACAGTGATATTTCCTTACCATCAACAATATGGATTTAAAATCCATATTTCATCAGCCACTGCTAGGTCAGCCATCCAGCTCTCAGCCACTGCTAGGTCAGCGATCCAGCTCCTCAGCCACTGCTAGGTCAGCCATCCAGTTCACCAGCCACTGCTAGGTCAGCCATCCAGCTCCTCAGCCACTGCTAGGTCAGCGATCCAGCTCCTCAGCCACTGCTAGGTCAGCCATCCAGCTCCTCAGCCACTGCCAGGTCAGCGATCCAGCTCCTCCCACTGCTAGTCAGCCATCCCTCCTCAGCCACTGCCAGGTCGCGATCCAGCTCCTCAGCCACTGCTAGGTCACCATCCAGTTTCACCACCAGTGTTGGCTTAACAATGTCTGGTTAACAGAAGGGCTGAATTAACAGTGTCTGCTGAATTGAAGGGCCTACCTAACTTGGCTGGTGAAACTGAGAGTAAGTTAATAGTGGCTTTTGAACATTAGGCCTTACCTAACAGTGACTGGGAAAGAGAGTGTGCTGACATATATGCCCATGGAGGGTGGTAATATAAGTGCCAAACAGAGAATGGTAATGTAATGCCCCTAAACAAAGACTGGTAATTACAGTTGTGTCCACACAGACTGGTAATTATAATGTTGTGTCCACACAAAGACTGGTAAATGTAAGTTTTGCCTACACGACTGGTAATACAAGTTGTGCCCACACAGAATGGCAAATATAAGATTGGCCCACACAAACTAATAAATAAAAGTTGCCAAACACAATCACAGAGACACTTACAGTTAGGTAAAGGGATAAGCCAAGTGAGAAAGGTTTGATAAATTGTATAATTCTTAGGCACCGCTTGCAAAATCGATATATATTGGGGTTTTTTTTCCTTACAGCAACTGCCACTGCCGCCTTTCAAGTGTTTTGCCCTTGACTAATACATTTATGTGTTTAAATATTTTACAAAGGGAATTACTGAACTTAATTTACTATTAAACTTTCATCCTCCTGGTGCAGTAACTGACAGCATTTTGGCTCCACCCTCCTCTACATATGTTATAGATGGGAGAAGTCTCAGTGACATTCACTGGGGGAGGAGCCAAAGAGCAGTCAGTTACCACTTGAGTGTTACTTTAAGTAAGCTTCACGTGATGGTCAAAACATGTTGACAATTGCACACTTAATCAGCTTGATGGTATAGACATTTTGTCTACGTTTACTAATACCTTTATTCTACACACTTTAGGGATCTTTCACACTATGGACGTTTTTTTTAAGCAATTTAACGCATATGGTATGAATAACGCAGAGAATGTGTTTGTGTGCGATGTTCCCACAATCTCTATCACAGAAAAACGCAAAAAAGCATTGAAGTCCACAGTAACGTATACAAAAAACGTGCAAAAACGCACACACATCGCATGATAAGGATATGTGTTATCATGCATTTTACAGCATGATGTAGCATGAAAGAAGCCTTATCTCTTTGTGACCCTATTCTTTTCCTCTTGTTGAGCCACCACTGGGTAGTGGAAGACTGCACCACTGTGTTTGTATGAGTTGTTCCATACTATTTGCCATTAATATAACAGTGACCTTGCTCTGAACTTACAGTATATCTTTTCTTCGTATTGCATTTTTCCTCTCTCTACCTCTGTTTGTTAAGTTTTAATAAAAAAGCAACAGAAACATTTGTGCGACAAAAAAGTGTAACTCGGTCTAGAACATTTTGTCAGATTTATTATAACGGAATCTAGTTTATTGCTGTAGGTGAAATTTTTGCATAACCATTGTATATTATACTTGCTTCGGGGCAGATCCTGCCATAAATATTAAATATAGGAATTAATACATAACGGAATAAATAATGTAGGCTATCTGAACGTTTGAGGTGAGAGACGAAATTCGAGTGCGCGTCTTGGAAAAAAAATCACCGCATACTGTATTTCTGTGGCTGCCTCTACATTACCATTAATAAACTTGTCATTACTAAACTTCTATATTTGATCACCTGTGTTGGTAGACCTTGTATATAATTACCTTTATCTTTGTTAAATTTGGTACTTACATTATTGATCCTACATCTGCATGTAGAATTAGATTTCTCGGGTTATGTCCGCACTCAATTATGCAACCCATCTTGGAAGTATTAAATAAGAAACATTAATAATTAATCATTTGGGCATTAGAAAGTAAAGGGAAAAATAAATATGTTAGATTTGTCAGTGGTCAGGTTCCGGACCTTCTCAATGTGTTATTAGAAAGAGATGCTGTTACCAATACGATGCAAAATTAAAACGAATTCCTGAACATTAATGTTGCTCAAATTAACAAACATCAGCCTGTGAATCTATTTATAGATCATTACTCATATAACCGTACGTCAACTTTAATAAGAATGAATCCACTGGAAACCTTTTGTTCTTAATAATCATTTACTAATTTATGGTTCGGGACACTTCAGAGATTTTTTTATGTTTTAGGAAACGATCGGGGTATTCAATAAAAGTTCTTATGTTAAAAATGGGGCTAATTTTGCCCCAACAAATCAGATAATATTTAACATTTGAAAGCTAACATCTGATTGGTTAGGGCAATATTGGCCCCATTTTTAATGATAAATCTTTTATTGAATCTCCCTGTAGTAGTATTACATCAGGTTTAATCTGTTTCATAGTCAAAGCTCTTCCATTCCCCTTATTAATTTAGTTGAACGTTCTGTCCTATACATTATATATTATGGGAGGTTGATAAACACATTCAATCATCCAAATTATTTCCTCTACTCATAATGCCTGCTTAATATTTGGAAGAGAGACAGGCAAAAAAAAACAAAACAGCCTGAAGGGTGAAAAAAAAAATCCTTTCGACTTCAAATGGCAATCGAATGGTCCCTGGATCAACAAGAACTGTATGTTCTAATACCAGAAATGTATTTTTATATTAAGAAATGTATCCAGAAGTTCCACAGTTCAGTTTCACCATTCTCACTGCAAAGAAACCTTTCTTAACCTGAAGATGGCATACTTTGCCCAAGTGCAATCCAAAACCCTTTTTATATATTATGCAAACAAGGAGCAATCCTGGGACTTTTAAAGAATTTTATTCAGTGCATAAACGGGCAACGTTTCGGTCCTGTTTCTTGGACCTTGAGAAAGGTCCGAGAACACGACCGAAATGTTGCCTGTTGTTATGCACTGAATAAAATTCTTAAGAAGTCCCATGAGTGCTCCTTGTTTGCAATAAATAATAATATATTTATTATTTATAGTTTTCTGGTCGTATTTTTGATTTTTATCGAAGCTATTTTCGAGAACGTTCTGTAAAATCGAAAAAGCACTTTGAAGTCTTGAATTTAAGTTCCGTTTTCGGATCTTTGGGATTTTCCAGAGATTCAAAACCCGAAAACGGAACGAAACCCGGCAGTTTCGACCATCTCTAATCAACACATGTCCTTCGTTGTCTCCCGTTTGGAAGCTGTCGACTTGGTGAACCTTAACGCTTGTAAGAACGTTACTTAGGACAGGTTATTTGCTGTAAAAATGTTTTAGCCTCGATATTTGAAAATTCCAAACACAAAATGCTATAGACAACGGTTAACCGACATATGCTTATCTCTACTCTCTGTCTTTATCTCACGTGGATTTGACATATTGAACAATCCTATTCCAATTTCCAAGTTACGATCTTTTTAAACAATATCTTTTTCAATCCACTGTTAGGTCAGATGGATGATTCCAGTGGGTTGGTTTAAAATTACATTGAATGAGATAAACCACTACCACAGCTGTGCTGCCAGATAACTTGAAAACATCTTTTATTGGAATTATTATTTGAATTCTTTTTTTTTCTCTTGATTTTCCTGTACGTTATCAGTCTGGTCTATGCAGGTGTTTGCTTTAAATTTTCGGTTATTTTCATAATAAAAAAATTTACATTTTTTGTTAAGTAAAATGACAAAATCTACCAAAAAGTTAAAGGGCAACTTCACAGAAAAAATTATGATTCCTCAGCTTACCGTTATATAAATATGTGTAAATAGCACTAATCTTTGGTCTTTGTGTTGCTTCATGCCTTCAATCCAGTCCAGGCTCAAATCAGTATCCCCCATACTCTTTTAATCACTCCCCCTTCCTTCTGATTAGACTTTTTATGAGGGCATGCTCATAAAACCAACATGAGACAGCACCGGTAGAGTGAATTTTCTACTTACCAACTGTCAAAACTGCATACAGCACCCCAACTGTCAAAACTCCAATCAACTACAGCAAACACTGCTCCCAGCAGAAGAGTTTATGATAATAAGGAACTTAAGTGACAGCTCAAATGTGTGATGCTTCAGATTGGATATCTAAAGAAAAAGAGGACAGATCAACAAAAATTGGTGCAGTTGAGGCTGTAAAAAATTAAGATTCCAGTAATGATCAATTCACAATATGAATTTTTTCCATTATTGACGCCTCTTATACTGTTCCATAAGGTTTTGTATATGACAACCTGTACATCGTAAGTCTCCATATTGATTGTGGCCTCCGGATTCCAATTATTCCTTCAGCCCAGATACCCAATGTAACCCACTTAGACAATCTAAGACCACCAACAGACAAAGCCCCCGCTTGCCAGGAGGCTAGTACCGCCTACCCAGGATCGGTTCCCCCTGGACTTTGGATGTGGGGTATCTGAGCTGAGGTCGGGAATACGCAAGAAAAGGAGCACACTAGTCGGACAGGGATCAACCAGCTCAAGGCTGGACAACAGCGTGGTACCAAAACAATAGACAGAGCGAAGTCAAGGATGGAGCAAGAGGTCAGTAACGAAGGTTAGACAGCAATGCACGGTACAGGAGATGAGACAGAGTGTAGTCTGGAACAGGCAAGAGGTCAAGAAAGGCAGCAAATGACGTAAACAGGAATCAGGCAGAGACCGGTACACAGAATAGCAAGACACAACCCATGACAGCAAGGATCAGATCACAGCTATAATGGCCAAGGAGGTAAGGGTCGAACGAAATAAAGGGAAGAAGAACCAATTAGAAGAGAAGCAAGGGAACAGGCAAATAGAAAACAGAGGAAAGGAAAAGGACAAAGCGGATAGGGTAATTCGAACGCCACGAGAGCCGGTAAGTGGCGGCTGACATTGATATTCTAAATTCACTCTGGTTTCCCTTCTAAACTTGTTTCTCTCCTCCGAGTAGATTTGTCTGTTTTTTAATGCAGAGGTATTTCCAAGATTAAGGGATGCTATACCACGGGCAGGCCCAATATCAGTCGATATATCAGTATCTTTTATCTTTTAGAAGCACATCCAACATTCGTCCCCAACTAGCCGTGCAGCCTATTGAAGATGATTACCTGTGAGGAGTCACATTTTTAAACTAAACCCAGTTTTGAGGGGGAATTGGGGTTTTGAATATTCGTGTGAACTGGTGGAACTTTAGATTTGTTAAAAATACAATTTCAACATTTTAAATGTTGTGTGGAAAATTCAACATGCATTTTGAAAATTTGGTGTTGAATCTAATGCGAAAAATTCAAACATTTGGGTTTGATTAAAATTTCAGTTTATCGGTATTTATATCTTTATAGAATGATCGCGGTGATAAAGGAACATTATTGGAATTTATATTTTTATAGAATGATCGCGGTGATAAAGGAACGTTATTGGTATTTCTATCTTTATAGAATGATCGCGGTGATAAAGGAACGTTATTGGTATTTATATCTTTATAGAATGATCGAATGTTGCTGTGAATAAGATTTATCGGTATTTATATCTTTATAGAATGATCGCGGTGATAAGGAACGTTTATCGGTTATTTATATCTTTATAGAATGATCGCGGTGATAAAGGAACTTTATTGTATTTATATCTTTATAAGAATGTCGCGTGATAAGAACATTATTGGTATTTATCTTTATAGAATGATCGCGGTGATAAAGGACTTTATTGGTATTTATATCGTTTAGAATGATCGCGTGAAAAGGAACGTTATGGTATTTAATCTTTTAGAATGATTGCGGTGATAAAAGAACGTTATCGGTATTTATATCTTTATAGAATGATCGCGGTGATAAAGGAACGTTATTTGGTATTTATATCTTTAAGAATGATCGCGGTGATAAAGGAGTTATCGGTATTTATATCTTTATAGAATGATCGCGGTGATAAAGGAACATTATTGGAATTTATATCTTTATAGAATGATCGCGGTGATAAAGGAACGTTATGGGTATTTCTATCTTTTATAGAATGATCGCGGTGATAAAGGACGTTATTGGTATTTATCTCTTTATAGAATGATCGCGGTGATAAAGGAACGTTATTGGTATTTATATCTTTATAGAGAATCGCGATGAATAAAGGAGTGTTATCGGTATTTATATCTTTATAGAATGATCGCGGTGATAAACAAACGTTATGGATTTATATCTTATGAATGATCCGGTGTATAAAGAACATTATCTTATTTATATCTTATAGAATGATCGCGGTGATAAAGATTGTTTCGGTATTTATATCTTTATAGAATGATCACGGTGATAAAGGAACTTATCGGTATTTATATCTTTATAGAATGATCGGTGATAAATGAATTATCGGTATTTATATCTTATAGAATTGATCGCGTGATAAAGAGTGTTATCGGTATTTATCTTTATAAATGATCGCGGTGATAAGGAACGTTATCGGTATTTATATCTTTATAGAATGATCGCGGTGATAAAGGAACGTTATCGGTATTTATATCTTTATAGAATGATCGCGGTGATAAAGGAACGTTATCGGTATTTATCTTTATAGAATGATCGCGGTGATAAAGGACAGTTATCGGTATTTATATCTTATAGAATGATCGCGGTGATAAAGGAACGTTATCGGTATTAATATCTTTATAGAATGATCGCGGTGATAAAGGAACGTTATGTTATTTATATCTTTATAGAATGATCGCGGTGATAAAGGAACGTTATCGGTATTTTATCTTTATAGAATGATCGCGGTGATAAAGAACGTTATCGGTATTTATATCTTTATAGAATGATCGCGGTGATAAAGGAACGTTATCGGTATTTATATCTTTATAGAATGATCGCGGTGATAAAGAACGTTATCGGTATTTATATCTTTATAGAATGATCGCGGTGATAAGGAGTGTTTATCGGTATTTATATCTTTACAGAATTATGATGAATTTTCTGATATCACTCTATTATAATACTGCCTAGTATAGTGAATGCATTTTTTCCAGTATTTGAATCAAACAGTGATATTTCCTTACCATCAACAATATGGATTTAAAATCCATATTTCATCAGCCACTGCTAGGTCAGCCATCCAGCTCTCAGCCACTGCTAGGTCAGCGATCCAGCTCCTCAGCCCTGCTAGGTCAGCCATCCAGTCACCAGCCACTGCTAGGTCAGCCATCCAGCTCCTCAGCCACTGCTAGGTCAGCGATCCAGCTCCTCAGCCACGCTAGGTCAGCCATCCAGCTCCTCAGCCACTGCCAGGTCAGCGATCCAGCTCCTCCCACTGCTAGTCAGCCATCCCTCCTCAGCCACTGCCAGGTCGCGATCCAGCTCCTCAGCCACTGCTAGGTCACCATCCATTTCACCACCAGTGTTGGCTTAACAATGTCTGGTTAACAGAAGGGCTGAATTAACGTGTCTGCTGAATTGAAGGGCCTACCTAACTTGGCTGGTGAAACTGAGAGTAAGTTAATAGTGGCTTTTGAACATTAGGCCTTACCTAACAGTGACTGGGAAAGAGAGTGTGCTGACATATATGCCCCTGGAGGGTGGTAATATAAGTGCCAAACAGAGAATGGTAATGTAATGCCCCTAAACAAAGACTGGTAATTACAGTTGTGTCCACACAGACTGGTATTATAATGTTGTGTCCACACAAAGACTGGTAAATGTAAGTTTTGCCTACACGACTGGTAATACAAGTTGTGCCCACACAGAATGGCAAATATAAGATTGGCCCACACAAACTAATAAATAAAAGTTGCCAAACACAATCACAGAGACACTTACAGTTAGGTAAAGGGATAAGCCAAGTGAGAAAGGTTTGATAAATTGTATAATTCTTAGGCACCGCTGTGCAAAATCGATATATATTGGGGTTTTTTTTCCTTACAGCAACTGCACTGCCGCCTTTCAAGTGTTTTGCCCTTGACTAATACATTTATGTGTTTAAATATTTTACAAAGGGAATTACTGAACTTAATTTACTATTAAACTTTCATCCTCCTGGTGCAGTAACTGACAGCATTTTGGCTCCACCCTCCTCTACATATGTTATAGATGGGAGAAGTCTCAGTGACATTCACTGGGGGAGGAGCCAAAGAGCAGTCAGTTACCACTTGAGTGTTACTTTAAGTAAGCTTCACGTGATGGTCAAAACATGTTGACAATTGCCACACTTAATCAGCTTGATGGTATAGACATTTTGTCTACGTTTACTAATACCTTTATTCTACACACTTTAGGGATCTTTCACACTATGGACGTTTTTTTTAAGCAATTTAACGCATATGGTATGAATAACGCAGAGAATGTGTTTGTGTGCGATGTTCCCACAATCTCTACAGCAGAAAAACGCAAAAAAGCATTGAAGTCCACAGTAACGTATACAAAAAACGTGCAAAAACGCACACACATCGCATGATAAGGATATGTGTTATCATGCATTTTACAGCATGATGTAGCATGAAAGAAGCCTTATCTCTTTGTGACCCTATTCTTTTCCTCTTGTTGAGCCACCACTGGGTAGTGGAAGACTGCACCACTGTGTTTGTATGAGTTGTTCCATACTATTTGCCATTAATATAACAGTGACCTTGCTCTGAACTTACAGTAATCTTTTCTTCGTATTGCATTTTTCCTCTCTCTACCTCTGTTTGTTAAGTTTTAATAAAAAAGCAACAGAAACATTTGTGCGACAAAAAAGTGTAACTCGGTCTAGAACATTTTGTCAGATTTATTATAACGGAATCTAGTTTATTGCTGTAGGTGAAATTTTTGCATAACCATTGTATATTATACTTGCTTCGGGGCAGATCCTGCCATAAATATTAAATATAGGAATTAATACATAACGGAATAAATAATTGTAGGCTATCTGAACGTTTGAGGTGAGAGACGAAATTCGAGTGCGCGTCTTGGAAAAAAAATCACCGCATACTGTATTTCTGTGGCTGCCTCTACATTACCATTAATAAACTTGTCATTACTAAACTTCTATATTTGATCACCTGTGTTGGTAGACCTTGTATATAATTACCTTTATCTTTGTTAAATTTGGTACTTACATTATTGATCCTACATCTGCATGTAGAATTAGATTTCTCGGGTTATGTCCGCACTCAATTATGCAACCCATCTTGGAAGTATTAAATAAGAAACATTAATAATTAATCATTTGGGCATTAGAAAGTAAAGGGAAAAATAAATATGTTAGATTTGTCAGTGGTCGGTTTCCGGACCTTCTCAATGTGTTATTAGAAAAGAGATGCTGTTACCAATACGATGCAAAATTAAAACGAATTCCTGAACATTAATGTTGCTCAAATTAACAAACATCAGCCTGTGAATCTATTTATAGATCATTACTCATATAACCGTACGTCAACTTTAATAAGAATGAATCCACTGGAAACCTTTTGTTCTTAATAATCATTTACTAATTTATGGTTCGGGACACTTCAGAGATTTTTTTATGTTTTAGGAAACGATCGGGTATTCAATAAAAGTTCTTATGTTAAAAATGGGGCTAATTTTGCCCCAACAAATCAGATAATATTTAACATTTGAAAGCTAACATCTGATTGGTTAGGGCAATATTGGCCCCATTTTTAATGATAAATCTTTTATTGAATCTCCCTGTAGTAGTATTACATCACGGTTTAATCTGTTTTCATAGTCAAAGCTCTTCCATTCCCCTTATTAATTTAGTTGAACGTTCTGTCCTATACATTATATATATGGGAGGTTGATAAACACATTCAATCATCCAATTATTTCCTCTACTCATAATGCCTGCTTAATATTTGGAAGAGAGACAGGCAAAAAAAAACAAAACAGCCTGAAGGGTGAAAAAAAAAATCCTTTCGACTTCAAATGGCAATCGAATGGTCCCTGGATCAACAAGAACTGTATGTTCTAATACCAGAAATGTATTTTTATATTAAGAAATGTATCCAGAAGTTCCACAGTTCAGTTTCACCATTCTCACTGCAAAGAAACCTTTCTTAACCTGAAGATGGCATACTTTGCCCAAGTGCAATCCAAAACCCTTTTTATATATTATGCAAACAAGGAGCAATCCTGGGACTTTTAAAGAATTTTATTCAGTGCATAAACGGGCAACGTTTCGGTCCTGTTTCTTGGACCTTGAGAAAGGTCCGAGAACACGACCGAAATGTTGCCTGTTGTTATGCACTGAATAAAATTCTTAAGAAGTCCCATGAGTGCTCCTTGTTTGCAATAAATAATAATATATTTATTATTTATAGTTTTCTGGTCGTATTTTTGATTTTTATCGAAGCTATTTTCGAGAACGTTCTGTAAAATCGAAAAAGCACTTTGAAGTCTTGAATTTAAGTTCCGTTTTCGGATCTTTGGGATTTTCCAGAGATTCAAAACCCCGAAAACGGAACGAAACCCGGCAGTTTCGACCATCTCTAATCAACACATGTCCTTCGTTGTCTCCCGTTTGGAAGCTGTCGACTTGGTGAACCTTAACGCTTGTAAGAACGTTACTTAGGACAGGTTATTTGCTGTAAAAATGTTTTAGCCTCGATATTTGAAAATTCCAAACACAAAATGCTATAGACAACGGTTAACCGACATATGCTTATCTCTACTCTCTGTCTTTATCTCACGTGGATTTGACATATTGAACAATCCTATTCCAATTTCCAAGTTACGATCTTTTTAAACAATATCTTTTTCAATCCACTGTTAGGTCAGATGGATGATTCCAGTGGGTTGGTTTAAAATTACATTGAATGAGATAAACCACTACCACAGCTGTGCTGCCAGATAACTTGAAAACATCTTTTATTGGAATTATTATTTGAATTCTTTTTTTTTCTCTTGATTTTCCTGTACGTTATCAGTCTGGTCTATGCAGGTGTTTGCTTTAAATTTTCGGTTATTTTCATAATAAAAAAATTTACATTTTTTGTTAAGTAAAATGACAAAATCTACCAAAAAGTTAAAGGGCAACTTCACAGAAAAATTATGATTCCTCAGCTTACCGTTATATAAATATGTGTAAATAGCACTAATCTTTGGTCTTTGTGTTGCTTCATGCCTTCAATCCAGTCCAGGCTCAAATCAGTATCCCCCATACTCTTTTAATCACTCCCCCTTCCTTCTGATTAGACTTTTTATGAGGGCATGCTCATAAAACCAACATGAGACAGCACCGGTAGAGTGAATTTTCTACTTACCAACTGTCAAAACTGCATACAGCACCCCAACTGTCAAAACTCCAATCAACTACAGCAAAACTGCTCCAGCAGAAGAGTTTATGATAATAAGGAACTTAAGTGACAGCTCAAATGTGTGATGCTTCAGATTGGATATCTAAAGAAAAAGAGGACAGATCAACAAAAATTGGTGCAGTTGAGGCTGTAAAAAATTAAGATTCCAGTAATGATCAATTCACAATATGAATTTTTTCCATTATTGACGCCTCTTATACTGTTCCATAAGGTTTTGTATATGACAACCTGTACATCGTAAGTCTCCATATTGATTGTGGCCTCCGGATTCCAATTATTCCTTCAGCCCAGATACCCAATGTAACCCACTTAGACAATCTAAGACCACCAACAGACAAAGCCCCCGCTTGCCAGGAGGCTATACCGCCTACCCAGGATCGGTTCCCCCTGGACTTTGGATGTGGGGTATCTGAGCTGAGGTCGGGAATACGCAAGAAAAGGAGCACACTAGTCGGACAGGGATCAACCAGCTCAAGGCTGGACAACAGCGTGGTACCAAAACAATAGACAGAGCGAAGTCAAGGATGGAGCAAGAGGTCAGTAACGAAGGTTAGACAGCAATGCACGGTACAGGAGATGAGACAGAGTGTAGTCTGGAACAGGCAAGAGGTCAAGAAAGGCAGCAAATGACGTAAACAGGAATCAGGCAGAGACCGGTACACAGAATAGCAAGACACAACCCATGACAGCAAGGATCAGATCACAGCTATAATGGCCAAGGAGGTAAGGGTACGAACGAAATAAAGGAAGAAGAACCAATTAGAAGAGAAGCAAGGGAACAGGCAAATAGAAAACAGAGGAAAGGAAAAGGACAAAGCGGATAGGGTAATTCGAACGCCACGAGAGCCGGTAAGTGGCGGCTGACATTGATATTCTAAATTCACTCTGGTTTCCCTTCTAAACTTGTTTCTCTCTCCGAGTAGATTTGTCTGTTTTTTAATGCAGAGGTATTTCCAAGATTAAGGGATGCTATACCCGGGCAGGCCCAATATCAGTCGATATATCAGTATCTTTATCTTTTAGAAGCACATCCAACATTCGCCCAACTAGCCGTGCAGCCTATTGAAGATGATTACCTGTGAGGAGTCACATTTTTAAACTAAACCCAGTTTTGAGGGGGAATTGGGGTTTTGAATATTCTGTGAACTGGTGGAACTTTAGATTTGTTAAAAATACAATTCAACATTTTTAAATGTTGTGTGGAAAATTCAACATGCATTTTGAAAATTTGGTGTTGAATCTAATGCGAAAAATTCAAACATTTGGGTTTGATTAAAATTTCAGTGATACGTTACTTTATCACCGCGATCATTCTATAAAGATATAAATACCGATAACGTTCCTTTATCACCGCGATCATTCTATAAAGATATAAATACCGATAACGTTCTTTATCAACCGCGATCATTCTATAAAGATAAAATACCGATAACGTTCCTTTATCACCGCGATCATTCTATAAAGATATAAATACATAACGTTCCTTTATCACCGCGATCATTCTATAAAGATATAATACCGATAACGTTCCTTTATCACCGCGATCATTCTATAAGATATAAATACCGATAACTTCCTTTATCACCGCGATCATTCTATAAAGATAAATACCGATAACGTTCCTTTATCACCGCGATCATTCTATAAAGATATAAATACCGATAACGTTCCTTTATCACCGCGATCATTCTATAAAGATATAAATACCGATAACGTTCCTTTATCACCGCGATCATTTATAAAGATAAATACCGATACACTCTTTATCACGCGATCATTCTATAAGATATAAATACCGATAATGTCATTTATCACCGATCATTCTATAAAGATATAAATACCGATAAGTTCCTTTATCACCGTGATCATTCTATAAAGATATAAATACCGAAACATCTTTATCACCGCGATCATTCTATAAGATATAAATAGATAATGTTCTTTATACACCGGATCATCATAAGATATAAATACCATAACGTTTGTTTATCACCGCGATCATTCTATAAAGATATAAATACCGATAACACTCCTTTATCATCGCGATTCTCTATAAAGATATAAATACCAATAACGTTCCTTTATCACCGCGATCATTCTATAAAGAATAAATACCAATAACGTCCTTTATCACGCGATCATTCTATAAAGATAGAAATACCCATAACGTTCCTTTATCACCGCGATCATTCTATAAAGATATAAATTCCAATAATGTTCCTTTATCACCGCGATCATTCTATAAAGATATAAATACCGATAAACTCCTTTATCACCGCGATCATTCTTAAAGATATAAATACCAATAACGTTCCTTTATCACCGCGATCATTCTATAAAGAATATAAATACCGATAACGTTCTTTTATCACCGCAATCATTCTAAAAGATATAAATACCAATAACGTTCCTTTTCACGCGATCATTCTATAACGATATAAATACCAATAAAGTCCTTTATCACCGCGATCATTCTATAAAGATAAATACCAATAATGTTCTTATCAACGCGACATTCTTATAAAGATATAAATACCAATAAAGTTCCTTTATCACCGCGATCATTCTATAAAGATATAAATACCGATAACGTTCCTTTATCACCGCGATCATTCTATAAAGATATAAATACCGATAACACTCCTTTTCACAGCAATCATTCATAAAGATATAAATACCGATAATGTTCTTTATCACCGCGATCATTCATAAAGATATAAATACCGATAACACTCCTTTATCACCGCAATCATTCTATAAGATATAAATACCGAATGTTCCTTTATCACTGCGATATTCTATAAGATTAAATACAATAACGTTCCTTTATCACCGCGATCATTCTATAAGATATAAATACCGATAACACTCTTATCACCGTGATCATTCTATAAAGATATAAATACCAATAACGTTCCTTTATCACCGCAATCATTCTATAAAGATATAATACCAATAACGCTCCTTTATCAACAGTATCATTATATAACGATATAAATATCGATAACGTTCCTTTATCACCCCGATCATTTAGTAAAGATATAAACACCAATCGTGATCCCTGCTATATAAAGATATAATACTAAGACTAGGCATTTTCAATGGAAGGTGCAGTGGCGAGATCATATTACAATCACTCAGTGGTCACTGAGTGACTTCCTGTATTCTACTGCCCCTCCCACTGTCTCCCCCTCCCTGTATTAGTATTTATATAGGAATCCCTGTTTATTCTTGACAGACATGTTCGGTCCTTCTTTCTCTTTCAATAGGAACGGTAATTAACTATTTTACAATAAACAGGGATTCCTATATAAATGACTAATACAGGGAGGGGGAGAGACAGTGGTAGTGGGCAGGTAATTTTTTTGGCTGGCCTTATGTATAAGAAAATAATACGTACCTACAGTGTAATATATGGATTTACTTCACCTTGGAGTTCCCTGACCTGATAAAAAGCACTCGGTCTGCGGCCTCATGTTCTATATGGTCATGGAACTCCTCGGTGGCGTAATATCCTTATATTAACTGTAAGGGGCGCATTATCCTTATATAATTACTGATAATGCTCCTTTAATACCACAATCCTTACATTTATTTAGAAAACCGATATATTTGGAAAACCAATAAGATTGAGAACTACATTAGTGAAGAAAGAGCAGAGGATGAGGAGAGCAGAGCCAAAGTCTTGCTTTCCTTTAGTGTTTGGGCCAACAGCACACCACAGTTGGTGGCACATATCTATCATGTGACATGCTGTTGTGGCTCTGCATTGTCGGGTATGATATGAATGAGGTAATGCTGGGGCAGCTCTGCAGTAGCTGTAAGATGGAGGGGGCTGCCTTACATACTCCCCCCACTCTAATAGCTGTGTTGCCCTAGGCCATGGCCTAGGTGGCCTGGTAAAAAATCTGGCCCCGCAAGTGTCAGCAATATTTTAAGTCTGTGATAAAGGAGCAATATCCCGGTTTATCAATATCAATTCTTTCTAATACCCCCATTATGTTAATTTTAAAGATGCATGAACCCACCAGGGTTTTGTTCCATTGATGGGTCCGTGGATCGGAGAATAGTTTTGGCTGGAACTAGGAAATTTCAATGTTAAAACTGGGTATTGGTCATTTCACGTCAAATTTCTGTCATTCGTTTCGATCAGCGGAATTTCAAGAGTCCAGAAACCAGGTGTGATTGAAACCCCAGCCATCCCTAGTTAATATGTTATCATTGAAATAAATATATCAGAAAGGTTATGGGAATTGTTAGTGCTTACACAAGGTGCATCGCCATGAGCTCACTTGGTGGCCCCTTAGGTAGCAGATTCTATGAAGTTTTTGGAGCATTCTCCATAGGATGAGTGGCAGAAAGGGGAAGAATCAGACAGTTTACCTCCTATTACCCCCCAGAAATGCCCCTGTCCATAATAATTCAAGTTGTAAACTTGTTTTTCTGTTTGTTCATCAGCGATTAAACAAATTGTGATTATTCGATGGAAACAATGTTGGTTCCGCTTCATTAAACCTTTTATGTAAAATGTTAAATCTGCCTAAAAGCAAAACACAATGGGAAGATGTCTAGCTTGCAGGAGCCTCCAAAGCCACCATTTTATTTATTGTTGATATACCTTGTTTATTTTGTTTGCATCTCTTTTGTTATTTCAATTTGAATATTCAATAAAAAATAATAAATATATATGTAGAAATTCTTCCCGACGGGAAAGTATTTCAAGTACAGAAATGCAAAATATATAGATGCGTTATAAAGGAATCAAGTTTAAGGCTATATAGCTCCCCTCTCATATGCAAATAAGGAGGGAGACTTCTGGGTAGAGAGACCTCTGGATAGTTCTTAAGGGCTACCATGGCAACATGAAAACTACCTGGAAGTCTCTCAGTTGTTATTTGCACTCAGACATAAACAAAGTTTAAAAGATAGGGATCCCAGACACCATTATGTATTAACTACAGTTTCTCTACTTCTATATACAATAATCATTACATGATCATTTTGATGAGTATATAAAGGATTCGTAGTTGAATGGAATTGAGTCAACTTCTGAAGGCTCTTGTATTTCTTCTTACTTTTTTTCATTATCCGAGTGCCCAAAGGAAAATGACTGCAAAGGTCAATGCACTAGACAAAAAGTGCCTCGTGCTTTCCATCCCCAAAAGAACATACAGCCTTGCCATTTAAGAGACAGCAGGCTTTAACAGTAATCCTGATGCAAGCATTAGCTCTAATCCTTCTGCCACTATAGCTATTGATTTTTGTTTTATTGTTCTTTGATTTCCATTTTGGTTATTTAATGAAAGGATGATGGATTCTTGACCTTCAGCTTGTGTGCTGGCAAGGCTGGCATTTGATAAATGTCCTGTGATGTGATGCGGTATCCTCGGGGTCTTAAGTTTTTCTCTATAAACTGGAATTTGTAAACTATTTGCCCAAGCGATGAACCACGTTTACTATCATTAAGGCTAATGGATGAGTGGATAATTAAAAATTCCTACAGTATATGTGTTTATACAAGGATCACATGTTTATGTATTTAACTGTAAGATCATGTTAGAATCTTTTTACACTGACCACACAGACAGGACTTCTCTATTCCAACGCATTAGAACAAACAAAGAAAAAGATGATCAATGCACATTCCCAGGCCCCATATATATATGTATATCTATGCTAGTGCAAACAGTAAAAAAAATGGGGATTTAGTTACAATTTTATGCATAATAGTGAAAGACTTCCAACCACATCAAGGCTTTTCACATTTATGCATAAAATTGTAACTAAAATTCACATGTTTTATTATTTGCATAAGCACCAGATATATATTACACGGGGCCCAGGAATGTGTATTGATCATCTTTTTCTTTGTTTGTTCTAATGCGTTGGCATAAGATGTCCTGTTTGTGTGGTTAGGGTAAAAAGATTCAACTTCGATCTTACAGTTAAATACATAAATATGTGATCCTTGTATAAACACATATACTGTAGGAATTTATTTAATTATCCACTCATCCATTAGCCTTAATGATAGTAAACTTGGGTTCATTGCTTGGCAAATAGTTTACAAATTCCAAAGTTTTTGGTCAGATTGGTAGCCCTTCCACTATATGTTAAAGCAATTTCCCACAGTCGCCCTCTTTTTATGGTCTTTTGAACAGCTGATCACCCCGTATGTTCACTTTAAAAACAGCTGGTCGGGGAGGTTGGGGAGATGATCGTGGGCCCTTTTACTCTCTACTCTTGCCAGTATGGGGGAGTACTGTATGATTATTTAGCGTCTGGGTATGTCATTTGGGGTGGGGGCCTTTTATGGTTATGGTTTTGTAACAGGATATATTTTTAACTATGTCCTATGCACTATATGATATGATTAAATATTGACATTATTAAGCCCATATATCTCTTCTATTTCTTTTTTGAATTTTAGCTACCCATACAAGGGCAAATGTTTTTCAGATTGGATTTACGATTGACCACAGTGATTGGAAATCCAATTAGAAGAACCCATCGAAGTTCCCTAACTTTGCAACAATCTATTGCAGATTCCTCTTGCATTTGTTGAATTGCTCAAAATATAAGTCCCGTGTATGGGGGGCATAGCTTTAAAACTATACAAGACTCCCAACTCATTCCCTGCATAGTGCCACAATGATAAGACTGGCAGAGAAGTGGAATGACTTGTGACTTTCGTGTGTGGCGGATCGTAGGCGTCATGACGTCACAACGCTGACACGCCGGGCGGCGCAAGGATTCAAAAAATGCCGTCCTCCTGGACCCGGTGCCTGATTGTAGCGTTAGCTACCCCCGGCTCCTTCACTTAACTGCACTAGTTCCTGTTACTTTCCAGCTTAGACTTAACTTACCTGGGCGTGCATCAGAGACTTACCTTGCCGCTCCATCATCAGAGACTACCTTGCCAGCTCCATCTTTAGAGACTTACCTTGCCAGCTCCATCATCAGAGACTTACCTGCCAGTCCATCATCAGAGACCTACCTGTCCAGTTCCAGTTACATATTCACATGACCTGTTTCAGTGACTGTTTTGCCTTGCCTGTTCCCAGTATCCTGCCTTCTCTCCAGCAGCACCTAGTCACCATTCCTCAGCCTACAGTCCCAGCAGTTCTTGTTCCAGTTCTGCAATCCCAGCAGCCATCGCGAGCGCCTCCTCCTAAAGCATACTCGTAGTACCCCGGCCTCCCGGCCGATTATTACAGTGACTTAACATAACAACAATATTAAATGGTGTTGTTAAATAATTATTTTAGGTTAGTTTGAATAAATGCAAATCAATTAAACCATAGTGATTTGTTTCATGGTCCTTTAATACAGTAGTGATGTTAAAGGAATTGTACTCTAAAAAAGCAATAGTTGAGGTTTGTACTATGTTAGCCATATGTAAGAGAAGGAAGTAGAGCTGTGATACCTTTATTGGCTAACTAGATAAAAAATAATGAGCAAGCTTTCGAGAGTCCTAAGCTCCTTCATAGGCTGGATGTTACAAAAGAAAACTGAGAAATCACAAATTATATACACATTGGGACATGAACATCTTTTCTTCTTTTACCCTAAAAAAATTACTTTTCCTATTTTCAATCTATAAATGAATATATGTAAGTAGCACATATTCTAACATGTTTGTTTTTTACTATATGACTTCAATCCAGTTTTGCTTAAAGGGCATGTCCACCCCCAAAACTATAATCCCCCACTACTGGCCCCATCATGTAGTGTAGTTTAATCCTTACCTCAATCCCAGCTCCATTAGGTTCTCCTGTAATCCCCCCCAAAGTCCCAAAAACTGTCACCGGAGGATAGCAGAGTCCATATAGGACTTTGCCTCTATTGGCTCTCGGGAGAAGTTTGGCATGCGCACTGCTGCCCTTCTCCCCCTCCCTCTCCCTCCTTCTCCCTCCCGATTAGGATTCCCTCCCCCTACCATAAAAAACATTTTCACAAACATTCCCCCTGGCCTCCCAGCCCCAACCGCTATGTTAGTAATATCAGAAAATGCCCAAAACATTACTTACCTTCCTGCCTCCGCCGCACTGAACTCCCGGTAGCCCACATCCTGTGATGATGCCGCTCGCCAATCACAGACGCGACTGCTGGTCCCGCCCTCTGCTTGCATTTTCTCGCAAGCAGAGGGCCTGGCAGCGCAGCGGAGGAAAGAGGGAAGGTAAGTAAAGTTTGGGGCATTTCTGATATTACTAACATAGCGGTGGGGTGGGGGGACAGGGGGAATGTTTGGTGAAAAAAAAATTTGAAGGGTGGACATACCTAAGCTCAGTCCCTCAGTTCCCCAGCCCCCTCCCAGACTATCTAACTCTTGTGAGGACAAGCATGCTTAGTAATCTATGAGGAAGCATTGGGAGAGGGGATTCCCCCCATGCAGTTCACATACAAACTGTCACCATTGACGCTGCAGCAAAAAAAAAAAAAGTAACAGAAAATAATTGATGACAGCTGAATACAAGATGTTTCAGACTGGAAATCTAAAAAAATTAGGGACAGATCAAAAAAAAATGGTACAGTGATAGTTGGGAGAATAGTTTTTAGTAATGGGCAATTTAAAATAAAATTTCCAGTGACATATCCTTTAAACTTGAAGTCTCCCTTCCCTAGAGGATTCTACAAACCAGGACTTACTGGAGTTTTTATGCAATATACCATTCGGAGATATATGCAAAAATGTTGAACCAAATCAACCTTGGACAGGATAACACAGAAATAAACCTTTTTAAAGGATAATTCGCTTGAAAAGTGAACTATTCCTTTAATATTGATTAAGCCCAGGAGCAAGTTAAGGAGCTATACCTACCTTCCGTTCTTCAATCAATGGAGCAGAAGCAGGGACGAAGGTAAGTATATTTACCTTTTACATGATCCACCTCTGGGCTTCAATCAATACATAAAAGAATTGTTATTTTTGAGTGAACTATTACTTAATAAGAAAAGGCCCAGACAGAAGGAATGTATGTAAAACATGTTATATGCGGAGACTGGCTATAATGGCATTTTAGTTATGGTTCTCATAGATAATTCACCCTTGTCGTCATTCTTCTTATGATATTCCGAGTTCCTTAGCATGTCCTGACCTGTGTTAAAATGCCCAAAGTGCAGAGCAGAGCTTTATATGGTCACAGGACTCCTCTACAATATTTATATCCTTATAAATGACCAGAACACATATAATACCTATCAATCTTCAAAGTAAGCAGGATAATACGGAGAGGCAGCCACATCCACATATATAATACAGCAATATTCTTTTATATATTCACAAATCTAAAATAAGTTTCTTGCAGGCCATCTGCATAGAGTTATATATAAGCTCAGATTACACTCTCTCTTTTAGGCTAGAGATTTCTGAGTGGAATATATGAGCCATCTGTCTCCAACCCTCTGTTTTTAATGCACATTTTAAAATGTGCCTGTTAATTTTATCGAAATCTCACCTTGCTGGCTAACACCAAGGACGGTTTCTAAATCTAGATTCATTCTTGACCTTTTAATTTTATTTAATATGACACATTTCTTTAGTTCCAGCTTCAAGGGCCTGTCACCTCTCAAATGGAAATTTATAAGGTAATCACCAACAAAAACACAAAACTACAATAGTTAGAAAGCTGACAGATGTAGGGCTAACCTGTTATGCAGCAAAATGATGTTTCCCTTTCCATATGTCTCTCAGAAGTTTCAGCCTCCTTTTCAAGCTCTCCGAGCTCTTTACAAGCTTGTACGTGCTCAGAAGAGAAAATGCAAAAGGAGGTGACAGAACATCAGGCAGCATATCAGTTAGACTTACTCTCAGATTTCTAATTATTGCAGTTATGGTGTTAGGGGGGTGATTTAACATGTCCTCTAAACAAGCCCCCTGTGGCTGCATGCATTTTATTATATGGATTCATTGTCCTCTGTGGTTCTACAAAATATTTTTTTAAGGCTGGAAATTCAGAAAGGACATTGATTAAGGATAACTTAAGCTAAGATGTAAATTAGCTCAATGAATTCTATAATTTCTAACTAGTAGATATAGCTTTGTTCAATTAGATCAACTGGACTGGAAGTTTAGTTGTAAAGATGATTGCTAGTCATTAGAGATGGGATCCAGGTCTGTCTCGGACCCGGATCTGACAAGGAACCCCTCGCTTTGAAATCCGAATCCAGGTGGATCGTTTGGATTTCGGGACTTCAGAGCCCATTTTCGATAATTACCAAACGTTCAAGGTATTTCGTTAATCCTCGAAAATGGGCTCCAAAGTCCCAAAAGTATTGTTTGGATTTTTGGATCTTTGAGATTTTCCGAGATCCGTAAATCCAAAAACGGAAAAAAACTTAACAGTTTCGCCCATCTTAATAGTTGTCGGCTATATCTCTCAATTCAAATGACTTGTACAAGAATCTGTTGGCAATTAAGTACCCTGGAAGTCCCAATTAGCATATGACAGCCAGGTGTTAGGGACCTTCTGAATGCAAGGTGTGGATGCATTGAGGCTGATGGGGTGTTATCGAAACTGCCCAGGGTGTAAGGTGTTAAAACAGCATTGTACATGGCAGACGTGTATGTGTTTGTATTGAGTCTTATGGATGCACCTGCTGCTGCCTCAGAGTGTTTTGTTTGGTTATAGCAGACAGGGATATGGTTGTTTATTGAAAATTCTTCTTGATTTTAGTGACCCTGCTACATAGGGATGACCATGTACTTCTTCTGTCTTGTTTTTCCCCTTCCCCTCTGTGGCTTGTGGGGATTAGAGATGTCCGAACTTCGCAAAATCCGGTCCGCTCGGAGGAACCGCGAATTTTCGGAAAAATTTAAAAATCAAAATCTGCGAGGCAGACCCATTAAAATGAAAAAGTATCCTCAAAATGTACGTAGATTTCTCGTATTTTCCAAAATTCGAATTACGCGAAAATACGAGAAAAAACACGTAATTTCGAAAACTTTCGAAAATATGTATTTTCGAAAATACAGTAATCCTCTTAGAAAATTTCGAAATACATATTTATGGAAATAAGAAGAATAACTCGTATTTTTAAATTACTAAATTAGGTATATTCGAAAATTCCCAAAAATACGAGAAAAACCGCGGTACGACAGTTCGGAAGGCGGAAAAATCCGGAAAAATCCCGTTCGCGAACGGGATAAATCCGCAGCGGATCCGGTTCGGATCCGTGAACCGGCCATCCCTAGTGGGATGTTCTCAGCTCTGTGTTGCAGGGTTCTGATGACACCCACCTTGTAATCTAAAGGGTGGTGGAGTTTTTTGTAAACCTCAGAATTCAACCCACACACACACCATATTTGATGTTGACTCCCACACCCCATTAGATCACAAGCTGGTTACATCAGAACCCTGCAACACAGAGCAAGGAACATCCCCACTAGCACAGAGGTGAAGGCTTAAGAAATTAAACACATGAAACTGTAATTCATATACACTGAGCATGCAGTGAAGAGTGCTTTTAAAATATAAACTTATCATTAATATCTGGTTACAAATACATGTATAAAACTGGTAATGCAGTTGGGGTTTGCAGGCAGATAACTGACAAATTACCAGTTTTTTATTTTAATGGTATGTACACTGGAAATTAATTTTTATAAATTGCCAATTATTAGGAAACCATAATTCATCCCAACAACATTGTTCCATTGTTTTGTAATCTGCCCCTATTTCTATGATATCACAATGAGCCATTTTACATTTCAACTGTGAATCAAGGGCCGTACTGTTAAAATATATTCTTCTGTGAGCAGTTGTCCTGTAGCATGGAATGATTTGACAGTTAGTGTGCTGTATACTGTATGCAGCTTTGCCATTTGGTATGTGGGGTAAATAGTAAGGTCACTAGTCAGACCTTGAGAAAAAACAAGTACTGTATTGAAGGCATGCAGCACACACACGCCTCAGCTTAAGTGCTACTTTCACCTATTATTTATAGATTAAGACTGATGCAAAAGTCATTTTTTTTTCAGTATGTATACACTTTAGGGTGGACATGCCCTTTAAATATCTTTTAACTCATTGGATATTAGCAAATAAAATGAAATGTTTAAAATGCAAAGTTCCAGCATGGTAATATCACCCTTAAATATAGGTTGTTGGCAGTGATTTAGGTTGACGATAACTAAAAGACCCCTACCCTCTGTGAGAGAACACACTCGGCACCTAAAAGGTCCATCCTCTATCTCCTTACACTTGACCTGGATGTATAGATGCTGATGTAGAGTTCGGGAAAAGTTATTATGACTGAATGGAGAAATATGTTCTTTACTAATGCTACAAAAATCTTCTTATCCAATGGCGAAGCTATGGGCCTTGTCAAATCACTTATTAAATACTCCAAAAACACATTGTTGGCTATTTAATATCCCCAAGCAAGTTAAAAGCTATAAAGGATCAATATCTGTTTGATTGGAGACAGAGTTTGTTACTTCTTATGTATCGGATTAACATGTTCTGCTTTTGATGCGTAATTTCCAATAACCTAATCTAAAATAGGAAACATAACGGACTCCAAAGATGACATTACTGTCATGATTCGAAAAAATGATGTCTCTTCAAATATTTTAAAGGTAATATATCAGGCGGCATTGAAGACTAGAAAGACAAAAGTCTTCATGCATTCATTTGATGTTGTCCTACAAACTTCAGGGTTCGGAGGCAAAAGTATAAAAAATAAACCATATCTCATTATTAATAGGATAATGATATTATCAGGATTAACTAATCCAAGGTAGACTGGAAGACCCGAAAACCCACTTTCCTTCAAAGCAGGAACAAAGTTTTGTTATCTGCTCTCCGTTGCAAGAGACCAACATTCGGGAAAGCACATTTATATCCTATTGGTTGGAAAGCAGCTTTATATAGAACTACTGCACTGCACCAATGGCGAGGAGCAGTTTTACTATTTAGAGATAACATCTTTTTCCCCACCATTTGTTCTTATTTAAATAGTATGGATACCTAAAAAACAGGTGTAAAAAATGCAAGTCCACCCTTCATAGGAAATCTTCATAGAAAAACCTAAATTCGATCAAGCAGTTTGTATAGTTACAATTACACGCATGTAGTAAGTAAGTGGTCTATATAGTTACAATTACAGCATGTAGAAGTAATTGGTCAATGGTGTTAATGAGATTGTAGATGGATACAGAATGGTTGGTCTGATCCACATATGTACAGTATTGATTATATGTTCTTTTAATGGATTTTATTAGAGATGGCCGAACTTTAAAAGGTTCGGTCTGTTTCGAACTTTCGAACTATATGGAAAGTTCGAAAACGGACCATTAAAGTCAATGGGAGTCAAAAGTTCGAAAAGTTCTAATGAAATACAATTAAATATCAATGGTACTTAATGTAAATGGCTGTGGGACCTGGGAAAATGGTCTGGGGAACATGTTCGAATATCCAGGACATTCGAAAAAATCAATTTTACTCTCCCACCCGCGCTATTTTCGAGCTCGTTCGCCGCCTAGCTACCATGGACATTTTACTTGCGGATCGATGCTCCCGTTATAGGTTTTAATGGACAATTTCCTCGCGGATTCGATCTTCGCCGCCTAGATACCATGGACATTTTACTCGCGGATTTGATGCCGCGTATAGGCTTAATGGACACTTTACTCATAGATTCGATGTTCCGCCCCTAGATACCATGGACATTTTACACATTTTACTCGCGGATTCGATGCTCGCGTATAGGCTTTAATGGACCACTTACTCATAGATCGATGTTCGCGCCTCCTAGATACCATGGACATTTTACCGCGGATTCGTGGTCGCGTTAAGGTTTTAATGGACACTTTACTCGCGTAGACTGTTCGCCGCTAGATACCATGGACATTTTTACTCGCGGATTGATGGTCGCGTATAGGTTTTAATGGACACTTATTCACATATTCGATGCTTAGTTCGCGCCTAGATACCATGGACATTTTACTCTTCGATGCTCGTTTATAGGTTTTAAAAGGACCTTTACTCGCGGATTTCGATTCGCGATAGGTTTTAATGGGACACTTTACTCGCATATTCGATGCTCGCGTTCGCGCCTAGATACCATGGACATTTTACTCTTTCGATGCTCGTTTATAGGTTTTAATGGACCCTTTACTCGCGGATTCGATGCTCGTGTATAGGTTTTAATGGACACTTTACTCGCATATTCGATGCTCGCTTTCGCGCCTAGATACCATGGGACATGTTACTCTTCGATGCTCGTTTATAGGTTTTAATAGACCCTTACTCTTGGATTCGAT
The DNA here is from genome assembly GCA_019447015.1 of Hymenochirus boettgeri. NCBI lineage: Eukaryota > Metazoa > Chordata > Amphibia > Anura > Pipidae > Hymenochirus > Hymenochirus boettgeri. The sequence continues at coordinate 14,487,569 of CM033473.1, read as the reverse complement.
GCTCGTGTATAGGTTTTAATGGACACTTTACTTGTGGATTCGATGCTCGTGGTGGGCCTAAATCCATGGACATTTCACTCACGAATTCGATGCTCGTTTATAGGTTTTAATGGACCCTTTACTCGCAGATTCGATGCTCGCGTATAGGTTTTAATGGACACTTTACTCGTAGATTCGATGCTTACGTTGCGACATAGATCAATGGACATTTTACTCGCTGATTCGATGCTTACGTATAGGTTTTAATGGACACTTTACTCGTAGCGATGTCACGCCTAGATACCATGGACATTTTACTCGCAGATTCGATGCTTGCGTATAGGCTTAATGGACACTACTCGTAGATTCGATGTTCGCGTCCTAGATACCGGACATTTACCTGCGGATTCGATGCTCGCGTATGTGTTAATGGACACTTTACTCGTAGATTCGATGTTAGCGCTAGATACCATGGGACATTTTACTCGCGGATTCGATGCTCGCGTATAGGCTTTATGGACACTTATACTCTAGATTCGATGTTCGCGCCTAGATACCATGGAATTTTACTAGCGGATTCGATGCTCGGTATAGGTTTTAATGGAACACTTTACTCGGTGGATTCGATGCTCACTTTTGCGCCTAGATACCATGGACATTTTACTCGGGATTCGATGCTCGCGTAAGGTTTTAATGGACACTTTACTCGCGGATTGATGCTCGCTTTCGCGCCCTAATACCATGGAAACTTTATTCGCAGATTCGATGCGCGTATAGGTTTTAATGGACACTTTACTCGCGGATTGATGGCTCGCGTTCGCGCCTAGATACATGGACATTTTACTCGCGGATCGATGCTCGCTGTATAGGTTTTAATGGACATTTATTTGCGGATTGATGCTCGCGTTCGCGCCTAGGATACCATGGACACTTTACTCGCAGATTCAATGCGTGTATAGGTTTAATGGACCCTTTACTCGCGGATAGGTATAATAGTCATTACTGCACATTCGAACTGTTGAACATTCAATATTAGCAAAAGTCCGAAACTATCGAAATCCGGGTACGGGATAGTTCAGAAGTCCGAATTCGCATCGAATTAGATCGAATTCGAAAGTTCGGCTCAAACTCGGGTTCGACGTTCGAGTCCATCTCTAGTTTATGTTTTAGGATAGGGCATGCAAAATATTGGTGTGTTTTTTACAGGGTATGGGGATTCACAGTGGGGGTGGTCACAGGTGTGGCTATTTAAAACAGGTGTTTGGAATATGGTATTTAAGTCCTCATGACAGCCTGGACTAAGGTTGAAACATGTGGCTGACATAAAAGATACATTTTGGCGTTTGTTGCTAAGACTGTGAGGTGCGTAATTTTTCTACGTTCTTACAGTGTTTACTGAAGTAAACAGTTTTATTTATCAAATAGAAAAATAATCTGATGAAGTCAGTGTATCAGGGCTCACAGAGGATAACATGTGCGGTGCCATGCCGTGACTTTATATTACAGATTCTGCAACAGCAATTTAAAGTCTTTTTACTCTTTTATGTCCCACATGGCATTTACTCAACCTAAATTCGATCAAGCAGTCTATATAGTTACAATTACAGCATGTACAAGTAAGGTGGTCTATATAGTTACAATTTACAGCATGTAGAAGTAAGTGGTCTATATAGTTACATTACAGCATTGAGAAGTAAGTGGTCTATTATAGTTACAATTACAGCATGACACGTAAGTGGTTATAGTTACAATTACAGCATGTTAAAAAGTGGTCTATATAGTTACATTTACAGCAGTAGAAGAAGTGGTCTATATAGTTACAATTAACAGCATGTAGACAAGTAAGTGTTTCTATATAGTTACAATTACAAGCATGTCAAGTAAGTGGTATATATAGTTACAATTACAGCATGTACAAGTAAGTGGTCTATATAGTTACAATTACAGCATGTAGAAGTAAGTGTCTATATAGTTACAATTACAGAGTAGAGTATTGGTCTATGGTGTCAGCTACATCAACTCAGAATGTTTTTTTGCATGTTAGGCTGGATGTGCTCTGAGGCTTTTCCTGGGAGATTTGTCTGCCAATTTAAAGGAGAAGAAGGACCAAAGTGATGAAAAATGATGTGCAAAAAAATGTCCAGAAAAAATGTTTAATTATTCCCTTTAAAGTTTTAGAGATATCTAGATATCTTCACAATGAACTAACCATGCTGCTGATTGCTTGGAGCAATGCACAACTCTGGGTCACACATACTTCAGCTGCCTGGCAATAACCTGGATTAACTAATGAGAAGGTAAAAAAATCAGTTTACAATTTTTCTGATTAAATACGACCATATTGTATTATTCAATATGATTGGTTAATGTGTGATTTATAATTGCAATCAATGAAATATAACCAATCACAATTGGATTTGGTCCTTCAGAAAACAACTAAAAAAGGTGCAAAACCCATGGAGTTCAGACCGTCATCACAGTGATGACAGAAGAAGAAGATGTCGGCAACACCGAACGTTGATGTCAGCGGCACTGGCTGTGTCACAGTTGGCCACAGTTGCATCACCCGGTGTTGGTGAATCAGCGGATTGGTGTCGCCGGCTCAGAAGAAAGAAGATTTCGGATCCAAGATGTTGGCAACACAGAGACGTTGATGTCACCAGGCCAGTGGTGTCATTGGCAGAAGCAGTGCATTGCAGGTGTAAGCAACATCAGCGAAGTTGGTGTCGCTGGTGGGAGAAAAAAGATTGCCCCAAGGTGTGATGGCAGAAGAAAGAAGACGTCGGCAACAACCGGCAAGTTGATGTCCACGGCACGGCGGTGTCACAGTTGGCCACAGTTGCCACCGGTGTTGGTGACATCAGCGGAGTTGGTGTCGCCGGCTGAGAGAAAGAAGACTTCGGATCAAGATGGCGCAACACCAGAGAGTTGGATGCTCGGCCAGCGCCAGTAGTGTCATGCAGCCGCAGTGGCATTGCCCGGTTTCAGCAACATCAGTGAAGTTGGTGTCGCTGGCTGGGAAGAAAAAGACATGCCCAAGTGTGTGATGGCAGGAAGAAAGAAGACGTCGGCAAAAACCGTCAACGTGATGTCACGGCACCGGCGGTGTCACAGTTGGCCACAGTTGCAATCAACCGTCTTGGTGACATCAGCAAGAGTTGGTGTCGCTGGCTGAGAAGAAAGAAGACTCGGATCAAGAGCGGCAACACCAGAGACGTTGATGTCGCCAGCGCCAGTGGTGTTCTGGCAGCCGCAGTGGCATTGCCTGGTTTCAGACAACATCAGCAAAGTTGGTGTCGCTGGCTGGGAAGAAAAAAGACATGCCCCAAGTGTGGAGCCGCGGGACCCCTGAACGTTCGGCCCCCGAAACTTTTGGCCATTCGATAATCGTTGAGTCCAAATTTGGGAATCCTCGAACGTTTAAGGATTCTCGAATTAGCAGTTCGGGAACTACACCGAAGACCACACACGCGTTCCCGGACTGTTTCCCAGGTCTTAGAGCCCTTAACAGTAAGTTACCACTGCTATTTAAACTGTTATTTTAGGCAGAAATTTTCCCATTTTTTCCCCTTGACTTTAGTGGCGGATTACGGATTGCAATTTTTTTAATTTCTGATTTTTTCGAAATCAATGAACCTTGAGCGGAACAGATTTTCAGAAGTGACCATCTCTACTTATCAGTAGCTGCTGAACTGGAGGGTTACATAATGGTACTCTGGTAAACTGGAGGGCTGACCTAAAAGTGGCTGCTGACTGGAAGGCTGTTCACAGATGGCTGCTGAACTGGAAGAAGATACATAACATGGCAAATGAACTGGAGAGTGACCTAAACGTGTCCTGCTGAAACAAAAGGGCTGACCCTTGCATGTCGCAGGAAGATAAGAGAATCAATCTTGATTTATAATTAGACTTTTATTTACTTAAGAAAGACCCAAGACTGAGGCAGTAATATCAGTAATATGCCAGTACACAGGAAAGTAAAACTAGAGTTAAAAAATCCTTCGTATTCCATATTTTTTGCCTAACAATCAAGGTTAACATTCATAGATCAAGTGAGTGGTTTAAAAGCAATAATAATTCTTTTCAAGAATTGCCATTTGTAAAACTATGGTTCAGCACAGGATTTAATGGATTCTGTACTGTCATAATCACTGCTTGGAGCTACAACTGCTTCCTTGCAAAATATTATACAAATAGATTAAATGGTGCCTTAAGTTCTATCGTTACTGTGTGTATCCATTGTTTGGTACATAAAGATTGCAGATTATCATTTTTTTGTGAACCTCATTTCCCTCTATTTTTAGCATTTAGGAAATATTATAATATTACGGACGGAAAGCCTATGTTAGTCTAGAATCTTCATTTTCCATTTTCAGAGTTTGTAGTATTTAGATATTGATATGCTGAATTACATGGTACTCGCAGTCTTTGTCTCCGTTAGAAATCAATGTTCACATTATCGGCTTTGTACTTGTACTAAAAAGTTACGTCATACTGACCGGGATCCACAATGCTTTATAGTCTCTCGGAGACTTATTGCTTCGCAGGATTCCGTTCAGGTATGGACCATACGTATTAGTATAACATGGCCTGTATGCCACAGTAGCAATGGAGTTAAGATTAGCGAAATTTTTTGAACTAATTCTAACTAAGCAATTCTACACATTGTTGGAAATAGCGTGGGCAGCCCGATATTAGTTCAAAACCCACCTAACCGGACATTACAAGGTTTTTTGGGGGGTTTGTCACTAATTCAGATATGCAGATATTGCATTTACCCTTATGTGTTAAATGACCTGATTGCTATTTAAGATTTGTATTCCTTTTTGTTCTTCAGGGATTTATTGTAATGCTTCAGCAATACTCGAGTATCCCTACAGCACAGATACCCCAATCTCACCATTGTATTACCTATAGTAAAACCCTATTTGCCAGGAGGGTCTGATATGCGGCTACCAGACACAGTTGCCCCCAGGACTTTGACAGAAAAGTATCTGTGCTGAGGAGTGGGGAACTTGGATAGAACATAGGCCACACTAACAAATATGGGCACAACAGACAGCGGCATGGGACGAAGACGGCTGGGGAACTGAAAGTGTGGTACAGAGCCACAATACATATATTCCAAATATATATATATAAAGTACTTGTATACTTATTAATGCATATTGATTTCATTCCTTATATTATTTGTCTTCGCAATGCATGTATTAAATATGGTGCAGCGCTACGTCCCCAAGTGGTCTATATAATTAAACATATTAATACATATAAACATGCATACATATTCCAGATTATAAGGGGTCACTCAAGCCTCAGAAGGCCCCTACTGTTATAAACTAGCCTACATATGTATTGGAATAATAACTTACATTGAAAGAAAAATCATGGTAATTTAACTAAAATTTAGGATTATGTTTTCCTATTCATATATAGACAAAGTCACTGTATAATAAGGGATTTGCAGAGGAATGAATCCTGTCAGATTTATAACATCAGTTATTAATAAGAGTTTCACTTAGTTACATAATTTGTTGCTGACTGGATGTTTAAAATCTATTAAAATTTTAGGGAAACTAGAGTCGGTAGTAATTCTTAGTCTAGCAATTCAGGGATCGGTAGTTTTAATAAATTCAATCACTTTGATCGAAATGCCAAAACTCAATTCCCATACACTGTCTTTTAATAGACTGTTTCATCAAATCTCAAGAAGTCTTTGAAATAAGGCGACAAGACCAGATGGAACATTTTCTCACAATTCCACCATGGCTGATAGTTCTAACAGAGTCTAAGATCTGCTCATGATAGTGCAAGGGGGTGATACTCATATAATAAATAGTTGGAAACACTGGTGGAAGGAAAAACTAGGAGTTTCGTTCATCTTAAACCATCAGGGGGGTTATTTCGCCAGCGGATATGAGAATTAGACATAGTTGGTTCGGCTATAAAAACTTCGATGTTGAAACTTGGTTTTGATGGTCAAAACCTCATAATAAAACCTCATTAATTCAGCATCAACATTCCCTCAGTAGCGTTGGTGGAATTTAAACTCAGAACAAAGGGAGTTCCAACCCCAAACCAGGTTCATGTAAGGTCACGTTACAATAATTAATATGGTTGGTGATAAAGTTCATTACGTCTTTATGGCTATGGCGTAGTTAAGTATAGATGCATTACCCATTCTTTTCTACAGGATATAACTCAGATCCTTTTTATTATAAGATTTCATTACAAGTAATTACTGTTATTTCATATAACATAGACACTACAGAAAAAAATGTCAATACTTAGAAAATTCCAGTGATGGGTCTTGTCTTCTGTATTGGGTTAATAAATGAGGCTTACGTTATCCAGATTGAGTAGCCTTCGCATAATCAGAAGCGTCTGTCAATATTGTATCTGTTCGAATACCTTATTTTGTTTGTTGTTTGTCTTTTCTAGTAGAATGTCATGTACCTCTCCTTTGGCTGTATGCGGTTGACATTTTCAATGAAATGCTCATTGTTTTTCCAAAGATATTAAAAAGAAAATTATTGACTGATCAAGCCAAAAGAAAAGTTTCTGACTGTGTAGCAGTAGTTAAGAATATTATCTCATTTGGACAAAATTCGCTTAATTCTTTAACTGCAAGTACAAACTATGGTGAAATACAATATACTGCATTGCTTAAAAGAAAAAAACATTTTTTGGAGTCAATTCAAAACATGATAATAATCAATAAATATTGACATACATTAATACACAAAAGGGAGCCTCCTGTGGCAAAATACTTTATTACAAAGGGGAAGGCTACTGATCTACCAAAACATTAGAAAAAAACAAAAAAAGAGATGATCAATGCACATCTGGGCCCCATATATCTATATATCTGTGCTAGTGCAAACAGTAAAATATGGGTTTAGTTACAATTTTATGCATTTTATATTATGATTCATACAAGTAAACCTTCCAGTATGGAAGGTCTACATATCACTTTCCCAGCTAATGGCTTTTTACAAGGAGGGAAGAGGCCTCATTCCAATGCTTAGGTTCAAGGCACGTAAGACCTCCAATTAAAGGGACGGTTGGGGGTGCTACTACAACTGGAAGCTTGGTCGTATTCCTCAGAGAAGCTAGCTACAGGAAGGCTTTTCACTTTTATGCATAAAATTTAACTAAAAACCCTGTTTTACTGTTTGCACAGCATAGATATTATGATATATGGGCCCAGGAATGAGCATTGATCATCTCTTTTTGCTTGTTCTAATGTTTTGGTCAGATCAGTAGCACTCACCACTATTGTTATAAGTAATTTTGCCACCGGAGTGCTCCCACAGCCCCCCCTTTGTGTATATTGTAACAGAGTTACAGGAAGATTGACCAAGTTTCCATGTGGTAGTTAGCACCCCAACTGTCCCTATTAAATGCCCATATCGAAAATTAGAGATAAGTTCGGGTTTCAACAAACAAAACCTGGTTCCAGACAGAGCTGCAGGGTTTTGAACATGTATGATCTGGCAGTAATTTTTAGATTTCGAAGGACGAACTTTGTAGAAATCCGAAGGCATATATAAATTTGAATTGTATGTCAAAAATTAAAAAATGTGTGGTTGAAAATTCAAAATGTGATGTGAAAATTCAAAAGTCCTGTCAAATTAAAAATTCAGTATCCAAAATATTATGACTCCTATTGACTCAATTGGTTTATATTGACACATTTTGTAGAACCGCTCCAAATAAAAACTCCAAACAACATCGTACATATCTTCAATTACTCATCAGTTAATTGATAATATTCATTCCAAAACATAATGAAGAGGGCCACTGCTTCCATAAGTAGATGAAAATCTGTCATGGTTGGTTGACCTGATCAATAGAAGCCATTGGTGGCATATTTTAACACTGTTGTGCAGTAATTATATGCCCCTGTGTTTTTTTTCTATATGGGGCCCTTATTGATTTTAGGTTTGATATGATTTTAGGTTTGGAGTAACTAAAATGGAATTACTTTGAATATTAAAATATTCTAAGAATCAAATTTTAAGCAACACTATTTTACAGTAAAATTTGCATCAATATAAATGTAAAGAGGGACCTTTAATCAGATAACTCCAGAGTCTGCAAAATAAAAATGCTACATTTTTGCAATTTTTATATTTCGAAGTGTTCTGTGTATTTTCCATCCATTAGAAATCCTTCGCTATTACCATGCAGGTTAATCTTAAGATGTTTCTGATATGGCCATTTAATAATTTTCTAGATGCCAAGAAGTATCACTTGTTATTATTTAATGCCCTTCATGTATCGAAACATCTGCACTGAATGAAGTTTCTTTTCATGCATAATACTTCATTGTAATCAATGTATTTGTACTTGCGTAAAGATTACAGCGCTTTGTCCAAATTTAGTTAATCGTCTTTATAAGAAAAAAACCTGAAATGCTGGTAAAGTCTTATTATTCATGTGGCACAATTATTACCAGACTGTTCGGGCTATTTTAATTAAACCCACAGAAACACATTGCAAAACCAAAATACAATAGTTATTTAAGGTTGTTCTTTCTCTTTTAATAGCTGGACTTTGGTATACCGATAATATGATTTTCATGAACTTATTTGGAATAAACAATGATTTCGTTTTTATGCGGAATGTGGGGCACACTCTTCACTGGTATCTATTGAAGATAACTTCAAAGAGAAACGTTATTTGTTTCATGTCTGATTACAGTATCCTTTCCTCATTAAGGCATAGTAGGAAGAGGGTATTATTTCTTAATGTGATCGTCTTCTGTGACCTTTCCATCTTCTGAGTTGTTCGGACATGTGCTATCACACTTGCATGTTTGCAATTTAGGTTGATTGTACCTGCACCTCTGTACTTTCTGTGGTTTTTTTGAACCTGGATAACAAATACAATTTAAAAACGGATATTTAGATGTAAATGGAGGTGTTAGATCAGCATACAAAACCAGAATGTTACATTTTTGTATAATTGTAAAAGGTGTTGTGGCTTGTGCAAACTGGTAGATACCATGATAAATATAGGGTCTCAAAGAATGGACTTCTTACTATTTGAGATATAAAGAAACATTATGGTATCAATGCACATGATGCTTGATTGATGCAAAGAATTGTCTTAAGAGGTGGCCTATAGCCATGCACAAAAACTTTGTTGCAAATTGTCAACGAAACCCAGCGGTTCTGAACTTTTCAGATCAATGGCACCTTGGCAATGCCAATTCTTCTCGACGGCACCCTGGTTCTATTTGGATTTTATCATGTTTTATGCACTGTACGTGTATTATTTTATTTAATCATGTCGAGTATCATACACTACACTTAATCGTGTTGAAAATTTTATAACAAAATAGTATTTATGTGCAATACACAAAAATGTATGTTTATACATTGTGAAAAATATCTACAGCACGCAAAATTTGAGGCCACACTATGGCTCTCTGAAGTACACTGAGTGTGGCCTGTGAACACCCTTTGAGAACCCTGAACTAAAACTAAACTAAAGTGAGTTTCCATGGAATAGGTGCTCAAATGTGTGGCCTGTGGGAACCGTTGTTGTAAAAGGCTGGGAGAGGAAAGAGTGCGAGTGTTGGTGGTCTGGAGATAACAGAATAGTATACCTATGAGTGGTCAGTAGTGCTGTTGAACGATATGCGGCACCACCTGGTATAGGAAGCTGACTCTTTAAGTGTATTTGTCCAATCATCAACAAATTCACAGCAGATTGACAGTAACTGAAGGCACTCGTTGCACTTTTATAATGGATGGTACTACTATCCCATCTTTTAATTTTGTGTTGGTTACAAAGGGGGTTTGACCAAGCCTCTGGACTGGGTATCTTCCACCCAAGGTAAGGTCATGTGGCCTAGAGTGGTAAAGTACCTATCGAAGAGTTGTCCTCAATGAGAAGCCCGTCACATGCAGCAGGACTTTCTGCTATAAAAGGCAAGTATGATGATAGACACCAAAGCTGAAAAAGCAAACCATAAGGGGTGTGGCTGGGCTTAAAATAAATTTGGCCAGGTTATTGAACATTGTTTTATTAATCCAGAGAGAATGGCAGGCTTTTCATAGGCACATAGAGGCCAGTAATAAAAGCGTAACCACATTGAACTGGGTCTGCACTAGCTCTATTTTGTTGTATACTAATTTAAATTGTGTTACTAGTAGAGCAGAGCCGAATCTTCATACAAGTTCGGTTCTGTTTTCGAGCTCCTCCGAACTCGAGAAAATTTACAGTTCGAAAACGGACCAATTCAGTCAATAAGAACAGTGAAGTTTCAAAAGTGCGTAAGTAAGTAAATTCGAAGGTTATGGAAATTCGAGGGTTACCGAACGATACTTGCGAGAGGTTAGCGAACATACATTCTAGGGGTCTGCAAAAACGGAAACTACATTAGAGGTTTAACGAAAATGAACGATTAAATTCCAGGTTAGCGACGACACATGTCTAGGGATAGTGAACGGCTCGTAAATTCTATAATTAACGAAAATACACGGCCGAGTCCAGAAGTACAGAGAAATCGCTGGTCCAGGATAGTTTGAAAAGTTCGAGTCGTTAGGACTTGGTTACTCAGCTTCGACTCGAACTCCGGTTTTCGAGTTGAGTTCTATTTCTAGTTGTACTTTATAATGGAACGTATACTATCCCATTTTATATATTTTTGTGGTGATACAATTGTTATTTGATTCTTTTTTGAATTTTTTTATTTGTCTTCAAAATGCACCCAAGGCAGAACACGAATCTCATCGACATTCAGTGTTTTTTTCCTGCATATTAACAGTCTGTTAATCTGGAAGGATCTGAAATGTTAAAATACCAGTTGACATGTTTTTTGTTACTCCATGTTCGCTTTCTAAAATCCTCCTGACCATTTACAACTCCAGTTCATCTTCGGGGAGTTGACAATATTTATTAGGTTCAGCACCTGCACAAAAACGCACTGGGGAATGGAAATGATGCTTTTTGGCATTCTACTCGTCTCCCCCGCGCTCACGTTGAGAAATGTCGCCATCATTTAGAACTACCAATGTCCAGTTCAACCTCCAGCTGAAAATAAAAATCTGTTTCTTTATAAGAAAACAATCTTCTAGCTAATCTACAGACTGGAGGAAAACTGCAGTCATTCAAGTTATTACTGACTGAAACATATTACCTATCGATGGACATGTGACCATAGCACCTTTCCAAAGATTATAAGTGGTCCTAGTTATTATTTGCAATTCATTAGAACCAAGTGTGTAAATGTCAGTGCCCCACCCCCCCACCCCACCCCGTTGAGATGGAGGACTGGAAAGTCCTGACCAACCCCCTCCCCATAGAGTTCCTCGATCAGCCTGTTTCCAAAACTCTCGGTCAGTTTCGGAAGTCGGGTCCAATGTTTTAAACAAACTGATTCACCCTTGGGTTTTCTTGCTATCACATCACTGTTTAAAATAAGCAGCTTCTGGGTTAGTGGGCCCTCTTACCGTCCAATCTCCAATCCTCTTCCGTCTGACTCTACTTACCGTCCAGAATCTCAAATCTCTTACTGTCCGATAATTACCGTCCAGAATCTCAAATCCTATTACCGTCCAGAATACTCTTACCCAAACAGAACTCAAAACACATCACTAACATAGTCCATGTGACTTCATTAATTTAGAATCGGCGTGTAATTTTAAGAATATGCTTTGAGAATATCAATAAATAAAAAATCAGAATTAGATTATAGCACGTTGGCACCAAACATACCATCTAATGTAGGACTACACATTCTCCCCCATGGTCAAGATTTGGGAGTATCTCGCATATTGTTCTGCATTGAAAATTTGCGCTTTCGGAAATATTCTGGGGAAACAAGTAAAATCGATGCCCAAAACTGAAAAAAAAGCAGATCTAGTACCGGAAATTGCTCGCACCTGTTTTGGGCATTCCGTGATCCGCCATAGTATTTTATAGATTTCTAGGAAATTATGAAAAATTGCCAATTTTTTTTTAATTCTAAAATTTCTAGTATTGAACATTTTCTATCCAAAATGTCTAGAAATATTGAACATTGAAAAACTTATCGATCATTTGGTAATTATTGGAATACAGTTATGTAGTTCAGAAAAATCTGGAAAATGGTACCAAATCCGCAGATCGTGTGAATCCGGATTTGGAGAATCCGGTTTCAGGTTCAGGTCCATCTCTAGTCAGGCAATGTTCCATTATTGGAAAAATCCAAACAACACCATAGTGCAGATATAGAAAGGGCTTCTCTCTGTCTGTTTCATGCATTGCTTTATTTCAGTTTGTGTGATTGATTTTTGTGAAGCCGTTACAAGAGGCAGTCACAAACACACCATGTGTAGTCAAAGCCTATTGATGACAAGAATAGGGTCTATACAGACGAGTTAACGGGTTTTTGGTATTGGCAGAAAAAATTGACTGGAGACTTGTCTGTCTATATTCCATCAAGATGAGTTATGGTTATTTGCGCGCGAATATAAAAAAATAAACTGTATAGATGGATTTCTTCACGTGTCAGGGAAAGTATTTCCACTAACAGTCTAACAGTCACTATTAGAGTTTATTGCCCTTGGTGCCGAAACAAAAACACTTTTGACTAATGCAATTGATGAACAAACAATAAAAAGGTGAATTCAATGATTAAATACAGTTTATTGACAGAAACTGTGTGCAAGCTAAGAGTGTTACGTCATGCTGTCCAATATAGTCTTGCAAAGCCATATCTCAAAAATAGAAACCTAGTAAAATAAACCCATAGCAAAGGGATTCGTTTAACATACAAACTATAAGTTATAAACAAGTGATATTACTTTGAAATCAAAAGTTGTGGTATGATTTTCATGCAAGTTAACCTGCATCAGTTTTGACAAAAGAGTTTTCAGAAGATTCTATTTTGGGGGATAATAATGCAATGCCACAGCAGCAATGGGACAATACGCGCATGGAAAATGGCTTGGCGTTGGAAAAACTCCCCCCCTAAGTACCCCATGCCCGGCGCTGTCGAGATTTTTTTGTTTAGTGGATGATAGGTAGGCACTTCGGTAAGACTCGGCTGTGAAGAGGGGCGACTTAACCTAGCCGCCGTGAACACCCCATTGAGGCGAACTATAAACTAGAACAGCTTGTGAAACTCTCAAATATTTCCGTGACTTCAAGGGTAGCATGACTCCTTACCGGCTAGCCCACCTTTATAAAATATTGTTGTAGGTGTCAGGTTATGGGGTTTGGTATTAGATTGCAAGAACACAACTAGGTGGCAAAGCATCAAGGGGGGGAAACAGAAATGAGTTGCAAAACTCATGATGCACGAAATTTATTTTTCCACAACATTTATCGCACTCGATGCAATAAAACTTTCGGCCGATTGTTGTTTGTAGGTTTATCACCGCGATCATTCTATAAAGATATAAATACCGATAACGTTCCTTTATCACCGCGATCATTCTATAAAGATATAAATAACAATAACGGTTCCTTTATCACCGCGATCATTCTATAAAGATATTAATACCGATAACGTTCCTTATCACCGCGATCATTCTATAAGATATAAATACCAATAACGTTCCTTTATCACCGCGATCATTCTATAAAGATATAAATACCGATAACGTTCCTTTATCACCGCGATCATTCTATAAAGATATAAATACCGATAACGTTCCTTTATCACCGCGATCATTCTATAAAGATATAAATACCGATAACGTTCCTTTATCACCGCGATCATTCTATAAAGGATAAATACGATACACGTTCCTTTATCACCGCGATCATTCTATAAGATATAAATACCGATAATGGTCTTTATCAACCGATCATTCTATAAAGATATAAATACCGATAAGTTCCTTTATCACCGTGATCATTCTATAAAGATATAAATACCGAAACAATCTTTATCACCGCGATCATTTATAAGATATAAATAAGATAATGTTCTTTATCACCACGATCATCTATAAGATATAAATCCATAACGTTTGTTTATCACCGCGATCATTCTATAAAGATATAAATACCGATAATGTTCATTTATCACCACGATCATTCTATAAAGATATAAATACCGATAATGTTCCTTTATCACCGTGATCATTCTATAAAGATATAAATACCGATAACACTCCTTTATCACCGCGATCATTCTATAAAGATATAAATACCGATAATGTTCCTTTATCACCGCGATCATTCTATAAAGATATAAATACCAATAACGTTTGTTTATCACCGCGATCATTCTATAAAGATATAAATACCGATAACACTCCTTTATCATCGCGATCATTCTATAAAGATATAAATACCAATAACGTTCCTTTATCAGGAAAATCCGGCTGTGATAAAGGAAGCTTATTGGTATTTATAATCGTTATAGAATATCGCAGGTGATACCGGACGCGTCATTGGTATTTATCTCGGTATAGAATGATCGCTTGATACGGAAACTTTTGGTATTTTATCTTTATAGAAATGAGTGCGGTGATAAAAGAAACGTTAATCCGGTATTTATAATCTTTATAGAATTATCGCGGTGATAAAGGAAACGTTAATTGGTATTTATAAATCCTTTATCGAATGATCCGCTTTGCTCCCGGCGTGTTATCGGGCTTATCTCTCTATCTTTCTCGCCTGCTCCCGGGTGGGCTCCCGGTGGCCCCTTCTTGGCCTTTCTCTTTTTCTCGCCTGCTCGCGGGGTGCTCCCCGGCCCGTTCTTGGCTCTTTCTCCTCTCTCGTTTCTCGCCTGCTCGCGGTGCTCCCGCACCTCTTGTGGTCTTTCTCTCTTTCTCGCCTCCGGCGGATCGCTCCCGTGCCTCGTTCTTGCGTCTTTCTTCTTTATCGCCTGCTCGTCGTGCTCCCGGCGTGCTTTACCGCGTCTTTCTTTTTCTCTCCTGAAATCGCGTGATAAAACAATAACAGTTTCTTGGTTCTTTATCTCCTCTTTGATTAGAATGATCGCGGTGTACAGGACATTCTCGGTTCTTTATATCTTTATAAATGATCGACGGTAGCTCCACTGCGTGTTTCCTCTCGGTCTTTATCTCTCTTTCTCTCCTGCTCCCATGTCTCCCGGCCGAAAAAACCCTTCTCGGTCGTTCCTTCTTTTCTATCATCGCCTGCTCGGGGTGCTCCCCTGCCCCTTCTCGGTCTTTCTCTCTTTCTCGCCTGATCGCGGGACTCCCCGGACGTGTTTCGGTCGTTCTATCGCTCTTACTAGACTGACTCTCGGGGTATGCTAAAGGAACGTTATCGGTATTTATATCTTTTAGAATGATCGCGTGATAAAGGAACGTTATCGGTATTTATATCTTTATAGAATGATCGCGGTGATAAAGGAACGTTATCGGTTTTTATATCTTTAATGGAATGATCGCGGTGATAAAGGAACGTTATCGGTATTTATTATCTTTATAGAATGATCGCGGTGATAAAGGAACGTTACGGATTTATATCTTTATAGAATGATCGCGGTGTGGGTTTTATGGTATTTTTCTTTATAGAAGATCGCGTTGATAAAGGAACGTTATCGGTATTTATATCTTTATAGAATGATCGCGGTGTAAAGGAACGTTCCGGTATTTTAATCTTTATAGAATGATCGCGTGTGATAAAGGAACGTTATCGGTATTTATAATCTTTATAGTGAGCTCGGCGTTGATAAAGGACACGTTATCGTTATTTTATCTTTATAGAATGATCGCGGTGATAAGGAGTGTTATCGGTATTATAATCTTTACAGAATTATGATGTAATTTTCTGATATACACTCTATTATAAATACTTTATGCCTAGTATAGTGAATGCATTTTTCCGTATTTGAATCAAACAGTGAATATTTCCTTACCATCAACGAATATGGATTTAAAATCCTATTTCATCAGCCACTGCTAGGTCAGCACATCCGTCTCAGCCCGCTAGGTCACGATCCAGCTCCTCAGCCATGCTAGTCAGCATCCAGTTCACCAGCCACTGCTAGGTCAGCCATCCAGCTCCTCAGCCACTGCTAGGTCAGCGATCCAGCTCCTCAGCCACTGCTAGGTCAGCCATCCAGCTCCTCAGCCACTGCCAGGTCAGCGATCCAGCTCCTCAGCCACTGCTAGGTCAGCCATCCAGCTCCTCAGCCACTGCCAGGTCGCGATCCCAGCTCCTCAGCCACTGCTAGGTCAGCCATCCAGTTCACCAGCCAGTGTTGGCTTAACAATGTCTGGTTAACAGAAGGGCTGAATTAACAGTGTCTGCTGAATTGAAGGGCCTACCTAACATTGGCTGGTGAAACTGAGAGTAAGTTAATAGTGGCTTTTGAACATTAGGCCTTACCTAACAGTGACTGGGAAAGGAGAGTGCTGACATATATGCCCCATGGAGGGTGGTAATATAAGTGCCAAACAGAGAATGGTAATGTAAGTGCCCCTAAACAAAGACTGGTATTACAAGTTGTGTCCACACAGACTGGTATTATAAGTTGTGTCCACACAAAGACTGGTAAATGTAAGTTTTGCCTACACGAACTGGTAATACAAGTTGTGCCCACACAGATATGGCAATATAAAATGTGCCCACCAAACTAATAAATAAAAGTTGCCAAACACAATCACAGAGACACTTACAGTTAGGGTAAAAGGATAAGCCAAGTGAGAAAGGTTTGATAAATTGTAAATATTCTAGGCACCGCTGTGCAAATCGATATATATTGGGGGTTTTTTCTCTTACAGCTACTGCCCTGCCTTCAAGTGTTTTGCCCTTGACTAATATCATTTATGTGTTTAAATATTTTACAAAGGGAATTACCTGAACTTAATTTACTATTAAACTTTCATTCTCCTGGTGCAGTAACTGACAGCATTTTGGCTCCACCCTCCTCTACATATGTTATGGATGGGAGAAGTCTCAGTGACATTCACTGGGGAGGACCAAGAGCAGTCATTACCACTTGAGTGTTACTTAAGTAAGGCTTCACGTGATGGTCAAAACATGTTACAATTGCCCACTTAATCAGCTTGATGGTATAGACATTTTTCTTTTACTATACCTTTATTCTACCACCTTTAGGGATCTTTCACACTATGGACGTTTTTTTTAAGCATTTAACGCATATGGTATGCAATAACGCGAGAATGTGTTTGTGTGCGATGTTCCCACAATCTCTACCAAAGAAAAACGCAAAAAAGCATTGAAGTGCACGTAACGTATCACAAAAACGTGCAAAAACGCACACAACATCGCATGATAAAAGGATATGTGTTATCATGCATTTTACAGCATGATGTAGCATGAAAGAAGCCTTATCTCTTTGTGACCTATTCTTTCTTTCCTCTTGTTGAGCCACCACTGGTATTGGAAGACTGCACCACTGTGTGTTAGTATGAGTTGGTTCCATACTATTTGCCATTATATAACAGTGACCTTGCTCTGAACTTACAGTATCTTTTCTTCTGTATTGCTTTTTCCTCTCTCTACCTTCTGTTTGTTAAGTTTAAATAAACAGCAACAGAAACATTTGTGCGACAAAAGTGTAACTCGGTCTAGAACATTGTCAGATTTATATAACGGAATCTAGTTTATTGCTGTAGGTGAAATTTTTGCATACCCATTGTATATTATACTTGCTTCGGGGCAGATCCTGCCAATAAAATATTAAATATAGGAATTAATACATAACGGAATAATAATGTAGGCTATCTGAACGTTTGGTGAAGACGGAAATTCGAGTGCGCTTCTTGGAAAGAAATCACCGCATACTGTATTCTGTGGCTGCCTCTACATTACCATTAATAAACTTGTCATTACTAACTTCTATATTGATCACCTGTGTTTGTAGACCTTGTATATAATTACCTTTATCTTTGTTAAATTTGGTACTACATATTTTAATCCTACATCTGCATTAGAATTAGATTTCTCGGGTTATGTCCGCACTCAATTATGCAAACCCATCTTGGAAGTATTAAATAAGAAACTTATAATTAATCATTTGGGCATTAGAAAGTAAAGGGAACAAAATAATATGTTAGATTTGTCAGTGGTCAGGTTCCGCGACCTTCTCAATGTGTTATTAGAAAAGAGATGCTGTTACCAATACGATGCAAAATTAAAACGAATTCCCTGAACATTAATGTTGCCTCAAATTAACAAACATCGCCTGTGAATCTATTTATAGATCATTACATCATATAACCGTACGTCAACTTTAATAAGAATGAATCCACTGGAAACCTTTTGTTCTTAATAATCATTTACTAATTTATGGTTCGGGACACTCGGAGATTTTTTTATGTTTTAGGAAACGATCAGGGTTATTCAATAAAAGTTCTTTTGTTAAAAATGGGGCTAATTTTGCCCCACAATCAGATAATATTTAACATTTGAAAGCTAACATCTGTTGGTTAGGCAATATTGGCCCCATTTTAATGATAAGATCTTTTATTGAATCTCCCTGTAGTAGTATTACATCACAGGTTTAATCTGTTTTCATAGTCAAAGCTCTTCCATTCCCCTTATTAATTTAGTTGAACGTTTCTGTCCTATACATTATATAGTATGGGAGGTTGAATAAACACATTCAATCATCCAAATTATTTCCTCTACTCATAATGCCTGCTTAATATTTGGAAGAGAGACAGGCAAAAAAACAAAAAACAGCCTGAAGGGTGAAAAAAAAAATCCTTTCGACTTCAAATGGCAATCGGAATGATCCCTGGATCAACAAGAACTGTAGTGTTCTAATACCAGAATGTATTTTTAGATTTAAGAAATGTATCCAGAAGTTCCACAGTTTTCACCATTCTCACTGCAAAGAACCTTTCTTAACCTGAAGATGGCGATACTTTGCCCAAGTGCAATCCAAAACCCTTTTTATATATTATGCAAACAAGGAGCAATCCTGGGACTTTTTAAAGAATTTTATTCATGCATAAGAACGGGCAACGTTTCGGTCCTGTTTCTTGGACCTTGAGAAGGTCCGAGAAACAGGACCGAAATGTGCCTGTTGTTATGCACTAATAAATTCTTAAAGAACCCATGATTGCTCCTTGTTTGCATAATAAATATATAAATATATTATATTTATATGTTTTCTGGTCGTATTTTTGATTGTTTATTTTATCGAAGGCTATTTTCGGAACGTTCTGTAAAAATCGAAAAAGCACTTTGAAGTCTTGAATTTAAGTTCCGTTTTCGGATCTTTGGGATTTTCCAGAGATTCAAAAACCCGAAAACGGAACGAAACCCGGCAGTTTCGACCATCTCTAATCAACACTGTCCTTCGTATGTCTCCCGTTTGGAAGCTGGTCGACTTGGTGAACCTTAACGCTTGTAAGAACGTTACTTAGGATCGGTTTTTGCTGTAAATGTTTTAGCCTCGATATTTGAAATTCCAAACACAAAATGCATATAGACAACGTTAACCGACATATGCTTCTCTACTCTGTCTTTATCTCACGTGGATTTGACATATTAGACACATCCTATTCCAATTTCCAAGTTACGATCTTTTAAAAAACAATATCTTTTTCAATCCACTGTTAGGTCAGATGGATGATTCCAGTGGGTTGTTTAAAATTACATTGAATGAGATAAACCACTACCACAAGCTGTGCTGCCAGATAACTTGAACATCTTTTATTGGAATTATTATTTAATTCTTTTTTTTTCTCTTGATTTTCCTGTACGTTCATTCTGGATCTATGCGAGGTTTTTGCTTTAAATTTTCGGTTATTTTCATAATAAAAAAATTTACATTTTTTGTTAAGTAAAATGAGCAAAATCTACCAAAAAGTTAAAGGGCAACTTCACAGAAAAAAATTATATTCCTCAGCTTACCGTATATATAAATATGTGTAAATAGCACTAATCTTTGGTCTTTGTGTTGCTTCATGCTCATGCCTTCAATCCAGTCCAGGCTCAAATCAGTATCCCCATACTCTTTTAATCACTCCCCCTTCCTTCTGATTAGACTTTTTATGAGGGCATGCTCATAAAACCAACATGAGACAGCACCGGTAGAGTGAATTTTCTACTACACACTGTCAAAACTGCATACAGCACACCAACTGTCAAAACTCCAATCAACTACAGCAAAACTGCTCACAGCAAAGAGTTTATGATAATAAGGAACTTAAGTGCAGCTCAAATGTGTGATGCTTCAGATTGGATATCTAAAGAAAAAGAGGACAGATCAACAAAAATTGGTGCAGTTGAGGCTGTAAAGATTATAGATTCCAGTAATGATCAATTCACAATATGAATTTTTTCCATATTGACGCCTCTTATACTGTTCCATAAGGTTTTGTATATGACAACCTGTACATCGTAAGTCTCCATATTGTTGTGATGCTCCGATTCCAATTATTCCTTCAGCCCAGATACCCCAATGTAACCCACTTAGACAATCTAGAGCCACCACAAGACAAGCCCCCGCTTGCCAGGAGGCTAGTAGCGCCTACCCAGGATCGTTGCCCCCTGGACTTTGGATGTGGGGTATCTGAGCTGAGGTCGGAATACGCAAGAAAAGGAGCACACTAGTCGGACAGGGTCAACCAGCTCAAGGCTGGACAACACGTGGTACCAAAACAATAGACAGGAGCGAAGTCAAGGATGGAGCAAGAGGTCAGTAAGAAGGTTAGACAGCAATGCACGGTACAGGAGGATGAGACAAGAGTGTAGTCTGGAACAGGCAAGAGGTCAAGAAAGGCACAAATGATCGTAACAGGAATCAGCAGAGACCGGTACACAGAATAGCAAGACAAAACCCATGACGAGCAAGGATCAGATCACAGGCTATAATGGCCAAGAGTAAGGTCAGAACAGAATATAAAGGGAAGAAAACCAATTAGAAGAGAGCAGAGGAAGAGGCAGAGGCAAATAGAAACAGAGGAAAGGAAAAGGACAAACATAGGGTAATTCGAACGCCACGAGAGCCAGGTAAGTGGCGGCTGACATTGATATTCTAAATTCACCTCTGGTTTCCCTTCTAACTTGTTTTCTCCTCCGAGTAGATTTGTCTGTTTTTTAATGCAGAGGTATTTCCAAGATTAAGGGATGCTATACGCAGGGCAGGCCCAATATCAGTCGATATATCAGTTATCTTTTAGAAGCACATCCAACTTTTTCGCCCAACTAGCCGTGCAGCCTATTGAAGATGATTACCTGTGAGGAGTCACATTTTTAAAACTAAACCCAGTTTTGAGGGGGAATTGGGGGTTTTGAATATTCTGTGAACTGGTGGAACTTTAGATTTGTTAAAATACAATGTCAACATTTTTAAATGTTGTGTGGAAATTCAACATGCATTTTGAAAATTTGGTGTTGAAATCTAATGCGAAAAATTCAAACATTTGGGTTTGATTAAAATGTTCAGTCTCCATGAGTATCTGAGTAGAGAAGATCAAAACAACAAAATCATCCACCAAACCAAACATCTAAGCAGATATTTAGAATTTTTTAAATTGAAATTTGCCACCGATTTTCACCTTTTTTGATACTGAGTTCAGCAAAGTCACGTCCAACAAAATTCTGATGTAAAGAAATGTAAGAATTGGGGCTGCCATGACTGCCCTGGAAGTTACTCCCCCTGCTGCCTTGTAACTAGAATTGAATGTTTGTTATTGTGATATAACCAGACCCCCCCCCCACCCTTTAAAAAACCATAACCAGCACATTATAAAGATATTGTATTTTAAAGGGATGCGGTGGAAGTCGACAATGTTTTACTTTATTTAGTTAAACTAAATTGTACACTGGTGTTCTATGTGAAGATATAAAGAAGTTCCCATGGAAATTATTATTAAAATCATTTATGACCATTAACATTTCTATTTCATGTCCTGGTTTAAAGGGCTACATCTGACGGTTTACCGTAATCGCTAATCAGTTTATATATATATATATAAGTTATATAATTTATTATGTTTATGAGTAACGAGAGAAACCATAACAAACCTGCAGCACTGATTAGAAAAGCCTAAAGTAGGTGCCATGGAAAGTAGATTGTAACCAGCCCATACAGTATTTTCACAGCCTTAAAGATTGGAAAGTTTACCTTCAGGCAGAGTTTTATTCTGTTTGATCATTGAAGTAATATACTTTTTATTATGTTTGTGTTCTTATATTCCTGTGATAGAAAACACAACCTCGATGGAAACAAATTCAATGGATCTTTACTTACTGCGAAAAACATAAGTAGAGCCATAAACTGAGAAAGTAAATCACTAATCTATATCGTATAAATAAGAATGTTCGAACCCGGCAAATCCTTTCAAAAAACAATTTTCCCCATTTTCGAACAAATATGAAAATCATGAATGGACCCATGAAGTCAATGGAAGTTCAAAAAGTTTTCATATTTTATTCTGGAGGTTCAATAAGTGGAAGCCGCGCGTTACTTACCTTAGGCCCGATCCCACGATACAATAAATGACGTAAACGGGATTAAGTCAGTTATTGCATCGCAGGATCGGGCTAAGGTAAGGAGCGCGAACTTAACGCTCCACAGCCTTTACCGTTAAGTTTTGTGCTACGAGGTAGCGCAAAACTTAACTGCAGGGGTTGGATTGTTAGCACAGCGCTATTTCCCAAAACATTCGGAAATGGGCCTGTGCTCTAAAACTCGTCTAAAACCCACGTTAACCCCGATTTTTTTTCGGGTTAACGTGGGTTTTAGACGGAAAAGGGGCATATGAATCTCCCCCTAATGTTATTAATAGCAATGGTAAGTAAGTACAATGGCTCAGGATTTGGGGCACGTACATATAACCCAAAAAATTTCTTTACCGCACAAGCAGTTTTAGATTTTCCTTGCATCACATTTTTAATAATTTTCGAATATTCAAAATAATCCAGTTTCATGTATTCGATATCTCTTACATCGAATCGGCCTGAATATTCAATGATTTCTGAATATTTGATTTAGAAAATTCTAGAAAATTCAGTTTTGAATTTTTGATCATTTAAATAATGC
Source organism: Hymenochirus boettgeri (assembly GCA_019447015.1). NCBI lineage: Eukaryota > Metazoa > Chordata > Amphibia > Anura > Pipidae > Hymenochirus > Hymenochirus boettgeri. The sequence continues at coordinate 14,464,642 of CM033473.1, read as the reverse complement.
GGAAAAGTCCTGCAGTTAGTAAAATACATTTTCTTTCAGCCAGTGTATTTTCTGTCTTAATTTTATTATTAATATATGTAATTAACAATATTTTTTACAATACAAATTAATTATTTAAAGTTATTTGCTCCAATTCAAGGAGAATTACACACATGCAGTAACTGACGCTTTCCAGCAGTTTGGAATATCTACTATATCTATCTATCTATCTATCTATCTATCTATCTATCTATCTATCTATCTATCTATCTTTATCTATCTAATCTATCTATCTATCTATCTATCTTATCTATCATCTACCATCTACTATCTATCTATCTATCTATCTATCTATCTGTCTGTCTGTCTGTCTGTCTTGTCTGTCTGTCCTTCTATCTATCTATCTATATCTATTATCTACTATCTATTCTATCTATCTATCATCTATCTATCTCTACTATCTATCTATCTACCATGTCTGGATGGGTGATACTTGCCTCATGGCAAACAGGGGCTAGAAGGTCATCAACCTAGCAGTAGAAACAGTATGTGCAGGGTCTTAGAATTACAAATGGCAACAGAAGCATAACTAATGAATACCGGTAAGTCTTGGTAATGGGTATATGGTCAGGTAGATTAGGGAGACAAGTGTTATTTACACATTGCACTGGGAAAAATGGAAATTGTGTTGCTCTTATATTCTGTGTGTTCTCTGTATTTTCTGTTATTGGGAGCCCACTGTCTTAAATATTCTTAAATGTAGGTGAACTTTCAGCACTTGGTTCAGATACATCGAGCTGTCGAGATAGGGGCCTGACACTGGATTTCTCTATAGGCTACATCTGCTACTACTGCTTCTACGAGATGCGCACAATGGGGATTTGAAGTAGCAGAATTGTTGTGCACTTGTTGTGTTTGACTATTTGACTGACAAGTGTTAAGGTCATTTAACACAAAATGTATATTTATTTTGCAATGCTGTACCCGAATTTTCAATTTTACTTTTTTTCCTGCTGCTTTCTGTTTCTTGAAAGAAATGATGCAAAGTAAAATATTACTGTAGGGTAGGTTTCCTTATGGTGACTCACTGTGGTGGCTTGAGCATGTCTAAGCTCACTGAACTAGGGATTGGGGCATAAGCAAGGATTTTACCTTATATCTCTTGTGAAAGAACAGAAGCAATTTTTGTTTTAATTAGTCTGGCCTATCCATCAGGAATACATTATTTACTTACTATTTAAAAGGTAAATAATATCAGGAGGATTTACCAATCGGAGCAGTTGCTGGCCTCCTAGCAATTTAATTTAGCAGTTGTGCCTCTAGGTAAATCCTGATCGGGCTCTGCCCAGTGCGCAAGAAAGAGGAGCAGAGGCAGCTGCACAGGTACCTACTTGCAGAAGCACAGGAAGTTTCTGGTACTGACGGTGTTTTTTGGGCATTGATACGTGTTCCCCAGACCATTTCCCAGGTCCCTGAGCCATTTACAGTAATTTACCATTGATATTTATACCTTTATTTTAGGTGCCCCCTCGAGGAAAGGTTTATCCCTCTGAGGAAGTGACAATGGAGTCATGAAACGCGTAAGGTGGAGCCTCGGTGTGGTCCTCCCTTCCCTCCATTGTATGTTGAATATGTTCAGCTGAACTCAGCGTGATGATTTTAAAAGTTCACAATAAAGTATTTATTTTTATCCTGTACGTGTAGCTCATCGAATTTTGGTTTTCAAAATAGATACATATTGCGGGACCGGCCAAGCTCCGTAACAGAGGATTGGTGAGTACACGCTCCCCATTATCCCAAAACTTAACAGATTTCTAAATAATACTATTTCAAGTTATCCTGTGCATTGCTTTAATGGACCGTGACTTTAAGATCGTAATTGGGGTCCACACCTAGTACTTAAAGGGAGTTTGTGCGTTTACTCTCCCCTCCCCCTTCTCTCATAACATAGGATTTTATTCTCGATAACAATGTATTCATCAAAAAAAATAAATTCACATTTTAATGCTATTTTTTTTCTGGCAGCAACATTTAGGAATGTTAAAAATACAAAGCCATATGCATGGAAGAGAGATCTCAGGCAGAACATCTCCGATGATTCATAAATAATTCAAGGTTTGATTCATTTGCTATCTAATTTTCCATTGTGGTATTGCTTCCACGCAATATTTGTGCAAAAACTCTTGTTCCCATCATTCTTTAAAATCTTGCACCTCCATTAGACAGATTAAAACAAATTAACGATTGAAGTTTCTGCGACTGGGTTTAACATTACAGTACATGTACCGAACAAAACTATCTGCATATGAATCTCTCTCCTCTTCTTGCCTTTCCATTTGATTTTGCGAGTCTGAAAATCTCCACATCACTCATCTCTGTTTTTAATAAAGTTTCTCTGCTTCCAGCATCTTCCAGCATATTAATGGGACATTTTAATGATATTTAACTGATAGAAACTGTATGTTTTGAAAGAGTTTTTGGTATAAAATTCAATTCAATTATTTATGCCAGTCCCCAACCTAAATGCTCGTTCTTCATCTCTAGATAATATCCTTGGCGAAACTTACAGATACCCCAGTTGCCTTTGGCCAACAATTGTGTATTTTAATTAACCCCCAGGGTAAGGGACAGCATTTAAGTGGTAACTCCAGTTTCCAAAACCCCACTTGTTTTTTTTTCGCTCCTGAGGGTGCTCGTAACCAACTTGGAGGCTACGAGGGACTTTCAGCGAGGGGTGGTGGGTCTGTAAGTTCTAATAACTCGTGGGAATGTTGGATGAAGGTTAGAATAAATTTAAGTGGGTTTTGTGGGGTAATCCTTCTAAATATTTAATGTTACTTTGAGGAGTTACCCTTTTATGTCTTCACTCTGGGTACATTCAAAGTGCTTGTGGAATTTCCATTAAGGGCTGGGGCCGCACCATTGGCAATGCAATCACCATATTTTGTAAATCGCATAGGCTCTGATAGAAGATTAACAGGAACAACCCTCTAGTGTGTATTTAGGATATTAGTAGGGTTTGGCGGTTCGCGGGATCCGAACCCTGTGGATCGCGGTATTTATATCTTTATAGAATGATCGCGGTGATAAAGGAGTGTTATCGGTATTTATATCTTTACAGAATTATGATGAATTTTCTGATATCACTCTATTATAAATACTGCCTAGTATAGTGAATGCATTTTTCCAGTATTTGAATCAAACAGTGAATATTTCCTTACCATCAACGAATATGGATTTAAAATCCATATTTCATCAGCCACTGCTAGGTCAGCCATCCAGCTCCTCAGCCACTGCTAGGTCCTACAAACAACAATCGGCCGAAAGTTTTATTGCATCGAGTGCGATAAATGTTGTGGAAAAATAAATTTCGTGCATCATGAGTTTTGCAACTCATTTCTGTTTCCCCCCCTTGATGCTTTGCCACCTAGTTGTGTTCTTGCAATCTAATACCAAACCCCATAACCTGACACCTACAACAATATTTTATAAAGGTGGGCTAGCCGGTAAGGAGTCATGCTACCCTTGAAGTCACGGAAATATTTGAGAGTTTCACAAGCTGTTCTAGTTTATAGTTCGCCTCAATGGGGTGTTCACGGCGGCTAGGTTAAGTCGCCCCTCTTCACAGCCGAGTCTTACCGAAGTGCCTACCTATCATCCACTAAACAAAAAAATCTCGACAGCGCCGGGCATGGGGTACTTAGGGGGGGAGTTTTTCCAACGCCAAGCCATTTTCCATGCGCGTATTGTCCCATTGCTGCTGTGGCATTGCATTATTATCCCCCAAAATAGAATCTTCTGAAAACTCTTTTGTCAAAACTGATGCAGGTTAACTTGCATGAAAATCATACCACAACTTTTGATTTCAAAGTAATATCACTTGTTTATAACTTATAGTTTGTATGTTAAACGAATCCCTTTGCTATGGGTTTATTTTACTAGGTTTCTATTTTTGAGATATGGCTTTGCAAGACTATATTGGACAGCATGACGTAACACTCTTAGCTTGCACACAGTTTCTGTCAATAAACTGTATTTAATCATTGAATTCACCTTTTTATTGTTTGTTCATCAATTGCATTAGTCAAAAGTGTTTTTGTTTCGGCACCAAGGGCAATAAACTCTAATAGTGACTGTTAGACTGTTAGTGGAAATACTTTCCCTGACACGTGAAGAAATCCATCTATACAGTTTATTTTTTTATATTCGCGCGCAAATAACCATAACTCATCTTGATGGAATATAGACAGACAAGTCTCCAGTCAATTTTTTCTGCCAATACCAAAAACCCGTTAACTCGTCTGTATAGACCCTATTCTTGTCATCAATAGGCTTTGACTACACATGGTGTGTTTGTGACTGCCTCTTGTAACGGCTTCACAAAAATCAATCACACAAACTGAAATAAAGCAATGCATGAAACAGACAGAGAGAAGCCCTTTCTATATCTGCACTATGGTGTTGTTTGGATTTTTCCAATAATGGAACATTGCCTGACTAGAGATGGACCTGAACCTGAAACCGGATTCTCCAAATCCGGATTCACACGATCTGCGGATTTGGTACCATTTTCCAGATTTTTCTGAACTACATAACTGTATTCCAATAATTACCAAATGATCGATAAGTTTTTCAATGTTCAATATTTCTAGACATTTTGGATAGAAAATGTTCAATACTAGAAATTTTAGAATTAAAAAAAAATTGGCAATTTTTCATAATTTCCTAGAAATCTATAAAATACTATGGCGGATCACGGAATGCCCAAAACAGGTGCGAGCAATTTCCGGTACTAGATCTGCTTTTTTTTCAGTTTTGGGCATCGATTTTACTTGTTTCCCCAGAATATTTCCGAAAGCGCAAATTTTCAATGCAGAACAATATGCGAGATACTCCCAAATCTTGACCATGGGGGAGAATGTGTAGTCCTACATTAGATGGTATGTTTGGTGCCAACGTGCTATAATCTAATTCTGATTTTTATTGATTGTTTTCAAAGCATATTTCTTAAAATTACAGCGATTTAAATTAATGAAGTCCATGGACTAATGTTGAGTGATGTGTTTTGAGATTCTGGTCTGGTAAGAGTATTTGGACGGTAATTAGGATTTGAGATTCTGGACGGTAAGAGTATATCGGACAGTAAGAGATTTTGAGATTCTGGACGGTAAGTAAGAGTCTAGACGGAAGAGGATTGAGATTGGACGGTAAGTAGGGCCACATAAGCCCAGAAGCTGCTTATTTTTAAAAACATGATTGTTGATAGAAGAAAACTCCAAGCGTGATCGTTTGTTAATAACATTGGACACGACTTCCGAAACTGAACCGAGAGTTTTGGAAGCAGGGTGATCGGAACTCTATGGGGAGGGGGTTGGTCAGGATTCCACCGCCTCCATCTCACGGGGTGGGGTGGTGGGGTGGGCACTGCAGTTTACACACGTTGTTCTAATGAATTGCAAATAAACTAGGACCACTTAAAGTCTTGGAAAGGTGCTATGTCACATGGCCATCGATAGGTAATATGTTTCAAGTAATAACTGAAGGACTGCAGTTTTCCTCCAGTCTGTAGATTAAGCTAGAAGTTGTTTTTATAAAGAAACAGAATTTTATATTTTCACTGGAGGTTGAACTGACATTGGTATCTTAAATGATGGCCGACATTCTCAACGTGAGCGCGGGGAGCGATAGAATGCCCCAAAAAGCATTCATTTCCACATTGCCCCAGTGCGTTTTGTGCAGGTGCTGAACCTAATAAATATTGTCACTCCCCGAGATAACTGAGTTGTAAATGTAGGAGGATTTTAAAGAGCGAACAGGGAGTAACACAAAAACATGTCAACTGGTATTTTAACATTCAGATCCTTCCAGATTAAACAGGACGTTATATATGCAGGAAAAAAACACTAAATGTACGATGAGTTCGTGTTCTGCCTTGGGTGCTATTTTGAAGACAAATAAAAAAATTACAACAAAAGATCAAATGCAACAATGTATCACCACAAAAATATTAAAGATGGGATAGTATACGTCCATTATAAAGTCAACTAGAATAGAACGTACAACTCGAAACCGGAGTTCGGTCGAGCTTAACCAGTCCTAACGACTCGAACTTTTCACAACTATCCTGGACCAGTGATTTCTCTGACTTCTGGACTCGGCGGTGTATTTTCGTTAATTATAGATTTACGAGCCGTTCACTATCCCTAGACACTGTGTCGTTGCGCTAACCCTGGAATTATCGTTCATTTTCGTTAAACCTCAATGTACTATTCGTTTTTGCATACCCTAGAATGTATGTTCGCTAACCCTCGCAAGTATAGTCGGTAACCCTCGAATTTCCATTAACCTTCGAATTTACTACTTACGCACTTTTGAAACTTCACTGTTCTCTTATTGACTGAATGTGGTCCGTTTCGAACTTTCAAATTTTCTCTGGTTCGGAAAGCTCGAAAACAGAACCGAACTGTATGAAGATTGGCCCATGCTCTACTAGTAACAATTTAAATTAGTATCAACAAAATAGAAGCTAGTGCAGACCCAGTTCAATTGGTTACGTTTTTATTACGGCCTTATGCTGCCTATGGAAAAGCCTGCCATTCTCTCTGGATTAATAAAGCAATGTTCAATAACCTGGCCAAATTTATTTTAAGCCCAGCCACCCCCTTATGGTTTGCTTTTTCATTTTGGGTGCTATCTACTATCATACTTGCTTTTTATGTAGCAGAAAGTCTCTGGCTGCATGTGACTCGGCTTTTCATTGGGACTGACTCTTCGATAAGGTACTTTACCACTGAGGCCACTGACCTACCTTGGGTGAGTACCCATCCAGAGGCTTGGTCAAAAACCCCCTTGTAACCAACAATAATGTATAAAATGGGATAGGTAGTACATCCATTATAAAAGTGCAAGCAGTGCTTCATTACTGTCAATCTGCTGTGAATTTGTTGATGATTGGGACAAATACACTTAAAGACAGCTTCCTATACCAGGGGTGCCCGATATCGTTCAACAGCACTACTGACCACTAAGGATATATTCTGTTACTCCAGACCACGCTAACACTCCGCACTACTTTTCCTCTCCCAGCCTTTACAACAACGGTCCCACTGGCCACACATGTTGTAGCACCTATCCTGGAAACTCACTTTAGTTAGTTTTAGTTCAGGGTTCTCAAAGGGGTTTCACGGCCACACTGGTGACTTCAGAGAGCCATAGTGTGCCTCAAAATGTTGCGTGCTGTAGATATTTTTCACACTGTATAAACATGACATTTTTGTTTTTGCACATAAATCTATTTTGTTAAAAATTTCAACACGCTTAATCGTGTGTATGATACTTACATGATTAGTAATAAAAATACACTGTACAGTGCATAAAAAATGTGTAAAATCCAAATAGAACCAGGAGTTGCCGTCGAGAAGAAATTGCATTGCCAGGGCCATGATCTGAAAAAGTTTCAGAACCGCTGGGTTTCGTTGACAATTTGCAACAAAGTTTTTGTGCATGGCTATAGGCCACCTTTAGAGCAATTCTTTGCATCAACAAGCATCATGTGCATTGATAACCATATGTTCTTATATATCTAAATAGTAAGAAGTCCATTCTTTGAGACCCATATATTTATTCATGGTATCTACCTAGTTTGCCAAGCCAAACACCTTTTACAATCTATACACAAAAGTAGACAATTCTGGTTTGTATGTGATCTAACACTTCATTACATCTAATATCCGTTTTAAATTGTATTTTATCCAGGTTCAAAAAAACCCACAGAAAGTACAGAGGTGCAGGTACAACTCAACGACTAAAATGTGCAAACATGCACAAGTGTGATAGGCACACATGCCGAACAACTCAGAAGATGGAAGGTCACAGAAGACATCAACATTAAGAAATAATACCCTCTTCCTTATGCCTAATGAGGAAAGTGCTACTTAATCAGACATGAACAAATAACTGTTCTCTTTGAAGTTATCTTACAATAGATACCATGAAGAGTGGCCCCACATTCCGCATAAAAACGAACATCATCTTTATTCCAAATAACGTTCATGAAAATCATATTATCGGTATACAAAGTACCAGCTATTAAAAGAGAAAGAACACCTTAAATAACTATTGTATTTGGTTCATGTGTTTCTGTGGGTTTAATTAAAATAGCCGAACAGTCCTGGTAATAATTTGCCAATGAATAAATAAGACTTACAGCATTTCAGGGTTTTTTTCTTATAAAAGAACGAATTAACTAAATTTGGACAAAAGCGCTGTAATCTTTAACTGCAAGTACAAATGACATTGATTACAATGAAGTATTATGCATGAAAAGAAACTTCATTCAGTGCAGATGTTTCGATACATGAAGGGCATAAATAATTAACAAGTGATAGCTCTTGTGCCATTGCTAGAAAATTATTAAATGGCCATATCAGAAACATCTTAAGATTAACGTGCATGGTAATAGCGAAGGATTTCTAATGTATGGAAATACACAGAACAACTTCGAATATATTAAAAATTGCAAAAATGTATCATTTTTATTTTGCAGACTCTGGAATCGATTAAAGGTCCGTCTTTACATTTGTAGATGCAAATTGACTTAAAATAGTTTGCTTAAAATTTGATTCTTAGAAATATTTTAATATGTTCAAAGTAATCCATTTTAGTTACTCCAAAGCCTAAAATCAATATCAAACCTATAAATCAATAAGGGCCCACCATATAGTAAAAAAAACACAGGGGCAATATTTAATACCTGCACAACAGTGTTTAAATATGCCACAATGGTCTTCTATTGAGCAGGGTCAACCAACCATGACAGATTTTCATCTACTTTATGGAACAGTGGCCTCTTCATAATGTTTTGAATTGAATATTTATCAATTAACTGATGAGTATCTAAGATATTCACGATGTTGTTTGTAGTTTTTATTTGGAGCGGTTCACAAAATGTGTTCAAAAAACCCAATTGAGTCAAATAGGAGTCATAATATTTTGATACTGAATTTTTAATTTGACAGGCTTTTGAATTTTCACATCACATTTTGAATTTTCAACACAACATGTTTTAATTTTTGACATTACAATTCCAAATTTATCTATAGTGCCTTCGGATTTCTACAAAGTCGTCCTTTGAAATCTAAAAATTACTGCCAGATCTTACATGTTCAAACCTGCGAGCTCTGTCTGGAATCCAGGTTTGTGTTTGATATGAAACCCGAACTTATCTCTAATTTTCGATATGGGCATTTAATAGGGACAGTTGGGGTGCTAACTACCACATGGAAACTTGGTCAATCTTCCTGTAACTCTGTTACAATATACACAAAGGGGGGGCTGTGGGAGCACTCCGGTGGCAAAATTACTTATAACAATAGTGGTGAGTGCTACTGATCTGACCAAAACATTAGAACAAGCAAAAAGAGATGATCAATGCTCATTCCTGGGTCCCATATATCATAATATCTATGCTGTGCAAACAGTAAAACAGGGTTTTTAGTTAAATTTTATGCATAAAAGTGAAAAGCCTTCCTGTAGCTAGCTTCTCTGAGGAATACGACCAAGCTTCCAGTTGTAGTAGCACCCCCAACCGTCCCTTTAATTGGAGGTCTTACGTGCCTTGAACCTAAGCATTGGAATGAGGCCTCTTCCCTCCTTGTAAAAAGCCATTAGCTGGGAAAGTGATATGTAGACCTTCCATACTGGAAGGTTTACTTGTATGAATCATAAGATAAAATGCATAAAATTGTAACTAAACCCATATTTTACTGTTTGCACTAGCACAGATATATAGATATATGGGGCCCAGATGTGCATTGATCATCTCTTTTTTTGTTTTTTTCTAATGTTTTGGTAGATCAGTAGCCTTCCCCTTTGTAATAAAGTATTTTGCCACAGGAGGCTCCCTTTTGTGTATTAATGTATGTCAATATTTATTGATTATTATCATGTTTTGAATTGACTCCAAAAAATGTTTTTTTCTTTTAAGCAATGCAATATATTGTATTTCACCATAGTTTGTACTTGCAGTTAAAGAATTAAGCGAATTTTGTCCAAATGAGATAATATTCTTAACTACTGCTACACAGTCAGAAACTTTTCTTTTGGCTTGATCAGTCAATAATTTTCTTTTTAATATAGCTTTGGAAAAACAATGAGCATTTCATTGAAAATGTCAACCGCATACGCCAAAGGAGAGGTACATGACATTCTACTAGAAAAGACAAACAACAAACAAAATAAGGTATTCGAACAGATACAATATTGACAGACGCTTCTGATTATGCGAAGGCTACTCAATCTGGATAACGTAAGCCTCATTTATTAACCCAATACAGAAGACAAGACCCATCACTGGAATTTTCTAAGTATTGACATTTTTTTCTGTAGTGTCTATGTTATATGAAATAACAGTAATTACTTGTAATGAAATCTTATAATAAAAAGGATCTGAGTTATATCCTGTAGAAAAGAATGGGTAATGCATCTATACTTAACTACGCCATAGCCATAAAGACGTAATGAACTTTATCACCAACCATATTAATTATTGTAACGTGACCTTACATGAACCTGGTTTGGGGTTGGAACTCCCTTTGTTCTGAGTTTAAATTCCACCAACGCTACTGAGGGAATGTTGATGCTGAATTAATGAGGTTTTATTATGAGGTTTTGACCATCAAAACCAAGTTTCAACATCGAAGTTTTTATAGCCGAACCAACTATGTCTAATTCTCATATCCGCTGGCGAAATAACCCCCCTGATGGTTTAAGATGAACGAAACTCTCTAGTTTTTCCTTCCACCAGTGTTTCCAACTATTTATTATATGAGTATCACCCCCTTGCACTATCATGAGCAGATCTTAGACTCTGTTAGAACTATCAGCCATGGTGGAATTGTGAGAAAATGTTCCATCTGGTCTTGTCGCCTTATTTCAAAGACTTCTTGAGATTTGATGAAACAGTCTATTAAAAGACAGTGTATGGGAATTGAGTTTTGGCATTTCGATCAAAGTGATTGAATTTATTAAAACTACCGATCCCTGAATTGCTAGACTAAGAATTAGTACCGACTCTAGTTTCCCTAAAATTTTAATAGATTTTAAACATCCAGTCAGCAACAAATTATGTAACTAAGTGAAACTCTTATTAATAACTGATGTTATAAATCTGACAGGATTCATTCCTCTGCAAATCCCTTATTATACAGTGACTTTGTCTATATATGAATAGGAAAACATAATCCTAAATTTTAGTTAAATTACCATGATTTTTCTTTCAATGTAAGTTATTATTCCAATACATATGTAGGCTAGTTTATAACAGTAGGGGCCTTCTGAGGCTTGAGTGACCCCTTATAATCTGGAATATGTATGCATGTTTATATGTATTAATATGTTTAATTATATAGACCACTTGGGGACGTAGCGCTGCACCATATTTAATACATGCATTGCGAAGACAAATAATATAAGGAATGAAATCAATATGCATTAATAAGTATACAAGTACTTTATATATATATATTTGGAATATATGTATTGTGGCTCTGTACCACACTTTCAGTTCCCCAGCCGTCTTCGTCCCATGCCGCTGTCTGTTGTGCCCATATTTGTTAGTGTGGCCTATGTTCTATCCAAGTTCCCCACTCCTCAGCACAGATACTTTTCTGTCAAAGTCCTGGGGGCAACTGTGTCTGGTAGCCGCATATCAGACCCTCCTGGCAAATAGGGTTTTACTATAGGTAATACAATGGTGAGATTGGGGTATCTGTGCTGTAGGGATACTCGAGTATTGCTGAAGCATTACAATAAATCCCTGAAGAACAAAAAGGAATACAAATCTTAAATAGCAATCAGGTCATTTAACACATAAGGGTAAATGCAATATCTGCATATCTGAATTAGTGACAAACCCCCCAAAAAACCTTGTAATGTCCGGTTAGGTGGGTTTTGAACTAATATCGGGCTGCCCACGCTATTTCCAACAATGTGTAGAATTGCTTAGTTAGAATTAGTTCAAAAAATTTCGCTAATCTTAACTCCATTGCTACTGTGGCATACAGGCCATGTTATACTAATACGTATGGTCCATACCTGAACGGAATCCTGCGAAGCAATAAGTCTCCGAGAGACTATAAAGCATTGTGGATCCCGGTCAGTATGACGTAACTTTTTAGTACAAGTACAAAGCCGATAATGTGAACATTGATTTCTAACGGAGACAAAGACTGCGAGTACCATGTAATTCAGCATATCAATATCTAAATACTACAAACTCTGAAAATGGAAAATGAAGATTCTAGACTAACATAGGCTTTCCGTCCGTAATATTATAATATTTCCTAAATGCTAAAAATAGAGGGAAATGAGGTTCACAAAAAAATGATAATCTGCAATCTTTATGTACCAAACAATGGATACACACAGTAAAGATAGAACTTAAGGCACCATTTAATCTATTTGTATAATATTTTGCAAGGAAGCAGTTGTAGCTCCAAGCAGTGATTATGACAGTACAGAATCCATTAAATCCTGTGCTGAACCATAGTTTTACAAATGGCAATTCTTGAAAAGAATTATTATTGCTTTTAAACCACTCACTTGAGTCTATGAATGTTAACCTTGATTGTTAGGCAAAAAATATGGAATACGAAGGATTTTTTAACTCTAGTTTTACTTTCCTGTGTACTGGCATATTACTGATATTACTGCCTCAGTCTTGGGTCTTTCTTAAGTAAATAAAAGTCTAATTATAAATCAAGATTGATTCTCTTATCTTCCTGCGACATGCAAGGGTCAGCCCTTTTGTTTCAGCAGGACACGTTTAGGTCACTCTCCAGTTCATTTGCCATGTTACTGTATCTTCTTCCAGTTCAGCAGCCATCTGTGAACAGCCTTCCAGTCAGCAGCCACTTTTAGGTCAGCCCTCCAGTTTACCAGAGTACCATTATGTAACCCTCCAGTTCAGCAGCTACTGATAAGTAGAGATGGTCACTTCTGAAAATCTGTTCCGCTCAAGGTTCATTGATTTCGAAAAAATCAGAAATTAAAAAAATTGCAATCCGTAATCCGCCACTAAAGTCAAGGGGAAAAAATGGGAAAATTTCTGCCTAAAATAACAGTTTAAATAGCAGTGGTAACTTACTGTTAAGGGCTCTAAGACCTGGGAAACAGTCCGGGAACGCGTGTGTGGTCTTCGGTGTAGTTCCCGAACTGCTAATTCGAGAATCCTTAAACGTTCGAGGATTCCCAAATTTGGACTCAACGATTATCGAATGGCCAAAAGTTGCGGGGTCCGAACGTTCAGGGGTCCCGCGGCTCCACACTTGGGGCATGTCTTTTTTCTTCCCAGCCAGCGACACCAACTTTGCTGATGTTGTCTGAAACCAGGCAATGCCACTGCGGCTGCCAGAACACCACTGGCGCTGGCGACATCAACGTCTCTGGTGTTGCCGCTCTTGATCCGAGTCTTCTTTCTTCTCAGCCAGCGACACCAACTCTTGCTGATGTCACCAAGACGGTTGATTGCAACTGTGGCCAACTGTGACACCGCCGGTGCCGTGACATCACGTTGACGGTTTTTGCCGACGTCTTCTTTCTTCCTGCCATCACACACTTGGGCATGTCTTTTTCTTCCCAGCCAGCGACACCAACTTCACTGATGTTGCTGAAACCGGGCAATGCCACTGCGGCTGCATGACACTACTGGCGCTGGCCGAGCATCCAACTCTCTGGTGTTGCGCCATCTTGATCCGAAGTCTTCTTTCTCTCAGCCGGCGACACCAACTCCGCTGATGTCACCAACACCGGTGGCAACTGTGGCCAACTGTGACACCGCCGTGCCGTGGACATCAACTTGCCGGTTGTTGCCGACGTCTTCTTTCTTCTGCCATCACACCTTGGGGCAATCTTTTTTCTCCCACCAGCGACACCAACTTCGCTGATGTTGCTTACACCTGCAATGCACTGCTTCTGCCAATGACACCACTGGCCTGGTGACATCAACGTCTCTGTGTTGCCAACATCTTGGATCCGAAATCTTCTTTCTTCTGAGCCGGCGACACCAATCCGCTGATTCACCAACACCGGGTGATGCAACTGTGGCCAACTGTGACACAGCCAGTGCCGCTGACATCAACGTTCGGTGTTGCCGACATCTTCTTCTTCTGTCATCACTGTGATGACGGTCTGAACTCCATGGGTTTTGCACCTTTTTTAGTTGTTTTCTGAAGGACCAAATCCAATTGTGATTGGTTATATTTCATTGATTGCAATTATAAATCACACATTAACCAATCATATTGAATAATTCAATATGGTCGTATTTAATCAGAAAAATTGTAAACTGATTTTTTTACCTTCTCATTAGTTAATCCAGGTTATTGCCAGGCAGCTGAAGTATGTGTGACCCAGAGTTGTGCATTGCTCCAAGCAATCAGCAGCATGGTTAGTTCATTGTGAAGATATCTAGATATCTCTAAAACTTTAAAGGGAATAATTAAACATTTTTTCTGGACATTTTTTTGCACATCATTTTTCATCACTTTGGTCCTTCTTCTCCTTTAAATTGGCAGACAAATCTCCCAGGAAAAGCCTCAGAGCACATCCAGCCTAACATGCAAAAAAACATTCTGAGTTGATGTAGCTGACACCATAGACCAATACTCTACTCTGTAATTGTAACTATATAGACACTTACTTCTACATGCTGTAATTGTAACTATATAGACCACTTACTTGTACATGCTGTAATTGTAACTATATATACCACTTACTTGACATGCTTGTAATTGTAACTATATAGAAACACTTACTTGCTACATGCTGTTAATTGTAACTATATAGACCACTTCTTCTACTGCTGTAATGTAACTATATAGACCACTTTTTAACATGCTGTAATTGTAACTATAACCACTTACGTGTCATGCTGTAATTGTAACTATAATAGACCACTTACTTCTCAATGCTGTAATGTAACTATATAGACCACTTACTTCTACATGCTGTAAATTGTAACTATATAGACCACCTTACTTGTACATGCTGTAATTGTAACTATATAGACTGCTTGATCGAATTTAGGTTGAGTAAATGCCATGTGGGACATAAAAGAGTAAAAAGACTTTAAATTGCTGTTGCAGAATCTGTAATATAAAGTCACGGCATGGCACCGCACATGTTATCCTCTGTGAGCCCTGATACACTGACTTCATCAGATTATTTTTCTATTTGATAAATAAAACTGTTTACTTCAGTAAACATCTGTAAGAACGTAGAAAAATTACGCACCTCACAGTCTTAGCAACAAACGCCAAAATGTATCTTTTATGTCAGCCACATGTTTCAACCTTAGTCCAGGCTGTCATGAGGACTTAAATACCATATTCCAAACACCTGTTTTAAATAGCCACACCTGTGACCACCCCCACTGTGAATCCCCATACCCTGTAAAAAACACACCAATATTTTGCATGCCCTATCCTAAAACATAAACTAGAGATGGACTCGAACGTCGAACCCGAGTTTGAGCCGAACTTTCGAATTCGATCTAATTCGATGCGAATTCGGACTTCTGAACTATCCCGTACCCGGATTTCGATAGTTTCGGACTTTTGCTAATATCGAATGTTCAACAGTTCGAATGTGCAGTAATGACTATTATACCTATCCGCGAGTAAAGGGTCCATTAAACCTATACACGCATTGAATCTGCGAGTAAAGTGTCCATGGTATCGTAGGCGCGAACGCGAGCATCAATCCGCAAATAATTGTCCATTAAAACCTATACGCGAGCACGATCCGCGAGTAAATGTCCATGGTATCTAGGCGCGAACGCGAGCCATCAATCCGCGAGTAAAGTGTCCATTAAAACCTATACGCGCATCGAATCTGCGAATAAAGTTTCCATGGTATCTAGGCGCGAAAGCGAGCATCAATCCGCGAGTAAAGTGTCCATTAAAACCTTACGCGAGCATCGAATCCTCGAGTAAAATGTCCATGGTATCTAGGCGCAAAAGTGAGCATCGAATCCACCCGAGTAAAGTGTTCCATTAAAACCTATACCAGCATCGATCCGCAGTAAAATTCCATGGTATCTAGGCGCAACATCGATCTACGAGTAAAGGTCCATTAAAGCCTATACGCGAGCATCGAATCCGCGAGTAAAATGTCCCATGGTATCTATGCGCTAACATCGAATCTACGAGTAAAGTGTCCATTAAACACATACGCGAGCATCGAATCCGCAGTGTAAATGTCCATGGTATCTAGGCGCGAACTCTAATCTACGAGTAAAGTGTCCATTAAGCCTATACGCAAGCATCGAATCTGCGAGTAAAATGTCCATGGTATCTAGGCGTGACATCGAACTACGAGTAAAGTGTCCATTAAAACCTATACGTAAGCATCGAATCAGCGAGTAAAATGTCCATTGATCTATGTCGCAACGTAAGCATCGAATCTACGAGTAAGTGCCATTAAAACCTATACGCGAGCATCGAATCTGCGAGTAAAGGGTCCATTAAAACCTATAAACGAGCATCGAATTCGTGAGTGAAATGTCCATGGATTTAGGCACCATCCACGAGCATCGAATCCACAAGTAAAGTGTCCATTAAAACCTATACACGAGCATCGAATCCAAGAGTAAGGGTCTATTAAAACCTATAAACGAGCATCGAAGAGTAACATGTCCATGGTATCTAGGCGCGAAAGCGAGCATCGAATATGCGAGTAAAGTGTCCATTAAAACCTATACACGAGCATCGAATCCGCGAGTAAAGGGTCCATTAAAACCTATAAACGAGCATCGAAGAGTAAAATGTCCATGGTATCTAGGCGCGAACGCGAGCATCGAATATGCGAGTAAAGTGTCCTTAAAACCTATACGCGAGTCGAAATCCGCGAGTAAAGGGTTCCTTTAAAACCTATAAACGAGCATCGAAGAGTAAAATGTCCATGGTATCTAGGCGCGAACTAAGCATCGAATATGTGAATAAGTGTCCATTAAAACCTATACGCGACCATCGAATCCGCGAGTAAAATGTCCATGGTATCTAGGCGGCGAACAGTCTATCGCAGTAAAGTGTCCATTAAAACCTTAACGCGACCATCGAATCCGCGAGTAAAATGTCCATGGTATCTAGGAGCGCGAACATCGAATCTATGAGTAAGTGTCCATTAAAGCCTATACGCGAGCATCGAATCCGCGAGTAAAATGTGTAAAATGTCCATGGTATCTAGGAGCGGAACATCGAATCTATGAGTAAAGTGTCATTCAAGCCTATACGCGGCATCAAATCCGCGAGTAAAATGTCCATGGTATCTAGGCGGCGAAGATCGAATCCGCGAGAAATTGTCCATTAAAACCTATAACGGGAGCATCGAATCCCAAGTAAAATGTCCATGGTAGCTAGGCGGCAACGAGCTCGAAAATAGCGCGGGTGGAGAGTAAAATTGATTTTTTCGAATGTCCTGGATATTCGAACATGTTCCCCAGACCATTTCCCAGTCCCACAGCCATTTACATTAAGTACCATTGATATTTAATTGTATTTCATTAGAACTTTTCGAACTTTTGACTCCCATTGACTTTAATGGTCCGTTTTCGAACTTTCCATATAGTTCGAAAGTTCGAAACAGACCGAACCTTTTAAAGTTCGGCCATCTCTAATAAAATCCATTAAAAGAACATATATCAATACTGTACATAATGTGGTATCAGACCAACCATTCTGTATCCATCTACAATCTCATTAACACCATGACCAATTACTTCTACATGCTGTAATTGTAACTATATAGACCACTTACTTACTACATGCTGTAATTGTAACTATAAAACTGCTTGATCGAATTTAGGTTTTTCTATGAAGATTTTCCTATGAAGGTGGACTTGCATTTTTTACAACACTGTTTTTTAGGTAGTCCATACTATTTAAATAAGAACAAATGGTGGGGAAAAAGATGTGATCTCTAAATAGTAAAACTGCTCCTGCCATTGGTGCGTGCGTAGTTCTATATAAAAGCTGCTTTCCAACCAATAGGATATAAATGTGCTTTCCGAATTGTTGGTCTCTTGCAACGGAGAGCAGATAACAAAACTTTGTTCCTGCTTTGAAGGAAAGTGGGTTTTCGGGTCTTCCAGTCTACCTTGGATTAGTTAATCCTGATAATATCATATCCTATTAATAATGAGATATGGTTTATTTTATACTTTTGCTCCGAACCCTGAAGTTTGTAGGGACAACATCAATGAATGGATGAAGACTTTTGTCTTTCTAGTCTTCAAAGCCGCCTGATATATTACCTTTAAAATATTTGAAGAGACATCATTTTTTCGAATCATGACAGTAATGCATCTTTGGAGTCGTTATGTTTCCTATTTTAGATTAGGTTATTGGAAATTACGCATCAAAAGCAAACATTTATCCGATACATAAGAAGTAACAAACTCTGTCTCCAATCAAACAGATATTGATCCTTTATAGCTTTTAACTTGCTTGGGGAATATTAAATAGCCAACAATGTTTTTTGGAGTATTTAATAAGTGATTTGACAAGGCCCATAGCTCTCGCCATTGATAAGGAAGATCTTTGTAGCATTAGTAAAGAACAATATTTCTCCATTCAGTCATAATAACCTTTTCCCCGAACTCTAATCAGCATCTATACATCCAGGTCAAGTGTAAGGAGATAGAGATGGACCTTTAGGTGCCAGTGTGTCTCTCACAGAGGGTAGGGTCTTTTAGTTATCGTCAACCTAAATTACTGCCACAACCTATATTTAAGGGTGATATTACCATGCTGGAACTTTGCATTTTAAACATTTCATTTTATTTGGCTAATATCCAATGGAGTTTAAAAGATATTTAAGGGCATGTCCACCCTTAAAGTGATACATACTGAAAAAAAGACTTTGCATCGCTCTTAATCTATAAATAATAGGTTGAAGTAGCACTTAAGCTGAGGCGTGTGTGTGCTGCATGCCTTCAATACAGTACTTGTTTTTCTCAGGGTCTGACTAGTGACCTTACTATTTACAACCCACATACCAAACTGGCAAGCTGCATACAGTATACAGCACACTAACTGTCAATCATTCCAGCTACAGGACAACTGCTCACAGAAGAATATATTTTTATACAGTACGGCCCTTGATTACAGTTGAAATGTAAAATGGCTCATTGATATCAATAGAAATAGGGCAGATTAACAAAACAATGGAACAATGTTTGTTGGGATGATTATGGTTTCCTAATAATTGGCAATTATAAAAATTAAGTTTCCAGTGTACATATCCATTAAAATAAAAAACTGGTAATTTGTCAGTTATCTGCCTGCAAACCCCAACTGCATTACCAGTTTTATACATGTATTTGTAACCAGATATTAATGATAAGTTTATATTTTAAAAGCACTCTTCATGCACTGCTCAGTGTATATGAATTACAGTTTCATGTGTTTAATTTCTTAGAGCCTTCACCTCTGTGCTAGTGGGGATGTTCCTTGTCTGTGTTGCAGGTTCTGATGTACACCAGCTTGTGATCTAAGTGGTGTGGGAGTCAACATCAAATATGGTGTGTGTGTGGGTTGAATTCTGAGGTTTACAAAAAACTCCACCACCCTTTAGATTACAAGGTGGGTGTCATCAGAACCCTGCAACACAGAGCTGAGAACATCCCACTAGGGATGGCCGGTTCACGGATCCGAACCCGGATCCGCTGCGGATTTATCCCGTTCGCGAACGGGTGATTTTTCCGGATTTTTTCGCGCCTTCCGAACTTCGTTACCGCGGTTTTTCTCGTATTTTTGGGAATTTTCGAATATACCTAATTTAGTAATTTAAAAATACGAGTTATTCTTCTTATTTCCATAAATATGTATTTCGAAATTTTCTAAGAGGATTACTGTATTTTCGAAAATACATATTTTCGAAAGTTTTCGAAATTACGTGTTTTTTCTCGTATTTCGCGTAATTTCGAAATTTTGGAAAATACGAGAAATCTATCGTACTTTTGAGGATATTTTTCATTTTAATGGGTCTGCCTCGCAGATTTTGAATTTTTAAATTTTTCCGAAAATTCGCGGTTCCTCTGAGCGGAACCGGATTTTGCGAAGTTCGACATCTCTAATCCCCACCAAGCACAGAGGGGAAGGGGAAAAACAAGACAGAAGAAGTACATGGTCATCCCTATGTAGCAGGGTCACTAGAAATCAAGAAGAATTTTCAATAAACAACCATATCCCTGTCTGCTATAAACCAAACAAAACACTCTGAGGCAGCAGCAGGTGCATCCATAAGACTCAATACAAACACATACACGTCTGCCATGTACAATGCTGTTTTAACACCTTACACCCTGGGCAGTTTCGATAACACCCCATAGCCTCAATGCATCCACACCTTGCATTCAGAAGGTCCCTAACACCTGGCTGTCATATGCTAATTGGGACTTCCAGGGTACTTAATTGCCAACAGATTCTTGTACAAGTCATTTTGAATTGAGAGATATACCGACAACTATGTAGAGATGGGCGAAACTGTTAAGTTTTTTTCCGTTTTTGGATTTACGGATCTCGGAAAATCTCAAAGATCCAAAAATCCAAAAATACTTTTGGGACTTTGGAGCCCATTTTCGAGGATTAACGAAATATCCTTGAACGTTTGGTAATTATCGAAAATGGGCTCTGAAGTCCCGAAATCCAAACGATCCACCTGGATTCGGATTTCAAAGCGAGGGGTTCCTTGTCAGATCCGGGTCCGAGACAGACCTGGATCCCATCTCTAATGACTAGCAATCATCTTTACAACTAAACTTCCAGTCCAGTTGATCTAATTGAACAAAGCTATATCTACTAGTTAGAAATTATAGAATTCATTGCAGCTAATTTACATCTTAGCTTAAGTTATCCTTAATCAATGTCCTTTCTGAATTTCCAGCCTTAAAAAAATATTTTGTAGAACCACAGAGGACAATGAATCCATATAATAAAATGCATGCAGCCACAGGGGGCTTGTTTAGAGGACATGTTAAATCACCCCCCTAACACCATAACTGCAATAATTAGAAATCTGAGAGTAAGTCTAACTGATATGCTGCCTGATGTTCTGTCACCTCCTTTTGCATTTTCTCTTCTGAGCACGTACAAGCTTGTAAAGAGCTCGGAGAGCTTGAAAAGGAGGCTGAAACTTCTGAGAGACATATGGAAAGGGAAACATCATTTTGCTGCATAACAGGTTAGCCCTACATCTGTCAGCTTTCTAACTATTGTAGTTTTGTGTTTTTGTTGGTGATTACCTTATAAATTTCCATTTGAGAGGTGACAGGCCCTTGAAGCTGGAACTAAAGAAATGTGTCATATTAAATAAAATTAAAAGGTCAAGAATGAATCTAGATTTAGAAACCGTCCTTGGTGTTAGCCAGCAAGGTGAGATTTCGATAAAATTAACAGGCACATTTTAAAATGTGCATTAAAAACAGAGGGTTGGAGACAGATGGCTCATATATTCCACTCAGAAATCTCTAGCCTAAAAGAGAGAGTGTAATCTGAGCTTATATATAACTCTATGCAGATGGCCTGCAAGAAACTTATTTTAGATTTGTGAATATATAAAAGAATATTGCTGTATTATATATGTGGATGTGGCTGCCTCTCCGTATTATCCTGCTTACTTTGAAGATTGATAGGTATTATATGTGTTCTGGTCATTTATAAGGATATAAATATTGTAGAGGAGTCCTGTGACCATATAAAGCTCTGCTCTGCACTTTGGGCATTTTAACACAGGTCAGGACATGCTAAGGAACTCGGAATATCATAAGAAGAATGACGACAAGGGTGAATTATCTATGAGAACCATAACTAAAATGCCATTAAGCCAGTCTCCGCATATAACATGTTTTACATACATTCCTTCTGTCTGGGCCTTTTCTTATTAAGTAATAGTTCACTCAAAAAGTAACAATTCTTTTATGTATTGATTGAAGCCCAGAGGTGGATCATGTAAAAGGTAAATATACTTACCTTCGTCCCTGCTTCTGCTCCATTGATTGAAGAACGGAAGGTAGGTATAGCTCCTTAACTTGCTCCTGGGCTTAATCAATATTAAAGGAATAGTTCACTTTTCAAGCGAATTATCCTTTAAAAAGGTTTATTTCTGTGTTATCCTGTCCAAGGTTGATTTGGTTCAACATTTTTGCATATATCTCCGAATGGTATATTGCATAAAAACTCCAGTAAGTCCTGGTTTGTAGAATCCTCTAGGGAAGGGAGACTTCAAGTTTAAAGGATATGTCACTGGAAATTTTATTTTAAATTGCCCATTACTAAAAACTATTCTCCCAACTATCACTGTACCATTTTTTTTTGATCTGTCCCTAATTTTTTTAGATTTCCAGTCTGAAACATCTTGTATTCAGCTGTCATCAATTATTTTCTGTTACTTTTTTTTTTTTTGCTGCAGCGTCAATGGTGACAGTTTGTATGTGAACTGCATGGGGGGAATCCCCTCTCCCAATGCTTCCTCATAGATTACTAAGCATGCTTGTCCTCACAAGAGTTAGATAGTCTGGGAGGGGGCTGGGGAACTGAGGGACTGAGCTTAGGTATGTCCACCCTTCAAATTTTTTTTTCACCAAACATTCCCCCTGTCCCCCCACCCCACCGCTATGTTAGTAATATCAGAAATGCCCCAAACTTTACTTACCTTCCCTCTTTCCTCCGCTGCGCTGCCAGGCCCTCTGCTTGCGAGAAAATGCAAGCAGAGGGCGGGACCAGCAGTCGCGTCTGTGATTGGCGAGCGGCATCATCACAGGATGTGGGCTACCGGGAGTTCAGTGCGGCGGAGGCAGGGAAGGTAAGTAATGTTTTGGGCATTTTCTGATATTACTAACATAGCGGTTGGGGCTGGGAGGCCAGGGGGAATGTTTGTGAAAATGTTTTTTATGGTAGGGGGAGGGAATCCTAATCGGGAGGGAGAAGGAGGGAGAGGGAGGGGGAGAAGGGCAGCAGTGCGCATGCCAAACTTCTCCCGAGAGCCAATAGAGGCAAAGTCCTATATGGACTCTGCTATCCTCCGGTGACAGTTTTTGGGACTTTGGGGGGGATTACAGGAGAACCTAATGGAGCTGGGATTGAGGTAAGGATTAAACTACACTACATGATGGGGCCAGTAGTGGGGGATTATAGTTTTGGGGGTGGACATGCCCTTTAAGCAAAACTGGATTGAAGTCATATAGTAAAAAACAAACATGTTAGAATATGTGCTACTTACATATATTCATTTATAGATTGAAAATAGGAAAAGTAATTTTTTTAGGGTAAAAGAAGAAAAGATGTTCATGTCCCAATGTGTATATAATTTGTGATTTCTCAGTTTTCTTTTGTAACATCCAGCCTATGAAGGAGCTTAGGACTCTCGAAAGCTTGCTCATTATTTTTTATCTAGTTAGCCAATAAAGGTATCACAGCTCTACTTCCTTCTCTTACATATGGCTAACATAGTACAAACCTCAACTATTGCTTTTTTAGAGTACAATTCCTTTAACATCACTACTGTATTAAAGGACCATGAAACAAATCACTATGGTTTAATTGATTTGCATTTATTCAAACTAACCTAAAATAATTATTTAACAACACCATTTAATATTGTTGTTATGTTAAGTCACTGTAATAATCGGCCGGGAGGCCGGGGTACTACGAGTATGCTTTAGGAGGAGGCGCTCGCGATGGCTGCTGGGATTGCAGAACTGGAACAAGAACTGCTGGGACTGTAGGCTGAGGAATGGTGACTAGGTGCTGCTGGAGAGAAGGCAGGATACTGGGAACAGGCAAGGCAAAACAGTCACTGAAACAGGTCATGTGAATATGTAACTGGAACTGGACAGGTAGGTCTCTGATGATGGACTGGCAGGTAAGTCTCTGATGATGGAGCTGGCAAGGTAAGTCTCTAAAGATGGAGCTGGCAAGGTAGTCTCTGATGATGGAGCGGCAAGGTAAGTCTCTGATGCACGCCCAGGTAAGTTAAGTCTAAGCTGGAAAGTAACAGGAACTAGTGCAGTTAAGTGAAGGAGCCGGGGGTAGCTAACGCTACAATCAGGCACCGGGTCCAGGAGGACGGCATTTTTTGAATCCTTGCGCCGCCCGGCGTGTCAGCGTTGTGACGTCATGACGCCTACGATCCGCCACACACGAAAGTCACAAGTCATTCCACTTCTCTGCCAGTCTTATCATTGTGGCACTATGCAGGGATAGAGTTGGGAGTCTTGTATAGGTTTTAAAGCTATGCCCCCCATACACGGGACTTATATTTTGAGCAATTCAACAAATGCAGAGGAATCTGCAATAGATTGTTGCAAGTTAGGGAACTTCGATGGGTTCTTCTAATTGGATTTCCAATCACTGTGGTCAATCGTAAATCCAATCTGAAAAACATTTGCCCTTGTATGGGTAGCTAAAATTCAAAAAAGAAATAGAAGAGATATATGGGCTTAATAATGTCAATATTTAATCATATCATATAGTGCATAGGACATAGTTAAAAATATATCCTGTTACAAAACCATAACCATAAAAGGCCCCCACCCCAAATGACATACCCAGACGCTAAATAATCATACAGTACTCCCCCATACTGGCAAGAGTAGAGAGTAAAAGTGGCCCACGATCATCTCCCCAACCTCCCCGACCAGCTGTTTTTAAAGTGAACATACGGGGTGATCAGCTGTTCAAAAGACCATAAAAAGAGGGCGACTGTGGGAAATTGCTTTAACATATAGTGGAAGGGCTACCAATCTGACCAAAAACTTTGGAATTTGTAAACTATTTGCCAAGCAATGAACCCAAGTTTACTATCATTAAGGCTAATGGATGAGTGGATATTAAATAAATTCCTACAGTATATGTGTTTATACAAGGATCACATATTTATGTATTTAACTGTAAGATCGAAGTTGAATCTTTTTACCCTAACCACACAAACAGGACATCTTATGCCAACGCATTAGAACAAACAAAGAAAAAGATGATCAATACACATTCCTGGGCCCCGTGTAATATAATACTGGTGCTTATGCAAATAATAAAACATGTGAATTTTAGTTACAATTTTATGCATAAATGTGAAAAGCCTTGATGTGGTTGGAAGTCTTTCACTATTATGCATAAAATTGTAACTAAATCCCCATTTTTTTTACTGTTTGCACTAGCATAGATATACATATATATATGGGGCCTGGGAATGTGCATTGATCATCTTTTTCTTTGTTTGTTCTAATGCGTTGGAATAGAGAAGTCCTGTCTGTGTGGTCAGTGTAAAAAGATTCTAACATGATCTTACAGTTAAATACATAAACATGTGATCCTTGTATAAACACATATACTGTAGGAATTTTTAATTATCCACTCATCCATTAGCCTTAATGATAGTAAACGTGGTTCATCGCTTGGGCAAATAGTTTACAAATTCCAGTTTATAGAGAAAAACTTAAGACCCCGAGGATACCGCATCACATCACAGACATTATCAAATGCCAGCCTTGCCAGCACACAAGCTGAAGGTCAAGAATCCATCATCCTTTCATTAAATAACCAAAATGGAAACAAAGAACAATAAAACAAAAATCAATAGTCTATAGTGGCAGAAGGATTAGAGCTAATGCTTGCATCAGGATTACTGTTAAAGCCTGCTGTCTCTTAAATGGCAAGGCTGTATGTTCTTTTGGGGATGGAAAGCACGAGGCACTTTTTGTCTAGTGCATTGACCTTTGCAGTCATTTTCCTTTGGGCACTCGGATAATGAAAAAAAGTAAGAAGAAATACAAGAGCCTTCAGAAGTTGACTCAATTCCATTCAACTACGAATCCTTTATATACTCATCAAAATGATCATGTAATGATTATTGTATATAGAAGTAGAGAAACTGTAGTTAATACATAATGGTGTCTGGGATCCCTATCTTTTAAACTTTGTTTATGTCTGAGTGCAAATAACAACTGAGAGACTTCCAGGTAGTTTTCATGTTGCCATGGTAGCCCTTAAGGAACTATCCAGAGGTCTCTCTACCAGAAGTCTCCCTCCTTATTTGCATATGAGAGGGGAGCTATATAGCCTTAAACTTGATTCCTTTATAACGCATCTATATATTTTGCATTTCTGTACTTGAAATACTTTCCCGTCGGGAAGAATTTCTACATATATATTTATTATTTTTTATTGAATATTCAAATTGAAATAACAAAAGAGATGCAAACAAAATAAACAAGGTATATCAACAATAAATAAAATGGTGGCTTTGGAGGCTCCTGCAAGCTAGACATCTTCCCATTGTGTTTTGCTTTTAGGCAGATTTAACATTTTACATAAAAGGTTTAATGAAGCGGAACCAACATTGTTTCCATCGAATAATCACAATTTGTTTAATCGCTGATGAACAAACAGAAAAACAAGTTTACAACTTGAATTATTATGGACAGGGGCATTTCTGGGGGGTAATAGGAGGTAAACTGTCTGATTCTTCCCCTTTCTGCCACTCATCCTATGGAGAATGCTCCAAAAACTTCATAGAATCTGCTACCTAAGGGGCCACCAAGTGAGCTCATGGCGATGCACCTTGTGTAAGCACTAACAATTCCCATAACCTTTCTGATATATTTATTTCAATGATAACATATTAACTAGGGATGGCTGGGGTTTCAATCACACCTGGTTTCTGGACTCTTGAAATTCCGCTGATCGAAACGAATGACAGAAATTTGACGTGAAATGACCAATACCCAGTTTTAACATTGAAATTTCCTAGTTCCAGCCAAAACTATTCTCCGATCCACGGACCCATCAATGGAACAAAACCCTGGTGGGTTCATGCATCTTTAAAATTAACATAATGGGGGTATTAGAAAGAATTGATATTGATAAACCGGGATATTGCTCCTTTATCACAGACTTAAAATATTGCTGACACTTGCGGGGCCAGATTTTTTACCAGGCCACCTAGGCCATGGCCTAGGGCAACACAGCTATTAGAGTGGGGGAGTATGTAAGGCAGCCCCCTCCATCTTACAGCTACTGCAGAGCTGCCCCAGCATTACCTCATTCATATCATACCCAGACAATGCAGAGCCACAACAGCATGTCACATGATAGATATGTGCCACCAACTGTGGTGTGCTGTTGGCCCAAACACTAAAGGAAAGCAAGACTTTGGCTCTGCTCTCCTCATCCTCTGCTCTTTCTTCACTAATGTAGTTCTCAATCTTATTGGTTTTCCAAATATATCGGTTTTCTAAATAAATGTAAGATTGTGGTATTAAAGGAGCATTATCAGTAATTATATAAGGATAATGCGCCCCTTACAGTTAATATAAGGATATTACGCCACCGAGGAGTTCCATGACCATATAGAACATGAGGCCGCAGACCGAGTGCTTTTTATCAGGTCAGGGAACTCCAAGGTGAAGTAAATCCATATATTACACTGTAGGTACGTATTATTTTCTTATACATAAGGCCAGCCAAAAAAATTACCTGCCCACTACCACTGTCTCTCCCCTCCCTGTATTAGTCATTTATATAGGAATCCCTGTTTAATTGTAAAATAGTTAATTACCGTTCCTATTGAAAGAGAAAGAAGGACCGAACATGTCTGTCAAGAATAAACAGGGATTCCTATATAAATACTAATACAGGGAGGGGGAGACAGTGGGAGGGGCAGTAGAATACAGGAAGTCACTCAGTGACCCACTGAGTGATTGTAATATGATCTCGCCACTGCACCTTCCATTGAAAATGCCTAGTCTTAGTATTATATCTTTATATAGCAGGGATCACGATTGGTGTTTATATCTTTACTAAATGATCGTGGGTGATAAAGGAACGTTATCGATATTTATATCGTTATATAATGATAACTGTTGATAAAGGAGCGTTATTGGTATTATATCTTTATAGAATGATTGCGGTGATAAAGGAACGTTATTGGTATTTATATCTTTATAGAATGATCACGGTGATAAGAGTGTTATCGGTATTTATATCTTATAGAATGATCGCGGTGATAAAGGAACGTTATTGTATTTAATCTTATAGAATATCGCAGTGATAAAGGAACATTCGGTATTTATATCTTATAGAATGATTGCGGTGATAAAGGAGTGTTATCGGTATTTATATCTTTATAGAATGATCGCGGTGATAAAGAACATTATCGGTATTTATATCTTTATGAATGATTGCTGTGAATAAGGAGTGTTATCGGTATTTATATCTTTATAGAATGATCGCGGTGATAAAGGAACGTTATTGGTATTTATATCTTTATAGAATGATCGCGGTGATAAAGGAACGTTATTGGTATTTATATCTTTATAAGAATGTCGCGTGTGATAAGAACATTATTGGTATTTATCTTTATAGAATGATCGCGGTGATAAAGGACTTATTGGTATTTATATCGTTATAGAATGATCGCGTGATAAAGGAACGTTATTGGTATTTATATCTTTTAGAATGATTGCGGTGATAAAAGAACGTTATCGGTATTTATATCTTTATAGAATGATCGCGGTGATAAAGGAACGTTATTGGTATTTATATCTTTATAGAATGATCGCGGTGATAAAGGAGTGTTATCGGTATTTATATCTTTATAGAATGATCGCGGTGATAAAGGAACATTATTGGAATTTATATCTTTATAGAATGATCGCGGTGATAAAGGAACGTTATTGGTATTTCTATCTTTTATAGAATGATCGCGGTGATAAAGGACGTTATTGGTATTTATCTCTTTATAGAATGATCGCGGTGATAAAGGAACGTTATTGGTATTTATATCTTTATAGAGAATCGCGATGATAAAGGAGTGTTATCGGTATTTATATCTTTATAGAATGATCGCGGTGATAAACAAACGTTATGGATTTATATCTTATGATGATCCGGTTATAAAGAACATTATCTATTTATATCTTATAGAATGATCGCGGTGATAAAGATGTTTCGGTATTTATATCTTTATAGAATGATCACGGTGATAAAGGAACTTATCGGTATTTATATCTTTATAGAATGATCGTGTGATAAATGAATTATCGGTATTTATATCTTATAGAATGATCGCGTGATAAAGAGTGTTATCGGTATTTATCTTTATAAATGATCGCGGTGATAAGGAACGTTATCGGTATTTATATCTTTATAGAATGATCGCGGTGATAAAGGAACGTTATCGGTATTTATATCTTTATAGAATGATCGCGGTGATAAAGGAACGTTATCGGTATTTATCTTTATAGAATGATCGCGGTGATAAAGGACAGTTATCGGTATTTATATCTTATAGAATGATCGCGGTGATAAAGGAACGTTATCGGTATTAATATCTTTATAGAATGATCGCGGTGATAAAGGAACGTTATTGGTATTTATATCTTTATAGAATGATCGCGGTGATAAAGGAACGTTATCGGTATTTTATCTTTATAGAATGATCGCGGTGATAAAGAACGTTATCGGTATTTATATCTTTATAGAATGATCGCGGTGATAAAGGAACGTTATCGGTATTTATATCTTTATAGAATGATCGCGTGATAAAGAACGTTATCGGTATTTATATCTTTATAGAATGATCGCGGTGATAAGGAGTGTTATCGGTATTATATCTTTACAGAATATGATGAATTTTCTGATATCACTCTATTATAATAACTGCCTAGTATAGTGAATGCATTTTTTCCAGTATTTGAATCAAACAGTGATATTTCCTTACCATCAACGAATATGGATTTAAAATCCATATTTCATCAGCCACTGCTAGGTCAGCCATCCAGCTCCTCAGCCACTGCTAGGTCAGCGATCCAGCTCCTCAGCCACTGCTAGGTCAGCCATCCAGTTCACCAGCCACTGCTAGGTCAGCCATCCAGCTCCTCAGCCACTGCTAGGTCAGCGCTCCAGCTCCTCAGCCACTGCAGGTCAGCCATCCAGCTCCTCAGCCACTGCCAGGTCAGCGATCCAGCTCCCACCACTGCTGAGGTCGCCATCCAGTTCACCAGCCAGTGTTGGCTTAACAATGTCTGGTTAACAGAAGGGCTGAATTAACAGTGTCTGCTGAATTGAAGGGCCTACCTAACATTGGCTGGTGAAACTGAGAGTAAGTTAATAGTGGCTTTTGAACATTAGGCCTTACCTAACAGTGACTGGGAAAGGAGAGTGCTGACATATATGCCCCATGGAGGGTGGTAATATAAGTGCCAAACAGAGAATGGTAATGTAAGTGCCCCTAAACAAAGACTGGTAATTACAAGTTGTGTCCACACAGACTGGTAATTATAAGTTGTGTCCACACAAAGACTGGTAAATGTAAGTTTTGCCTACACGAACTGGTAAATACAAGTTGTGCCCACACAGAATGGCAAATATAAGATGTGCCCACACAAACTAATAAATAAAAGTTGCCAAACACAATCACAGAGACACTTACAGTTAGGGTAAAAGGATAAGCCAAGTGAGAAAGGTTTGATAAATTGTATAATTCTTAGGCACCGCTGTGCAAAATCGATATATATTGGGGTTTTTTTCCTTACAGCTAACTGCCGCCTTTCAAGTGTTTTGCCCTTGACTAATATCATTTATGTGTTTAAATATTTTACAAAGGGAATTACCTGAACTTAATTTACTATTAAACTTTCATTCTCCTGGTGCAGTAACTGACAGCATTTTGGCTCCACCCTCCTCTACATATGTTATAGATGGGAGAAGTCTCAGTGACATTCACTGGGGGAGGAGCCAAAGAGCAGTCAGTTACCACTTGAGTGTTACTTTAAGTAAGGCTTCACGTGATGGTCAAAACATGTTGACAATTGCACACTTAATCAGCTTGATGGTATAGACATTTTGTCTACGTTTACTAATACCTTTATTCTACCACCTTTAGGGATCTTTCACACTATGGACGTTTTTTTTAAGCAATTTAACGCATATGGTATGCAATAACGCAGAGAATGTGTTTGTGTGCGATGTTCCCACAATCTCTAGCAAAGAAAAACGCAAAAAAGCATTGAAGTGCACAGTAACGTATACAAAAAACGTGCAAAAACGCACACAACATCGCATGATAAAGGATATGTGTTATCATGCATTTTACAGCATGATGTAGCATGAAAGAAGCCTTATCTCTTTGTGACCCTATTCTTTTCCTCTTGTTGAGCCACCACTGGGTAGTGGAAGACTGCACCACTGTGTGTTAGTATGAGTTGGTTCCATACTATTTGCCATTAATATAACAGTGACCTTGCTCTGAACTTACAGTATCTTTTCTTCGTATTGCATTTTTCCTCTCTCTACCTTCTGTTTGTTAAGTTTTAATAAAACAGCAACAGAAACATTTGTGCGACAAAAAAGTGTAACTCGGTCTAGAACATTTTGTCAGATTTATTATAACGGAATCTAGTTTATTGCTGTAGGTGAAATTTTGCATAACCATTGTATATTATACTTGCTTCGGGGCAGATCCTGCCAATAAAATATTAAATATAGGAATTAATACATAACGGAATAAATAATGTAGGCTATCTGAACGTTTGAGGTGAGAGACGGAAATTCGAGTGCGCGTCTTGGAAAAGAAAATCACCGCATACTGTATTCTGTGGCTGCCTCTACATTACCATTAATAAACTTGTCATTACTAAACTTCTATATTTGATCACCTGTGTTTGTAGACCTTGTATATAATTACCTTTATCTTTGTTAAATTTGGTACTTACATTATTGATCCTACATCTGCATGTAGAATTAGATTTCTCGGGGTTATGTCCGCACTCAATTATGCAAACCCATCTTGGAAGTATTAAATAAGAAACATTAATAATTAATCATTTGGGCATTAGAAAGTAAAGGGAACAAAATAATATGTTAGATTTGTCAGTGGTCAGGTTTCCGGACCTTCTCAATGTGTTATTAGAAAAGAGATGCTGTTACCAATACGATGCAAAATTAAAACGAATTCCCTGAACATTAATGTTGCCTCAAATTAACAAACATCAGCCTGTGAATCTATTTATAGATCATTACATCATATAACCGTACGTCAACTTTAATAAGAATGAATCCACTGGAAACCTTTTGTTCTTAATAATCATTTACTAATTTATGGTTCGGGACACTTCAGAGATTTTTTTATGTTTTAGGAAACGATCAGGGTTATTCAATAAAAGTTCTTATTGTTAAAAATGGGGCTAATTTTGCCCCAACAAATCAGATAATATTTAACATTTGAAAGCTAACATCTGATTGGTTAGGGCAATATTGGCCCCATTTTTAATGATAAGATCTTTTATTGAATCTCCCTGTAGTAGTATTACATCACAGGTTTAATCTGTTTTCATAGTCAAAGCTCTTCCATTCCCCTTATTAATTTAGTTGAACGTTTCTGTCCTATACATTATATAGTATGGGAGGTTGAATAAACACATTCAATCATCCAAATTATTTCCTCTACTCATAATGCCTGCTTAATATTTGGAAGAGAGACAGGCAAAAAAAACAAAAAACAGCCTGAAGGGTGAAAAAAAAAATCCTTTCGACTTCAAATGGCAATCGGAATGGATCCCTGGATCAACAAGAACTGTATGTTCTAATACCAGAAATGTATTTTTAGATTTAAGAAATGTATCCAGAAGTTCCACAGTTTCACCATTCTCACTGCAAAGAAACCTTTCTTAACCTGAAGATGGCGATACTTTGCCCAAGTGCAATCCAAAACCACTTTTATATATATTATGCAAACAAGGAGCAATCCTGGGACTTTTTAAAGAATTTTATTCAGTGCATAAGAACGGGCAACGTTTCGGTCCTGTTTCTTGGACCTTGAGAAAGGTCCGAGAAACAGGACCGAAATGTTGCCTGTTGTTATGCACTGAATAAAATTCTTAAAGAAGTCCCATGAGTGCTCCTTGTTTGCATAATAAATATATAAATATATTTATTATTTATAGTTTCTGGTCGTATTTTTGATTTTTATCGAAGGCTATTTTCGAGAACGTTCTGTAAAAATCGAAAAAGCACTTTGAAGTCTTGAATTTAAGTTCCGTTTTCGGATCTTTGGGATTTTCCAGAGATTCAAAAACCCGAAAACGGAACGAAACCCGGCAGTTTCGACCATCTCTAATCAACACATGTCCTTCGTATGTCTCCCGTTTGGAAGCTTGTCGACTTGGTGAACCTTAACGCTTGTAAGAACGTTACTTAGGATCAGGTTGATTTGCTGTAAAAATGTTTTAGCCTCGATATTTGAAAATTCCAAACACAAAATGCATATAGACAACGGTTAACCGACATATGCTTATCTCTACTCTGTCTTTATCTCACGTGGATTTGACATATTGAACAATCCTATTCCAATTTCCAAGTTACGATCTTTTTAAACAATATCTTTTTCAATCCACTGTTAGGTCAGATGGATGATTCCAGTGGGGTTGGTTTAAAATTACATTGAATGAGATAAACCACTACCACAGCTGTGCTGCCAGATAACTTGAAAACATCTTTTATTGGAATTATTATTTGAATTCTTTTTTTTTCTCTTGATTTTCCTGTACGTTATCAGTCTGGATCTATGCGAGGTGTTTGCTTTAAATTTTCGGTTATTTTCATAATAAAAAAATTTACATTTTTTGTTAAGTAAAATGAGCAAAAATCTACCAAAAAGTTAAAGGGCAACTTCACAGAAAAAAATTATGATTCCTCAGCTTACCGTAATATATAAATATGTGTAAATAGCACTAATCTTTGGTCTTTGTGTTGCTTCATGCCTTCAATCCAGTCCAGGCTCAAATCAGTATCCCCCATACTCTTTTAATCACTCCCCCTTCCTTCTGATTAGACTTTTTATGAGGGCATGCTCATAAAACCAACATGAGACAGCACCGGTAGAGTGAATTTTCTACTTACCAACTGTCAAAACTGCATACAGCACACCAACTGTCAAAACTCCAATCAACTACAGCAAAACTGCTCACAGCAGAAGAGTTTATGATAATAAGGAACTTAAGTGACAGCTCAAATGTGTGATGCTTCAGATTGGATATCTAAAGAAAAAGAGGACAGATCAACAAAAAATTGGTGCAGTTGAGGCTGTAAAGAATTATAGATTCCAGTAATGATCAATTCACAATATGAATTTTTTCCATTATTGACGCCTCTTATACTGTTCCATAAGGTTTTGTATATGACAACCTGTACATCGTAAGTCTCCATATTGATTGTGATGCTCCGGATTCCCAATTATTCCTTCAGCCCAGATACCCCAATGTAACCCACTTAGACAATCTAAGACCACCAACAGACAAGCCCCCGCTTGCCAGGAGGCTAGTAGCGCCTACCCAGGATCGGTTGCCCCCTGGACTTTGGATGTGGGGTATCTGAGCTGAGGTCGGGAATACGCAAGAAAAGGAGCACACTAGTCGGACAGGGATCAACCAGCTCAAGGCTGGACAACAGCGTGGTACCAAAACAATAGACAGGAGCGAAGTCAAGGATGGAGCAAGAGGTCAGTAACGAAGGTTAGACAGCAATGCACGGTACAGGAGGATGAGACAAGAGTGTAGTCTGGAACAGGCAAGAGGTCAAGAAAGGCAGCAAATGATCGTAAACAGGAATCAGGCAGAGACCGGTACACAGAATAGCAAGACAAAACCCATGACGAGCAAGGATCAGATCACAGGCTATAATGGCCAAGGAGGTAAGGGTCAGAACAGAATATAAAGGGAAGAAGAACCAATTAGAAGAGAGCAGAGGGAAGCAGGCAAATAGAAAACAGAGGAAAGGAAAAGGACAAAGCGGATAGGGTAATTCGAACGCCACGAGAGCCAGGTAAGTGGCGGCTGACATTGATATTCTAAATTCACCTCTGGTTTCCCTTCTAAACTTGTTTCTCCTCCGAGTAGATTTGTCTGTTTTTTAATGCAGAGGTATTTCCAAGATTAAGGGATGCTATACGCAGGGCAGGCCCAATATCAGTCGATATATCAGTTATCTTTTAGAAGCACATCCAACATTTCGCCCAACTAGCCGTGCAGCCTATTGAAGATGATTACCTGTGAGGAGTCACATTTTTAAACTAAACCCAGTTTTGAGGGGGAATTGGGGGTTTTGAATATTCTGTGAACTGGTGGAACTTTAGATTTGTTAAAATACAATGTCAACATTTTAAATGTTGTGTGGAAAATTCAACATGCATTTTGAAAATTTGGTGTTGAAATCTAATGCGAAAAATTCAAACATTTGGGTTTGATTAAAATGTTCAGTCTCCATGAGTATCTGAGTAGAGAAGATCAAAACAACAAAATCATCCACCAAACCCAACTAAGCAGATATTTAGAATTTTTTAAATTGAAATTTGCCACCGATTTTCACCTTTTTTGATACTGAGTTCAGCAAAGTCACGTCCAACAAAATTCTGATGTAAAGAAATGTAAGAAATTGGGGCTGCCATGACTGCCCTGGAAGTTACTCCCCTGCTGCCTTGTAACTAGAATTGAAAAGTGTTTGTTATTGTGATATAACCAGACCCCCCCCCCACCCTTTAACCATATAATCCAGCACATTATAAAGATATTGTATTTTAAAGGGATGCGGTGGAAGTCCGAATGTTTTACTTTATTTAGTTTAAACTAAATTGTACACTGGTGTTCTAATGTGAAGATATAAAGAAGTTCCCATGGAAATGTATTAAAATCATTTATGACCATTAACATTTCTATTTCATGTCCTGGTTTAAAGGGCTAATCTGACTGGTTTACCGTAATCGCTAATCAGTTTATATAATATATATATAAGTTATATAATTTATTAGTGTTTATGAGTAACGAGAGAAAAACATAACAAACCTGCAGCACTGATTAGAAAAGCCTAAAGTAGGTCCATGGAAAGTAGATTAGTAACCAGCCATACAGTATTTTCACAGCCTTAAAGATTGGAAAAGTTTACCTTCAGGCAGAGTTTTATTCTGTTTGATCATTGAAGTAATATACTTTTTATTATGTTGGTTCTTATATTCCTGTGATAGAAAACACTAACTCTGATGGAAAACAAATTCAATGGATCTTTACTGCGAAAAACATAAGTAGAGCCATAAACTGAGAAAAGTAAATCACTAATCTATATCGTATAAATAAAGATGTTCGAACCCGGCAAATCCGTTCCAAAAAAACAATTTTCCCATTTTCGAACAAAATTGGAAAATCATGAAATGGACCCATAGAAGTCAATGGAAGTTCAAAAAGTTTTCATTATATTTCTGGGGAGGTTCAATAAGTGAGAGCCGCGTTACTTACCTTAGCCCGATCCCACGATACAATAAATGACGTAAACGGGATTAAGTCAGTTATTGCATCGCAGGATCGGGCTAAGGTAAGGAGCGCGAACTTAACGCTCCACAGCCTTTACCGTTAAGTTTTGTGCTACGAGGTAGCGCAAAACTTAACTGCAGGGGTTTTGGATTGTTAGCACAGCGCTATTTCCAAAAACATTCGGAAATGGCGCTGTGCTCTAAAATCCGTCTAAAACCCACGTTAACCCCGATTTTTTTTCGGGTTAACGTGGGTTTTAGACGGAAAAGGGGCATATTGAATCTCCCCCTAAATGTATTAATAGCAATGGTAAGTAAGTGACAATGGCTCAGGGATTTGGGGAACACGTACATATAACCCAAAAAAATTTCTTTACGCACAAGCAGTTTTAGATTTTCCGCATCACATTTTTAATAATTTTCGAATATTCAAAATAATCCAGGGTTCATGTATTCGATATCTCTTGACATCGGCCTGAATATTCAATGATTTCTGAATATTTGATTTAGAAAATTCTAGAAAATTCAGTTTTGAATTTTTGATCATTTAAATAAATGCAGGAAAAGTCCTGCAGTTAGTAAAATACATTTTCTTTCAGCCAGTGTATTTTCTGTCTTAATTTTATTATTAATATATGTAATTAACAATATTTTTTACAATACAAATTAATTATTTAAAGTTATTTGCTCCAATTCAAGGAGAATTATACACACATGCAGTAACTGACTGCTTTCCAGCAGTTTGAATATCTATCTATCTATCTATCTATCTATCTATCTATCTATCTATCTATCTATCTATCTATCTATCTATTATCTATCTATCTATCTATCTATCTATCTATCTATCTATCAATCTACCTATCTATCTATCTATCTATCTATCTATCTATCTATCTATCTATCTGTCTGTCTGTCTGTCTGTCTGTCTGTCTGTCTGTCCTTCTATCTATCTATCTATCTATTATCTATCTATCTATCTATCTATCTATCTATCTATCTATCTATCTATCTATCTATCTATCTACCATGTCTGGATGGGTGATACTTGCCTCATGGCAAACAGGGGCTAGAAGGTCATCAACCTAGCATAGAAACAGTATGTGCAGGGTCTTAGAATTACAAATGGCTACAGAAAGCATAACTAATGAATACCGGTAAGTCTTGGTAATGGGTATATGGTCAGGTAGATTAGGGAGACAAGTGTATTTACACATTGCACTGGGAAAAATGGAAATTGTGTTGCTCTTATATTCTGTGTGTTCTCTGTATTTTCTGTTATTGGGAGCCCACTGTCTTTTAAATATTCTTAAATGTAGGTGAACTTTCAGCACTTGGTTCAGATACATCTGAGCTGTCAGGAGATAGGGGCCTGACACTGGATTTCTCTATAGGCTACATGCTGCTACTGCTTCTACGAGATCGCACAATGGGGATTTGAAGTAGCAGAATTGTTGTGCACTTGTTGTGTTTGACTATTTGACTGACAAGTGTTAAGTCATTTAACACAAAAATGTATATTTATTTTGCAATGCTGTACCCGAATTTTCAATTTTACTTTTTTTCCTGCTGCTTTTCTGTTTCTGAAAGAATGATGCAAAGTAAAATATTACTGTAGGGTAGGTTTCCTTATGGTGATCTCACTGTGGATGGCATTGAGCATGTCTAAGCTCACTGAACTAGGGGATTGGGGCAGTAACTGCAAGGATTTTACCTTATATCTCTTGTGAAAGAAACAGAAGCAATTTTTGTTTTAATTAGTCTGGCCTATACATCAGGAATACATTATTTACATTACTATTTAAAAGGTAAATAATATCAGGGGAATTTACCAATCGGAGCAGTTGCTGGCCTCCTAGCAATTTAATTTAGCAGTTGTGCCTCTAGGTAAATCCTGATCGGGCTCTGCCCAGTGCGCAAGAAAGAGGAGCAGAGGCAGCTGCACAGGTACCTACTTGCAGAAGCACAGGAAGTTTCTGGTACTGGACGGTGTTTTTTGGGCATTGATACGTGTTCCCCAGACCATTTCCCAGGTCCCTGAGCCATTTACAGTAAGTTACCATTGATATTTATACCTTTATTTTAGGTGTGCCCCTCGAGGAAAGGTTTATCCCTCTGAGGAAGTGACAATGGAGTCATGAAACGCGTAAGGTGGAGCCTCGGTGTGGTCCTCCCTTCCCTCCATTGTATGTTGAATATGTTCAGCTGAACTCAGCGTGATGATTTTAAAAGTTCACAATAAAGTATTTATTTTTATCCTGTACGTGTAGCTCATCGAATTTTGGTTTTCAAAATAGATACATATTGCGGGACCGGGCCAAGCTCCGTAACAGAGGATTGGTGAGTACACGCTCCCCATTATCCCAAAACTTAACAGATTTCTAAATAAATACTATTTCAAGTTATCCTGTGCATTGCTTTAATGGACCGTGACTTTAAGATCGTAATTGGGGTCCACACCTAGTACTTAAAGGGAAGTTTGTGCAAAGAACTTTGCTCAGCAAGACACCTTATCACTCATAACATAGGGAATTTTATTTCGATTAACAATGTATTCATCAAAAAAGTAAATTCAGCATTTTAATGCTATTTTTCTTTCTGGCAGCAACATTTAGGAATGTTAAAATACAAAGCCATATGCATGGAAGTAGAGATCTCAGGCAGAACATCTCCGATGAGTCATAAATAATTCAAGGTTTGATTCAATTTGCTATGCTAATTTTCCATTGTGGTATTGCTTCCACGCAATATTTTGCAAAAACTCTTGTTCCCAATCATTCTTTAAAATCTTGCACCTCCATTAGACAGATTAAAACAAATTAACGATTGAAGTTTCTGCGACTGGGTTTAACATTACAGTACATGTACCGAACAAAACTATCTGCATATGAAATCTCTCTCCTCTTCTGCCTTTCCATTTGATTTTGCGAGTCTGAAAATCCTCCACATCACTCATCTCTGTTTTTAATAAAGTTTCTCTGCTTCCAGCATCTTCCAGCATATTAATGGGACATTTTAATGATATTTAACTGATAAAGAACTGTATGTTTTGAAAGAGTTTTTGGTATAAAATTCAATTCAAATTATTTATGCCAGGTCCCCAACCTAAATGCTCGTTCTTCATCTCTAGATAATATCCTTGGCGAAACTTACAGATACCCCAGTTTGCCTTTGGCCAACAATTGTGTATTTTAATTAACCCCCAAGGGTAAGGGACAAGCATTTAAGTGGTAACTCCAGTTTCCAAAACCCCACTTTGTTTTTTTCGCTCCTGAGGGTGCTCGTAACCAACTTGGAGGCTACGAGGGACTTTCAGCGAGTGGTGGTGGGTCTGTAAGTTCTAATAACTCGTGGGAATGTTGGATGAAGGTTAGAATAAAATGTAAGTGGGGTTTTGTGGGGTAATCCTTCTAAATATTTAATGTTACTTTGAGGAGTTACCCTTTTATGTCTTCACTCTGGGTACATTCAAAGTGCTTGTGGAATTTCCATTAAGGGCTGGGCCGCACCATTGGCAATGCAATCACCATATTTTGTAAATCGCATAGGCTCTGATAGAAAGATATAACAGGAACATACCCTCTAGTGTGTATTATAAGGATATTAGTAGGGATTGGCGGTTCGCGGATCCGAACCCGGATCCGCTGCTGATTTATCCCGTTTGCGAACCGCGGATGTCTCCTTTTTTCAAAAATTTTCTAAATTATGAGGATTTCTCATATTTTCGAGGACATTTCCTTTTAATGGGTCCGCTCGCGGATTTTCGAATTTTAGAATTTTTTCGAAAATTCTCGGATCCTCGAGCGGACCGGATTTTGCGAAGTTCGGACATCTCTAGATATTAGTATCCAACAAGATGCTTGACCATATATATAGGTTGTAATACTTGTCCAGATGACTTCACATATTCTTATGTTACACAATAAGGGATGTGTTATCTGTTATAATATACAAAGCTTTTGTTTGATTCCCTGTTTGTGTTTATTTATGCTGTTAAGTTACCTTTGTTGCACACTAGTGCCCTCTGGTGTTTGGGTTTCTTACTTGGGAGCGACTGTGGTTTACAGTGTTTGTATGATTCTACTACATTTGATTATATTTTAGTTTAAGGGCAAGGCCACACTGGGGCGCACACGCAATCCCATGCGATTTTGTGTGCGATTCTGGCGCAATTTTGATGCGTTTGCAATTTTTTCTTTAGAGATAGGGAAACGCATGCGATTGCACATAAAAATGCAGATTGCATGCGTTTGCAATTCGCAAACGGATGCATAATCGCATCGCACCAAAAAACGCACGTTTTCGGTGAGATGCCGCGAATGCAATGTTAAAAGCGCAAACGCACCAAAATCACGATTGTGTGGCCTAGCCCTTAAGGGTTTTTCTGTTTTCCTGCTGATTTTGTTTAGTGGTCACATGATCAGTGACATAGTTAGGTAACTATGATAAGGATATAATCCACTGCTACTCTCTACTATAAAAGCACACAATTGTATATATGGTTAATCTATGTTTTGTAATATAAAAAAAGTGTAACATTCTTTTTTTTTGTTTGTTTGTTTCAGCTTTACAAAGATTACAAGGATTTTAAAACTAAACTACGATATTGCAGTCACAGCACTAAATATATGTTGATGTTAAACTCTATTTAAGAATTAGAACGGTCAACTACAGTAGTGGAATAATGCGCGTCTAACACTGCCAGTCAAGGTGATGTACGACCGCAGAGTTTCTCTTGCAAATTCCCTTAGCCTGCAACTATTTTTGCTTTTAAAGAGTTCAGTTCATTTAGACAATTTTGCCTTCGAGGTGTTGCCTCCTGCTTTTACACTTGGAAGATTGCTACCTTCTGCTGCGTACATATTCCTATTAGGAGCATAAACTAAGTTTTAAAGGTACTGCTGAGAAGTGTTTTAGAGGAAAATCGGCTCCCCGGAGATATAAAACCTATTATACCTGCTGAAACATGGCCTTAAGAAAGCCACATTTTAGTGATGACGAGGAAAGAGATTTTTCCCTTTTGGAGCCAAGGGTGTCTTCTCCGAGAAGAGTGCATTGTGTGAACACATAGATCAGCGAGAACGAGAGAAAGGGAAAAATAATTTATTTTTCTCCTTTTTGTAGTCAGCAAACGATATTAACAAATCTTCCTATTAGCGGGCTAGATATGCATTCATTTTGTCGACGCTACAACATATTTGGATAATGCTAATGATAGGGAGTAATGATTAAGCATCCTGTTGCCGGAATCTAACTCTATTACACAGATGCGCTAATTTCTAACCTTCCCTGTACATGCAGAGATAAAAAGAATAAAACAAAATAAAAAAAGAATAATTTGCAGATAAACATTCGCCTTTTTGTATTTTTAAGAATAATATCCAATAACAATAGATAAATGCAATGATTGAGCAAAGAATACTGTAATATTGTTATATTACCAGTAGAGATGGACTAGAACTGGAACCTGAGTTCAAGACGAACTATTCGAGTTCAAACGGACTCGGACTTCTCCAACTATCCCGGACCCGGATTTCTCGGACTTTCAATATTTTCCAGACTTTCAATAATTATCAAATGTTTGAACGTTCGAGGCAAGCGAATATACGAGTAAAATGTCTATTATACCAATACGCAAGTAAATATCGAATATCGAATCTGCAAGTAAAATGTCTATTATACCAATACGCGAGTAAATATCGAATTAACGAATATGCGAGTAAAATGTCTATTATACCAATACGCGAGTAAATATC
The DNA here is from genome assembly GCA_019447015.1 of Hymenochirus boettgeri. Taxonomy (NCBI): domain Eukaryota; kingdom Metazoa; phylum Chordata; class Amphibia; order Anura; family Pipidae; genus Hymenochirus; species Hymenochirus boettgeri. Next base: position 14,422,556 of record CM033473.1, on the reverse strand, counting down.
GAATTAACGAATGGGTGTGATTAGATAGTGGCTAAGAGGTGTTACAGGAACGCCCAGAGTAAGGTGTTAAAACAGCATTGTACATGGCAGACAGTTGGTGTCGAACCCCCCCCACCTCTATTTAGGCTTGGTTTCTTTATTTTCACATAAATGGCCTCCTTAACACCTCTCTTGAACCAGTCACGTTCCTTCGCCAGTATGTTAACATTACAATCTTCAAAGGTATGTCCTTTATCCTTAAGATGCAGATACACGGCTGAGTCCTGACCCGAGGAATTGGCTCTTCTGTGCTGGGCCATACGTTGATGCAGTTGCTGTTTGGTCTCCCCCACATACAAATCAGAGCATTCTTCACTGCACTGCACTGCATATATGATGTCGCTTTTCTTGTGTTTTGGTATTGGGTCTTTCGGATGTACCAATTGCTGCCTCAGTGTGCGCGCCAACACAAAAGATAGTGCAAGGTATATCTGCTGAGGCCTGAGTAGATACTTGAGACCAGAGCGCAAATGGCAGACTAAGCACTACCAGCTGGGAAGCCAGGTAATTGGGCAAAAGCGGTACAAAATGGAGAGAACCCCTCGGTTCCGAAATCCGAATCCGGACAGATCGTTCGGATTTCTTGACTCTGGGACCTATTTTCTATAATTATTGAACGTTCGAGGATTATCGAAAATAGCCCAGAACGTTCGATAATCCCAAAAAATATGACCGGAAACTCAAAAGTAGTCTCCAATCGTATTTTCAAGGATTTGAAAATATCGAACATTCGAGGCTATTTTTGATAATCCTGGAAAATACCCTTGAAATTCGATAATAATTGAAAATTCATTACGTTTTCGGTTCTTCGGGATTTTCCCGAGTCCCGGGAATTCGAAAACGGAACGAAACTGGTAAGTTTCGGCCATCTCTAGCACAAAGGAGCAGGCAATGGCAGAGTCAGGAGCCAAGGGTCAAAACATAGGAAATAAGTCAGCGGATCGAGGTACCAAAAGGAGAAGAGAAAGCATAGTCAAGGGATGGGCAGAACAAGGAACAATGAAACTGGAAAAGCAGACACAAAATCACACCACAAGCAAGGATAAACCACAAGCTATAATGGGCAATTAGACCATGGGGAAACAGGAGGAGGTAAAGATAGCGGCTGAGAGAGGCGAAAATAGCCGAAGATGTGAACAGCCGTTCAAACCCAAACATACTAAGAGCTGTTCCTGAACCGAAGTCTCAATAGTGCAGAGCAAGAAAACATAGTTACGCAAGTCCGAAGTGTGAACGCCTTGGGAGCGGAGGGAAGGTAAGGAGTCTCTGCTATCCCTGATACAATGAAATTGATAAACACTGTTCACACATCCACGTACCTCCCTATACACACACACACACTTACAGAGTTCACTACTCATAAGTAGAATATAAACATTTGCTGGCTCATTTATCCAGGAGCCCAGTGGTATTTAAAGTAGTCAAAATCTGGCTGCACAGGTGTCACAAAAAGACACACTTGCAGCGGGTGCGACACATTCAGTATGTGCTTTGGAGCATATAACAGCGAGATTATTTAACAACGGAAAATTGCAAGCTTTAAAGCTGTGCCGTGGATAAAGCATATATTGAATTTTCAATCGGAGATTTACACAGAGCTATCTCCCTGTTGGTGTTGTTCAACTGCAATAAAATGCCCAGTCCAGTTCAGTAATACAAATACAAGCCAAATAATAATCTCCATTGATAATATTTAGAAAAATTGTACACATACCCACAAAGCCCCATATTCCCCTCACACAAATCCAAATATCTCTGCTCATATGTTAAGATCTTTACTGTAGTAATGGTGTTTTATACATCACAGAGGGAGCCCAAGTACAATAATAATGTTTGGTCTTGTGCAACTATAAAACTATTCATCAACATAACCCGCCCTCACACACACACTTACAAAGTTCACTACTCATGAGCGCTCTTATAAAATTAGGTTGCATCAACGACTATCAAATAGGTGCATGTGAGTTTAACACCTCACGACTGCACAAGTTCCATAAAAGATGCGTGCACAGCCACTGCAAGGTATTCAGTAACAGCATTTGCACTCATAGCTGGTATTAAAGTAATAAAATTCTCAGTCCTGTTCGGGAAATACAAATACAACCCAAAATAATAATCTCCAGTAATAATATTTATAAAGACTGTAAAAGGTCTTATAATAAAGTCTTATAATATCCCATATATTACAGAGGGAATCCAAGGATAATAATTATGTTTGGTGTTGTGCAACTATACCAATTCAATAATTTAAATAACTATCTCCAGGGTTCCAACCAGCAGTATAGGAAACCAGGTGCTTCCATAATAAATGTAGCCATTTCCACAATAATATTAATTCAGACCCATTACACAAGTCCAAATGTATGTCCATATATTAATATCATAAGTAATAGTGTTATATAATGTCCCATATATTACAGAAGGCGTGCAAGTACAAAATATACTTGGTGTTTGGTGCTGTGAAACTATAACAAAATGACAATTCAGTAATACAAACATTGATACAGTAATACAAATACAAAGTTAAAATAACTAGCTCCAGGGCCTTTATGGTGCCAATAAATTAGTAAACATTTCTCATGATATTTCTATAACAAACATACACACACATAATTTCCTCTGTGCACCAACATGCACACTTTTGCCCATTTAATATATAAAAAAAGGAAATCTTTAGGCTAAGTTTCATGTATTTCAGCTTTAAAGGGCATCTATAGTGAAAAAATGACTTTCCCTCATCTTAAATGTTACATAACATTATTATGAGGGATTGGTTTCAGGTTTGTTTCGATCTGAAACTGACAGTTTCGAGGTTCCACTGAACTTTTTTGAAATTGAAACTTTACGAACTCCGAATACTCGATAGATTCTATAGTTTTCAATTGGGTTCGTTTTCAATTTTTTCCCTAAACTTTTAAAAAATTCGCTACTTTGAATCCCTTTATACTAAGACGAAGGTGATTGGACTTTTTACTTTAGTACAATATTTTCATGTCTTGATTATGGTATATTTTTGTGAACAAATTATTTAGGAAGACAAGTGGTGTATTTCTTTAATCAGCAGTGTATAGACATAAAGTATTAACATAGGACTAGAGATGGGATTCGCTCGGTTCCGAAATCTTCCGTCCAAAACCAATCAGATTGTTCGATATGTATTTTCGAGGGTTATTGAAAATATGAGGTTATTTTTGGTAACCCTCCAAAGTAACCTCATACATTTAGTAATACTAAAATATACGATTGGAAACTCGGAAGTAGTTTCCGGTCGTATTTTCGAACGTTCGAGGTTATTTTAGAGGAATACTGAAAATAACCTTGTACATTCTGTAACCCTCCAAAATACGTTCCAAACCTCGACAGTATGTTCTGTTTTTGGATCTTAGGGTTTTTCCCGAGTTCCGTAAACCCGAACGAACCTTCAGAGTTTTGGACATAGGACTACTGTTGTACGTTGAATATGTAAATTAGTAATACTCCATACTCCAGCTACATCTAGCCCAACCTTTTTATCCCAACCAAAACAATTGTAAAACACCAGGCAGCATCCATATTTTACAACAACATCTGTATTTTATATATATATATATAAAAAAAAAAATAACTGGTGCAAAATGCAAATAACGTACACTATTTTGCCTATGGGTGGTATGGCCTATAGTTTGCCACTTAGTCCTTATAGCTTATAGACCATGCTGATATTTTACACCCAAGATCTGAATTTTGCAACCGCCATAATATGACTTGGTCCTAAACTACTGATAACATTTTATAGAGTTGTGTAGTATTGGTAATAACTGACACTGCAGGTTTATAAATAAAACCCTAAGAACAAGCATATTTGCAAAGAGCCATTCACAGGTCAAATAATGTTTTGAACTGGATTTAAATTATTAATCTCCATTTGCATTAGGCAAGACAGATTATTAGATTATTAAATAGATAATACTGTATATAGATTCTGAAATAAAACTTAGAAAACAAAAGGAAACTATATTTACGCATTGGTTTGTTGTGAAATTTCAGTGTCACTAAAGGACAATGGACTCTTAAGCACTGATGCAGAAGAGATTTCAACGCAGACAGATATTGACCATAGCGGTCGATGTAGGAAGAAGCCATTAATAAAATGCTGGAAAATTCTTGTCTATGTAAGACAAAGGCAATAAAGGGTTAGGAATCTGCTGTGTTGAGAGAAGGGTTTATTGTGTCAAATTAACTAAAGTTATTCAGTAAACAGCTGACATTTTATCTGTGTGTCTGTCTAGTAGGACATTTTTATATCAACACAACTACGAACTTGTATTCTTGTCTAGCATTATGTGAGTCCATTCAGTAGACAATGTCTCCAACAAAGGCCCCTATGGAAAAATTAACAGACAACTCTATGTCAATAAGAGAAAAAAAACTACACAGGACATTACATTTCACAATTGATGAAAAGCACATACTGTATTTGCCCTTTTTTTATTGGTTTCCACACTTAAAAAATACAAGTCTTCACCAGTAGACCATCTCCCAGGACCCAAGGTTAACTGTTAAGATTAGAAGACAGTGTGTCTCATCTTATAGAAAGGGTATTGGTACTAAGTCTTCACTAGTGATGGACACAAAACCGAGTTTGAGCCGAACTATATGAGTTCAGATGAACTTGAACTAAATCAGATTCGAACTAATTTGGTTTTCCCAACTTGCGGCTGCATTTTCGATGATTATCGAAAATTCAATAATTATCTAATTTATGGGCCGTTTGCTGACACTCGAATGTTGAGTCTTGGGAAATACTTGAACGTTCGGAAATCCTCCAACGTTTGAGGATTTTCGAAAATTACCAAACAGAGTTGGGAAAATGTTCGGAAAGAGGATTTCGGGAAAATGACGTGGCTCTTTGAAGACTGAGTTTTACTGGCAATGACATGGAAGCCTTCTTAGTTACATAATCTACCACTTACATGTACATAAATGCAACTTACTAGAGATGTATCTTACAAAATGTAGGTGTTCTGCAGGGAAAAGCTTTCACATTAGGATTTAAAAATACTGTATATTCTCCTTTAAGCCCATTTACTAGTAATTTCATTAAAATCACCATCTAAATTATATCATCTAAATGACATATTTCCAATAGCTTAACTGTATCCAGCCATACCACTCCCCTTACTATACTTAATAACCTTTTCATATTTAAAAAAGAGTTCTTATTTGACAAATAGATCACTGTTTATCTCTAGTAAAGAACTTCCAGGAAAACTGTAATTAAGGAAACAGCCAGGATAGCGTCTCCCATATAGTCTGAATGATTTATGGACTAACAGTTCTGTGCAATACATGGCAGACATTGGATATTTTTAGACTGCAGTCTGTGTTCTGAAGTCTAAGATAAGTTATTTTGATTTGCATTACCGTTCAGTCATAATGGAGTGAATTAAACTGAGAAAAAGAGTGCTCAGACATGCAATTTGCATTCCAAGTAGATCTGATCGAACATTCTTGAGCATTTTGCACGTCAGCGCATAGGAAACCGCAAGCACGTTTGCAGGGTTCTATGCATGATTACCTCATATGGTTTTATGCATTTAAAAAAAAACAACGAATTACTAGGTCATTTTTAGCATGCATCAGAAACTCTAACTGGCTCTGCGATACGATTGATTGTTTAAGCTACAGATAAGGTAACTACATCACTGCTAATAGCCGATAGGGGGATCTATATTTCAGCTTCAACCCCACCTACATCACTGCTAATGAAGAGAATAAGCCAATAGGGCGACCTATGTTTAAACCCCACTAAAAGTAATTTTCATTATGTTATACATTTTAGTTTGCTTTAAAATGGCATAATAAAAATGCAGGACTATGTAGATTGCTTAGAAGATGGACACATTGGTAAAGGGTTAAAGGGAATTTTCGAAGAAAAACTATTTTATTCCGGTTGCTAGAACACAAGGAGTTCATTTAATTCTGATATTCTATTTGCAAGTCCTGTATTTACCTCCCGAAATTCCGATTGCCGACGCAATGTTCCTTGACTCCCTCTCCTAGTCCAGGGCTTCATCAATAGGAAGACTCGATTCTTCAACAGCTTGTCTTCCTACTGGTTTGCTTGTGGACCAGAGGTTTGAAGTAGCATACCAGTGATCTGAACTTTGGGAGGTAAGTACAGGACTTACCAAGTGGTTTAGGTCCTTTCCCTGGGTTCTTTTAAAGGCCAAACATGAGGATCAGAGCTTAGGTGAGTATAGTTGTCCTTTAAGTTGTTTTTTTTTAAAGATATCCTTTATGGGGAAGAAGGCCTCTGGTCTTGTGTTAGAAGGATAGAAGTCCTCATGTAATTAAGCTCCGTACAAACACTAAATTTCACAAACCACCAAACTGCCTTTAACATGATTGTTTAATAGGGATGGCCGGTTCGCGGATCCGAAACCGGATCCGCCGCGGATTTATCCCGTCCGCGAACGGCGGATTTTTCCGGATTTTCTGGATTTTCCGCCATCCGAACTTCCGATTCGCGGGAAAACACGTATTTTCGAAAATACAAGGATTTCTCTTAATTCCAGACATACATATTTTCGAAAATTTTCAAAATTACGGTGATTACTTGTATTTTCGAAAATGCATATTTTTCGAAAATACATGAAAACCCGTAATTTCGAAAATTCCCGAAAAAACGGGAAAACTCGTAATTTCGAAAATTTTCGAAAATATGAAAAATCTCGTTATTTCAAGGGTATTTTTAATTTTAACGGGTCCGCTCGCGGATTTTCGAATTTTCGAATTTTTTCGAAAATTCGCGGATCCTCGAGCGAACCGGATTTTGCGAAGTTCGGACATCTCTATTGTTTAATGATTGTTAAACCGACCGCTGATTTCCGATTGTTAATTTGTGATGTATCTCTATATTGAGATACCGCATTTTATAAATATGGCCCATAGTGTTGTCTTGTAGCATTTCTGTATAATATTTTTGATCCATGCAGCTAATGTCTATGTACTACCTATGGTCTATGACCATTGGTAGTACAGTACATGTTAGTGCAGAGAGTAGAAAACTGATATTTATATATTTTTTAAAAAACTAGTGACGAATTTTGGGTTTCGAGAAAAAAACTGGTTTTCATTTAGAACTGCCAAAAATCTGTGGATACAATGGATTGTTTGAAATCTACGAAAAAATTTTCATTGAAGAGTTGAAAATTACATTTCAAAATCAAAAAATTTCTTTAAAAATATAGAAAATTTCAATTGGGTTCCAATCGGATATTTGGAACCACTATAAAAACAAAATTCACTGGTCACCCACAAGCAACCCTATGACATTTTAAGGCAAATTCTGCAATATATTTAACCTGTCTTCTGCTACCTATTTAAGATGCACACGCCCTATAAAACTTCATTTTGAGAATAAAGTATCACAAAACAAAAACACCGGCAATAAATAGAAGTAAAAATTAGTATTTAATTCTTAAATATTTTTTTAGGGCAGTAAAGGAGGATGCCCAGAATTACTGACTCCTAATAGTGTTCACTATGGTCTATGTTCATTATGATTCAGTTGCTCAGTAGAGATCTGAGCATGTGTGACCCATCCAACAGTTAATCATTCAAACTTACTTTTAGGAACATTTTAAGGAAGTGGTACATCCTGGGAAGAAGAAAAACCGACGCAGAACCTAAAATTGCAGCTCACATCTGACCACAGCAAAAGGGTATAAAATCAAGTGCTTTACAAAAAAATGTGGGATTACTTACAGGAAAATTCAATAAAAGTTCTTATCGTTAAAAATGGTGCTAATTTTGCCCCAACCAATCAGATCTTATTTAACATTTGAGAGCAAACATCTGATTGGTTGGGGCAAAATTAGCACCATTTTTAACGATAAGAACTTTTATTGAATTTCCCTGATAGTGTAATAGGTCTCAGTAGGTGTAATATGTGTAGATATACACATAGAGAGAGAAACCGTGATTCCCATCTCGTGCCCAAGGTACATTATGAGAATATAATCTGCTACTCTAGAGGAATCAAGAGAATGCTGGATAGTGAAACACAAAAGAAAATACAAAACGATTTTTATGTAACAACACGACAGCATGAAAGTGAAAAGTTCAGGACACAAAAATAAGCCTGTTACCATGGCTACAGAGGACATCAAGGTCTATCAAAACATAGAAATAAAAAAAGTATCCACTGATCTGTCAATGGAAGAATAATGAAGACCCAGGAGAAATATGAATCATACCAGATTGGGCACTAAGTAAAATGCAGGGTCATAGGGTGGAATGATCTATGGCCCAGGACAGCAAGAGGAGCAAACGATAACAAAGGATTAGGTGATGGTAAGGGACTGATGTGTGTGGTTGGTATGAGGTCATCAAATGTTCTCAGCAAGCAACAGCTATGTTCGTTCTTTCGCTTCTCTTAATAAATATTCTCGGCGTTCTCTGTTATGCACTTGTCAATCCGCCTTAACAATCAATCACTACATGGATTTTGCAGGAAAAACACGGCATTTGCCACAATAAATAACAGTACAGCATTTTGAAGAGCACACTAAATGCTTATCTCATGAATGAAGGTCTACTGCTGCATTTCAAATCTCGGTGAGAAAAATACAGTTTTCTCTTCTGGAAGTAGAAATTATTTTTAATGACCGTTATTGAAATGCTACCCAGGATATTGGGTAGGGGTTTCTATGGTAACTGAGTTATCTGTTCGTGAAGGCTTATTAATGTAAATGTTAATACTGCAGTAGGTAGACATTCTGAAGGGCAGAGTTGAAACTATACTTGGAATTACTTAGTTACAATGATGTATTCATTATATTAATCAGCTATTAAATGGTGGTAGGTATGGTGTACTGTTTGCATATATATTATAGGGTGAAGTAGGATGTCAAAAATAATCAGAAAACTTAACTACGTAGACAGCTCTTGTAGACCATTAAAAAAATGTATCTACAATGTTTTACCAAGATTGTGTGCAATGTGTACACTGCATAGTAGATTTGACAAAAATATAAATTATAGGCCATAACATTTTAAGAAACCTTCAGGGAGATTCAATAAAAGTTCTTATCGTTTAAAATGGTGTTAATTTTGCCCCAACCAATCAGATCTTATTTTACATTTGATTGGTTACATCTGATTGGTTGGGGCAAAATTAGCACCATTTTAAACGATAAGAACTTTTATTGAATAACCCTGCTTGTGTTTGTAATTTCTGCTACAAAGTGGAATAAAACACAATTTATTGTGCATTTGCAGATATAATAATGTCTGTAAGCATTTTAGATTATTGTATGTATTGCTATAGTAATGCATGTAGGTGCCTATTATGTCTCCTCGTGCCAAATGGCCAAGCCATAGTCGGCAAGGCAAAAAAAATCTGGTTCCTGTAGGGAGATACCAGGAAGTGATGGAAGTAAAACCACGTGCCCATTGTGAACAGGAGTGCACTTCTGGCTTAAGGCTTCAATCATATTTTGTAGTGTGCAGATCTGCTCTATATCTTCAGAGAGGGGAGATCACCCTCCATCTAAAGGCTCTTGATCCCCTCTTCTCTGATAAGAACAGATACCACACTTGATCTTAACCAAAAGGCAGAAAAGTGATCTATACCAGACTAACACAAAATGTTGTCTACTGTAATCAGGGCCAAATTTACCATTAGGCAGGTGCGTAGGGGTATCTCTGTTTGCAGGGGTGACTTTCAATCTTTACCTTATGTTAGCTAGTTTACTTTGCAGCACATCAGGTTTATAAATCATTTGACACCCCCTGTGCATTATCCATGATATAGTGTGTTTTTTCCATAAGTAAAATTAGTTGTGATTTGTGCATGGGGTGGTCTGTGTTAAGGTGGGGTGGGGGTGGGGTTAAAGGGTAACTATCAAATTTTCAAAATTAGATACAGAATGATCCCACTGCTCTAAAACATTTTTCAGATTTCAAATCTGAGCTGTAGATTCTGAGAAATCATCATTTGAAGTCACAACATTTACAGGAGAAAACCTGTCACTCCAGAAGCAGACATTGTACTATGTGACCCATATCTGACCTCGTTGCCTGCCTAACTGCCAGCACACTTTCTGCAACATTTAAGATAATTAGCAAAGAAAATAAAGAAGGGGGCAGGGAGGGGGAGATGTGTAAGCAAAGCAGTGTCTATGGTGAGGCTGTGCAGAACCTATAAGTGTCGCAGACACTACAAGAAGGCAGCGAGTAAGGGAGGGTGGGGGGATCTAGGAGCACTCACTAAACATCAATAATTTAATGACAAAGCAAGCACAGTAAATATGTGAGTACCAACATTTTACTTCTATCAAATTGTAGTTTGATATAATGTCAAGTAGTTACAGTGAGTATAGTGAACCTATACTCACTGAAGATAACGTAATCTGAAACCCAATCCATAACCCACACATGGCAAGTTACTGTACAAACAAAACCTTACCCAGGAATCACAACACCTCCCCTAACCCAAATCTCCTTTTTAAATCCCTTCTTCTGTCTATAGACTAATTATATAGTATGGCATTACAACCTGCAACCAACCCAAACATCCAGTGGGTCACCTAAACCCAACCCACAATTGACAATCCCTACCCTACACAAGAATCTAGTCTTTGTCATTTATACAATATTGTGATATTGTTGTTGTTATTTCTCTTTGCATTCTCTAGCACTGATACCTTGCAGCGCTGAGGTCCTGAGTTCGATTCCACTCTTGGACGTATCTGCAAGGAGTTTGTATGTTCTCCCCGTGCTTGCGAGGGTTTCCTCTGGGCACTCCGGTTTCCCCCACAATCATAAAGACATACTGATAGGTTGTATGTGTCAAATAAATGTGCATAGATTGTAAGCTCTTTGGGGAAGAGCTTGATTTGATGTGAATGTATGCATGTAATTGTAAAGCACTATAAAAGATGTTGTCGCTATATAAATCTGCAGTAATAAGAACAATCCATTTAGACTTTCTACGCTGGCTACAAGAAAATGTAACCGCAGTACAGGGTAGACAACATGGTAAATATTTAACTAGGCATGAAGTTAAACCGTGGATTGATGCAGAATGTCCCAAGATAAAGAAATGCAAAAAGTAATTAAGATTTCCAAAAACAACAGTAAACTGAGTATTTTTTACATTTAATAAAATATCTTAATTAAAAATGATTTTCTTTGCATGAATAAACGGAGGCGTACGTGATTCGATTTCAACCATTTGTTCCCATAACCGCAGTAGGTTCCTAAAACCATCTTCCCAATAATAAAATATTATGTAAACACGCAGATTTAAAATGTTCCGGCTGGCAGGAAATTTATAAAGGAAAAGCAATCGCCAGGATAAAGCAAAACAGCGCTAAGGATATTCTGTACGGGGAAAAAGTCAAGTGGATTAAAGATAATGTTTAGAAATTAAACTATAATATATCTACAGTATTAGGAGACGCTGGAATTTTTCATTCGGAAATACAAATCACGCTCTGCCGGTCTGCATTTAGATCCCTAAATATTTATTAGAACTAATGCATATTTTAATGAGAGAGCTGAGTAAAGATATTACTAAATTCATTATTTATGTTTATTTATAGTTTTCTTAGTTGGAAATGAAAGAGCCAATTCACGCAGGACTGTCTTCTGGTTGCTAAGCTTCCGGTAAAAAAAGTTTTGCTATATTACTTTTGACACTATAGTGTTAGGATTATTAGCGGTGAACATATTTAGCTCAATATTTCTACAACATTCTCGCATTGGAAAGGAAATTAGATTATATGTGTTGTGAATGGTACTTGGGCGCTTGGCATGTAATCAAGGGTGAATTCCCCAGTCAATAAATCTTATAGTATTATGGGTATGCAACCCCCTACGGGTGGGAACACCTGGTCTTGTCCTTGGCATTGGTGCACTCAATGTCCAAAAGGAGCAATGAAAAGGAATTTAGCTGGTGATCATGTCTCCTGGTAGGGAAAGTGTGTTGAGTGTTGGGAGGAGATAGCTCTCAGGACTCGTTCACACTACATCAGTTTGTATCTGTTTTTCAAATGCAGGGCAGTAAAACCCCATAGAATTTCACCGAAAGGACGTTGCAGGAACTCTCAGGCATCCTTTTCGGAAAATGGACAGAAAAGCAAAACATGTGAGTCGTTATACGTTGTATCGCGTTTTCATGCATTTTAGACAGACAGAAGTGTGTACTTGCTGTGTTGTATTCCATTCCAGTCCGTTTAAAAAACACACTGCTGCACGCACTTCTGTCTGTCTTAAATGCATGAAAACGCGATACAACGGATAACGACTCACATGTTTTGCTTTGCTGTCCATTTTCCGAAAAGGATGCCTGAGAGTTCCTGCGACGTCCTTTCGGTGTTCTTTGGTCCTGCCCCCTTAAATTGAAAAAAAAATGTGTTCAAACGCAATGAACAGAAATGGACACAACAGATTTGTTATGATTCATCTGCCAAGCACCCTCCTCGTTTGAGTATTGCAGCCTCAAATTAACAGTTCCGGCGAGTTTTGAATCAGCGATCTCTGAATTGACGGCAATCTTCGAATTTACGGAAATCTTAAAATTGATGGCAATCTTCGAATTTATGGACATCCTTGAATTTTCTAAAACGGACGCATGATCTGCATCATGAGGCGCCGAGGTGACGTGTCTGACAGGCATTGGTCTATTTAAACTGCTCAGCAGTTAGGATCAGTGCTGATTCGTCAGTTCAGCTTTCTAGTACTTATCTAGTGTTTTCTCCTGTTCCTTTGATTACTTGATTTGCCGTTGCCGACTTCTGCCTGCCGTGTCAATTCGAACCCTTGCTGCCTGCCCTGACTTGTGCCTCAGATTATCCCTCTTGAACCCTTGCTGCCAGTCCTGACTTTTTGCCTCAATTCTCGTTGTGAACCTGCGCCTCCAGCCTTGACCTGTTTGTTTATTATCCGGATCTGTTTTCTTCTCTCCACTGCCTTCCATCTGCTCTAGCGTCTGTTACTCTTCCCTAGGATTGTGACCTGATGTCTGCCTTGCCGCGCAAACATCCCCACCATTAGGTGCTCTGGAGAAGACCAGCAGAGACTTAGATTCTGCACCTGGTGGGAGAGTTTCTAGTTCCCTGAGCCTGTGTTCCTGGTGTCTGCATTAAAGGATGACAATGCTCCCGCAAATGGTTAGCAATGGACACAAAAATGTGGTTGTGATAAGTTGAGCTTTTGTCCATTTCTAGTGTGAGCGAGCCCTCACTTTACTAGGTTTCATATTCTTTATACAAATGGTTCTCCATTCATGTATCTCAAAAAACTACAGATCATTCAGTGTGCTATGCCTTGTTTTTTAAAAGAGAATCAAACCCTCCAAACCCACCCCCAACCATATTAAGATATCCATGGTAAGGACCTTAACTGCTAGGTCCTCCTTCCTGGCTTTAATTTAGATCACCAGCAAATGTTACCTAAACATTAGTTGGCATTAAAATGTCCTGTAAAATTTTGTCGCTATTTGTATATTGAATTGATTGCTGTGAACACGTGACCATGTTTTTGGCTAGCAGCCAACGTGCATTGCCATAATGAACATGTGACCATGTGTTTGGCTAGCAGCCAACAAGCATTGTCATAATGATCATGTGACCATGTTTTTGGCTAGAAGCCAACGTGCATTGCAATAATGAACATGTGACCATGTGTTTGGCTAGCAGCCAACGTGCATTGTCATAATGAACATGTGACCATGTTTTTGGCTAGCAGCCAACGTGCATTGTCATAATGAACATGTGACCATGTTTTTGGCTAGCAGCCAACGGGCATTGTCATAATCAACATGTGACCATGTGTTTGGCTAGCAGCCAACAAGCATTGTCATAATGATCATGTGACCATGTTTTTGGCTAGCAGCCAACGTGCATTGCCATAATGAACATGTGACCATGTTTTTGGCTAGCAGCCAACGTGCATTGCCATAATGAACTTTTCCTACTTTATGCACTTTTTTTTACTTAAACCTTTTAGGCTGAGGCCCCACTACAATGCACCAAATCGAGCAGGCAATCGCGAGCATTATCGTATCGCTTGCGTGTGCAATTTCTGTGCATGTTCTGTGTAATTTAATATAATAAAAACACATGAGTTTGTGTAAGAAAATGGTGCACGCAAAACGCAAACGCACTTGCACCGGAAATCGTGGGAATTTTTTCGTTCCTGCGATTTCCATGTTGACCAAACCGCATGCGCAATTGCGTGGGCAAATGCGCTAAAAAAGTGTTAGTGTGGCCTAGCCCTTACTGTCCCTTACAAAAGTGCGGTTAGAGTGAGATCTAGAAACATTTCATAACTCCTGATACTGCATCTCATTGTAAACTGTTGTCTGGCTATCAAACCATGCATATCATCAGATTATCCTTACACACCAAGGGGCACATTTATAAAGTCTTATTAAAACCGTATCTGTATTTTACAATGACATCTGTATTTTGAGCCCCAGTCAATAATCAAATGGCCAAATATAAAAGTGAACTTTGGTCTTGAATGACCGCAATAGTTTAACTATAACATTGGTAGTTTTTGGCCACTTCATTCCTTCCCATTGCGGATGGTATCTGTAATAACAGAATCCAATGGTTTATAAATAGGCCCATGAATAAGAACATTATTACTCTGTGCAATTGCTGGCATGGAAAGCAGATATATTGAAGAGAGTTTCAGCTTTTTCCAGTACTTTTTATGGTGTTTAATGGAACTAGACCTGTAGGAAAGGGGTGAACTTTAAAATGAAGCCCTTTAATTAGCATTTTCCACTTTGACCTATTTGGTGCTATCTATTGTTTTGCATTTATCATTGCATCTAGACAACAATTAATCTTAATAAAGAGTTGTAAGTCTGCAGATCTATATGTGTGAATCAATGAGGCCGGTACAACTACTCAATAAAGAAAAATCTTTATAAGAACCTTTCATAGTTAGCTGGGATTAAAAATGCCATTTCTCGTTAGGCCGTCCATCCTTCCTCTGCTCACCTTTATTTCTGGGTCTGATTGACCATCCGCCAGCATCACAGTTTCATTGATTTAAATCCTGGAACAAAATCTAAATATCTTGCAGATGTAAGCATGCACAGTGTTTCGGGACTTGGCAGATGAACAGGCCAAAAGAAAAATCTAATGACTTTTTTTAAATAATTGCAGTTCCAAAGAAGATTTCTTTTTGCAATGATCAATTTTAAACTTCAACTATATATTTTTTTACTACGGAACTAGTTGTATTGTTAAAATCAAAGGGTGTTATGGTCGGAAGAACAATTTTATTTGATAGCCAGATAATTCTTCTAGTCTCTGGGAAAGACAATTTGCTTTTGTGAGGTTGAAGGCAAAATTTTAGTTTAGGAAGTCGAAACTGGAAGATTTCCTTCTGCTAACAAAGCGAGATGCTCTAATGCGAAAGATCAATACTTAATTGCGTAATTGCGTCTCTTCATTTTACTTGGACATTTGGCTTTTTGTAAATGTTCATACAGACAATATATATTTGCTTTTCCTTTTTGTTCCTTTATTCATAAATCTTGAGAGTGGGATGCAAAGTTTAAGACTTGAAGGCAACATGCAAAGTCGGGGAATGGGAATGGAGAAGTAGAGACTACAAGTAGAGAGATGTATGGGTACCGAAGAGACATAGGCTAGTTCCAGGGGATTTCATCAAAGACAACTACCAGGGACGTGCAGGAAATGCCAGGATGCACAGGGAGAACCAAGACACTAATGTTTGGAAGAACTAAAAATGGGATCTAATTTGGTAATTTCTTTATTTACAGGACAGTATATTTTATTTTTGCTTCACAGTCACTTCTTCCTAACACAGATGTAGTAGTTATAAATACAAATAAAAGTTTCATGGACAAGTAGTCCCCCCATATAGACAGAAATGCTAATATTATATTTAGAATATTATTCACGTACTTCTTAGGTTGATATTTTCTGTAACCAAATCTTCAAAAATTCAAAAAATCCTTGACAAGTATCTGAAACACCAGACTAACTGGGAGGAGCAGGAACCCTGGGTTTTACTTGCAAAGAGCACAGGAGGTTTGAGTAGTCAAGGCAAGTAGGCAATCTGTAATATCAATTAAAGATGGTTATGCATTGTGTTGGATTTTCAGCCACTTAACAGGAGTTTCTAAGATGGCTTCAATGGAATGACTAGAATACTGTAGGTTTCCTGGGATGGATCATCTAAGGAATATTAACAAGTAAATAATAAAAACCAAAGGTATCTCAAAATCTTAATTACTATGGGTAAGTCTAAGGTCATTAGGACCCCTTGATCAAACCCTCTGCTAATAGTATCCAAGGGGAGGACCTAAATTGCTAAGTTCTCACTCAGTCCGGGACGTTTAGGAGCCAGCAGTGGGTGGAGTAAGATTAGAACTATTTGATAGTTTTTTGCTGCTTCATTTGGGTAAACTAAAGCAAAATCAGGGGTAGGACTTACAGCAGTTTAGCTCCTTACCCTGGGTACAGTTATGGAAATGTGGTGTACCATCATTGTTAAACCTATAACCATACATAAAACTAAATGACAATACAGCTTCTTTACTACAAACAACAAGAAAAATTACAATGCAAATGACATAATATTAATCTGTCTGACTGTTATAGCCACTTTCTTTTAATTGAAGGGCACATCTACCAATTTTATATAGGTGAATTCCCCCCACCGGCCCAACACCAAAACTGCAATAGTTAGAAAACTTACGGATGTAAGGCTAACCTGAAATGCTAAAACATATCCTATTGTCACTCTTTCTGCTTCCTTACAACTAGCACAGCCAATGACTAAATGCTATTGCCTTATGTTACTCCTTTGAGCCTGTGCAGGTTTGTAAAAGAGCTTGGAGAGCTTGGAGAGGAGGCAGAATCCTTTTGAGATGCAGAGGGAAGGGGAGAAGAACATTTCACTGAATAACAAGTTAGTAATTAATTGGTAGGCTTTAAAACTGCTGTGGTTTTAGGCATTGTGGGGTGATTTACCTATATATAATTTTTCATTTGAGCGATGAACATTGAATGTAGAGCCGTGATCATAACAATAATATGAGGGCAGTTGCATCAATTCCGACAGAAACAACAAAAAAACAAGATTCATCAAACAGACATAACCAATTTCAGGAGCTGTTCCATAACTATCATTACCCTGTGCAAACTTGGCACTGATTATGATCCTCTACAAGACCCTGGATCTAGTACATTAACCGAAATGTGTGGCTTTGTCCACATTCTCTCTACTCTTAGGTTTTATTACAAATTGGTATTTTCTTTCTTTTCCCCCCATATTTTTTAGATATTTACACTAATCATTTGCCTTGAAGGAAAGAATTTCACACAGGAAAAAAAAAGAATCTCTCGAATCCAAAACCAATGCGACTTAAGCTGATACGACATGTATCTGAATCCTGGAGTGGAGGGCAAATGTGATAGGGAGATTGGTTCTGCAATACTGGTTCTCTGGACAGAAACAGATGAAAGATTTTGGTGAATAATGTTTTATTGTGAAGCGAGGATTTGTTCTAAGTCTGTTGCTGATGGGTAAGGTTGATTTTATGTCACATTAGGGAACAATAAAAACCAGTTGCATTAAATGGCTTTGCTTTAAAATATATTTACCACTGCCAACTGTTTGAGTGATCGTTGAGCGCCATTTATCACTTAGATGGTAATAACAATGTCAATGGATTGCCATGAGGAGCTTTCTCACCCAGGTAAATTGACAACGTTATAAGTGAAAGAAACACAGAGCTAAATATTGAAACATAACCCGGAGCAAAAAAACAAAATGGAGATTAGAGAAAATTGGACCGAGCAACTTGTGATTACAAAGTATAAAGAACAATATAATTCTATAAATATGTTGGAGCTTACGTGTGCATTCTATATTACCATATCACTGGGATATAAATTACTATCAATAAGCATGGCGGCTTTGTGGTTTGTCTAGAGTTCAAATCTGACCTCTGCAACATCTGTAAGGAGTTTGTATGGTGTTCCTGGCGAGGGTTTCCACATGCCACCACAGGGACAACATAGAAACGATGGTTTCCCCCCTGCGATCAAACCTTGGGTGGTGATGTAGGATTGGTAAATTCCTACCTCCCAATTTTACTTCTATTAGGAGTAGAGATGTCCGAACTTCGCAAAATCCGGTCCGTTTGAGGATCCTCGAATTTTCGAAAAAATTTGAAAATCCGCGAGCGGACCCTTTAAAACCTATTAAAATGAAAGTTCGGCAAAATCCGTTCTATTGAAAATACGAGGATTCTTCGAAAATACAAGGATTCTTTGAAAATACGGACCCGAAAATTGGCTTGCTCCGTCAAAGAAATTTCGAATTTACAAGGATTTCTCGTATTTTCCTGTATTTTCGAAAATGCGAAAAATCCTTGTAATTTCGAAAATTTTCGAAAACGCGGTTCGGAAAAGTTCGGGAGTCGGAAAACCGTAAAATCTGCGATATCCGCCGTTCGCGAACGAGGTAAATCCGCCACGGATCCGGGTTCGGATCCGCAAACTGGGCCATCACTAATTAGGAGCGCCAACTTAAAGAAAACTGCTTCTACCAGTCTTCCTCCTGGCTTCAGCTCTATCTTTAATACTGGAAAGTCCAGGACACTAAACTGGCAGAGTAAAACTGTTTGTACTGTTGCTCCTAAACAAAATAATATTAGGAGGTTGGAAAAACAGTGTAGCTGTCCTTTAAGTGCTTAAACTTGCTAAATAATTTTAAAGCAAATGGCTAAAATATATTGCAAAGTATTATTGAGTAATATGTTCAGTGGCATATAAGAAAATAAATAAATATTTTATATTTCAGAATAAATATTAACTCTTATTAAACATGGTGTAAAAATTTACCTGTGTTCATAATCTGCAGCAACGATACAGATGTTACCTTTTTACTGGTCTACTACAGGTAGAAAATATATCATTAAGAACCTTTTAGTAAATGTTGTTTTTCTTGTTTTTCATTTGAACCTTAATAGACTTGGATACATAATTCTCAACTGTATTGGGATGTTAATACAGCATGGCCCGTATAATTGCTTCTATAGAAAGGTTAATAGTTTATGGTTCTGTGATTACCCATGTATTTAGCCGCCTAAGTCCTCCTTCTATTGGAGCAATGAAAACAATGATTATTGAACTGGAAGTTGACATCTGACCTTAGCTTAGTTTGCTTAATGGCTGCTCAAAGAAATCCTATCTAAAGCATATGATGGATGAGGGTCGGAAACAAGAAACATGAAAGAACTGATGTTATATAGCTAGAGGCACGCCCTGCAGGCAAAAAGGGTTAAAACCATAGGTGAGCTAAGAAAACCACAGGCGAGTTGAATCCGGATCCCATCTCTACATCCTATGGATTTCTCCACCTATATTAAAGAGATAAAACTGTAAGTGTAACAATAATATAGACACTTTCTCACAGTTTTCCGGATTAATTTTTTTTTCCTGAGGTTGTCTCATCTTGTTGAATTATTGGTGCTTTAACTACTAACCAAACATTTTTTGATTTTTTTTCTCACTTCTCTTGTGTCTTTTCAGAGAGTCCTCTTCTGCAAAACCTCATGATCGTCTAATCCAGGGATAGGCAAACAGTAGATCTCCAGATGTTTGAAAACTACAACTCCCAGCATTCCCTAAATCCAGAATCCTTATAGAGGGATTGTAGTTTTCAAACATCTGGAGATCTACTAGTTGCCTATCACTGGTCTAATCTTTTATTTACAGGTCATCCAAAAATTCCATGATTCCAAGTTAGCTGGACATCCAGGGGAAAAGAAAACTCTAACCATACTTACAGGGGAGTAACTACAGGGGCCCATCTGCGAGATTGATGGCTGACCCCTTCCTTCAGCTAAGGAACTTTCTTAACTATTCATTGATCATGTATTTCATTTTCACATTATAGCTGAAAGCATAGTCTCTAACAGAGGAGCTCACTTCATCTCTCAGTTTTGCCAGTCCTTTTGTTCCAAGATGGGATTTCCCCATTTCTGAAAACACATTTTCACACGTCCAGCTCTCTATAGGCTGTGACCTTGTCTCTTTGTTTACCCCAGATACCGAATGGCACAAGAATAGGAGAATGAAGAGTAGGATTTCAGGGTGGACTAAAGGCAATGCAACAGGTGTATCTACAAAAGGCTTTAATCAGCTAGTCAACAGGACATGTTTCAGAACTGAGTCCTTTTCCAAGTGTGAACCAAGTTTACAATTTCCTTCACTTTTTCTCTGGATTTCACCCTCAAACCAATGGCCAAACTGATAGATCGATCCAAGTCCTTAGAACTGTCCCTCCGTTGCTTTGTTTCAGATTGTCAGCATAACTGGTTGGAATATCTATCATTTGCATCATTTGCTTCTAATAATTTCTCTTTATTCCCCAAAAAAGTTATCTCCATATCAGTGTGTCTGTGACAGAAATCCTACATTTTCTTCTTTTTCAGATTCTTTAGCAGTGGCAAGGAAGTGACTCACCACTGCTGTGCTTGCTCGAAACCAGCTTGCAACGGCAGCAGGAGGCAGCACCCAAGTGGTGAGGGACTGGGTCTGGTAAGTAACTTCAGTGGCATCCTTGGAGAAGGTAAGTAAAATGAAAATGGGGTTTGAGGGTGTGTGTGCTGCACCTATAGATACAATTTCATTTTATGGCTGGACATGCCCTTTAATACATTAAGCACTTAAACTACACTTAATTGAAAATATAGTTGCCCTTTAATGAACAACCTTTACAGATTTTCTTTTTCTACAGGGAAGCCATAATCTGCACAGTTAAAACATACTCAAGGTTAAAAAAGCTCATTGAGCAGCTGGAGGAGGCAGATACCTTTGCCAGAAAAGAACAGAACTTAGCGTTAAATATCTGGTTATAAATACATGTAATAAACTGTGAAAATAGCAGATGGGGTTGTGGGCAGATAACTGACAAGTCACCAGTTTTTTGTTTTAAGGGTGGACATGCCCTTTAATACAAATGTATTCTCAATAAATAAATAATCCCTTTGGCTCCAGGGTGAAGTCTATCTTGGGGACCAGTTTTGGGCAAATAAACCAGTAGCTAGCATTGCTCATTATATTAATACTAGACATTAAGCCCGCTACAATAACGGGCACTAGAAGCACAGAGTGCCCCCCTTAGTGTACCAAGGCCATAGTCCTCCTCCATGTCCCAAGTCCAGAGTACCCTCTTAGTTTCCCAAGGCCAGAGTACCCTCTTAGTGTCCCAAGGCCAGGGGCCCCCTCTGTCCCAAATCTAGAGGCCCCCCTCTGTCCCAAATCCAGCCCCCCCTCTGTCCCAAATCTAGGGCTCCCCCTCTGTCCCAAATCCAGGGGGCCTCCTCCGTCCAAAATCCAAGGGCCCCCGTCTGTCCCAAATCCAGGCCCCCCCTCTGTCCCAAATCCAGGGGCACTCTGTCCCAAATCCTGGGGCCCCTGTCCCAAGCAATCTTACCTGCAGTCTGCTTAATTGTTGTTCTCCCTCCGTGTGTTTCCTGTGTTTCTCCCTCTAGTGGTGAGTCAATAGGAACTGCAGACACTCTCCCTCTAGTGGTGAGTCAATAGGAAATGCAGAGACTCTCCCTCTAGTAGTGAGTCAATAGGAACTGCAGAGACTCTCACTCTAGTGGTGAGTCAATAGGAACTGCAGAGACTCTGCCTCTAGTGGTGGGTCCATAGGAACTGCAGTGACACACACACACGGACACAGGGACGCACACTTAGGGTTTTATTATATAGGATTGTAAAAGACAGCCTAGCTTTTGTCCTACAAAGGTTCTTTTAAATTCTATAAAGATGAACGTTTCATGCAATTGTCCTGTACAATACTAAGTGTCGAGTTTGCAGTTAGTAAAGTGTAGGAGTATTTTTTTTTGTTTTGCTATTAGTTTGTTTATTTCCTTGCCTGGTTGCATTATATTGATTAACCAGGACCTAGTTTTAAGTGGTCTGTGTAATGCAAATAAAACAGAGACAAGGGAGAGGGGGAACGTTTTCGTGAGTAAAAAATCCCAGCAAGCAAATGAAGAAAAATCACTCTGGGTTTTAACAAAAGAGATACAAATCAATAGTTTGAGAGACAGGAGGATCAATGGAGTTGGAGTCAATAATTGGTGTGACAAGGAATATTTTAAGAGGGAACATCAAGTGCCAGTAGACTGCTGTGACTTAAAGATATTAGTAGGATATGAATGAAGAACAGGAACAAGGGACCTGCCCAAGTGTGTAGGCAGGCAGTTCACAGGGAAGCCAGTATGCACATGGAAACATTAGACCGGCTTTACTTAAGGCATAATAAAGAGATTTATAGTGCATTGGGCATTAGAGCGATTGATTTATGTGCCGGGTAGATGGAGGTTGGTTTCTCATTCTGTACTCGAGAACAGTAAAATGTATGATAATGTTACATGAGATATTGTCTCACCTCTGCTCATTTATTATTCCTTCCCTGACTTCATTTAGTGATTTGTGGAATCATCCGCTGCATTTGGTTTAATTAAGCCAGCCAAGAGAACATGTGTACTCCATTGACTGCCCTATATAGCATGCCCTTAAGCATATTGCTGCTGATTATACAGTATCTATAGTGCCCTACTTGCATTACTATTCTGCGTTTAAGTTGTGTTTTAGCATATTTATTTCCAGACTGACATTGGATGGCCATGCATGTGAGATCCTTGGGAATTACCTCTATGCTCTGTATAGGTAGTGATCATTCTGTTTACCATGCAATTTCCATCTCAAAATGGAGGTATTTGCAACAGCGGGACATAGTTTGTCTGGAATAGGTCAATTTCATGGCACACATTATAGTCAAACAATTCAGATCCAACAAGATTTTTCTTTACCTGATATACCCCCAGACTGACTTACAAATTGGTAACAGGTTTTTTGGGATTGTTCTTGATCAATCAAGATTGTTGTGATTCAATAGCAGGACCTAAAATGGCCGCTCCAAGTAAAATATTATTCTGGGGACCGTCTGGGTCCAAAATATCTGTCTGTGTGTACCAATCCTTAGGATTATGGCTGAACCAAAAAAAAATCTTTTGGAAAAGTTAAGTAGTTGAAGACACTGTTTGTTAATATTGAATAGACACAAAAATACTTGTTTTACTTTAGTATCGGGCAGCATGTGGGGCTAGGGGTAAGACATGGGTAATCCAGGTGTCTAGGTAATATGGGGCAGGGCTTATTACTGGCGGTATCAATCCTTTATTAAGGTTGGAAAAATAGTATTGCTATTGTTTTGGCCATGGTGAAAATAATTGATGTGGTTGAAAACAATAGCAGACTGATGCTGGTTGGGTTTTTGATACTGCCCAGTATCGGCCCATTGGTGTCAATGTCAAATGTTAACACTGCTGTAAAAAAAACAAAAAAAAATAATATCTCTTTTATTTCTATCCTTCATAAACAATGGCCTAAGAACCTTATTAAAAATAACGCTTTCATTTTAATTTAATAAGGAATGTTGCCTGGGGCTACAGTATGTGTTCTCTACATTCTAGTAATCGGTGCACTACCACGCAGTTATAAGGTTATTATCTTCTCATTGGGGCCATTAAGGCGGGGAATTATATAGAATATTTGTTATAAGTATAAATAATTAACACTGTATATGCACAGATAGTGTTATAGTGTATAGAGCACCGTGCTGTCTGTGCATAAACTCTTTTTATAAATCGCTCAACAAACCACAAGAACCACAATAGTTAGAAAGCCGACAGATGTAGGACTAACTTGCTATATAGTGAGATGTATTCTCCTCCTTTCCTCTGCCTATCAAAAGGTTTCTGCCTCCTCTCCAAGCTTTCCAAGCTCTTTTACATTCTCGCACATGCTCGGAGTAGACAGCCAGGGGAATAACATTCATTCATTGGCTGTGATGTCAACTGTTACATCCATGATGCCATTATTTAAATTAGTCTCCCTTCTATCAGCTTTCTAACTATTGTAGCTTTGGGGTAATTAAACTATAAAAAATTCCATTCAAGGGGTGAACTTGTCTTTTAACATTTCTATGAGAAATGAGAAATAATGTAAAAAAGCCCAGTTTAAAATTCCGCAATGGGTATCAAAAAACAAATTAGACCTGTTTATCTGAAGGCAAAGTGTAGATTTATTTTAGCAATTGATTTTTTAGTAAATTATTTTACATTTTTGACAATAACACTCTTTTTGATGTCTTTTTTTAAAAACATTTTTATTTATAGCAATCTTTGAAAGATATTTTTAAATATGTGTTTTGTTCAAAGAAATTATAAGCCTTTTCAATCCAGGGTCTCTCTTGGGAACTAGTAGGTGACATAAAATCTTTGTGTAGATCCCATCTAAAATGATCGTTTATTTAGTAACTTACAGTATGGGCTCACCGAGTGTGTCTATAAACGATTGACAGAGCCATATGTTATGAACAAATACCTGCTTACTTTGAAGTCTCCTAGTATACAATCATGACAGCCCCACTTTGCATTTCTGATATGTTTCCCCTAGTGAGATATTGTACCTTGCCTCTGTAATAGAACTCCTTACAATGAATTAATTATCATGGATTTGTTTCAGCAGGAGACGCGTTTCGCAGTGTGAGTTTTCAAACAGAACAAAAAATCAAATCTGTAAGAGTGAAACCATTTGAGAAAATTGCTTACTAACACAAACTTACAAATTGTTTAATCTACTTCTAGAATTTTAGGCTGATATATTTAAAAAATTATTTTTGTAAAGGACATTGTCAAGTAATAATGCTAAATTAGCTAATATGCAGAAAAATCAGCACAATGTATTAAGAGACACTAATTACACAAATTTATAAAATAAGCAACAAAACTGCAAATTAAAAGGCCAATAAAGTGTAAATAGTGCTACGCTACATAAAATAAAAATGTGTTTGTTTACGACAAGACCATCCGTATGTACTTGGTCTTCACAATAGAATTCTCAGGAAGGGTTTGAATTCTGCTGTACTGAACAAAACACCTGTAACTGAGTGTTGATGTCACTGTTACTAAAAATACTGTAAGGTGTTTCTTGATGCGCTGTGTGCCATCATATATGTTATGACACTCGCCGTGAGTGATAAAAGGAATAATCTTGCTGTAAATGTCACATTCATAACCTGCTGTGTATACATGCAACACCCAGGCTAGATCATGGCTATTCTTGGAAAACAAGATATTATGAAAACTATAATGGACTTTAATGTATATCACATCATTGCTATAGATACCAGCACAGGAAGAAAAAAAAATCAGCCTGTAATACAGTACAAATGGTAACATAACAGTTATGATACAAATCTAAGTGTTAGATTTGGAAATGGTTGGGTTTAATGAGTTAATGAGGTTTAATTTATATACATTAGCTGTAGTCTGATACATATCTGTCCTGTATTAAAGTACAAAACGATTGATTACCATAACATATTTATTACATATTTTTATTATTTATTTCCTAATGTATCAACAGTTATCTAGAACACCAAGCCTTGTGGTTTCATTATCTCCACTCCCCTAAGTACACAAAGAAGTTAATTAAATAGCTTCCCTCTCTCTTGGTTGGTGAAGCAAACTGGGCATGTCTGTTCCACTGGGAGAGCAAAGGAGTTCAGTTAAACGAGCCCACAGCTTCCAACTGCTCCAGCCCAGCAGTCAACCAATACAAAGAATATTTACAAGAAGGAAGGGGGCTCCGAACAGTACTAGAGACTGCAATCAAAAAATTTTATTGCGACATGTTTCAGACTACACAGAGTCCTTTTATCAAGCAAAGCTTGATGCAGAGGAGGAGGGTGAGGAAGTTAAGATCTTTTGTTTACAAAAAGATGCGTTTTACCCAAAGGATTTATTGTAGGGAGCACCCTGGACATATAAGCTGGGGGACCACTGTTTTTTACTTTAGCTTGCATGCTATGTTGCTATTTTGCAAAGCTTCAACTGTATAACTGCAAAGCATCAAGAACAAAAAGGAAAGTTGGCACAATAAAATACAACATTTATTACAGTAAACACACAAAGTTACATTAGCCAAAGTATACGTATCAGTCAGTCAAAGTCATGGTGTCTGTGCATGGAAAAAGCTAGGTAAGAGTATTGTGGCTGAAATCTGGACGACAAGTATGAAGACAGTGCTGGTAGAGGGGGGACCCCACACCTCAAACACGTTTTGCTCCCAACTAGCAGGCTTTTTCATTGGTATTTAGTGATGGCCCAGTTCGCGGATCCGATCCCGGATCCGCGGCGGATTTACCTTGTTTGCGAACAGCGGATATCGCGGATTTTCAGGTTTTCCGCCTTCCGAACTTTTCCGAACCGAGTTTTCGAAAATATGGGAAAATGCGAGAAATCCTCGTAAATTAAAAATTTCTTGGATTTTTCACATTTTTTGGACGGAGCAAGCCACATTTTCGAGTCCGTATTTTTGAAGAATCCTCGTGTTTTCGAAAAATCCTCATGTTTTTGTATTTTCAAAGAATCCTCATATTTTCGAAGAACGGATTTTGCCGAACTTTCATTTTAATAGGTTTTAACAGGTCCGCTCGCGGATTTTCGAATTTTCTAATTTTTTCGAAAATTCCTTGAGCGGACCGGATTTTGCGAAGTTCGGACATCTCTATGGGTATTCAGGCTGCATGTCAAAATCCCAAGTATTTAATATTCACGCTACCCAATCTGCAGCCAAACGTCTGCACCAATTTAGTTACGTCCCCGCAACTCCACTGGAAGACATCTTGCGATACTCTGTATCTACAATGTTACTCATTATGATACTGTATTTCAATTATCTACTAAATCAGTTTTTTGCTCATCAACACAAATACAAAAAGCAACAATTACTGATACACAGGCAGCACGGTGGCTCAGTGGTCAGCACTGATGCAGCTCTGAAGTCCTGAGTTCAAATCCACCCTAGGACATATTGTAAGCTCTTATGTAATTGTAAAGGAGTTGGTGTTATATAAATCCACAATAATAATAATAATAATACACAGGCATATTGATACATATTCTTTATTTGCTTAAGTAACAAATTACTACAATGTACAATTAATACAATGCATAGGTGTCCATTACTTAGAAACATATCAATGTTATCTCTTAGAATGTTCTGTCCAATCCACTCCTTTGTAGGTAGGTGAAATATAAATTAGCGGGCTCAGCCAATCGATAGTCCCTCCACCAGCAAAACCCTCCCTAGGAATACCAGCTATTTATACACAGCATAAGCCGAAATCGATCATGAAGTTTAGATTGGTGCATGCACACAAATATCCAATCTTAATATTTACATCAATAATCATCCCTCAGGTCCTTGTCCATCAAATCCATGGGAAGCCCAAGATACTCCAGTGTATCTAATTGTTCCCCATGATAATTGGTCAGCTATATGTTACCAAGCACATCCAAAATGTTCATATCCAATTACACACGATGAACTTAATCTGACCCTGTGAGGAAACACATCAGACCAAAGTCCAGCTCTTCATTGTGACCACCAAGACTAAATGTGCCCAGATTAAAAATAAATCTTGTTTTGGAGCATAACTGGGCTTTGTTTATGTCACCCGGGGAGGTGACATAGACCTCCGGGGAGCCCGTCCCTTGGGAGATTTAAGAAAGTGTTGTGCAACACTAGTAATTATTGTGTCATTAGTTCTGGGTCTCAGTGATAGTCTAATATTTGAGAGATGGCTCAACAGCCTCTTTTTGAGTTTCTGCATAGTCTTCCCTACATAGAGAAGGTTACATGGACAAATGAGCACATAAATGACATTTTGAGGCTTAAAATTAAAGTATTGTCTGATTTCAAACCCTGTTGTCCCTTCAGTCGCTGTCTGTCATGAGTCCAAAAACTGGCAGCATGTACATGTGTGTCATTCCTTAATAAATGTGTGTCATTCCTTAATAAATGCTGGTTCTTAAATAGCAAGTGTCTCATTTTATCTCACTGTGTATTATACTGGGTAATGAACCCAGCCTACTTCTGCTCTTAGGTAGAAGGAGTTAATTTTGTATTATCTAAGTAATCTATTAAAGGGCACCTATAGTGAAAAAAAAAAGTGTTTTTTCATGGTGTCAGATCTCTGTGCAGCACTCCCCCCTTCCCTCTCCCCTTTGTTACCTCCTCCATGTCTCAACTCCGGCTAACTGACAAGCTTATCATGTGCAGTAGGAGTTAATAGTTCAACATCCTAAAACCCATGCACAGTGGCCAATAGAAAGCAAGCTGTCCTGAAAACACAGATCTCTCCGTGTCCTGATCTCTCTCTTTGTGACCCATCATCAATCAGTAAAGTCTATCAAGAAGGGGAGTCAAGTGCAGCCTTATCTCTACCATCAAAGCTACCTCTCTCCCCCTGCTTATGCTCTTATCTCTATGTTTATTGCAGAGCATGGAAGGTGGAGGGACTTGAGCAGGGAAGAGGGTCACGTCACAGAGATTTGATTGACAGTACAAGTAGGAGGAGAGGAATGCAATCACGTCTTCTTCTAACTTGTGTATCTCAGGACAGAGAGGGAAACTGAACAAAGTGAAACCACTCTTGGGGTTGGGGAGGATTATAGAACACATGGAAAGAAAAAAAAAGTAAATTTTTCCACTATAGATGCCATTTAAAATAATACCTTTCAACTAATCACACACCAATAAGGATTAATTGCCACCAACCTTACATCTAAATTTGTTAACTTTTCTGATCCTTGTTCCCCTTCTTTCCAGGTTTAGAGTTTGAGTAAGCAACTGCCAATCACCCTTTCCATTTGCATATCCCAGACCCTCCCCTGGCCCCACTATGTGTAAAACCTCTATCCTTTCTATGGAAATATAGCCTATTCCTCTTACACTGCATGGCTGGCTAATTGATTCAGTATTCTGATCCAGTTATGTGCTCTCACACTGCTGCTCCATGCACTGAAGTTTAATCAAGATCTTACTTGCAATGCCAAACACCTAGACCTCGCTAGGTTTATATATACTCCAATTTGGATTTAAAATCTACTTACGAACCTTAGTTCAATCACAGCCCTTCTGCTACTTATTCAGCAGAAGGGGCAAGATGGGCAGAAGCTTAGCGATTGGCCGAGTCTCATCATCAGAAGAAGGGTGATAGAACGAAGGCTGGTAAGTATATTTAGAATCTAAATTGCAGCATATAAACCTAGCGAGGTCTAGGTATTGGGGCATTGCAAGCAAGATCTTCATTTCTTACAAAATTAAATTTCAGGGCACAAAACAGCAACAAGGGGGAGGGGAATATGTCACTTATAACCTAGTCCCAAAAATGTTGTGTTTATGGCCGGCTTAATTCCTGTAATGCTCCTGGATAAAACTGAATATGATATGAAAATGTACAATTGATCGTGATCCATACAGTAAGATCCACTACTTTCAATGAATGAATCATGTTGATATTCAAATTGAAAAGGTCATTAGCATGTAAAGAAAATCTTAAATACCCCCATTACTTGGTGTCACAAAAGTATTTCACATTGTCAGTTCTGCTCTTAACTGAAAGCCCTGACCTACTAAAACTGTCATCCCAATCAGTACCATGCAAAAACAACTGGTGGATGGAGAGAATACATGTAGATGAATTTTCCCTTTTTCAAATCAAAACTAATTCATGTGATTAAAAGTAGCTAAACTGTTGGCGGCAACATCAGCATCATTGAGAAAGAAGACGTCGGAGACCTGAAAAGGTCCTTTTTAGGACCAGAGGTGGTCCTGGTTTCGAGCTGTGGGACCCCTTTATCCTAAATGCTCTTATTAATACCATAGGGGATCTTTTAAGAGCCAATAGTGGTCCTGGATTTTAGAACTGCAGAACCTCCAAAAAAGGCACTTGTAAGTGATGGATTGGGGGGTCCTGGTTTTAAACTGTGGGACCCCCTTAAGCCCCAAAAGGCTCTTTTAAGGGCCCCTGGGGTGCAGGGTCCCTCCCTGTGGAGGAGCTCCCCTGCTAATGCGTACCCCCCATGGGAGTGGCACTAATGGGGCATGCTCCCCCTTCCCAGCAGCCCAATGCACCCCCATGGTATGCCCCAAAGTAAAACATAATGGGTACTCCTGGTGCAGCAACAGTCACACATTGGTTATCGCGGGGGTGCAGTATGCTAGGATGCACAAAGGAGCAGAGATTTTTCCATCTTAAACTTCACACTAAATACTAGCACAACATTTTACAAATAAGGAGAGACATGCTGCTTCAAAAAATGCTTTGGCAACAGTGCAGGCCCAGCACAACCTGGTGTGAGCCGTTGAAATACATATTTACCTGTGTAACCTAATTCTCCACCTGTGATGAAACCTGTTTTTTAAACTAACCTGGTTTTGATTTGGAACTTTTGAAAATCTGCGGATCTGATTTTTTTACATTCTTTACACTCTCTTTTCAGCAAGTTCTTTCAAAAATGTCAAATTTCTATCGAAAAATTGAAAAGAAGACCTTATCGAAAATTGAAAAAATCCTGATTCAGTTGGGTTTGAATTGGATTATTGGATTTTCAGAACTTCAATAGGTTCTGCGGAACCACAGTTTGGACCAAAACTCTCCCGTTTCTATCTCTATTCTCTAATCTCTATTCTCCATCACCCTACCCTATCCTACGGCTGTGTTTAAATTATTTTTTGCCAGGAAATACTTTCTGCTCAAAGATATGTCCATTTTAGGATATGAAACAACAGCAACTGAATTAAGTGAGCAATCTTTCCCAACAAATCTGCCAATGGGGCTACTTTTAACCTCCATTTATGCAACCACTTTAGACTAGACTTGCAAAGGAGAGGATCATCTACCTTGCCAATTAATTTATGGAATCTGTCCCTACAGAACATCTTTAATTGAATTTAATTAACATCTACAATTGATCTCAAGCCATTTGATCTCAAGCCATTTAATAATCTATATTTAACTGGGTGTTAATGATTATGGACTAAAAAATGTGCTGAGCACAGAGAGCTGAATGTTATATGTACGATTTAGAGCTATTTATTTTAGCTCGGATTTAATAGTTGAGAGTCTGACATCATTTACCACTTATGAAAGGCAATAAATATTGCCTTTAGCTGATCTCAGCTATTAAAGATTAAATTGGACTGGTAAATTCATTATTTTGCAATCCATCATTTTCTTGCAGGAAACCATCTGAACAACATATAGTTTTTTTGTTGAGAATTTATGATCCTTGTTGGCCAACAATTTTTTTTTTATCTTTTCACTGTTAAGTAAAATAAAGGAACACATTAGACATAAAAATAAGTTTTACATTTTACAAAAGAAGCAATTTGCTCTGTTCCTGTCCAGACTCAGTTAAAAAAAATAATTTTCAATTTTAAAACTAATTTAAGAATATTGGATTGTATCTTCGTTTTAGCACAATATACAAATGAAAGGACTACTATACTGTATAGACATGTTAACAGCCTCCCCCACAATATAAAAGTACCTAGGATGAGTACCTTACTGATCTAACTCTGCCACCACACTGAGATCTAGACCTGTCCATTGTCCAAATTGCCACTGTTGGATGTTTGTACAGTGGATATAAAAACTCTACACACCCAACAAAATGGCAGGTTTTTGTTAACTAGTAATAAAAAATAAAGGCAAATCCTATCAGAACTTGTTCCACCTTTATTTTTAAATTACCATCTGTACAAATACGGTATGTCTAAAAGCAATTCTAGAAAGCTTGGTTGCATTAGTGTGTGTGCAACTGAATTGGTATCCTCTTATAGTTGAACAACAGCAAATATATTTTTATTGTACTTGGCATCCTATGTAATACTATATATAACATTATATAACACTAATAATAAATATATTTACATTTGGGAAAATATGTTTGGACTTGTGTAAGAGGAGGGTATTTATCTGGGCATGTGTACAGTCTTAATAAATATAATTACTTGAGATAATTATTTGGCTTGTGTTTGTATTACTATTATAGTTGCACAACACGTAGCATTTTTATTATACGTGTGCAGCCTCTGTAATGTAAGGGACATTTTATTATATCTTTTCCAAAGGGTTTTACATATTGGCAGAGACATTTGTACATTTAGTCGAGCATTTGTACAGTAAAAGTATAAATCTAAGACAGGTTCCAAAATCGCCAACCCTAAAACATTACCACAAAGGAAACATAGACTATGCAAAAGCAAAATTAGATCTCAGATGATCTAAAGATAATTCTGTGCTGTGGGTATCATATAATTCATTTTATTTACAAAACCATGACAGATAATATGCTTATATTAGGTATAGGTATATATAGGTATAAAGAAGCTCATATGTATATCATAAATTCACCAACCCCAAGGAAAAAGGAAACTACAATTAGCTAGTATATTCAGGTCTTCAGTGTAATAGTAAAGGGATTGTAGAATAAACACTTATAAAATAAACTGTCCATCTGGGGTGGAATTTCCAACCTCTAATGGTAACACTGCGGGTGTTTTGCAAGGAATCCTCTGTACAGGTTAAAGAGTGTTTGTATGCAAAAGTCCTTGGATACTATCATGGAGATTCAATAAAAGTTTTTATCATTTAAAATGGGGCTACTTTTGCCCCAACCAATCAGATCTAATTTAACATTTGTAAGCTTACATCTGATTGTTTGGGGCAAAATTAGCACCATTTTAAACGATAAGAACCATAGTTTTAAAGGATT
Source organism: Hymenochirus boettgeri (assembly GCA_019447015.1). Lineage (NCBI taxonomy): Eukaryota > Metazoa > Chordata > Amphibia > Anura > Pipidae > Hymenochirus > Hymenochirus boettgeri. The sequence goes on along the minus strand of CM033473.1, from coordinate 14,389,816 downwards.
CCATTTTAAACGATAAGAACTTTTATTGAATAACCCTCTATCCAACCAAGGTTCCATTCCCGTATGGCAGATGGGTTTCTAGTGTTTCAGAGTCGTAACATAGCAAATGGAGGGCTAAGCTAGAGGGGCCTATGTGTATGTCCAAACTGCATCCATAAAATCGACGTTTCAGTCCCTTCTTGCGGGTCACATGACTTGTACAATACAATGATTCTAATAGTATTCAATCCAGGTTGGGTGCGTAATAAAAGTTGACCGATCGGAAACAGCATTGTCTGTAATTAAATGAGTATCCGTGACTAAACACCCCCATACACCTACAGATGGCCGAACTTTCGAACGTCCGGTCCCTTTTCGAACTTCAAAAAAAGTTTGAAAGTTCGAAAGACCAATAATGAACCCTTTAAAGTCAACGGGGGGTAAATAGTTCGGAAATTTCGAATGAACTTTCCAAAATTTGGCAGAGTAAACTTACCTTACAGGCCTCTGGGACCTGGAAGATGGTCTGGGGAACACGTCAGTGCACGGGGAACAGCATAAAAAACACACGTAACGCACACACATGCTACTTCCGGTTTCTGTGTGCCGCTCTCAGTAATCTTTGAATGTTCGAGGATTTCCGAACGTTGGGTAAAACTCGAACGGCCGCTTCCCAAAATCCCAGAACAGCCGGAGATTCCAAAAATCGCCCGTTGGCTGATTGCCGAATGGCTGACAATCCGGCCAGACATTCGGGGGTCCTGCAGCTTGAAACTGGGATCCCCTCCTGGGCCCTGACAAGGGTCCTTTAACACACTCTTTAACCTGTACAGAGGATTGCCTGCTTGAACCGGGACCCCCCTCCCCGGCACTTATAAGGGCTTTTGCGGCCCTTGGAAGGGCCCTTTGGGACTTAATGGGTCCCACAGCTTGAACAGGGACCCCCCTCCCCGGCCCTTGTAAGGGCCCTTGTAGGGGCCCTTGTTGGGGGTCCTGCAGCTCAAACCAGGACCCCCATCAGCTCTTAAAAGAGCCCTTGGGTGGTGTCTTCTGTCTTCCATCCGGTGACACCAGCTCCGCTAAGGCCTCCGACCCCGAGAAGTACCCCTGCAGCCGTCAGGGGTACCTCCGGTGCCGGTGGCCTCTACGAGGCCGTTGTTACTGGCGTCTTAATCCGAAGCGACATCTTCGGGCTAGCAACACCACTGAAGTGGCTGATGCCAGGCAGGCTCACTGCAGCCGACAGTGAGCCCGCTGGCATCGCCGGCCTCAGCGGAGCCGATGTTGCTAGCCACTTCTTTCTTCTGCCATCTACTGTGATGACTTCGGAGCTTCGGGTTTGCACCTCTTTATATAGGTTTGCATAAAACCCTAATCCATTTCTGATTGGTCAATTTTTCAATGCTTGGTTTACATGGTTTACATTAACCAATCAGATTTCGGATTGAAAATCATTTAAAACGTGAAATGCTCTTAAATGGAGAGCAAGATGGACCTATCCTGATTTAGGTTTATTAACCTTCTGTATCCCCATACCATCAGATCTTCAGCATTATTTTCCTTAAAGTGACGAGCCACAGAACTTTTTTCATTTTGATCATGGATGTCTCCATTCACCTAGTGTTCTTATTGTTTTCAGCACATACACTTTTTCATTTGCATTGTGGTGCATTTATTACCCCTTTTGTTTTATGTATAAAATTTTGTACGGGGCAGCATGGTGGCTCAGTAGTTAGCACTGAAATGCAATATCTAGATTTTATAAATAAACAAGACGAAATATGAAGTCAAAGCCATCAGACCAAGGTTACATGATAATTGAACTGATTAGTGGCATCCAAGCCCAACGGAGGAGATACTGTACTTTTATTTATTGGCTTCAAAACAGAAGGGAAAAAAATTGGATTTTAATAGCAAAAACCTGTGGTGTGAATGACAAATATTAATAGCATCAGTGTCATTCAGGATATTCAGAGTGAGGTTATAAGAGGAAATTGAAGTGTGTGCATTAATGAGAATGTAAAGCCAATTACGTATAAATACTAATGCATATGGGGCTTCAGCATTTAGCTGTAATGAGCAGATGAGATTCTATAACAGGGATAGATGAGAGTCTATAACTGGAATTTGTTTAGATGGGAAAAAATAACATGGTAACATAGTAACAAAATAACTTAGTAAATGAGGTTAAATAAAGACATACGTCCATTAAGTCCAACCTTTTCACCCTCCTTTTTAACCCTACCTAACAGTTGATCCAGAGGGTGGCAAAAAAAAAACAGCTAAAAAGGAGGTAAAAATTCCTTTCTGACTGCAAACAGCAATCGGAACGTATCCCTGGATCAACCAGAACTAAAGTATATATATTAATACTAGAGATGGGATCCGGGTCCGACTCGGATCCGGATCTGACAAAGAACCCCTCGGATCTAAAATCCGAATGATTGGTCTGAATCCTCGAACATTCGATAATCTTTGAAAGTACGATTGGAAACTTGAAAGGAGTCTCCGATCGCATTTTCGAGGATTATTGAGCGTTCAAGACTATTTTTGAAAATTATCGAAAATAGCTCAAATATTCAATAATAATCAAAATTTTGTTTCTAGTTACTAGATCATCTTGCTCTCCTCCAAAAGACAACCCGCAACCCAGATACTTCAGTCCATAGGGTGGCTTCCCATCAAACAAAGAATCATATTCAATACCCTGCTTTTAACCTTTAAATCCCTTTCGCTCTACTGCACCTCCCTACTTATCTTCTCTCTTGGTCCCTTATGTCCCAGGCTGTGCCCTTCGGTCCTCGCAAGGAAATCTTCTCCACAGACCCCCCACAAACACTGCTGCCTCCTGCCTTAAACCATTCTCTCTTACTGCTCCCTACCTTTGGAACTCTCTACCTCTCTCACTTCGTCTGGTGACATCCATTAATACTTTCAAATCTAGACTGTTATCCTACCTTTCTGAGCATCACAGAACAAATGATTGTTAGCCCCTTTAAGCACTTTGTACCCATCCTCCCCACTTGTACCTGTATGTTGTCCCTCCCACTTAGATTGTAAGCTCTTGGGGGCAGGGATCTCATTCCTAATGTGTCAAGGCTTGTTGCACTTATATCAATTTATACATAATTTATATATATGCTTTCTTAACCGATGTATGAAACTGAATTTAATTTTTATCTATCTGTATAATGGCTTGCACTTATCCCGTTTGTATATTCTGTATTTTATAATGTACAGTGCTGCATACCCAAGTGGCGCTTTATAAATAAAATTATACATACATACATACATATATACATACATACATACATATATACATACATACATACATATATACATACATACATACATATAGCAGTGGGGTTACCCCAAATATGGAGGTAGGCAACCGGATATGCGTTAAAACTTTCAATACTTTATTGTAACCATAATAAAAACATGTAGCAGTTAACACAGACTTCAGGTCCTATCTGGAAAGCATACACAGAGCTCTGCCCTACGCGTTTCGGGAAGACCCTGAGGAAGTGGAAGTCATTCCACGAAATGCGTAGCGCAGAGCTCTGTGTGTGCTTTTCAGATAGAACCCGAAATCTGTGTTAACTGCTACAAGTTTTTGTTATGGTTACAATAAAATAATGAAAGTTTTAACGTAAATCCAAGGAGTCCAGTTGCCTACCTCCATATTTGGGGTAACCCCGCTGCTATATACATTTGAAACCATTGGGAGACGTGCATCGGAAGGAGGTGTTTGTAGCACTGGGGTCCAGTTGCGGGTGGACGCTCCCAATGTGTGCAGATGCGTAAATGTTTTTTAGACATATATACATACATACTAGGTCTAGTTACACCACTTCTGCTCTGGTGCTGATGGAATAAAAGGTGCCCATGCTAAAAACTCTGCAGCAACCAATCACATGTTATCTCACGGCAGTAACCCAGTCAAAAGCTAATATCAGATTGGTCTCCCCAAATTAAGAGCAAAGTTTTGCACCTCTTATTGCATCAGCCCATAGTCCAGGAGTCAGGGGGGCCACATCATCTTACTTCCCCTATAACAGATACAGACTACCCCCCACAAAGCCACTGTGGTTAAAGCAGGGTGGTGGTTCTGATAGGGGGGCCAAGCGATTTCTAATTCCGACACTGCCCATAGTGTATTTATGTGTGCATGGACTTTGTTTTAGATGGGGTGGAACACTGATAGTGTCTCATTATGAGATACAGTAAGACATCAGATTAGAAGATCCAATGATATCCTTGTTCACCATTTTCAGAAATAAGTTCTTATATTGCTTTAACCTTTTAAGGCCTTTTTCGTTGAATTATTAGAGTTAAAAAAAAAATTATTACAGAATCTTAGTTATTTGTTTATTTACTAAGACAATCTAAAGTAATTAAGGTAAATGTGCATAAAATAAAGGACTGTTTATCTTTCATTTTAAAAGAGAACCTCCCGAAAATGTGTGTTTTTTTTTTTTTACAAACGGCATTTCCCCCCCCCGGCATCAAAACTGCTGCCTCCCCTACAGGGTGCTGCTCTGTAATGTGCTTCACCTTGCCTCATTTGGGAGGCACTCTGGGCATATCACATCACCAGCAGGGTTGCCCCGGGTAGCCAATAGTGTCTCTTGATGCATCGGACTATACAGTATATTTCTGCAAAACCTCCTGCATGCTGAGTTATCCATGCTGCTGATTTGCCTGGTTAAGCATATTTATTTATTAACCAATATAATCAAATTGGGGGTACCTCTGGGCGTCCAGACCTCCTGCGGCCACCTCTTTGCCACCAGTATAATACAATCTAAGCAAAATAAGGAAGGGCTGTCCAGTCTCCAATCAATGCAAAATAGGGGTAATTACCCTCTTTATTAGTTCAAACACAACCAACACAACGTTTCAGTCAATGGCCTTAAGTGTTGACAAAGGACATTGGCTGAAACGTTGTGTTGGTTGTGTTTGCACTAATAAAGAGGGTCGAAACCGCTATTTTGCATTGATTGGAGACTGGAAAGCCCTTCCTTATTTCGCTTAGATTGGATCACATTTATTTATTAACCCATGTACCATAAAGCAGAATACCCTGCTAATAAAAAAAGTCCTGTTTTCACATTATCACATTTATTATACATTTATTTTATTATATTTATTCATTAATAATAATAATTTAAACAAATTAAAAAAACTTCCCCTTTACAAAACATATCATACAGTGTGCACACATGTGATTGTGTAACATATTTATTTACGTGGTAAAAAATGTTTTGTTTGCTTAATAAAATCTCAACACGCAGATCCTTTGTTTGGTTCTGTTTCGTTCTGTTCTGGGCGCATTACTTATGCATGCGTCTCAAATCAAAGCACAATGAACAATCATGATATCTTCTAATGTAGGAGCATGCATTCACCGCCTTTTATTAGCAATGCGCTGTGTTCAAAACAATCTTCTGAAATTTCTCACTAAACAATAACAGAAAAACATGACTAAAAGCCACGCGGGGATATTACCGTCTAACACAGCCAAGTGTGTAAGGAGAATAAATTCCACGTTTCAGTTTACCTGGAATTTGCTGGACGTCCACACGCATTTAAATGATCTGCACTGCGTCAAAAGAAAAAAAAACTCATTTCGTTTCAAAATAGATTCCTTTAAAGAATTTCATCATTAGATATACGCTAATATAAATTCAATAAAGTGAATGTATCGCTCAGGATCCTCCTCAGCTCAAACTGTGCCAGGATATTCATCAATATCATTATCACTAGACACAGTAGTGAATATTAGAAAGGCTGCATATTAGTCACCATGAAAGCTGTTAGCGCGAGCGATATATCACTCGGCTGTGTTTTAATAGATTTTTAAGTAGAATGGTATGATTTATATTTTTTTTATTATTTTGAAAATTTGACACACGGGCTCATCTGTTATATGATCCTATCTTAAAACTTACTTTTAAGTTCTTCTGAATGTCATTACAGGTCCCACAGTAGAAATATATGTGTATTGTGTATTATTGTTGTTTTTGTCTGTTCAATAGGGTCATGACCAATAATGATCCTTTATAAATACTGCCCAATGCTACTTATGTTATCAAACATAAGAAATATAATTATTGCGACAATAAAATATTAGGATTTGGGTATAATGAAAATTAGGCAGCTTTGATGACAGGCCGACATTATAAGAAATAAACGTAAAAGCTGAAAATACTGTAATAATAAAAAAAAACTTATTAATACTAGAGATGAATGAACTTGTACGTTTCATTCCAATTAAGGATGGAATCTGACCTGATTCTTTTTTCTGAAAAGTATATTTTGCACTGAACTTCCCTTTTAAGTCTTAACAGAGCATGCTTATCCCCCGGGGTGGATGGGAGGGGCAGAGGTCAGGTGATGTCACTCAACCTACTGGAAGCAGGAAGTTTTAACATTCACCCCAATGTAATTTCTCACAGGCTCCAGCCAGAGATGTGATTGTCGGCTCATTTTAAAGAAATACTGCAGGTTTTTATTTAACCCTACATTTTTTGGAGGCCAAAGTTGCCCATTAAGTAGTAGAGCATTAAATTCCATACTTGTGGATACTGTGTACCATTCTGTATACCATCCACTGCATTGTAAACAGTAGATTAGGGGGAAATGGTTAACAGCAATATAATGTGAGTTAGGGAAACTGATTGGTAATACTAACACAGGCTACCGAACATCTGTATGGCCATAAAATCCTAATTCTGTGAAATGGAGAGAAATAAAATTAAAGCTGATTTATACATCCCAGATATATAAAAAAATAGTGATTTGCTATAAAAGGAGATCTGAAGGATAATTAGAAGAGAATTGACAGTGAAAACCCGTTTGTTGTTTTGGGAAAGTGTAATATCCAAATATGAAGAAGGGGAAAATATTTTTGTTATTTGGGAGGCAGTTCATTTGTCAGAGAAACATTTGCCCAAAATACACAACTCAAGCGAATATCCTACGTAGGTTAATAAACATGCAATATCATGTGAGGAAGACACACTTCTTCATTATCAAAGTTCTGAAGCTCCGTTTGATCTTTATGATCTTGGAACTTTACATTTTTTGGTTAACCTTTGAAAATACGGAGCTACTTCCTAGAGCTACTTGAGGGTTACTGAATATACTGTACGAGGCTACATTTGGTAACCCTCCAAAGTTTTGGTTATATGTATGGTTATATGTTTATGTATTTCCAATTGACTTCTCTGGGTCGGATTTTTTGGATTTTTTCGCCAATTTTGAACAGTTTTGAGCTAATTAATGTTTGGTACAAATGATCAAGTGAGAGTATATTTAGCAAGTTAAATTTATCTGGACTTGTTGAGTATGAAGATGTTTTAAGTGATTTTAAGACCATTTAACAAATCCACCTGCTTTGCCTCCCTACAGTTAGATGTAGAAGTAGAACCTGAAATTAAAGCTTCTCGAAGGAAAATGTTTTGTTCTCTGATGTTGTAAATTATATTGTTAATTAGTCATTTGGAAATAAAAGTTAGGTTTATGTTTTTATGTATAATGGCTACTAAGGGGGAGATTCAATATGGCCCATTTTCGTCTAAAACCCACGTTAACCCGAAAAAATTTCAGGTTAACGTGGGTTTTAGACGAATTTTCGAGCACAGTGCCATTTCCGAATGTTTTTGGAAATAGCGATGTGCTAACGATCCAAAACCCATAGCGTTAAGTTTTGCGCTACTTCGTAGCGTGAAACTTAACGCTATGACTTGTGGAACGTTAAAGTGCCGCTCCTTACCTTAGCCCGATCCCGCGATGCAATAACTGACGTAATCTCATTTACGTCAGTTATTGTATCGCGGGATCGGGCTAAGGTAAGTAACGCGGACTTAGATATTGGATCTCCCCGTAAGTGTTTAAATCAAATAACGTGAACTTTTTTGTAAAATACAGCCAGAGTGTTCTTGAGCTGTGAGCTATGTAATCAGTGATGAGTAGGAGTGTAATAACTGGATTATGACATCTCATAAATTGTTGGGCAGAAAGTGCGCACGGTACTGTATGTGATAATTCTTTGCATGTGAATTGTATGTTGTTTTACAAACTTATATAATGAAATATCAAGAGATATAGTTTAGCCCTTAAAGAAATGTAATTGTGCCTCAAATATGTGGTTTGTTAGATTAACAAGATTTTTTTTTTTGTGGCGTTCAGAGTGTTTAAGGTGACAGTGTTGGCTTTATAGTTAAATGACACCCTCATAATAACATCTTTTAGAAAAAAAAGGGCTCATTAAAATGTGTTAATAAATCCTACCTTGTCCTCTGGAATCATTAGCGTATGCCTGTTATGCTCCTAGGGGTATGTGTGTGTTAATAAGTATTTTTGTTCATGCTCCTTCAGTAATTGAGTGAGCTGGTTATGAGCTTGAGCATGCTCAGAGGAGGCAGCTAACAGATTACCATTCAGTCATTGGCTGTCAAATTCATGACAACCAATGGAACCAGGAAGCAGAAACGGGGGTAACAGGAAATTGGGCATTTTTGTTAATTACTGTCTAATTACTGTATTGCTGTCTTAGGGTTTTTGGGTGATTTGCCAATATATAATTTTTAATTTGAGGGCTGGACTTCCCCTTTAAGGGTAAAAGAAAAGAAGCCAATAAACACCTGTAAACATCAGTGGAATCGAGGGTTTTATCTATACCAGAAGAAAAACTTTGGGAGTAGTTACAATATTTCAATAGGATGAGTCAACATTTCCTACTGCATTGTATATCACAAGCTTTAGTACAAGTATGACAGTGTGCTAAATCTCCTAACTCCCCAGGAGAGTGCAAAACCTCTTATTGGTAGATTTGCTGGTAACATTAATTATTCATTTTAAAAGAATTTATGGATATTTATAACAAAAAAAAAATGTGTAAAAGTTGAATTACTACGTCTTTATATCCTACTTACAAGGACCGCGGTATAGTATTATAAATGGCTCCCTTCACACGGTTGTTTGCAAGAAATTCTGATTAAAAACGAGAGGTTTCTAGATTTTAATCAAATGTAATGTTCTAGCAATAGCCAAAAAACTCATTAACAGAAGTAATATGTCGTTTTGTTTTGTTTTTCATTAAAATAGACCTAACCCCAAAACTGCCATAGTTAGAAAAGACTAACCTGAAATGCTTGGCCGCTGATGGTCAATAGTTCACCAACAGACCAATTAACTATTACCTTAAATCAAAACTTGCCCCACTATAAATAACTGACACAACAAATCTCGTGGGGTATAAAATGGCCGCAGCTTTTATTCCAACCATTCAGGGCAGAAAAAACTATAATACAATTTACGCCTGTAGCTGGCCCCGTTAGACACCAGCCAGTGCGAAAGATCAGAACCAACATTCCAGGAGTCTCAGTGGGCTAGTCCAGCACCGTTAGCCACTGGCCTCTGCCGCATAACTCACCATCCTATATATAAGGCACTGTGCTTGAATTGCAATCCCGACAATGGTGGAAGCTGCGACAATAGGGAAATAACTGCCAAAAGCCGTGCTCAGGAACAGCAGCAACATAAAACATGGTAAGACAAAAGGGGAGAAGGGAATTTAAATTCAGAATATAAAGATCAATAAAACATATTAATGTTTCTTTTCTTTTTTTTTTTAAATTATTTTTATTGTTGTTATATATATGTATGTATGTATGTATGTATATATCTATATCTATCTATCTATCTATCTATCTATATATATATATATATATATAACTTTCCTCTGTGTCCCGCACTACCGCTTGTCTACGCAAGTCCTCGGTGCTGCCTAACAATAGTACATAGGATTCCAACGAAGGAGCACTCGTAGGTCTTGTAATAAAGGTAAGTTAAATTGCTTTATATCAACACGTTTCGGCTGTGCTTGTGAGCCGTCTCAGGATGCAAACATTTACAAGCAAGTGTACTTTACAACTCGTTTAACCAAGTTGTTAAATGTACATTGTTTGTAAATGTTTGCATCCTGAGGACGGCTCACAAGCACAGCCGAAACGTGTTGATAAATAAACAATTTAACTTACCTTTATTACAAGACCTACGAGTGCTCCTTCGTTGGAATCCTATATATATTATATATAATATATATTATTTCTTTTTATTATTAAAACGTTACTTAACAAAACATATTAAGACTATAAGATGCCACAAACTCCTAGAGAGCTAATTTGAAGGGAGGGTGGGCCACTTCTTCTCCCGGCCACCTGCTACCTAAAATGAATGAAAAGGGGTTAGTAACCTCTCTTCTTGATACCTAAGCTCCTCCCATTTTACTCCTGGCCTATCAGGATCACCCCTTTTTCCCTCCCTAACAGCCTAGCTTCTCTTCTGGTTTTCATTATCCCTTCGGCCATGTTCCAGCACCTTAGGGTTCTGGTGCTGGATAACACTTTCTGGTTAGCTGTCAGTCATGGATATAACAGTTAACATCACCCCCTTGCTGCTTCTTCTGAGCACGTGCAAGCTTGCAAAAGAGCTTGTAAATCTTGAAGAGGAGGCAGAAACCATTTAAGATGCAGTTTTTCTAACTATTGCGGTTTTGGGATTAGGGGGGTGGGCACTTAATGGTTAGATGGAAATGGTACCTACCTATTACCAACCACAGAAGTTTCCCAATCCCGTGCAACTCATCTTATGTTAAAACTAGATTAGCTGCTATAGTTGTAAGGTAAACAAAAAGCAATTTGTTTCCAATGTTGGTTAGCTTTACTAGGTTGATCGAAATGAATAGGAATAAAACCATACAAGTATACATAAGCAAATAATCATAAGCAAATAATATGGTACTGCTAATGCCTGCCATAGAAAAGTACTGCCCCAAAAAGGCCTACTGCAGATTGAATAAGGGTTCAGGTGAATGTCACCATTGGACACATAACAGGCTGATTTGATTGGATGATCTGTTCACATGGTGGTGGGAAGGACTGGGATGTCATTTCCTGTTTTGTGCATTTCCTGTATGGTGTGTATATATGTAGTGTATAGCACTGGTTTAGTACACTTGATACAGGACTTCATGTCCGATACATGTCGTGTCAATATTACAGATAGATATCCTTAGAGTCTTCATTGTCTAGAAGCACCTGCACACTACATGTTCATTTCAATTCAGCTAAGGTGTTTGGGACAGAACCCAGCAGGATCCAGCAGCAAGAGGGGCTCAGGACATTGCTTTACTAGGTTGTAAATGTTGAAGCAATATCAAACCACAACTTGTTTTGTGACTACTAGTGGGGTTGAATACATTTCCACTGATTTTAATGGTAAATGAAGTTGCTGACACAATAAAGAGAAAAAAAGTTTTCCTGTGCTATTAATTTGCCTCAACCAATATAATTTTATCTAACTGCAACTCAGTTAACAGCTTAAATTTGATTGGTTGCTGCAGAAGCAAACACTGCAGAGGCCCAGGCCCCATTGCAAGTTTCTGGCCAGGCCCCTGACACACACCTTGCCCCAGCACCAGGCCTGATACTGACAATGGATTGCGCGTATGTAAGTAAAGGTTCGTACACACGTGCGATCACATGTCCCAGCCCGCAATGCACGCTTTGTATGAACGTTCGTTTCGGACGATATTCGGCCTGTGTATGGACACTTTATCGGCTGAAATGGACGTTCGGTCGGGGATCTTTACCTGACCGGACGGGTCTCGTAATGACCGGCTTTTTCGGCTGATAAAGTCCAATTATTGGCTGAAACAAAAGTTCGGACACATGGTGTGTTGCGGGTCGGGACCCGTGTGCACGCGATCAGTAGTTTAAAACACGGGTACCAGCAGTAGTTAACATTAACTTACCAAACGTTTAAAAACAGCTGATCATGGTCGGCAGGTTCCCAGGCCTCCCACTATTGAGCTGTGGGGGCTGTAGGTACGCCACTTGGGTTGCTGCAAATGAATTGTATGAGACAACTTTTGCCCTATCAGCCACTAAAGTCTTCTGATTTAATAGTATGGAATAGAATGACAACAGAAATCAGGGATATCATACTGTACATGCAACTCTCCATTGTTTTTCAAATTACGACCTCAGCCAGGGCTCTCTTGCAAAAAAATAATAATATTTTCTATAAATGTAAATAGCAGTAACATGTGCATATAAGTAACCTTCCCGTATCACTGGTTGGATATTGTGAGAAGTGCAAATTTCATAATTTAATTATTACTTTAAGGGGCAACTGTGGTCCCAAAATGACTTAAAGGAAATCTAAAGAAAGTGCTTACCTAAGTATTTTTGGCATATAACTCACTTACCCTTTTAAAACTTGATTTCAAAATATTTTCATTTTAATGTGTCTTATTTAGGCAACATCCCATTACTAGATCCTCTACACTTACTGGAGCCATCTTTGTGAAGTAAAATTTAGGTTTCCTGGTATGCTAATTAGCAATTGTCAGTGGTGAACAAATTTGTGTCCTCCAGGAAGTGCGTTGGGTCTTGCCATTCAATGTTGTCTCTCTAACACATTAAAATAAAAAATATCTTCAAAAAAGTTTTAAAAAGTGCATGCTCACCCCCAAAACTAAAATTTAACCCACTACTGGCCCCACTGTGTAGTTTCAAAAAAATCTTTACCTTACATCCCTGCTCCTTGTGGTTCTCCTGCAATGTCTGTTCAAATTTGAAAAAAGGACCGTGACATGCGCTGGGGGAGCCCTCCCTCCCTACCTCCATATCCCTTCTGTCTTCTGCATTCCCTACCTATTAAAGCATTTTTTCTGTGTATAGGGCATCCCAACCCACCCCCAACTGACGATTTACTTTTCTAAAACAAGCCCCATAAAGATATTTACCGACCTTCGTTCCCCCGGCTGTGTGCAGAGCCAGCATCCGCATCTGTGATTGGCTGCTGGCTAGCCAATAACAGACACAGCTGACAGTCACACCCCTCTCTGTTGCTTCCATCTATCAGAAAGCTGGGAGCAAAGTGCCCGTAGGAGGGAAGGTCTGTAAGTATCTTTCTAGGGCTTGTTTTAGAAAAGTAAATCGGTGGTTAGGGGTGGGGTGCCCTACAAAGAGGGTGGAGATACCCTTTAAAGTATATGGCAAAAATACTCAGGAAATCACTTTCTGTAGATTTACTTTATGTTATTTTAGTACCATAGTTGCCCTTTTAGATTATTGTCACACAGTTGACATTTCCCCCCCCCCCCTATCTAATCAATATTATACTGCAGCGTGCTTCCAGCAGACATTGATATGGTCCCTAGCTATTTAGATACTATTACCAACACAGATGAAGTTGATTCTGAATTGAAATGTCAATTCTGAGCTTTTAACCTGCAGTACTAATCTGCCTAAGTCTTTGTTTAGGGCGTCCATTTACCATGACTGTTCTACTCAATTTACTTTTATCAGCAAATTTTGTCAGCTCATTTATACCATCTTAAAATGTATTAAAGCACATAATTGAAAAAAGTTTAAAGTGCAGAAATAACGTCGCTTACTCACCACGTCTGCCCAGAGCTCGATATGCATCTTCTTGCCTTTCTATCTTCGCAATACTTTATTGTTGGGCATAATCTAGCACATTGATTTTCTCTGATTACACGTTTCTACTCCCTCTCATTTCTGCTGCCATTTTATTGTTTTTAAATCTCTGATTCTTTCTTTTATTCTGTAGCAGGCATATATTTTACTCTCATAAAGAGTTGAATTGGAAAGTTATGTGTAGAGACTCTGTGTTACCCTTATTGAAATATAAAAGGCTCCCATCCTCTGGAATTCTATTCCCCTCTCTCTTCGTCAAGAAACCTTTTTTGGACCTAACAAAAGGAAGTTTCCTGTGAGTGTAACGAACTTGTGAGTGGCCCCTTCTCTTAAGGGCCTTGATCTCAAGGACATAAAAAAAGAAGGACATTGAAACAAGAAGGGCAATTAAACAAGGTTTGTGCGTCACTGTGTTGGTGTGGTGTATTAGAAGGGACAGTTTTGTCAGTACCATGCAATGTGCATCGTGCCACATGTATAGGAACCTGGAGCAGACGTTCCGGGGAACCTATGTCTGTGTCAGGTGTGAGTGGGTTGCCCGTTTGGAAGCTGAGGTGGAGAGTCTAAGGGGGCAGCTTGCAGCATTGCGGGGATTGGCAGAACTGGGGGGTCAGCAGGCACTGGCTGGGGCCAGTATAGAGGTGGGTGGAAGAGGGACAAGAAAGGATGAGGAAGGAGGTAGTTTTGTTAGGGTTACTAGGGGAAGTGGGGGACGGAAGAGTAGGGGGGCTTCTTCCCAGATTGTCCATCCCAACAGATTTGCCGCCTTAGGTAATGAAGTGGAGGAGGACACCTCGGAATTAGCATGTATGGAGGGGGCTAGTCCCTTGAGCACCCAGGGGACTGCCATCTCTGATACAAGGGAGGAGGAACGAAGGGTCAGGAATGCAAGGCAGGTGGTAGTGGTAGGGGACTCCATTATAAGGAAGGTAGATAGGGTAATCTGCCGCCAAGACCCTACATGCCGAACTGTGTGTTGCCTGCCTGGTGCTAGGGTTCGGCATGTGGTGGATCGTGTAGACAGATTATTGGGTGGGGCCGGGTGTGACCCGGCGGTCTTGGTTCACATTGGTGCCAATGACAAAGTTAGAGGTGGAGGTGAGGTCCTTAAACATGATTTCCGAGAACTAGGGGCCAAGATAAAAGCAAGGACCTCCAGGGTAGTGTTTTCAGAAATACTACCGCAGCCACGTGCTAAGCCAGGGAGACAGCGGGAGCTTAGGAGCATTAATGCGTGGCTAAGAGAGTGGTGTAAGGAAGAAGGGTTTGGGTTTATTGAGAACTGGGCAGACTTTGCTGTCGGCTACAGGCTCTTTAGTAGGGATGGGTTGCACCTCACTGATGGTGGTGCAGCTGTTTTAGGGGAGAAGATGGCTAGAGGGTTGGAGGAGATTTTAAACTAGGTTTGGGGGGGGAGGGTATTAGCAGTCTCACTGGGATAGATTGTCCAGGAGGAAAGCAGGGTGTAGATAGGCCAGTGGTGGGTGGAAAGGGGGGTGGGGCTAGCATAGGGGATAGGGAGGAATGTGTATCAAAGTGTACGAATAAATTACAGGATCATAATCTAAAATGTATGTTTGCAAATGCGAGAAGCCTGGCTGACAAAATGGGTGAATTGGAAATGATGGCATTGAATGAAAAGTATGATGTAATAGGTATAGCAGAAACGTGGTTGAACAGTTCTCACGACTGGGCTGTAAATATAGAAGGATATGCCTTGTTTAGGCAGGACAGAAAAAAAAGGAAAGGGGGAGGAGTATGTGTATATGTTAAAAAAGAATTGAAGCCAAATTTAAAAGAAGAGATAACTGGTGATATGGATGATAAAGTGGAGGCAATATGGGTGGAATTAGGCAACAGGAAAGGGGGTAATGTCATTGTTGGTGTCTGCTATAAGCCGCCAAATGCTAGCAGAGAGGAGGTGAGTCAACTTCATATGCAGTTGGCAAGGGCTGCAAGTTTGGGGAGTGTGCTCATTATGGGGGACTTCAATTACCCTGACATTGATTGGTGTGGTGGAACTGCCATCACAGAAAAAGGCGATGAGTTCCTGAATTTGCTGCAGGATAATTTTCTCTCACAGGTGGTTGAGGTTCCTACTAGAAAAGGAGCTCTGTTGGATCTGGTAATATCTAACATTGTGGAGCGCATTATAGATATAAAGGTAACTGGAGGCTTAGGGAATAGTGACCATGAAATAGTGGCATTTGGACTTTGTTATCGAAAGGAAAAGTGTGCTGGGTTAACAAAGACATTTAATTTCAGGAAAGCAAATTTTCCCAGGTTAAAAGCAGCTCTTCAGAATGTCAACTGGGATAATTTATTATCAGGTAAAGGTACTGAACAGAAGTGGACTGTGTTCAAGGGGATTTTAAGCCAGTTCACATCTAAATTTATACCCTTGGGAAATAAATGTAAAAAAAATAAATCCGCGCCCATGTGGCTGAATTCTGATGTAAAGAGGCAAATGGTAAGGAAGAAAAAGGCATTTAAAACCTTTAAGGCCGAGGGAACGGAAAGGGCCTTTAGGGATTATAAAAACTGTAACAAGGAGTGTAAGAAAGCAATCAAACTAGCTAAAATTAATAATGAAGTTAGGATAGCTGAAGAAAGCATCACTAAGCCTAAACATTTTTTTAAGTATATTAATAGTAAGAAGATGAGGACTGAGAATGTGGCACCATTAATTAATGGGGATAAGTTAGTTACGGAGGATGGCGATAAAGCAAATGTCTTGAATAATTTTTTTTCCTCTGTATACACTATAGAAGATCCAAGTACAGATATCATAGAGTATAGTAGCAATAAAGGTATACAAGATTCAAGTTCACTTTGGTTAACCGAGGATATGGTACAGAAAGAACTAAATAAGGTTAATATTAGTAAATCTCCTGGACCGGATAAAATACATCCTAGGGTACTTAGGGAGCTAAGTTCAGTTTTATCTAGGCCATTGTTTCTTTGGGCATAATCTAGCACATTGATTTTCTCTGATTACACGTTTCTACCCCCTCTCATTTCTGCTGCCATTTTATTGTTTTTAAATCTTTGATTCTTTCTTTTATTCAGTAGCAGGCATATATTTTACTCTCATAAAGAGTTGAATTGGAAAGTTATGTGTAGAGACTCTGTGTTACCCTTATTGAAATATAAAAGGTTCCCATCCTCTGGAATTCTATTCCCCTCTCTCTTCGTCAAGAAACCTCAATTAGCAGGTTTATATCTAGACTTGAATCCTACCTATCTGGTAACAAGCACAGTATATGATATCTATATATCTATATATGATAAATCTACCCTTACATCCCACCTATCCGGTAACCAGCACAGTATATGGTATCTATATATCTATATATGATAAATCTACCCAGTACAGGTACCAATCCTTACGTAACGGCGGCGCGCCCCCGCCTAACGTGCCTGCGTGCACATTACCCGGTAGTCTCTCCGCAGCGGTTGTTCTCCCTCCCTGTGTCCAAGCTCCCTCCCGGCGTGCAAGCTTCCTCCCTGTGTCCAAGGCGGCTGTGACCTAATGGGCTGGAACCGGTAAGTGAACAACTTTTTTTCCCTGCAGATTTGCCATGTGACTCGAGTATAAGCCGAGGCAAGGTTTTTAGGTTTATTTTTAAACCTAAAAATCTCGGCTTATACTCGAGTATATACGGTAACTAGATCGTAAGCTCTATAGGGCAGGGACCTCATTTCCTCTTGTGGCAAAGCCCTAGCACTTAAACAGTTATATATTTTATATGAACTATTTATGCAATTTCCCCCCTTGTATACATATATACAAAAGGAGACGTGCAACTTTGGGCTGTAAAAAGATCAGCAGTACGGGAAAAGTTGAAAAATTCTTATTTAACACTGGGAACCAAATAAAATGTGTGCACAATGCCTGTACCATCTGTTTTGAATAAGGCCCATACAGCCTCATTTACACCCAGCCACAGTGGTAAAACTGCGCTAACTGATTCAATACCGGTAAGCGTGCCTTCAACTCAATTGTTGACTGGGTGGGTATCTCAAAAGACACCCGTGCAGACGCTGCAACCATGTATAATTATACGTTTGAGCTAAACTATAGCACTCATTAGCGCGCATGCTTGCTTTGGTTTAATTGAATCCAGAAACAGTCTGAAATCATAGAGGGAGCACGCTCGCGGGTAAGTTGAAGGGCTTCGTCCCCATCTCCTGTAACAGTTCATAGGTCCTTTACCTCCCATTCTTCAAATTAATGCAAAAAAGAAGAGGTTCGCCCTTTGAGTGAACTAATCCTTTAAACACATCCAATGAAAAATAACTTGTTTTCTCAAGCAATTGTCTTCAGTTCACTTGTTATATTCGGTCGTCTCTGGATTTATATTTGTAATTTAATATTCCTTATTGTCCTTGGTGAATTCTCCAGTACATGTGATTGTATCTATTGTTTGAATGAAGTGGAGTTTAAAAACACGCCATGATCGAATATCTAAACAAAGAATATTATGCGTAAATTGATAAGTATCTAAAGCTGTCACCTTATTTTAGACCCTACATACGGCATTCTTCTAGAAACCTACGAGCTGTCATATAGATTTATTTCTGTATACTCCAGCATTTGTCACCAACTTAACGTCTGCAGTCTCATTACGTGCACCGTGAATACCAACCAGTACATCCGCAGTTAAAGATTTCTACGGTGGGATTTCGTCTGTTCTCGTTTCCTTTATTTTGCTTTTACTAAGCGAAAATCAAATGCTTAATATATGAACATATTGTTTATAGTAAAAGCTTTGAATTTCTGTGGCCACTGTTCTGTCTGGAGATTAAAAGTAAATACCATTTAGACCACATGAATCAGTTTCAGGGAAATTGCCTTTTCTGTGTGAATTCGCACAAAGGAAAAACAGAATCAATGAACATTACTGGGCCCCATATAGTATCATAGATAGTAACTAAATGACATGTTTAAAGGAGAACTAAACCCAAATTTCTACATTCCAATGAAAACATACCCACTAAAAACACCAATAAACTGTAAAAAAAAAAAAATCCCACCCCAGTAACATTTAAACATTTAGGGGGTTACATTTAAAGTAAATGTAACCCCCTTAAAGGACTGAATAAAATAACTGTGTGTATGTACAGTGACTGACCACACTCCTGACCTCAGTCACATGCTCCCTTGCCTAATCTGTCTTGTTAAGGGATTGGCTAGAAGATACTTGTGGGTGTGACCAAATTTAACAAGTTCCTGCAGCATCTTAGGACTGAGCATGTGTAGAGAACATAATGGTCAGTGACCACACTGTGTGATACTGGAGTGTTGATAAATAAAACACAAACTCCATGTTAGAAACAACCATATCAAAATGAGAGGTAAGACGCAGGTTACTGATTTTATATTAAGGTTATCTTCGTTCTGATTCAGTGTTGTTCTGAGGCTTTAGTTTACCTTTAAAGAATATTTTATATTAACTGTACAATAAAGAGTAAAAATGTTTAATATGTAGCAACCAATCAGATGTTATCTAAATGTGGTATCCCAGTAAAAAACTTAAATAGGATTGGTACGGGCCCCTATATTTTTAAGGATAAAAATGCCAGTACAAGCATGTATGTGTTTTGGAGTCTAATTATTCAAGCACTTCAGGGAGATTCCGTAAGAGTTCTTATCGTTACAAATGGTGCTAATTTTGCCCCAGCCAATCAGATCTTATTTAACATTTGAAAGTTAACATCTGATTGGTTGGGGCAAAATTAGCACCATTTTTAATGATAAGAACTTTTATTGAATAACCCTGTATATTTGTAAGTTAAAGGAATAGTTCACTTGAAAACTATTAGAGACATAGTCCTACTGTAAGTTATGAAGAGGGCTCTTTTCTTTTTCTTGTATTGAGGACAACTGTATGGAGAGACCACGTTTTTCATTTAAAAACAATTTGATCATCAATGCAGCCTGCATAGAAGAAGAGAGCCACTTCTAACATAGCATCAATTTCATGTTTTAATTAAAATATAGTGAATCCTTATTGCTTATTGCTTATTATTTTTTTAATTGTATTTAACAGGACAGTTTACTTTCTGTGTTTTGAAAACATTGGCTAGTTAGCTGCCCCTGTAAAAACATCTAGACAGAAATTCTTTTTAGTAGGAAACTGAAGAAAAATATGTTAATGTAATAAATTTGAATTAGAACAATATCAAACACTAATTAGGGCTTGTCAAATGTGTTTTTCCAGCAAATGTTCTGAAAACATGTTAAATGAGTGACATTAATTATTGTATATATGTCATTGTAGTTTTCCGTGGCTCCTTCTATGGGATGAAAATAAAAGTTATAAGAATAAAGCTGCGCCTTCCGGTAAACAATTCACTAGCAAAATACTGTGTCAAGCACATTGCCCATGTTGCTGCAAATTGACTTTAGAGCACGGTGGCTTAGTGGTTAGCACTGATACTTGCAGCACTGAAGTCCTGAGTTCGAATCCTCCCTTAGACACATCTGCAGGGAGTTTGTATCTTCTCCCCGTGCTTGCGTGGGTTTCCTCCGGGCACTCCGGTTTTCCCCACAATCATAAAGACATACTGATAGGTTGTATGTGTCAAATAAATGTGTTTAGATTGTAAGCTCTTCGGGGCAGAACATGATGTAAATGTATACATGTAATTAGTTATGGACACAAAACCAAACCTGGGTTCAGGAAGAACTTAAACTATTCGAACTAGTTCGGTTTTTTCAAGCTTGAGGCTGTATTTTCGCTAATTATCATAAATTCGATAATTATCGAATTTACGTACCGTTCGCTAACCCTAGAATGTATCGTTCACTAACCCTCAAATGTATCATTCGTTTTCGGTAACCCTTGAATGCATCGTTTGCTAACCCTCAAATGTATCATTAGTTTTCAGTAACCCTCGAATGTATAGTTCATTTTCACTAACCCTAGAATGTATGGTTCATTTTCACTAACCCTAGAATGTATCTATGATGTATTCAATTAGATCAACTGGACTTGAAGTTTAGTTCTTGAAGACGTTTCGCTAGTCATCCGACTGGCTTTCTCAGTTCAGAATGACTTGTACAAGAATCTGTGGCAATTATGTACCCTGGAAAATTCCAATTAGCATATCACAGCCAGGTGTTAAGGGTGTGATTGGATAGTGGCTAAGAGGTGTTATAGGAACGCCCAGAGTAAGGTGTCAAAACAGCATTGCAACTATGCAATCTAATGCAAACAGCACAGCCACTATGCAATCCCGCCCTTAACACTTGATTGTGATATGGTAATTGGGATTTTCCAGGGTACATAATTGCCACAGATTCTTGTACAAGTCATTCTGAATTGAGCGATCCAGTCAGATGACTAGCGAAACGTCTTCAAGAACTAAACTTCAAGTCCAGTTGATCTAATTGAATACAACAGATATACCATGACCTGGATGAATGAGAACCTTCACAACCTAGAATGTATCGTTCACTAACCCTCGAATTGGCCAAAACCCTCGAATGTAGCTTGCACAAACATGACAATTGCTCGATTATAAAGTATTATAAAGTATAAAGATTATAAAGTATTTTAACAGGTTTTGGTGATAGTCACATGTTCCCCAGACCATTTCCCAGGTGCCACAGCCATTTACTGTAAGTTACCATTGTTAGTTTAGCTGTAAATCATCAGAACTTTTCGAACTATCACTTCCCATTGACTTTTATGGGTCTGTTTTCGAACTTTCGAGCTTTTCGATCTTTCGAAAATCGACCGAACTTAATGAAGTTCGTCCATCTCTACATATAATTGTAAAGTGCCACAGAATGAGCTGGTGCTATATAATTACATGATAATATAATAATCAGCCCCTTATCTGTTCTAATAAGTTTCAACAAATCCTGATATGAAGTTTTAAATCTCCCATTTACATCATTATTTTATTACCACGTTATAGCAGTCACATAGTACTACATGGTATAGGTGTTTTGTGGCACAGTTGGTATTTCACAGTGTAAGTGTATATAACGGGCTATGTACTGAGAGCCTCTGTCATTCTCTTTTACTTACTCAAGGCATGGCACCGAGCCAATAGCAGCTCTTTTCGGTTATATATGATTTTCGGAATGTATCATTCGTTTTCGGTAACCCTCGAATGTATCATTCATTTTCGCTAAAGAATCGATTTCGGCTTGGTACAATGGTTGCGGTGGCTGCATACTGCCATAATCGCCATTATTACATTATTAAAGCCATGTTTACCCTTGGCACATCAGTTAATGCGGCTTTAAGACACAAATACCTTATAATAATAATAATAATAATAATAATAATAATGCCGCTCGGTGCATAGCATTGATAGTATTTTGCAACTGTAGCATTACAATTTTAAGATACTGGGCCTTTACAAAATGATCTTTATTTGCTGTAGAAAAGTACAGCACTGAGAGCCTAAAACCACTTTATAAAATATACATACAAATATACATATAATCCACAAAATGTCAAGGTGTGTTTTTTATTGGGAAAATTTTAGCGGAGAAAATTCAGTGTTGGAAATTTTTAAAAATTGCTTCAATTGGGTTTAAAGCAGATATTTGGTTCTGCGGAATTTCTACATGAAATATAAAGTTCACAGAGAAGGCAGCGTTGAAAACGCACATTGATTTCACATGATTAAATATTATCTTTCCGTCAAGAGAGCGGCATTCCATATGTAAATTAAAAATAAATCTTTAATGCAGAAGAACCCTTTTGCCATCAACTTGTTAAGCATGCCGGGAACGATTACAATGTACTGTACTGAAAATAAAGGCATTCCATGATATTTGCATTTAGATAGGCAGATGTGGTTATGTATTTCCCCATGAAATTCAACCTCATTATAGTTGCAGATACATATAGATACACGCATTGCTTACAGATAATGTGGTTTCTGTAATTATGTGCAACGCTACTGCGCTCTATTTTACTGTCTGGTCTTTAGCATATTTCCCATCATTTGCTGCTCTAATCTTACGTTATACAATATCCAGATCTTCATCTGGCTCCACTTAACTTGTTCATTAAAGGACAACTATACTGTAAAATTATCCTTTTTGAAATGAAAAGTACTTGGTACAGAGAGGTAGGATTGATTAATGTTTCATTGAGGAGCTACAGCACATACAATTTTCATCTACCAGGTTTTGGACCTGGGCCTTCCTGTATTAAAGATAGTGCTGAAGCACTCGGGCAGTAGCAGTTTTCTACATGCTGCCGCTCCTCATAAAAAAAGATGTTGAAAGATAGAAATAACCAATCCCACTTCCCTGCCCCAGGTACTTTTCATTTTACA
Organism: Hymenochirus boettgeri; assembly: GCA_019447015.1. NCBI lineage: Eukaryota > Metazoa > Chordata > Amphibia > Anura > Pipidae > Hymenochirus > Hymenochirus boettgeri. Next base: position 14,367,011 of record CM033473.1, on the reverse strand, counting down.
GTAACTGTTTTTGAAAAAACTTTATACGTACTATAGTTCTCCTTTAGATACATCTAGGAGTTCAGTATGCCCTCCAGAATTTAATATTGTAAATTTAAAAACTAAACTAAAAAGTTGAGATTTGACTCACAATTAGGATTATGTGTTAAGTTTTGTGTCTCTGTTTAGGTCCCTCTACAATATCTTATAGAGTTTGCACATATGGGATTGTAAAAATGGCTGCCTCCAGGGTTACCTGCTTTCTCTGTCAAGGCAAAATGAACTTGGGGAAAAGTAATAAGAAATGCACTTTATCAAGTGTCACTTGATAAAAACATGTTGTGTATATATTGAATTGTAATAAGTGTAATAAAAGTGTATTTATACTAAAAAAATGTCTTTGCGTCATCTTAATCTATAAATAAATACACGTAAGTAGCACTTACTCTGAGGTGTGTGTGTTGCTGCATACCTTCAATACAATACTTGTTTTGCTCAGGCTCTGACCACTGACATAACTATTTTTCCCCATACCAACTGTCAATACTGCATACAGCACACCAACGTAAGATGTTTCAGTGTGGATATCTAATGAAATAGGGGGCAGATCATCAAAAAACCATAGTGATAGTTGGGATCAATTATAGTTTCCACTAATGGGCAATTTAAAAAAAACTTATTTTCCAGTGTACATACCATTTAAGTATTTGACACACTATCCAATGGTAGTTTAATATGCTCAACCCTCCTCTGCTCCGTACCCAGCAGCCAGGAACCACCAAAATCCGAAAATTAGGAAGGGAACATCTGTTGTATTCAATTAGATCAACTGGACTTGAAGTTTAGTTATTGAAGACGTTTCGCTAGTCATCCGACTGGCTTTCTCAATTCAGAATGACTTGTACAAGAATCTGTGGCAATTATGTACCCTGGAAAATCCCAATTAGCATATCACAGCCAAGTGTTAAGGGCGGGATTGGATAGTGGCTAAGAGGTGTTATAGGAACGTTATAGGAATATGTTTATTTTCACATAAATGTGCCATGTACAATGCTGTTTTGACACCTTACTCTGGGCATTCCTATAACACCTCTTGTACAAGTCATTCTGAATTGAGAAAGCCAGTCGGATGACTAGCGAAACGTCTTCAAGAACTAAACTTCAAGTCCAGTTGATCTAATTGAATACAACAGATATACCATGACCTGGATGAATGAGAACCTTCACAAGCTTAGGAAGGGAACACAACGCAGGTTTAATGTTGGGCCTGAAACATGTTGCAATATAATTAAGCTTGCCTTGTGTTCCCTTCCTACTTTCTAATTTTGGACGTTGTGTAAACAACCAATAAAGAGAACCTGTTTGCAATTACCTTGTGTGTTGCATTTAGTCCTACCAGGACAATCCTGCATTTCCTTTTATTTATTATTGAGTCCCTATACAATAATTAAAGTCATATCTACTGCAAGATATACAGAAAGGGTAAATGAAAACTACTTTGCTTTTCTTTCAACCATATGTCCAGTGAAGTAGGCGTATTTCATAATTGAAATTAATACTGAGATTTTGCCAACGATCAAAAACCTTTGGCATAATCACCTTACCTATTTGAGTTGTTTCTTCTAACATTTCTGTATTCCGAGGACATACTGTAGGGGAAAATTACACCTGTCTTTTATAGTTGATGGCCGTTAAACTTACAAGTTTCATTGGGGATTTTACACAGACACGTTTCTCTCATGCAACCAAATCAGGAAATGGTTCGATATTTGTGTGTGACGACAAGTTGTGAGCAGACAGGACAGAAGCAGACAAGAGACTTCTGAATGGGTCACAGGAGTAAAATATCCAAGAATAATAGAGGGAGGTGAGGGCAACATATTCTGACACTCATCCCTAGGACCAGTGATCTGCATGCAGATGGACTCCACTTTATATTCAAAGTAAATGTTCTTGCAAATAAAAAATGTTTTGCGTAATATATCAATGGTAGACCTCCCAAAGCCTCCTGGAAAGCCCCCATGGATCCCCACTTGGTCTATTTGGCTTTGGCTAAAAGACCGAGAGGGAAGATGGTCCTGACTACTGCATGCCTCTTGAGTAGAGAAGATTTCAAATTTCCACTGACCTTAACTATTCCTATTTTGCGAAAAAGTGGAAATTCCGACTGTTACACCAACTATCTACAACTACACCTGCTGTGTTTTCTCGTTCTAGTACCAGTAGGAATAACAATGATCTATATAAACTTTGTGGCTACTCTGTTCTTGGTCTGCTTCTTCTGCTATGCTAGAAGTTGCATAAAATTAAACATATCTCTAGCACAGTGATCGGCTGATTAAAACTAGAGATGGCTACCAATGGTAACTTACTGTAAATGGCACCTGGGAAATGATCTGAGGAACATGTCATTGTCCCCAAAACCTGTTTAAACACTTTTTACTTCATGATCGGGCAATTGCCGGGTTTGCGCAAGCTACATTCGAGGGTCACGGCAAGTTCGAGGGTTACCCAACTATTCTTTTGAGGGTTACCAAACAATACATTCTAGGGTAACCAGAAACGAACGATACATTTGAGGATTAGCGAATGGCCCGTATATTTGATTATTATAGAATTTACGATAATTATCAAAAATACAGCCGCGAGTATGAAAAAACTAATTAGATCGAATAGTTCGAGTTCGTCCAAACTCATAAAGTTCGGCCTGAACTCAGGTTCAAGGTTGGTTTTGTGTCCATCACTAATTAAATCTCCACAGAGTTTGCTGATGCCAAAATGTTTCACCACAATGATCTGCAGGAGGATTACATACTAGTCATCAGGCCTTTACTCTGAAAATGATTCATTGTTAATGCCCAAATCCAATAACGAACAAAGAAAATGGACAAAAATGTACCAAAAAAAATGGTAATGGTAAAAGTGTTTTTGGTCTATTTTGGTCTATTCTAGTGTGAATGAGGCCTAATACTATTTACAGCGTACATGGTGGTTACCTCAAAGTGGACATTACCTCAAAAGTGTGCATGGCTTTGGAAAAATGGGCATGGCCAATGGTTGGAGCTTCCTTACAGTATGCCTTAGACAGTATTCGCTAATTATTTTTTTTGCTATGTTTCACCTCTAAATTTCAGTTTCTCAAAACTTGGGAAAGTTTACAATACCTCCAGGGAAACATCCATGATATTCAGCTTTCTATACATCTATGTTAACTTGTTAAAACAGACAATTGACTATTTGTACACTGTTGTGAGCCATTAGAGGCCATAATACAGAGTATGTTATTCAGGGGTTTTGACAAAATCTGCATTAGAGAAAACCTATTGATAAGATAATGTGCTGTGCACTCTGTACTGTGTCTTTTGAATGTGAACAGAATGAAACAGCACCTCCTTGTGGTTAAAGAATGTTTTGTTTTCATCAAACAACATCTTCTCAACTAAGCATCATTATGGCTGGGATCCTCTCACTTACAGGGTTATTCAATAAAAGTTCTTATCTATAAATATGGTGATAATTTTGCCTCAACCAATCAGATATTATTTAACATTTGAAAGCTAACGTCTAATTGGCTGGGGCAAAATTAGCACCATTTTTAACGATAAGAACTTTTATTGAATCTCCCTGACAGTGTTTTATATGGTGAGACAATAGCCAAAAAAACAATGGCTGCCTAGGCCATAGAGCACTGTAAATTCTCCACCCAAGATATACAGCTGAATAGTGCTACAACCTCACACAGTCTTTGTGAGCTGCTAACTCATTGACATGCTATTTTCTACCTGGCATGAAGTGGTCCTCATCGGAACTAATTATACCTGATTAGGGTTCATGCATGGGCACCAAAACAACTGTGGATCCTGTCCATGGGTTCCAATTTGGGACTATTTGTTTCCCATAACTAGAGTAAAAGTTACATGATCTTCCTTAAAAAGTATCACATGATAAAGCGTAAAAAGGTTATTAAATACTAAAGCCTTGCATTGGCCACAAAAGCACAGAAAAGGACTTTTACAGTAAACCTAGGTACCTGGAAAAGGGTGGATATATCAACTGTATTTCATCAACAAATTTACTTCAGTTAATATGAACCGACTCTGTTTTTGGTAATACATAGGAATCCCTTGGTAACTACAAATATCATTGTGATACATAAGGGTTGTGAATATTCTAAGAAATTCTATCCTTGTCAGTGCTCAGCCTTGTCAGTTCTATATGGTACATGTAGTTTGCTAGTGTGGTAAATGTCCCAAGACTGCAATATAGGAAACATTGTACCCACATCTTTCCAGTGTAAGTACATTAACACATGGAGTAGTACATGGAACAAGTCTTTGGACTTCTTGGTGAGTATGACTTCTAATATTCTTATATTTTACAGTAGGGAATGCTTTATTTATTATAAAGCTTATTATATAAGAGGTGCAAACTTTGGAAATGCTATTAATCAGCAGTAGCCAATCAGATTACCTTTTTACTTGTCTCCTGAAGTTAGAAAAAGCCATTTAGCATCTGATTGTTTGCTTCAATTTTAAACTTTAGCAATTATTACATTCTGTTTCAGTTATTAAAGGACAACTAAAGCCTCCGAACAACACTAAATGAAAAGACAGAGCACCTTGACATAAATATACTATTGCAATCTGTATCTCATTTTGATATGGCTGATGGGAAATTTATTTTACGAACATGGGCTTTAGAATCACGCAGCTTGGTCACTGACCATTATATTCTTCACACATGCTCGGTTCTAAACTTCTGCAGGTACTTGAAGATGTTTACGCCCACTATTAGTCTCTAGCCAGTCATCAGCTCTGTGGAAGTAGCTATTCCATTACAAGCCAAGGAATTCCATGGCAGACAGAGGAACATCATTTAGCCATCATTTAGTCATGTAAAATAAGATTTTAGAAGATTAAAAGGTATGTCCAACCCCAAAACTATAATTTAACTAACTACTGGCCCCACTCTGTAGTGTATAAAAATCCTTACCTTACATCCCAGCTCCAAATGGTTCTCCTGTAATGTCCTTCCAAAGTCAAAAAAACTGGCCACCAGGAGCACCGCAGGGAGGAAAATTGTTTCTGCCTCTGAGGCTTCCTCTTAGAGGTTTTTGGCTTGCTCAGAGCAGCCACCCCACGCCCCCACCCTCCCTCTCCCCCCCTCTCCCTCTCCCTCCCCCTCCCGTTTTCCTCTCCCTCCCCCTAGTGTAAAATCCCCTTGGGGTAGTGTAGGGTTTCCACCCCCAGCCCCAACCGCATTATTCTTATGTTCAGAAACTCCACCGATCTTTACTTACCTTCCCTCTCTCCCCCGTCGTTCTGAACTGCCGTGTGTCTGTGATTGGCTGCCTCTCAGGCAGCAGTTTCATGCAAGCAGAGGGCCGGGCAGTACGGCGGAGGAAAGAGGGAAGGAAAGTAAAGATTGGGGGAGTTTCTGGATATAAGAATAATGCGGTTGGGACTGAGGGAGGAAGCCCTGCAATATATACAAATTTAAGAAAAGGGGTGGACATGCCCTTCATGATTGAAGAGACACCTGAATCTGGTGTTTGGTGAAAGTTCTCCTATTTTGCAGTCCTTTATTTGACTTTCCTCTTTTTCTCTTGTTAATAAAAGCATTGGCATGTATATACTTAATAATGCATTAAACAAGTTCCTTATTTTTCATTACTTAAACTGACACATTCAAAAATTAAAGATTGATGCTGATTGTTAAATACAGAATAATACAGAATGAACTATGTAATATGCTACTATGTATTTACTAGCTGGTAAAGTGGTTAACAACAGATCCAAATTTCCAGGTTGCTGTAATAGAAGTTTTTAGACACCAAAGGGAGATTCAATAAAAGTTCTTATCATTAAAAATGGTGCTAATTTTGCCCCAACCAATCAGATATTATTTAACATTTGAAATCTAACATCTGATTGGTTGGGGCAAAATTAGCACCATTTTTAATGATAAAAACGTTTATTGAATCTCCCTGCAAAATGCTTCAAGGACAGCTATACTGTAAAAAAAAATGCTGCTCCTCATTGAAAGGATATTGGGAGGTAAGAAGTACCAATCCTACCTCTCTGCCCCAGGTACTTTTTTACTGTTTTTTTTACTGTTTTTGAAAAAACTTTATTTGCAGTATAGTTCTCCTTTAAACAAACTAAAACCAAATTACCTCATTTAGAGTAGGAAAAATACATAAAGGAACACTAAAGTAAAAAAAAAAAAAACCTTCCCTTTGTCCTTTTTTATATTTTAAGTGCTGACAGGAACTTGATATAAATTGTTGGTTGCATCTGTGTTTTTACAAATAAGGTGGGGATTGATTGGATAGTTAAAGGATATATACACTGGATTTTTTTTTTTTTTTTAAATAGCCCATTTCTGAAAAGTAATTCTTCACAACTATCACTGTGCCATTTTTATGTTGATCTGTCCCCTATTTCTTTAGATATTCAGTATGAAACATTTTACATTTCAGCTGTCAATCAATGCCTTACTATCATAAACTCTTCTGTTGTGTATAGTTTTGTTGTAGCTGGAATGTTGATAGTTGGTACATGAACTGCATGGTGGGAAATTCCCTCTCCCAATGCAACCTCATAGAGATTACTGAGCATGTTTGCCCTCACAGAGAGTCAGATAGCCTGGCATGGGGCTAGAAGTGCCCCTGTACGATGTGTAAGAACTAATGTTTCGGGCGATAATCGGCCAGTGCGTAGGCACTATATCGGCCGAAACTGACGTTCGGTCGGGGGTCGTTGAACGACCGACCTGGCGGACCTCAGAATGAACGACCCTTTTCGGCCGATAAAGTGCCTACACATGGGCTGATTATCGGCCAAAACATTCGTTCCTAAGTTGTGGATCGGGACCCGCGATCGCACATGTGTACAAACCTTTAGAAGAACAAAACCCTCAATAAACAGTATTCTTATCACAAATAAAAAGATCCATTCTATTTTTGGGTGACTTAAAGGACTGTCAAAAAATGTGATAGGGAACTTAATTATTCTCTCTTAGCTCATTCTTTCAGATTTATTTTATTCTCCTAAACTCATTACAGGGTCATTTTACTTTGTGTTTGTTATGTTTTGTAGACCACATAACATCCATAATTTAAGTTAATTCCGTCCTTAGGGACAGAAAGATTAATAACGACTGCCTTTAAAGGTGAGATCATTTGTTATCTGAGGTAAATTACTGAGACTAATGTTGTGTGTAATATGGACACAAACTGCTCATTTTCTGACGAGTAAGAAAGTTTGTAAATTTTATTTTCAAATGTTAAATTATTGAAATGCAAAATACAAAATAGAGAAATTCAAAGAATGTATTTAGAAAACAAAAAAAGTTATTTATTTTTGCTGTATGTTAATAAACATACTGCACATGTGTATATTAAGGGAATTGTACACTGATCAAAATTACTTGTTTCAATGCTTATGAAGGTTCTCATTCATCCAGGTCATGGTATATCTGTTGTATTCAATTAGATGGACTTGAAGTTTAGTTCTTGAAGAGGTTTCGCTAGTCATCCGACTGGATCTCTCAATTCAGAATGACTGAACAAGAATCTGTGGCAATTATGTACCCTGGAAAATCCCAATTAGCATATCACAGCCAGGTTATAGGAACGCCCAGAGTAAGGTGTCAAAACAGCATTGTACATGGCAGACAGATGGTGTCGAACCTCCCCATACAAGGTGGCAAAATACCTAGCCAACATCTTAGGACCATTGGTGCTAAACATCACATCCAGAACTCTCAGGATTTCACCAACAAGATTGAAGATATAGTACTCGGTGCAGAAGAAACTATGGTGTCCTATGATGTGACATCTCTCTTCACCTGTATACCCACCAAGGAGGCTGTTGTCATGGTGAGAAAACGGCTAGACCAAGACAGCACTCTCACCAGCAGAACTGATCTCAACCCAGAACAGGTGTGTGCCTTACTGGACTTGTGCCTGAATACCACCTATTTCAAATACAGGGATAAGTTCTATAAGCAAAAACACCGATGTGCTGTGGGATCTCCAGTTTCACCCATTGTAGCCAACCTTTACATGGAGGAGGTAGAAAAACAGGCGCTTAATACCTTTAAGGGCATAGCACCCAGCCACTGGTTCAGATATGTGGATGACACCTGGGTTAAAATCCACCAGAAGGAAGTACAAGCTTTCACAGAACATATTAATGCGGTAGACCAAAACATCAAATTTACAAGGGAAGAGGTACAAAACAACAAACTGGCTTTCTTGGACTGCTTGGTAGAAGTCAGGGAGAATGGTAAACTGGAAGTAGAGGTTTACAGAAAACCAACACACACAGATCAGTATTTGATGTTTGACTCCCACCACCCTTTAGATCACAAGCTGGGGGTCATCAGAACCCTGCAACACAGAGCTGAGAACATCCCCACTAGCACAGAGGCGAAGGCTAAAGAAATGAAACATCTCAGAGGAGCCCTTAAAACTTGTGGTTATCCAGACTGGGCCTTTGTCAAAAGAAGCAGAAGGAAAGAAAAGAACACGAATACCAACAGTGAAGGGGAAAAGCAAGACAGGAAAAAGAACATGGTCATCCCATATGTAGCAGGGGTCTCCGAGAAATTAAGAAGAATTTTCAAAAAACACCGTATCCCTGTCTGCTTTAAACCAAGCAACACGCTGAGGCAGCAATTGGTACATCCGAAAGACCCAATACCGAAACACAAGAAAAGCGACAATATAAACGCAGTGCAGTGCAGTGAAGAATGCTCTGATTTGTATGTGGGGGAGACCAAACAACAACTGCATCAACGTATGGCACAGCACAGAAGAGCCAATTCCTCAGGTCAGGACTCAGCCGTGTACCTGCATCTTAGATTGTAATGTTAACATATTGGCAAAGGAACGTGACTGGTTCAAGAGAGGTGTTAAGGAGGCCATTTATGTGAAAATAAAGAAACCGAGCCTAAATAGAGGTGGGGGGTTCGACACCATCTGTCTGCCATGTACAATGCTGTTTTGACACCTTACTCTGGGCGTTCCTATAACACCTCTTAGCCACTATCTAATCACGCCCTTAACACCTGGCTGTGATATGCTAATTGGGATTTTCCAGGGTACATAATTGCCACAGATTCTTGTACAAGTCATTCTGAATTGAGAAAGCCAGTCGGATGACTAGCGAAACGTCTTCAAGAACTAAACTTCAAGTCCAGTTGATCTAATTGAATACAACAGATATACTTGTTTCAATGTATAAATAAATACATGTAAGCAGCACTTACTCTAAAGAGTTGATGCACAAATTCAATCCAGTACTTGGTTTGTTCAAGCTCCATCCCCCAGCCCCATGCCAGGCTATCTGACTCTCTGTGAGGGCAAACATGCTCAGTAATCTCTATGAGGTTGCATTGGGAGAGGGAATTTCCCACCATGTAGTTCACGTACTAACTGTCACCATTCCAGCTACAACAAAACTATACGTAACAGAAGAGTTTGATGCATTGATTGACAGCTGAAATGTAAGAATTAGGATACAGATCACCAAAAAACATGGTACAGTGATAGTTGGGAAGAATTATAGTTTTCAGTAATGGGCAATTTAAACAAATCCCAGTGTACTTAACCTTTAATATATTTTAAAGGTGTATGGTAGGTCACCATGGCAAAATATCAACCAGAATTTGGATAATTTGGTAAAAGATACACAGTGTTTTTCTTATTCTGTTAGGAAGAGAAGTATTATGGCAGCAATAATAAAACATATAGACCTGTGTAACCTTTCTCAACCTCTCTAGAGGCTATCAGGGCAGTGTACCAAAACCTGCAATCCTTCTTGTTTGAAAACAGCAATACAGTAAATCAATAGCACTTCATACTACATTCCCATTAAATTAACTTTGCATGTGTAAGACCAGGTCAGCTGATTAAAAACACATTTGAATTCAGTCTTGTTCACCCTTATTATCATATTACATTGCTTATGCTAAGTAACACATTGCTTTTATATGCTGATTAGGACTTTCCAGGGTATTTATTGCCACAAGATTCTTCTACAAGTCATTCTGAATCGGTCAGTTGACTAGCAAAACGTACTAAATTTCAGGTCCAGTTGATCTAACTTAATACCACAGATTTTCCTGAATAAAGGTGTGTTGGTTTTTTCTTTCAACAAATATTGTCAGCCATGTACAGTGTTGTTTTGACGCGTTACCCTGGGCAGTTTTGATAACACTCATTAGCTACCATATTATCAACACCTTGCATTCAGGAGGTCCTTAAGGACACCTTGCTGTTATATGCTGATTGGGACACATTTCATAGTATTTATTTCCAACAGATTCTTGTTGTTCAAGTCATTAAAAACCCAGTTGGATGACTAGCAAAACATCTTCAAAAACTCCACTGGATCTAAATTATTATGACAGATATCATTGATATTTAATCAACATTGTTACGATAGAACTGTCCTTCCGCTCCACTCCAGCGACGATCTGGGGATAGCCAGACACTTCCGGGTATTTGGCACCAGCAATGTCATGACGCCGACACGCCATCTGGCGCGAAGATTCAAAAGCCGGCTCCTGTTGCCTGATTGTAGCTTCCACTACCCCGGCTCCTATGTTACTTACCTTGCCTGATCCACTACCAACTACTTACCTTACCTTACGGACCAAACTATGTGGATTGTTGATGCTTTGATAACCGAATAAAGATGAAAGTTTTTACCAGCCGTGTGATGCCTGTCCTATTACTCTTACTCTGAATTGCTTCGTTTAGCTGTTTATAGCCGTTTATAGCTGAAGACAGCCGTGGGACGCTTGGAGCTCTGAACACTCTGAAATTGGGGTAAGGGGATTACGCTCCCAGTCGATACTTTATTTTCTTGCAACTACTTACCTTGCCTGTTCCAGTACCAACTACTTACCTTGCCTGTTCCAGTACCAACTACTTACCTTGCCTGTTCCAGTACCTCCTACTTACCTTGCCTGTTCCAGTACTTACTTCTTACCTTGCCTGTTACCAGTATCCAGCCTACAGTTCCCAGCAGCACCTTGTTTCCAGTATCCAGCCTACAGTTCCCAGCAGCACCTTGTTTCCAGTATCCAGCCTACAGTTCCCAGCAGCACCTTGTTTCCAGCATCCAGCCTACAGTTTCCAGCAGCACCTTGTTTCCAGCATCCAGCCTACAGTTTCCAGCAGCACCTAGTTTCCAGTATCCAGCCTACAGTTCCCAGCAGCATCTTGTCTCCAGAATCCAGCCTACAGTTTCCAGCAGCATCTTGTTTCTAGCATCTAGCCTACAGTTCCCAGCAGCATTTGTCTCCAGAATCCAGCCTACAGTTTCCACACACTTGTTTCTAGCATCTAGCCTACAGTTTCCAGCAGCACCTTGTTTCCAGTATCCAGCCTACAGTTCCCAGCAGCATCTTGTCTCCAGAATCCAGCCTACAGTTCCCAGCACCTTGTTTCTAGCATCTAGCCTACAGTTCCCAGCAGCATATTGTCTCCAGAATCCAGCTACAGTTTCCAGCAGCACCTGTTTCTAGCATCTAGCCTACAGTTTCCAGCAGCACCTGTTTCCAGTATCCAGCTTACAGTCCAGCAGCATATTGTCTCCAGAATCCAGCCTACTATTCCCAGCAGCCATCTTATTCCTATATCTTTCGGACTATCAGCCTCCTCCTGAAAGCGTACTTGTGAGTACCACCGTCAAGCCCTTTGAAGATTCTCCCGGCTCCTGTTGCCTGATTGTAGCTTCCGCTACCCCGGCTCCTATGTTACTTGCCTTTCCTGTTCCAGTAGCAACTGCTTGCCTTACCTGTTCCAGTAGCAACTACTTACCTTGCCTGTTCCAGTACCAACTACTTACCTTACCGGTTCCAGTACCAACTTCTTACCTTGCTTGTTCCAGTACCTACTACTGTACTTACCTTGTCTGTTCCAGTACCAACTTCTTACCTTGCTTGTTCCAGTACCAACTACTTAGCTTGCCTGTTCCTGTGCCTACTACTTTCCTTGCCTGTTCCAGTACCAACTACTTACCTTGCCAGTTTCCAGTGTCCAGCCTACAGTTCCCAGCAGCACCTTGTTTCCAGCATCCAGCCTACAGTTCCCAGCAGCATCTTGTCTCCAGAATCCAGCCTACAGTTTCCAGCAGCATCTTGTTTCTAGCATCTAGCCTACAGTTCCCAGCAGCATATTGTCTCCAGAATCCAGCCTACAGTTTCCAGCAGCACCTTGTTTCTAGCATCTAGCCTACAGTTTCCAGCAGCACCTTGTTTCCAGTATCCAGCCTACAGTTCCCAGCAGCATATTGTCTCCAGAATCCAGCCTACTATTCCCAGCAGCCATCTGTATTCCTATATCTTTCGGACTATCAGCCTCCTCCTGAAAGCGTACTTGTGAGTACCTCACCCGTCAAGCCCTTTGAAGATTCTCCCGGCTCCTGTTGCCTGATTGTAGCTTCCGCTACCCCGGCTCCTATGTTACTTGCCTTTCCTGTTCCAGTAGCAACTGCTTGCCTACCTGTTCCAGTAGCAACTACTTACCTTGCCTTTTCCAGTACCAACTACTTACCTTACCGGTTCCAGTACCAACTTCTACCTTGCTTGTTCAGTCCTACTACTGTACTTACCTTGTCTGTTCCAGTACCAACTTCTTACCTTGCTTGTTCCAGTACCAACTACTTAGCTTGCCTGTTCCTGTGCCTACTACTTTCCTTGCCTGTTCCAGTACCAACTACTTACCTTGCCAGTTTCCAGTGTCCAGCCTACAGTTCCCAGCAGCACCTTGTTTCCAGCATCCAGCCTACAGTTCCCAGCAGCACCTTGTCTTCAGAATCCAGCCTACTATTCCCAGCAGCCATCTGTATTCCTATATATTTCGGACTATCAGCCTCCTCCTGAAAGCGTACTTGTAGTACCTCGGCCATCAAGGCCACATTTATTACAAGAACCTTGATATCTGGGAGAATTCTTTGTTAGGTAGAAATAATTCTTATTACATTTGAGGAAGATTCTGTGTCTGAATATTAAAGGAGGTTAGATGGCAGTAAGAGAGTAAGACAGATTCCAGCTGCCGTTTGAGGAATTTTTTTCACACTTTACAGTTTTTTTTTTTGACATTTTAATAGATTTGTTTACATTTCTCTGCTTGACATTCCAAGTTAAATTTTATAGACACATTTATGATATCCCGAAAATGTTACAGTTTTCCTTATTTGCTAAGAAACATTCTGTAAGTGAATCTGAAAAGCCACTGAGAAGTTCCAGTATGAAACTCTGCTAATGGTGGAAAGGTCTAAAGCATTTCCCTACATAATGATCGCGTCGGGCCTTGTATTGGCTGCTTTGCCTATTTAAAAACAAACTTTTGATTTCTGCTCTGTACAGAATTTTAAATATCTCAGAACTGTGTGAATAAAATTAGCATATATAAAGCTCAAACAATTTTGGATCCTGTGCTGCAATAAAAAGAAAAAAGAAGGTGTGCATGAAAAAGATTTGTATTTAAACCAGGGTAAAGAAAACAGATAGCATCTGTAATAAAGGGTAACTCGAGCCTCCAAATACTTTACATATTTAGAAGGATTAACCCCCAAACCCCAAAAAACTCAAAAATGGTCTCTCGAAAATGGTCTTTTTGAGAATTTTCGAACGTTCAAGGCCATTTTGTAAATTATTGAAAATAGCCCGTACTTTCGAAAATTTGTTCCGGTTTCGGATTTTCGGGATTTTCCAAAGATCCGGGAATCTGAAAATAGAATGAAACTGTGAGTCTTGCCATCTCTGTTATTAGAACTTACAGACCACACCCCTCACAGGAACTCCCTCCTCCTCTGCTCCTGTTGTTATTTTGAGGCTGAATTTGCCCTTTAATAAATCTGAATTATAAAGGGGTTTCAAACATCGATATAGCAGCCAATAAGAGAGGGAGGGGCTGTGTATGGCACAGTTAGGTGCGGATTTACAGAGAGAGCAGGCTGGACAGCTGCAGCAGACAAATGGTGAATCTTGCCTTTCCCTTTGCCTACTATTGTGACTAGAGATGTTCAAACTGTTGAGTTTCGTTCCGTTTTCGATTTTGAGTTTCGACTATTTTCAAAAATCGTCAACTTTCGATTTTTGATTTCGATAATTTTCTACTTTCGATTTTCGATAATTTATCACTTTCGATTTTTGATTTCGATAATTATCTACTTTCGATTTTCGATAATTGTCTACTTTCATTTTCGATAATATTCTACTTTCGATTTTCGATAATTATCTACTTTCGATTTTCGATAATTGTCTACTTTCGATTTTCGATATTGTCTAAAAAAATCTGGGTTCCGCAAAATATCCTAATTACATATCTAATTGTGACAGCGACACTATGACTCATTATGAGGTGAGTATAATTGTCCTTTAATGAATAAAGGAAATCTGACCTGCAGGGCTATTCTTCTATTTTGAATTTGCCAGTACACTGCCTTACAGAATAATATTAGTGTGTTAAGAAATATAACACAGATATTGCCACAACATTACCCGACATTCTTTTACAATATTTACAATTATTTTGCACACATTTCATGCTGGAGAATTATTTTCTGACATCATTCTAGTCAGAGTGACTTGAGACAGTGGATTTAAAAGATTCATCCAACACATGTGCTGATTTTAAAATACCCCTAGAGAAAATGTCTTATTCCATAGAGTCCCATATTGCAAGTGGTAGTTTTTTTTTTGAATAGTTAAGTTGTTCCTAATAATAGCAAATTCAAATACAAGAACAATGTTAGTGAATCTATTTTTGCAGTGCACCCCTGGAAACTTTAGCTGTGGTGACTTAATCTGTTTGTCAACTGCAACACCCTATAAATATTATATATAATACCCAATGTTCCCTCTAACTTAAAGACAACTAAAACGGTAAAACCTCAGAACAACACTATTTCAAAGGAAGAGCACCTTAATGTAAAAGCAGTCATCTGTGTCTCATCTCTCATTTTATATGGTTGTTAGGATATTTACCTTTCTACTTGGGGTTTGTGTTTTATCACCCAGTGTGGTCACTGACCATTGTGTTCTTTACACATGCTCATCCGAAGATACTGCAGGAACTTGTTACAATTGGTACAGTTGGTCACACCCACTGGTACCTCTAGCAATTACCTTTTCAGAACAGATAGAAAGAGAGCATGTGACTGAGCTGAGGGGTGTGGCCATTCACTCTACTTACCATAGTTATTTCTTCAGGGATTTCCATTTACTTTAATGCTATTTACTGTAGTGGGATTTTTCAGTTTATTTGGTGTTTTGGAGGACAAATTTTCAGATTCTGGAGTTTAAAAAATTGAGTTTAGTTCTCCTTTAAAATCTTGCTATGCACATCCAAAAGGACGTTATGCACCGCACACCGCACATTTATTCCAGCTGATTTTTGTATGTGCACCACTTTAATAATATAATATTTGGCATTTGACTTGTAAAGAGTGTACAGAACGTGATAATATCACCTTACAGCTAGAGATGTCTAAACTTTCGAAAGGTCCATTTTCGAACTGCCGAACTGTATGGATTGAAACGGACCCAAGTCAATGGGAGTCAAATAGTTTGAAAAGTTAAATGAAATCACAATTAAAATATCAATGGTAACTTAATGTAAATGGCTGTGGGACACTGGGAAATGGTCTGGGGAACATGTTCGAATTTCCGACTTTAGAAAAATCATTTTACTCTCACGCATGCTACTTTCGAGCTCTCGCGAAAGTATGGGATAATGGGAAATTCTTAATTATCCCATAACGACTCGCAGTTTGTAATTTCATATTTACTCGCGTATTGGTATAATAGACATTTTACTGTGGATTCGATGATTCGATATTTACTCGCGTATTGGTATAATAGACAATTTTACTGGTGATTCGATGATTCGATATTTACTCACGTATCGGTATATAGACATTTTACTCGCATATTAGTTAACTTGATTTACTCGCGCATTGGTATATAGACATTTTACTCGCATTATTGTATTTCGATATTTACTCACGTATTGGTATATAGACATTTTTACTCGCATATTCGTTAATTCGATATTTACTCACGTTATTAGTATAATAGACTTTTACATCGCATATTAGTTAATTTGATATTTACTCGCGTATTGGTATAATAGACATTTCCACTCACATATTCGTTAATTCGATATTTACTCGCGTATTGGTATAATAGACATTACTCACATATTCGTAATTCGATATTTACTCGTTATTGGTATAAATGACATTTTCTCACATATTCGTTAATTTGATATTTACTCGCGTATTGGTATAATAACATTTTACTCCCATATTCGTTAATTCGATATTTACCGCGTATTGGTATAATAGCCATTTTCCTCACTATTCGTTAATTCGAATTTACTCGCGTATTGTATAATAGCATTTTACACACATATTCGTTATTCGATATTTACTCGCGATGGTATATGACATTTACTCACATATTCGTTAATTCGATATTTACTGCGTATTGGTATAATAGACTTTTACTTGTGAATTCGATGATTCTATTTACTCGCGTATCGGTATTAGACATTTTTACTCGCATATTCGTTATTCGATATTTACTTGCGTATTGGTATATATAAATTTTACGAGCATATTCGTTAAATCGATATTTACTCGCGTATTGGTATATAGACATTTTACTCGCATATTCGTTAATTTGATATTTACTTGCGTATTGGTATAATAGACATTTTACGCGCATTTCGTTAAATCGATATTTACTCGCGTATTGGTATAATAGACTTTTACTCGCATATTCTTAATTCGATATTATACTCACTTATTGGTATAATAGACATTTTATTTGTGGATTCGATGATTCGATATTTACTCGCGTATCGGTATAATAGCACATTTTACTCACGGTGTTGTTTTTCCAGCCTACAGTTCCCAGCAGCACCTTGTTTCCAGCATCCAGCCTACAGTTCCCAGCAGCATCTTGTCTCCAGAATCCAGCCTACAGTTTCCAGCAGCATCTTGTTTCTAGCATCTAGCCTACAGTTCCCAGCAGCATATTGTCTCCAGAATCCAGCCTACAGTTTCCAGCAGCACCTTGTTTCTAGCATCTAGCCTACAGTTTCCAGCAGCACCTTGTTTCCAGTATCCAGCCTACAGTTCCCAGCAGCATCTTGTCTCCAGAATCCAGCCTACAGTTTCCAGCAGCACCTTGTTTCTAGCATCTAGCCTACAGTTCCCAGCAGCACCTGTTTCAGTATCCAGCTACAGTTCCCAGCAGCAATTGTCTCCAGAATCCCGCCTACTATTCCCAGCAGCCATCGTTATTCCTATATCTTTCGGACTATCAGCCTCCTCCTGAAAGCGTACTTGTGAGTACCTCACCCGTCAAGCCCTTTGAAGATTCTCCGGCTCCGTTGCCTGATTGTAGCTTCCGCTACCCCGGCTCCTATGTTTGCCTTTCCTGTTCCAGTAGCAATGCTTGCTACCTGTTCCAGTAGCAACTACTTACCTGCTGTTCCAGTACCAACTACTTACCTTACCGGTTCCAGTACCAACTTCTTACCTTGCTTGTTCCAGTACCACTACTGTACTTACCTGTCTGTTCCAGTACCAACTTCTACCTTGCTTGTTCCAGTACAACTACTTAGCTTGCCTGTTCCTGTGCCTACTACTTTCCTTGCTGTTCCAGTACCAACTACTTACCTTGCCAGTTTCCAGTGGTCCAGCTACAGTTCCCAGCAACCTTGTTCCAGCATCCAGCCTACAGTTCCAGCAGCATTTGTCTCCAGTATCCAGCCTACAGTTCCCAGCAGCATCTTGTTTCCAGTATCCAGCCTACAGTTCCCAGCAGCACCTTGTTTCCAGCATCCAGCCTACAGTTTCCAGCAGCACCTTGTTTCTAGCATCTAGCCTACAGTTTCCAGCAGCACCTTGTTTCCAGTATCCAGCCTACAGTTCCCAGCAGCATCTTGTCTCCAGAATCCAGCCTACTATTCCCAGCAGCCATCTGTATTCCTATATCTTTCGGACTATCAGCCTCCTCCTGAAAGCGTACTTGTGAGTACCTCACCCGTCAAGCCCTTTGAAGATTCTCCCGGCTCCTATGTTACTTGCCTTACCTGTTCCAGTAGCAACTACTTACCTTGCCTGTTCCAGTACCAACTACTTACCTTACCGGTTCCAGTACCAACTTCTTACCTTGCTTGTTCCAGTACCTACTACTGTACTTACCTTGCCTGTTCCAGTACCAACTTCTTACCTTGCTTGTTCCAGTACCTACTACTGTACTTTCCTTGCCTGTTCCAGTACCAACTTCTTACCTTGCCTATTCCAGTACCAACTACTTACCTTGCCAGTTTCCAGTGTCCAGCCTACAGTTCCCAGCAGCACCTTGTTTCCAGCATCCAGCCTACAGTTCCCAGCAGCACCTTGTCTTCAGAATCCAGCCTACTATTCCCAGCAGCCATCTGTATTCCTATATATTTCGGACTATCAGCCTCCTCCTGAAAGCGTACTTGTGAGTACCTCGGCCATCAAGGCCACATTTATTACAAGAACCTTGATATCTGGGAGAATTCTTTGTTAGGTAGAAATAATTCTTATTACATTTGAGGAAGAATTCTGTGGATCTGAATATTAAAGGAGGTTAAGATGGCAGTAAGAGAGTAAGACAGATTCCAGCTGCCGTTATGAGGAATTTTTTTCACACTTTACAGGTTTTTTTTTTGACATTTTAAGTAGATTTGTTTACATTTCTCTAGCTTGACATTCCAAGTTAAATTTTATAGACACATTTATGATATCCCGAAAATGTTACAGTTTTCCTTATTTGCTAAGAAACATTCTGTAAGTGAATCTGAAAAGCCACTGAGAAGTTCCAGTATGAAAACTCTGCTAATGGTGGAAAGGTCTAAAGCATTTCCCTACATAATGATCACGTCGGGCCTTGTATTGGCTGCTTTGCCTATTTAAAATACAAACTTTTGATTTCTGCTCTGTACAGAATTTTAAAATATCTCAGAACTGTGTGAATAAAATTAGCATATAATAAAGCTCAAACAATTTTGGATCCTGTGCTGCAATAAAAAGAAAAAAGAAAGTGTGCATGAAAAAGATTTGTATTTAAACCAGGGTAAAGAAAACAGATAGCATCTGTAATAAAGGGTAACTCGAGCCTCCAAATAACTTTACATATTTAGAAGGATTAACCCCCAAAACCCCAAAAAACTCAAAAATGGTCTCTCGAAAATGGTCTTTTTGAGAATTTTCGAACGTTCAAGGCCATTTTGTAAAATTATTGAAAATAGCCCCGTACTTTCGAAAATTTGTTCCGGTTTCGGATTTTCGGGATTTTCCAAAGATCCGGGAATCTGAAAATAGAATGAAACTAGTGAGTCTTGGCCATCTCTAGTTATTAGAACTTACAGAACCACAACCCCTCACAGGAACTCCCTCCTCCTCTGCTCCTGTTGTTATTTTGAGGCTGAATTTGCCCTTTAAATAAATCTGAATATATAAAGGGGTTTCAAACATCGATATAGCAGCCAATAGAGAGAGGGAGGGGCTGGTATGGCACAGTTAGGTGCGGATATTACAGAGAGAGCAGGCTGGACAGCTGCAGCAGACAAATGGTGAATCTTGCCTTTCCCTTTGCCTACTATTGTGACTAGAGATGTTCAAAACTGTTGAGTTTCGTTCCGTTTTCGATTTTGAGTTTCGACTATTTTCAAAAATCGTCAACTTTCGATTTTTGATTTTCGATAATTATCTACTTTCCATTTTCGATAATTATCTACTTTCCATTTTCGATAATTATCTACTTTCGATTTTTGATTTTCGATAATTATCTACTTTCGATTTTCGATAATTGTCTACTTTCCATTTTCGATAATTATCTACTTTCGATTTTCGATAATTATCTACTTTCCATTTTCGATAATTGTCTACTTTCGATTTTCGATAATTGTCTAAAAAAAATCTGGGTTCCGCAAAATATCCTAAATTACATATCTAATTGTGACAGCGACACTATGACTCATTATGGAGGTGAGTATAATTGTCCTTTAATGAATAAAGGAAAGATCTGACCTGCAGGGCTATTCTTCTATTTTGAATTTGCCAGTACACTGCCTTACAGAATAATATTTAGTGTGTTAAGAAAATATAACACAGATATTGCCACAACATTACCCGACATTCTTTTACAATATTTACAATTATTTTGCACACATTTCATGCTGGAGAAATTATTTTCTGACATCATTCTAGTCAGTAGTGACTTGAGACAGTGGATTTAAAAGATTCATCCAAACACAGATTGCTTGATTTTAAAATACCCCTAGAGAAAATGTCTTATTCCATAGAAGTCCCAATATTGCAAGTGGTAGTTTTTTTTTTGAATAGTTAAGTTGTTCCTAATATAAGCAAATTCAAATACAAGAACAATGTTAGTGAATCTATTTTTGCAGTGCACCCCTGGAAACTTTAGCTGTGGTGACTTAATCTGTTTGTCAACTGCAACACCCTATAAATATTTCATATATAATAACCAATGTTCCCTCTAACTTAAAGACAACTAAAACGGTAAAACCTCAGAACAACACTATTTCAGAAGGAAGAGCACCTTAATGTAAAAGCAGTCATCTGTGTCTCATCTCTCATTTTAATATGGTTGTTAGGATATTTACCTTTCTAGCTTGGGGTTTGTGTTTTATCACCCAGTGTGGTCACTGACCATTGTGTTCTTTACACATGCTCAGTCCGAAGATACTGCAGGAACTTGTTACAATTGGTACAGTTGGTCACACCCACTGGTAGCCTCTAGCAATTCCCTTTTCAGGACAGAATAGGAAAGAGAGCATGTGACTGAGCTGAGGGGTGTGGCCATTCACTCTACTTACACATAGTTATTTCTTCAGGGATTTACATTTACTTTAATGCTATTTACTGTAGTGGGATTTTTCAGTTTATTTGGTGTTTTTGGAGGACAAATTTTCAGATTCTGGAGTTTAAAAAATTGAGTTTAGTTCTCCTTTAAAATCTTGCTATGCACATACAAAAGCAGACGTTATGCACCGCACACCGCAGCATTTGTATTCCAGCTGATTTTTGTATGTGCACCACTTTAATAATATAATATTTGGCATTTGACTTGTAAAGAGTGTACAGAACGTGATAAAATATCACCTTACAGCTAGAGATGTCTAAACTTTCGAAAGGTCCATTTTCGAACTGCCGAACTGTATGGATTGAAAACGGACCCAAGTCAATGGGAGTCAAATAGTTTGAAAAGTTCAAATGAAATACAATTAAAATATCAATGGTAACTTAATGTAAATGGCTGTGGGACCTGGGAAATGGTCTGGGGAACATGTTCGAATTTCCAGGACTTTAGAAAAATCAATTTTACTCTCACGCATGCTACTTTCGAGCTCTCGCGAAAGTATGGGATAATGGGAAAATTCGTTAATTATCCCATAAACGACTCGCAGTTTGTTAATTTCATATTTACTCGCGTATTGGTATAATAGACATTTTACTTGTGGATTCGATGATTCGATATTTACTCGCGTATTGGTATAATAGACATTTTACTTGTGGATTCGATGATTCGATATTTACTCACGTATCGGTATATAGACATTTTACTCGCATATTAGTTAATTCGATATTTACTCGCGCATTGGTATATAGACATTTTACTCGCATATTCGTTAATTCGATATTTACTCACGTATTGGTATATAGACATTTTACTCGCATATTCGTTAATTCGATATTTACTCACGTATTAGTATAATAGACATTTTACTCGCATATTAGTTAATTTGATATTTACTCGCGTATTGGTATAATAGACATTTACTCACATATTCGTTAATTCGATATTTACTCGCGTATTGGTATAATAGACATTTTACTCGCATATTCGTAATCGATATTTACTCGTGTGTATTGGTATAATAGACATTTTACTCACATATTCGTTAATTTGATATTTACTCGCGTATTGGTAAATAAGACATTTACTCACATATTCGTTAATTCGATATTTACTCGCGTATTGGTATAATAGCCATTTACTCACATATTGTTAATTCGATATTTACTCGCGTATTGTATAATAGACATTTTACACACATATTCGTTAATTCGATATTTACTCGCGTATTGGTATAATAGACATTTTACTCACATATTCGTTTAATTCGATATTTACTTGCGTATTGGTATAATAGACATTTTACTTGTGAATCGATGATTCGATATTTACTCGCGTATGGTATATAGACATTTTACTCGCATATTCGTTAATTCGATATTACTTGCGTATTGGTATATATAAATTTTACGGCATATTGTTAAATCGATATTTTACTCGACGTATTGGTAATAGAATATTACTCGCATATTCGTATTGATATTTACTGCGTATTGGTATAATAGACATTTTACGCGCATATTCGTTAACGATATTTACTCGCGTATTGGTATAATAGAACATTTACTCGCATTCGTTAATTCGATATTACTCACGTATTGGGTATATAGACATTTTATTGTGATTCGATGATTCGATATTTACTCGCGTATCGGTATAATAGCCATTTTACTCACATATCGTTAATTCGATATTTACACTTGTATTGATATAATAGACATTTTACATATTCGTTAATTCGATATTTACTCGCGTATGGTTAATGACATTTTACTCACATATTCGATATTCGATATTTACTCGCGTATTGGATAATAGACATTTTACTGCATATTCCTTAATTCGATATTTACTCGCGTATTGGTATAATAGACATTTTACTCAATATATAATTAGTATTTATTACTCGCGAATTGGTATAATAGACATTTTACTCACATATTCGTTAATTCGATATTTACTCGCGTATTGGTATAATATACATTTTACTCAATATTCGTTAATTCGATATTTACTCGCGTATAGTATAATAGACATTTTACTCACATATTCGTTAAGTCGATATTACTCGCGTAGTGTATAATAGCATTTTACTCACATATTCGTTAATTCGATATTTACTCGCGTATTGGATAATAGACATTTCACACATATTCGTTAATTCGATATTTACTCGCGTATTGGTATAATATACATTTTACTGTATTCGTTAATCGAATTTACTGCGTTTGTATAATGACATTTTACACATATTCGATATTACTCTCGTATTGGTATAAGACATTTTACTAGCATATTCATTAATTCGATATTTACTCGCGTTGGTATAAAGACATTTACTCCATATTCATTTCGATATTTACGCGTATTGGTATAATAGACAATTTTACTCACATATTCGATAATCGATATTACTCGCGTATGGTATAATAGACATTTTACTCATATATCGATAATTCGATATCTACTCGCGTATTGGTATATTAGACATTTTACTCACATATTCGTTATTTGATATTACTTGCGTATTGTATATAGACATTTTACTGTGAATTCGAGATTTGATTCGATATTTACTCGCGTATGGAGTTATATAGACTTTTACTCGCATATTTTAATTCGATATTACTTGCGTATGGTATAATATAAATTTACGACATATTCGTTAAATCGATATTTACTCGCGTATTGGTATATAGACATTTTACTCGCATATCGTAATTTGATATTTACTTGCGTATTGGTATAATAGACATTTATAGCGCATATTCGTTAATCGATATTTCTCGCGTTATGGTATAATAGACATTTACTCGCATATTCGTTAATTCGATATTTCTCAGTATGGTATAATAGACTTTTTTTGTGATTCGATGATTCGATATTTACTGCGTATCGGTATAATAGCCATTTTACTCACATATTCGTTAATTCGATATTTACTCGCGTATGATATAATAGACATTTACTTGTTATTCGGTTAATTCGATATTTACTCGCGTATTGGTATAATAGACATTTTACTCACATATTCGATATCGATATTACTCCGTATTGGTATAATAGACATTTACTAGCATATTCATTAATTCGATATTACTCGCGTATTGGTATAATAGACATTTTACTCACATATTTGTTAATTCGATATTTACTCGCGAATTGGTATAATAGACATTTTACTCACATATTCGTTAATTCGATATTTACTCGCGTATTGGTATAATATACATTTTACTCACATATTCGTAATTCGATATTTACTCGCGTATTGGTATAATAGACATTTACTCACATATTCGTTAATTCGATATTTACTCGCGTATTGGTATAATAGCCATTTTACTCACATATTCGTTAATTCGATATTTACTCGCGTATTGATATAATAGACATTTTACACACATATTCGTTATTCGATATTTACTCGCGTATTGGTATAATAGACATTTTACTTGCTATATTCGTTAATTCGATATTTACTCGCGTATTGGTATAATAGACATTTTACTCACATATTCGATATTTACTCTCGTATTGGTATAATAGACATTTTACTCGCATATTCATTAATTCGATATTTACTCGCGTATTGGTATAATAGACATTTTACTCACATATTGGTTAATTCGATATTTACTCGCGTATTGGTATAATAGACATTTACTCACATATCGATAATCGATATTTACTGCGTATTGGTATAATAGACATTTTACTATATATTCGATAATTCGATATTACTCGCGTATTGGTATATAGACATTTTACTCACATATTCGTTAATTGTATTTACTCGCGTATTGGTATAATAGACATTTTACTCACATATTCGATAATTCGATATTACTCGCGTATTGGTATAATAGACATTTTACTCACATATTCGATATCGATATACTCGCGTTTGGTATAATAGACATTTTTACTCACATATTCGATAATTCGATATTAATCGCGTATTGGTAATTAGAATTTTACTCCATATTAGTTAATTCGATATTACTCGCATATTGGTATATATAAATTTAATCACATTTCAATCACTCGCGTATGGTATAATAGACATTTACTCACATATTCGATATTATATCGCATATTGGTCTAATAGACATTTTACTCACATATCGTTAATTCGATATATCGCGTATTGGTATAAATAGACATTTTACTCACATATTCGTAATTCGATATTTACCCGCGTATTGGTTAATAAGACATTTTACTTGTATATCGTTAATTCGATATTTACTCGCGTATTGATATAATAGACATTTTACTTGTATATCGTTAATTCGATTATTTACTCGCGTATTGGTAGTAATAGACATTTTACTCACATATTCGATATTCGATATTTACTCGCATATTGGTCTAATAGACATTTTACTCGCATATTCAATTCGATATTTACTCGCGTTGGTATAATAGACATTTTACTCACATATATGAATTCGATATTTACTGCGCGATTGGTATAATAGACATTTTACTCATATTCGATAATTCGATATTACTCGCGTATTGGTATATTAGACATTTTTTTCCACATATTGTTAATCGATATTTACTCGCGTATTGGTATAATAGACATTTTACTCACATATTCGTTATTTGAAATTTACTCGCGTATGGTGATATAGACATTTTACTCAAATTCGATAATTCGATATTTACTCGCGTATTGGTATAATAGACATTTAATCACATATTCAATAATCGATATTTACTCACGTATTGGTATAATAGACATTTTACTACATATTCGTTAATTCGATATTACTCGCTATTGGTATAATAGACTTTTTACTCACATATTCGATAATTCGATATCTACTCGCGTATTGGTATATAGACATTTTACTCACATATCGTTAATCGATATTTACTCGCGTATTGGTATAATAGACATTTTACCACATTCGTTAATTCGATATTTACTCGCGTATGGTAGTATAATAGACATTTTACTCACATATTCGATAATTCGATATTTACTCGCGTATTGGTATATAGACATTTTACTCAATATTCGATTTCGATATTTACTGCGTATTGGATAATAGACATTTACTCACATATTCGATATCGATTTTACTCGCGTATTGGTATAATAGACATTTTACTACATTTCGATATTCGATCTTACTCGCGTATGGATAATAGACATTTTACTCACAATTCGTTAATCGATATTTACTCGCGTATTGGTATAATAGGCATTTTACTCACATATTCGATAATTCGATATTTACTCGCGTATTGTATAATAGACATTTTAGTCGCATATTGATAATTCGATATTTACTCGCGTATTGGTATAATAGACATTTTACTTGTATATTCGTATAATTCGATATTTACTCGCGTATTGGTATAAAGACATTTTCTTGTATATTCGAAATTCGATATTTACTCGGTATTGGTAATAGACATTTTACTCGCATATTCGTAATTCCATATTTACTCGCGTATTGGTATAATAGACATTTTACTCACATATTCGTTAATTGAATTTACTCGCGTATTGATATAATAGACATTTCACACATATTCGTTAATTCGATATTTACTCGCGTGATGTATATAATAGACCTTTTACTCACATATTCGTTAATTCCATATTTACTCGCGGATTGGTATAATAGACATTTTACTCACATATTCGTTAATTTGAAATTACTCGCGTATTGGGTATAATAGACATTTTACTCACATATCGATAATCGATATTTACTGCGTATTGGTTAATAGACATTTTACTACATATTTCAAAATTCGATATTTACTCACGTATTGGTATAATGACATTTTACTCGATATATTCGTTAATTCGATATTACTCGCTATTGGTGATAATAGACAATTTACGCCATATTCGTATTAGATATATCATTATATAGACATTTATCACATATCGTTAATTCGAATTTACTCGCGTATTGGTATAATAGACAATTTTACTCATATTCGTTAATTCGATATTTACTCACGTATTGGTATTAATAGACATTTTACTACTATTCGATAATTCGTATTTACTCCGCGTATTGGATAATAGACAATTTTACTCACCATATTCGATATTCGATATTTACTCGCGTATTGGTATAAAGACATTAATCACACAATTCGATAATTCGAATTTTACTACGCGTATTGGTCAATAGACATTTTAATCACATATTCGATATGATCTTTACTCGCGTATGGTATAATAGACATTTTACTCACATATTCGTTTAACGATATACTCGCGTATTGGTATAATAGACATTACTCCCTATTCGATATTCGATATTTACTCGCTATTGGTATAATAGACATTTTAGCGCATATTCGATAATTCGATATTACTCGCGTATGGTTATAATAGACATTTTACTTGTCATCAATTCGATAATTCGATATTTACTCGCTGTATTGTTATGGTAAATAGACATTTTACTCATATATCGATAATTCGATATTTACTCGTGTATTGGTATATAGACATTTTACTCGCATATTCGTTAATTCCATATTTACTCGCGTATTGGTATAATAGACATTTACTCACATATTCGTTAATTCCATATTTACTCGCGTATTGGTATAATAGAAATTTTCTCACATATCCGTTAATTCGATATTACTCGCGTATTGGTATAATAGACATTTTACTCACAATTCGTTAATTCGATATTTACTCGCGTATTGGTATAATAGACATTTTTTTACTTATATTCGTTAATTCGATTTTACTCGCGTATTGGTATAATAGACATTTTACTCACATATCGTAATTCGATATTTTACTCGCATATTGATAATAGACAGTTTTACTATATTCGATAATTCGATATTCTACTCGCGTATTGGAGTATATAGACATTTTACTCACATATTCGATAATTCGATATTTACTCGCGTATTGGTATAATAGACATTTTACTCACCTATTTGTAATTCGATATTTACTCGCGATTGGTATAATAGACATTTTACTCACATATTCGTTAATCGATATTTACTCGCGTATTGGTATAATAGACATTTTACTCACATATTCGTTAATTCGATATTTACTCGCGTATTGGTATAATAGACATTTTACTCACATATTCGTTAATTCGATATTTACTCGCGTATTGGTTATATAGCATTTTACTCACATATATTCTATTCGATATTTACTCGCGTATTGATATAATAGACATTTTACACACATATCGTTAATTTGATATTTACTCGCGTATTGTATAATAGACATTTTATTGTATATTCGTTAATTCGATATTTACTCGCGTATTGTGTATAATAGAAATTTTTTTACAATATTCGATATTTACTCTCGTATTGGTATAATAGACATTTTACTCGCATATTCATTAATTCGATATTTACTCGCGTATTGGTATAATAGACATTTTACTCACATAGTTCGTAATTCGATATTTACTCGCGTATTGGTATAATAGACATTTTACTACATATTCGATAATCGATATTTACTCGCGTATTGTATAATAGACATTTCCTCTATATTCGATAATTCGATATTACTCGCGTATTGGTATATAGACATTTACTCACATATTCGTTAATTGATATTTCTTGATATGGTATAATAGACATTACTTGTATTCGATGAGTCGATTTACTGCGTATCGGATAGACATTTTACTCGCATATTCCTAATTCGATATTTACTTGGTATTGGATAATATAAATTTTACGAGCATATTCGTTAAATCGATATTACTCGCGTATTGGTATATAGACATTTTACTTGCATATTCGTTAATTGATATTTAATTGCGTATTGGTATAATAGACATTTTACGCCATATCGTTAATTCGATATTTACTGCGTATTGGTATAATAGACATTTTATTTTGGATTCATATTCGATATTACTTGCGTATTGGTATAAAGACATTTTACGCCATATTCGTTAATTCGATATTTACTCCACGTATTGGTATAATAGACATTTTATTTGTGATTCGATATTGTATTTACGTCTATATGGTTAATAGCCATTTTACTCACATATCGTTAATCCATATTTACTCGGTATGGTATAATAGACATTTACCTTGTATATTCGTAACGATATTACTCGCGTATGGTATAATAGAATTTACTCACATATTCGATTTCGATATTTACTCGCGTATTGGTATAATAGACATTTTACTCGCATATTCGATTAATTCGATATTTACTCGCGTATTGTTATAATAGACATTTTACTCACATATTGTTAATTCGTATTTACTCGCGTATATGGTATAATAGACATTTACTCACATATTCGTTAATTCGATATTTACATCGCGTATTGGTATAATAACATTTTACTCACATATTCGTTAATTCGATATTACTCGCGTATTGGTATAATAGACATTTTACTCACATATTCGTTAATTCGATATTTACTCGCGTATTGGTATAATAGCCTTTTACTCACATATTCGTTAATTCGATATTTACTCGCGTATTGATATAAAGACATTTACACATATTCGTTAATTCGATATTACTCGCGATTGGTATAATAGACATTTTACTTGTTATTCGTTAATTCGATATTTACTCGGTATTGGTATTAATAGACATTTTACTCACATATTGCGATATTTACTCGCGTATTGGTATAATAGACATTTTACTGCATATTCGATTAATTCGATATTTTACTGCGTATTGGTATAATGACATTTTACTCACATATTCGTTATTCGATATTACTCGCGTATTGGTATAATAGACATTTTACTCACATATTCGATAATCGATATTTCTCAGTATTGGTTATATAGACATTTTACTCAATATTCGATAATTCGATATCTACTGCGTATTGGTATATTAGACATTTTACGCACATATTCGTTAATTTATATTTACTCGCGTATGGTATAATAGACATTTACTCACATATTCGATAATTCGATATTTACTCGCGTATTGGATAATAGACATTTACTCACATATTCGATATTCGATATTTACTGCGTTGGTATAATAGACATTGTACTCACATATTCGATATCGATATTTACTCGCGTATTGGTATATGACATTTTACTCAAATATCGTTAATTCGATATTTACTCGCTATTGGTATAATATACATTTTACTCACATATTCGATATCTACTCGCGTATTGGTATAATAGACATTTTATCACATATTCGTAATTCGATATTTACTCGCGTATTGGTATTGGTATAATAGACATTTTACTCACATATTAGTTAATTCGATATTTATCGCGTATTGGATAATAGACATTTTACTTATATTCGTTAATTCGATATTTACTCGCGTATGGAGATAATAGACATTTTACTATATTCGTTAATTCGATATTTACTCGCGTATTGGATAATAGACAATTTTACTTCACATATTCGATATTTACTCGCGTATTGGTATAATAGACATTTTACTCATATTCGTTAATTCGTATTTACTCGCGTATTGGTATAATAGACATTTTACTCACTATATCTATTCAATATTACTCGCGTATTGGTATAATAGACATTTTACTCAATATCGTAATTCGATATTACTCGCGTATTGGTAATTAGACATTTTACTCACATATTCGTTAATTCGATATTTACTGCGTATTGGTATAATAGACATTTTACTCACATATTCGTTAATTCGATATTACTCGCGTATTGTTAAATAGACATTTACTCACATATTCGATAATTCGATATTTACTCGCGTATTGGTATAATAGACATTTTACTCAATATTCGATATCGATATTTACTCGCGTATGGTATAATAGACATTTTCTCACATATTCGATAATTCGATATATTTACTCACGTATTGGTATATAGACATTTTACTCCATATTCGTTAATTCGATATTACTCGCGTATTGGTATAATAGACATTTTACTCACATATTCGATAATTCGATATTTACTCGCGTATGGTATAATAGACATTTACTCACATATTCGATTAATTCGATATTTACTCCGTATTGGTATAATAGACATTTTACTCACATATTCGATAATCGATATTACTCGCGTATTGGTATAATAGACATTTTACTCACATATTCGATATTCGATATTTACTCGCGTATTGGTTAAATAGACATTTTACTCACATATTCGTATATTCGATATTTACTCGCGTATTGGTATAATAGACATTTTACTCACATATTTGATATTCGATATTTACTGAGTATGGTATAATAGACATTTTACTCACATATTCGTTAATTCGGATTTACTCGCGTATTGGTATAATAGACATTTTACTTGCATATTCGTAATTCGATATTACTCGCGTATTGGTATAATAGACATTTTACTTGCATATTCGATAATTCGATATTTACTCGCGTATTGGTATAATAGACATTTTACTTGTATTCGATAATACGATATTACTCGCGTATTGGTATAATAGACATTTTACTTGTATATTCGTAATTCATTTACTCGCGTATGGTATAATAGACATTTTACTCACATATTCGTTAATTCGATATTTACTCGCGTATTGATATAATAGACATTTTACACACATATTCGTTAATTCATATTTACTCGCGTATTGGTATAATAGACATTTTACTCACATATTCGTTAATTCCATATTTACTCGCGTATTGGTATAATAGACATTTTACTCACATATCGTTATTCGATATTTACTCGCGTGTTGGTATAATAGACATTTTACTCATATTCGTTAATTCGATATTACTCGCGTATTGGTATAATAGACATTTTACTATATTCGTTAATTCGATATTTACTCGCGTATTTGTATAATAGACATTTTACACATATTCGTTAATGTATTTACCGCGTATTGGTATAATGACATTTACTCACATACAATTCGATATTTACTGTATTGGTATAATAGACATTTTACTCACATTTTGTTAATTCGATATTACTCGCGTATGGTAATAGACATTTTTACCACATATTCGTTAATTCGATATTTACTCGCGTATTGGTATAATAGACATTTTACTCACATATTCGTAATTCGATATTTACTCGCGTATTGGTATAATAGACAATTTTACTCAATATTCGATAATCGATATTACTCGCGTATTGGTATAATAGACATTTTACTCGCATATTCGATATGCGAATTTACTCGCGTATTGGTATAATAGACATTTTACTCACATATTCGATATTCGATATTTACTCGCGTATTGGTATAATAGACATTTTACTCACATATTCGATATTCGATATTTACTCGCGTATTGGTATAATAGACATTTTACTTGCATATTCGATATCGATATTTACTCGCGTATTGGGTATAATAGACATTTTACTCACATATTCGATTATTCGATATTTACTCGCGTATTGGAATAATGACATTTTACTCACATATTCGTTAATTCGATATTTACTTGTATTGGTATAATAGACATTTTACTGCATATTCGATTAATTCGATATTTACTCGCGTATTGGTATAATAGACATTTTACATTGATATTCGTTAATTCGATATTTATCGCGTATTGGTATAATAGACATTTTACTCACATATTCGTTAATTCGATATTTACTCGCGTATTGGTATAATAGACTTTTACTCACTATTCGTTAATCGATATTTACTCGGATTGGTTTAATAGACATTTACTCGCATATTCGTAATTCGATTATTACTCGCGTATTGGTATAATAGACATTTTACTCACATATTCGTTAATTCGATATTTACTCGCGTATGAGTATACTAGACATTTTACTAAATATCGTTAATTCGATATTTACTCTCGTATTGGTATAATAGACATTTTACTATATTCGATAATTCGATATTTACTCGCGTATTAGATAATAGACATTTTACTGATATTCGAAATTCGATATTTACTCTCGTATTGGTATAATAGACATTTTACTGATATTCGATAATTCGATATTTACTCGCGTATTGTATAATAGACATTTAATTGCATATTCGTTAATTCGATATTACTCGCGTTATTGGTATAATAGACATTTTACTCTCATATCGTTAATTCGATATTTACTCGCGTATTGGTATAATAGACATTTTACTGCATATCGCATGCTCGAATGTCATCATTATCGAAGTCCGGAAATTCGAATCTGTATTTGAGAATCGTCCGTTACTCAGTTCGGCTAATGGTAGTTAGTCATCTTACTTTCTAGATTGCTTTAATTGCTTAGAATGGTCATAAATTAATGGGCAAATGCAGAGAAAGTTGATATTCTTACTTTTCGGATTGACCATTATCCACCTTTCAGTTTTTTTTTTTCATCTTGGAGTTTTACCATGTTTTCAAGGTAACTAGCCTAAGCAAACATCCAGTTGGATAGAACAAAAAATGAATGTTTCTAAAAATAATAATAACATTAGACTAGAAATGGAGCCTTGCAAACTAGCTTTTTTTGCTAGACAATCTTCTTGTAAGCAACATTTTTTTTTGTTCAATACATATAACCATATCTAAAATGGAAACTGATTACCTTGGATAATTATTGGAATAGCAGCATAATAGGTACTCTACATAATAATACAATAAAAATGGTTATAGTTTAATTTCAAGGTTATAAAAAGGTTTATATATGACTTATTGTATACTGAGCATGTTCATGACAGGGCTGCAATGATAAATGGAAATTCAAACCCATTTTTCGCCAATCCATTAGGTAAGCAGCACATACTGTATGGCCCAGACCTGTTTTTGTTATTTATTTTATTTTAAAATTGTCTATTTAAAAAAGCTACAGATTTAACATCTAATTAGGGTGGCTCTAAGCTATAGAGGACATCAATTACTGGATTCTGGGTAAATATTTTTCAACATTACAGTATGTTTTAAAACCGGAACTCGGTACAATTGAAAAGATTACTTTCGCTTCCTCGAAAGACATAAATTCAATATGTGACTTACAACAGGTGGAATTAATATTGCAGTTATGGTTTAGGTAAACCCCTGCGCTAAAGTTGATCTTTGTGTTTCTTTATCCTTAAAGAGAACATAATTAACATTCCATAAACTTCAAGCCCGAGATATCTAAATGGTGAATAGTTAATAGAAACGCTCATTTCGGTATCTAATTTTGACCATTAAAAGTTTCACTGCCAGAATTGTACCAAAATTGCTACTGTAAAACCATGTCAAAATTTGCACATTGAACAGCATTCAGGTTAACAACAAATTTCCACTTGGAAACCTTATGTTGTTCTGCAATATCAAAGAGAATGATACACAGGGTTTATGCGACTCTACTCAAAGCTTTTGATAAATTAAACATTAAAACACGTACAGAAAAGTCATCATTGCAAACTCACTTATACTATATATATAGCACTAGAGATGAGAGTAGGATCAAATCTGTTTAGAAATTCAACATTCTTCAAGAACTAAACTTCAGTCCAGTGATCTATTGAATACAACAGCAGATATACCATGATGGTGTTAATGAAATAAGATAGACATGACCTGATGGAACTATTACAGATATACCATGACCTGGAGGAGGAAATTCAGATTTACCGTGACTGATGGATGAATATTACAGATACCTGACCTGGATAGAGATATTACAGATATCCTGACCTGGGTGAATGAATATTACAGATATCCATGACCTGTGAATGAATATTGAGAATTACATTCCTTGAGAATATTACAGTATACCATGACCTATGGATGAATTTCAGAATCCGTGACCGGAGATGATTTTAAGATTATACCATGACCATGGGATGATGAATATACAATACCATGAACCTGGAATGATGAATATTACAGATATACAGACCTGGATGGATGAATATTACAGATTATCCATGACTGGAGATGAAATTAGATATACCATGGACCTGGATGGATGAAATTACAGATATACCATGACCTGGATGGATGAATATTTAAGATATACCATGGACCGGAGCTTAATGAATATTACATATATACCAATGACCTGGATGATGAATATTCAAAATATACCATGACCTGGATAAATGAATATACAGATATACCATGACCTGGATGAATGATATACAGATATACCATGACCTGGATGGATGATATTCCAATATACCATGACCTGGAATGAATGCAGTATACTACAGGGTATACCTGACCTGGTGAATTATATTACAGATATACCAGACCTGGATGGATGATATTACAAGTACATGACGGATGAATGAATATTACAGATATACCATGACCTGGATGAATGAATATTACAGATATACCATGACCTGGATGAATTGAATCTTACAGATTAACCGTGATCTGGATGGATGAATATTACAGATATACCAGACCTGGTGGATGAATATTACAGAATACCATGACTGGATGGATGAATATTACAGGTATACATGACGGATGATGAAATTACAGTTACATGACCTGGATGGATGAATATTACAGATATTACCGTGACCTGGATGAATGAATATTACAGATATACCATGACCTGGAGGATGAATATACAGATATACATACTGGATGGAAGATATTACAGATACCGACCTGATGGATGAATATTACAGATATACCATGACCGATGGATGAATATTACAGATACATGACCGGATGGAAATTAGATATCCGGATGGATGAATATTACAGATATACCATGACCTGGATGGATGAATATACAGATATACCATGACCTGGATGAATGAATATTACAGATATACATGACTGATGAATGAATATTACAGATATACCATGACCTGGATGAATGAATATTACAGATATACCATGACTGGATGAATGAATATTACAGATATACCAGACCTGGAGGGATGAATATACAGATATACCATGACCTGGATGAATGAAATTACAGATATACCATGACCTGGATGATGAATATTACAGATATACCATGACCTGGGTGAATGATATACAGATATACATGACCTGGATGGATGAATATTACAGATATACCATGACCTGGATGGAGGAATATTACAAGTATATACCGATGACCTGGATGGATGAATATACAGATATACCATGACCTGGATGAAGAATATTACAGATATACCATGACCTGGGTGAATGAGAACCTTCACAAGCATGTTTAGAACTTCCAACAAAACTTTCCAAACTTGAACTTTTTAAAACTCAATTTTTTGGACTTTGTTTTTTCTAAAGTATCTAAATATAGTAACTCTCCAATTCAGAATTTACAATTTGGTAACCCTCAAGTATGGAGGTGGTGTTGGTAACCCTCCAAATACAATGCAGACAACAACTTCAACAAACTTGCGATTGTGAAGAAAGTTTTTTTAAATAAGTTTAAGATTGGAAGAAAAAAAGTTCATCAGGTTAGAAAAGGTTTCTTTACAGTGAGAAGGTGAAACTGTGGAACTGTAGTCCGCAGACAGATTGTGGTAATGGCAAGTTCATTAAATAGCTTTAAAAATGGGGCTGATAATGTTCTAAAACTAAAAAGTATTGAGAATTACTGGTATAATACATATACTGTAGTTCTGGTTGGTACGGGGATATTATATAATATGAGAATTACTGGTATTAATACATATACTGTAGTTCTGGCTGTTACAGGGATACTATATAATATTGAGAATTACTGTATTAATACACATACTGCAGTTCTGGTTGGTACAGGGATACTATATATATTGAGAATACTGGTATTAATACATATACTGCAGTTCTAGTTGGTACAGGGATACTATAATATTGAGAATTACTGGTATTATATATATATACTGTAGTTCTGGTTGGTACTAGAGATGGCTGAACTTTCCATATAGTTCGAAAGATTGAAAACGGACCGAACTTTCGAACTGTATGGAAAGTTCAAAAGTTCGAAAACGGACCCATTAAAGTAAATGGGAGTAAAAAAAAAGTTCAAATAAAATCCAATGAAAATATCAATGGTAACTTAATGTATATGGCTGTGGGACCTGGGAAATGGTCTGGGGAATATGTTTTGAATATCCAGGACTTTAGAAAACTCGACTTTACTCTCACGCGTGCTACTTTCGAGCTCTCGTGTTTAAATATTCGATAATTAGCCCATAAAAGGCTTGCTGATTTGATATTACTCGCTTATTGGGATAATAGACATTTTACTTGCATATTCGATAATTCGATATTTAAATTGTATTAGTATATAGACATTTTACTCGCATATTCGATAATTCGAATTTACTTGCGTAATGGTATAATAGACATTTTACTTGCATATTCCCGCACCTTGAACGTTCGAACATTCAATAATTATTGGAAGTCCGGAAAATATCGAAAGTCAAGAAATCTGCGGCGGGATAGTTAGAGAAGTCTGAGTCCATTCGAACTCAAATAGTTCGGCTCGAACTGGGGTTTGAATTCGAGTTCTAGTATATCTTAGTTGGTAGGCGGATACTATATAATATTAAGAATTAGTGGTATTAATACATATACTGAGTTCTGGTTGATCCAGGGATTATTTCCGATTGCCGTCAGGATGGAATTCCCCCCCCCCCTTTAGCTGTTTTTTTTCTCCTTCCTCTGGATCAACTGTTAGGTAGGGTTAAAAGGTTGGAATTGATAGATGTATGTCTTTATTCAACCTCAATTACTATGTTACTATGTACGTTTTTAAATTAATAACAAAAAAATATTAAAATGCGTAAAAAATTATTTCTATTAAAGTTAAATGAAAAGTTTTTAGTTCTGTACCATCCTTTCTATGTTATCAACACTATCCATATGTTGGTATGACATTTACAGGGTATGAATTATTATTTTCTGAGTCATTGTTATCAAAATACTGACATATACTTGAAAATGCAATTTTGTTGGGAAAGCTGAACATTATCATTTGGATTTGATGCTTGGGCAGATGGTTCAGAGTTTCAAACTAACAATATAATACTTCATAAAAATGAATATTCCTTTTATAATAAATGTGGTCATATTCTTAAAAATCTGTTACCACTTAAAAATTGGTTTCTTTACCATAAGGCCTCTGCTGATAAACATCAGTTAAAAATACAAGTGGTTAATGAAGCCTAGAATTTTTACAAATTGTATTTAGCAAGAAATTTGCTTAATGGGGTAATAAAAGGATAATAGGGAGCATTCTTGATTTGTGTTTTAAGTGCAGCTCTTATTTGTTTTGTGGCAATGTTAGCATCGGGTTGATACTAAAAAGTTTGGGTTTTATCTTGTATTTTTAAATCTTTTTACTGTTATTTTGTCAGCCGCAGTAATTGCTCCAGGCATTCTTATTTAATAAAGCATCAGATTTATACTCGCTTAGGACATTTTTTTACCTCTATGGGTTATTTTTGGATGGGTATTTAACAAAAGATATCTAACTAGAAAGGGAAAGTTTAAGTATAAACTTTGAATTTGGCTTGAAAGACTGCATTTTGGAAGGGAATTTACATACATAGTACATAGTCTGAAATACATAGTAATTAAGGTTGAATAAAGCAATACTTCCATCAAGTCCAACCTATTCATTTTTTTTTTTTTTTTAACCCTACCTAACAGTTGATCCAGAGGAAGGCAAAAAACCCCAGCTAAAAATTTGGGTGTTGTGCTGCAGATTTTAAACCAATAATGTCAATGAAGAGGACATTGTTGTTTTTACTTACCCTTTAAATATGTCACATGCATTAAAGGTAGGTCAGGTGGTGTGTGTGTATTCATATCAGGTTGGGGGAATAAAATACTAACTCTTTTTGATGATTGGTCAAAATGAGTTTTTTTTACTTTAGTTACCCTTTACGTATGGCTGCCATAGTAACGGATAAGTAGATCAGTAGGTGTGTGTACCCGTGTCGGGTTGAGAGTTAAAAAAACAACTTTTTTGATGAGTGGTCAAAATTAGTTTTTTTTATTACTTAGTTACTCTTTAAAGTATGGCTGCAACAGTAATGGAGGGGTAGGTCAGTAGCTGTATCACGTTGGGGGTTAAAAAAAACAAAGTTTTTTGATATTGATCAAAATGAGTTTTTTTGACTTTAGTTACCCTTTAAAGTATGGCTTCCACAGTAATGGATAAGTAGATCAGTAGGTGTATGTACATGGGTCTGGTCAAAGGGTATGTCCTTTTTGTGTTTAGAACCATAAAACTATTTTTTATTAAGAATAAATCTAAAATATTTTTTTTACTTTAGTTGCCCTTTAAGTATGGGTGCCACTGTAATGGATAAGTAGATCAGTAGGTGTGTGTACCTGGGTCTGGTTGAGGGGGGTATGTCTTTTTTGTGTTTACAACTATAAAACTATCTTTTATTGAGAATAAATCTAAATTATTTTTTTTTTTACTTTAGTTACCCTTTAAGTATGGCTGCCACAGTAATGGATAAGTAGATCAGTAGGTGTGTGTACCTGGGTCTGGTTGAGGGGTTATGTATTTTTTGTGTTTATAACCATAAAACTATTTTTTATTGAGGATAAATCTAAATTAGTTTTTTTGACTTTTGTTACCCTTTAAATATGGCTTCCATGGGAATGGAAAGGTAGGTCAGTAGGTGGGTGTACCTGGGTCTGTGTGGGGGGTTGGGGGGTAACCATTGTATTTATGACCATGAACAAAACTGTTTGAAATATCCACATTGAGGATTGTTACCAGCACACTTCTCCTATATGACCCACACGTCTGTACCGAATTCCATGTCTCTAGCTCAAAAACATGTAGGAGGAGATACCGTCCAAAAAAGCGGAAGAATAAAACGGGAAGAAGAAAAGAAGAAGAAATAGAAAGAACAGTAATTTGGCTTTTTCAAGCCAAATTAATTATCCTAGGGTGATCCATTATTAATGGTGTAAAGAAAAATCAAGGGCACAACGTTTTGGCATAATGGCCTTCATCAAGGGACTGTGTCAAGGCCATTATACTTTTGAATATATGCACTATTAATTATGGAGTTAAATTTAAAATGAACAGTGAATTAAATCACTAGGTAAAACTTCGGTAAGCTATATTGCTGCAAAGGTTTAGCAATTTAACTTCCTGGATACTTCCTGATTTCAGTAGCTTGTGCCTAGAGATGGCCGAAACTCACCAGTTTCGTTCCATTTTCAGATTCCCAGATCTTGGGAAACTTTAGGAACTTTAGTTCCTAAAGTTTACTAAAGATGCAACTGAAACCCGGTTCCCAAGTCTAAAAATTGCCAATTTCGAATTTTTAGAAATCTCAAATAAAACTACATGGAATGACAAAACAGGAAACGCATGACGTTTCTGGTACTGGACTTTTGTTTTTAGAGAGTTTTGCTATTGATACATGTCCCCAGATCATTTCCCAGGTCCCAGAGACATTTACAGAAAGTTACCATTACTATTTATATTAACATTGCTATTTATACCTTTATTTAGGAGGAAATGACTTCAAGGGTTAAGTTTGGCCATCTCTAAATACGTGGTCACCCAGTATGTTTTAATACCATTCCAGAGAAAATAATGAATTTTATTTAAAAGAGTGCTATAAGGTTACCTATCTAGCTATTGCCGGATCGCTATATAGTCTCTCTTTAAGAATTGCCAGATATGTTAAGTTGGAATTATTGAAAAAAATCTCGGGTGAAGATTTCAAAAATTCAAAAATGTACAAATATTGATCAAAAAGTCAAAAATTGTTGAAAATTTTACCAAAAAAACCCTAATTCAATTAGTTTTGAGTAATTTCAAAGTTCTGTGGCGAGCTGGCAGAATGACTACCCCTCCCCCATTTCCTTAATCTCTAACAATAATTAAATGCGCTTGTGAAGGTTCTCATTCATCCTGGTTATGGTTATATCTGTTGTATTCATTCGATCAACTGGTCTTGAAGTTTATTTTTGAAGACGTTACGCTAGTATCCGTCTGGCTTTCTAATTCAGAATGACTTGTACAAGAATCTGTGGAAATTATACCCTGGAAAGTCCCAATTAGCAATCACAGCCAGGTTGTAAGGGCATGATTGGATGTGGCTAAGAGGTGTTATAGGAATGCCCAGAGTAAGATGTCAAAACAGCATGTAATGGCAGACAGTTGGTGTCGAACCCCCCCACCTCTATTTAGGCTTGGTTTCTATATTTTCACATAAATGGCATCCTTGACACATCTCTTGAACCAGTCACGTTCCTTTGCCAATATGTTAACATTACAATCTTCAAAGGTATGTCCTTTATCCTTAAGATGCAGATACACGGCTGAGTCCTGACCTGGGAATTGGCTCTTTCTGTGCTGGGCCATACGTTGATGCAGTTGCTGTTGGTCTCCCCCACATACAAATCGGAGCATTCTTCACTGC
Source organism: Hymenochirus boettgeri (assembly GCA_019447015.1). NCBI lineage: Eukaryota > Metazoa > Chordata > Amphibia > Anura > Pipidae > Hymenochirus > Hymenochirus boettgeri. The sequence continues at coordinate 14,325,795 of CM033473.1, read as the reverse complement.
ACTGCACTGCGTATATGATGTCACTTTTCTTGTGTTCGGTATTGGGACTTTCGGATGTACCAATTGCTGCCTCAGTGTGTTGTTTGTTTAAAGCAGACAGGGATACGGCGTTTTTTGAAAATTCTTCTTAATTCTTGGAGACCCCTGCTACATATGGGATGACCATGTTCTTCTCTGTCTTGCTTTTCCCCTCTACTGTTGGTATTCGTGTCTTTTCTTTCCTTCTATTCTTTTTTGACAAAGGCCCAGTCTGGATATCCATAAGTTTTAAGGCTCCTCTGAGATGTTTCATTCATTAGCTTCGTGCTAGTGGGGATATTCTCAGCTCTGTGTTGCAGGGTTCTGATGACACCAGCTTGTGATCTAAAGGGGGGTGGGAGTCAAACATCAAATACTGATCTGTGTGTGTGGTTTTCTGTAAACCTCTACTTCCAGTTTACCATTTTCTTAACTTCTACCAGCAGTCCAAGAAAGCCAGTTTGTTGTTTGTACCTTCCCTTGTAAATTTGATGTTTGGTCCACCGCATTAATGTGTTCTGTGAAAGCTGTATCCACAATAATAAGTTACCACAGAGTGAGGCAGAACAACTTCGCCTTAAGGTATCTGCAGCCTTAGCCATTGCTAAACTCCTTCATTTAACCTGACCACACAGGAAAGAGCCTTAACATCCCTCAAGAAAGATTCCAGTATCACCATTCTACGGCAGACAAGGGAAGATGCACAGTGGTACTCAACACTGTGCTTAACCCCAGAAACTACAAGATATCAGTGCTAACCGCAGCAGCAAACAACCATAATGCCAAGAGCATTTTTTTTCCTTTCTTGCTACTGTTTGTGACTGATTTAATCCACATAATTTTATTATTTTAAATTATGGTTTTTCACATACAGTTGTAATCATTGTAGTGCAATAACCATTCTCTCTTCCATCATAAAGTTATATGTTAGCTTCTGACTATAATTCCACAAAAAGCATGAATTTTACAAGAAAACATAGCTTGATTTATTGATATATGTTGTGTGTGTTGCCATAGGTGAATCATAAAATGAAGATTGTGGTTCTGTTTCCCTAATTATTATCACTATTTTATACTTTTTACATTTTGGGCTGGGATTGCTACTAATTAGTTCTCTATTACATCGTAAGGTGACTTGTAAATGCCAAGATATAGCAATTAATAAGTCTAGATCATTAAAATTAACAGCTTGAAGCAAGTGTTACTCCAGAACACATAGTGTCACTGAATGTAACTTTTAATTGAAATATATAACCGTTAATCCAATGCGGTGGAGGTGAATGGTTAAGAAATCTTTGACAAGATCATTTATTACATTTTTTTTTAACCTAATGAGAAACCACATAATATGAGAAACATTTAATGCTATATCTCAGCTCTTTAAAATACAAACAATTAGAAGCGAACCATTAGTAGATGAAAAAGGCGTTTAATCTAAGTTTAAAACCACTAGAACTTTATTTTACTCCCATGCACAGCGGGGGGTTTTGTAATAAGAGGTACAAAGGTTTTTTTTGTACTATTAATCTTCTGCCAACTCTAAATCATAGTTTTTTTTAATGGTCTTCTGCAAGTAACATAAAAGTTGATTGGTTGTTATGAAGATTAGACATATTACATTTAGCCCTATTAATGTATTTCCAAAAATTTATTTTTGTCATTATAAATGACAGTCCTTTTTTTTTTTTTCCCAGTAAAAACAAAACTGGTATGTTTTAAAGTTTTTGGGGATCATGTGAATGTTCAGAATTTCAACATGTAGAACTTTGCAGAACTGGTAGTTAAGTTGAAAATTATGTTAAAATTGCAAAAAGGAAAAATTAAAAAAAATTGTGTCAAATTTCAAGGTTGGAAAATCTGCTACAATGGGACTTAAAGCCGATTTTTGGGTTCTGCAGAATTCAGACAAATCCACAGAGACCAAGTTAATCCATCTCTAATCACTGTCATCAAAAAATATCTCTAGTAGCTTCATATTTCAATCATGCAGGTATCCAGGGTCAGGCAGTGTTTGAAAAGAAAAAGAAAGGGAGATATTTACTCGCGTATTGGTATAATAGACATTTTACTTGTGGATTCGATGATTCGATATTTACTCGCGTATTGGTATAATAGACATTTTTACTACTCTCGCATATTAGTTAATTTGAATTTAACTGTACTCGCGAATTGGTATAATAAACATTTTACTCACATATTCGTTAATTCGATATTTACTCACGTATTGGTATAATAGACATTTTACTCGCAGATTCGTTAATTCGATATTTACTCGCGTATTGGTATAATAGACATTTTACTCACATATTCGTTAATTCGATATTTACTCACGTATTGGTATAATAGACATTTTACTCACATATTCGTTAATTCGATATTTACTCGCGTATTGGTATAATAGACATTTTACTTGTGAATTCGATGATTCGATATTTACTCGCGTATCGGTATATAGACATTTTACTCGCATATTCGTTAATTCGATATTTACTTGCGTATTGGTATAATATAAATTTTACGCGCATATTCGTTAAATCGATATTTACTCGCGTATTGGTATATAGACATTTTACTCGCATATTCGTTAATTTGATATTTACTTGCGTATTGGTATAATAGACATTTTACTCGCATATTCGTTAAATCGATATTTACTCGCGTATTGGAATAATAGACATTTTACTCGCATATTCGTTAATTCGATATTTACTCACGTATTGGTATAATAGACATTTTATTTGTGGATTCGATGATTCGATATTTACTCGCGTATCGGTATAATAGACATTTTACTCACATATTTGTTAATTCGATATTTACTCGCGTATTGGTATAATAGCCATTTTACTCACATATTCGTTAATTCGATATTTACTCGCGTATTGATATAATAGACATTTTACTTGTATATTCGTTAATTCGATATTTACTCGCGTATTGGTATAATAGACATTTTACTCACATATTCGATATTCGATATTTACTCGCGTATTGGTATAATATACATTTTACTCGCATATTCATTAATTCGATATTTACTCGCATATTGATATAATAGACATTTTACTCACATATTTGTTAATTCGATATTTACTCGCGAATTGGTATAATAAACATTTTACTCACATATTCGTTAATTCGATATTTATTTTCATAATTTTCGATTAATTGTCTAAAAAAAATCTGGGTTCCGCAAAATATCCTAAATTACATATCTAATTGTGACAGCGACACTATGACTCATATGGAGGGAGTATAATTGTCCTTTAATGAATAAAGGAAAGATCTGACCTGCAGGGCTTTCTTCTATTTTGAATTTGCCAGACACTGCCTTACAGAATAATATTTAGTGTGTTAAGAAATATAACACAGATATTGCACAACATTACCCGACATTCTTTTCAATATTTACAATTATTTTGCACACATTTCATGCTGGAGAAATTATTTTCTGAATCATTCTAGTCAGTAGTGACTTGAGACAGTGGATTTAAAAGATTCATCCAAACACAGATTGCTTGATTTTAAAAATCCCCTAGAGAAAATGTCTTATTCCATAGAAGTCCCAATATTGCAAGTGGTAGTTTTTTTTTTGAATAGTTAAGTTGTTCCTAATATAAGCAAATCAAATACAAGAACAATGTTAGTGAATCTATTTTTGCAGTGCACCCCTGGAAACTTTAGCTGTGGTGACTTAATCGTTTGTCAACTGCAACACCCTATAAATATTTCATATATAATAACCAGTTCCCTCTAACAAAGACAACTAAAACGGTAAAACCTCAGAACAACACTATTTCAGAAGGAAGAGCACTTAATGGAAAAGCAGTATCTGTGTCTCATCTCTCATTTTAATATGGTTGTTAGGATATTTACCTTTCTAGCTTGGGGTTTGTGGTTTATCACCCAGTGTGGTCACTGACCATTGTGTTCTTTACACATGCTCAGTCCGAAGTACTGCAGGAACTTGTTACAATTGGTACAGTTGGTCACACCCACTGGTAGCCTCTAGCAATTCCCTTTTCAGGACAGAATAGGAAAGAGAGCATGTGACTGAGCTGAGGGGTGTGGCCATTCACTCTACTTACACATAGTTATTTCTTCAGGGATTTACATTTACTTTAATGCTATTACTGTAGTGGGATTTTTCAGTTTATTTGGTGTTTTTGGAGGACAAATTTTCAGATTCTGGAGTTTAAAAAATTGAGTTTAGTTCTCCTTTAAAATCTTGCTATGCACATACAAAGCAGACGTTATGCACCGCACACCGCAGCATTTGGATTCCAGCTGATTTTTGTATGTGCACCACTTAATAATATAATATTTGGATTTGACTTGTAAAGAGTGTACAGAACGTGATAAAATATCACCTTACAGCTAGAGATGTCTAAACTTTCGAAAGGCCATTTTCGAACTGCCGAACTGTGTATGGATTGAAAACGGACCCAAGTCAATGGGAGTCAAATAGTTTGAAAAGTTTCAAATGAATACCATTTAAATATCAATGGTAACTTAATGTAAATGGCTGTGGGACCTGGGAAATGGTCTGGGGAACATGTTCGAATTTCCAGGACTTTAGAAAAATCAATTTACTCTCACGCATGCTACTTTCGAGCTCTCGCGAAAGTATGGGATAATGGAAAATTCGTAATTATCCCATAAACGACTCGCAGTTTGTTATTTCATATTTACTCGCGTATTGGTATAATAGACATTTTATGTGGATTCGATGATCGATATTTATCGCGTATGGTATAATAGACATTTTACTTGGATTCGTGATTGAGATTTACTCGCGTATCGGTATATAGACATTTTACTCGCATATTAGTTAATTCGATATTACTATCGCGCATTGGTATATAGACATTTTACTCGCATATTCGTTAATTCGATATTACTCACGTATGGGATATAGACATTTTACTCGACTATTCGTTAATTCGATATTTACTCACGTATTAGTTAATAGACATTTTACTCGCTATAGTTAATTTGATATTTACTCGCGTATTGGTTATAAGACATTTACTCACATATTCGTTAATTGATATTACTCGCGTATTGGTATAATAGACATTTACTCACATATTCGTAATTCGATATTTACTCGTGTATGGTATAATAGACATTTTCTACATATTCGTTAATTGATATTACTCGCGTATTGGTATAATAGACATTTTACTCACATATTCGTTAATCGATATTTACTCGCGTTTGGTAAATAGCCATTTACTCACATATTCGTTAATTCGATATTTACTGCGTATTGATTAATAGACATTTTACCACATATTCGTTAATTCGATATTACTCGCGTATGTTTATAATAGACATTTTACTCACATATTGTTAATTCGATATTTACTTGCGTTTGGTATAATAGACATTTTACTTGGAATTCGATGATTCGATATTTACTCGCGTATCGGTATATAGACATTTACTCGCATATTCGTTAATCGATATTTACTTGCGTATTGGTATATATAAATTTAGAGCATATTCGTTTAAATCGATATTTACTCGCGTATTGGTATATAGACATTTTACTCGCATATTCGTTAATTTGATATTTACTTGCGTATTGGTATAATAGACATTTTACGCGCATATTCGTTAAATCGATATTACTGCGTATTGGTATAATAGACATTTTACTCGCCATATTCGTTAATTCGATATTATTCACGTATTGGGTATAATAGACATTATTTGTTGATCGATGATTCGATATTACTCGCGTACGGTATAATAAGCATTTTACTCACATATTCGTTAATTCGATATTTACACGTGTATTGAGTATAATAGACATTTTACTGTATATTCGTTAATTCGATATTTACTCGCGTATTGGTTTAATAGACATTTTACTCACATATTCGATATTCGATATTTACTCGCGTATTGGTATAATAGACATTTTACTAGCATATTCATTAATTCGATATTTACTCGCGTATTGGTATAATAGACATTTTACTCACATATTTGTTAATTCGATATTATTCGCGAATTGGTATAATAGACATTTTACTCACATATTCGTAATTCGATATTTACTCGCGTATTGGTATATACATTTACTCACATATTCGTTAATTCGATATTTACTCGCGTATTGTATAATAGACATTTTACTACATATTCGTTAATCGATATTTACTCGCGTATTGGTATATAGAACCATTTTACTCACATATTCGTTAATTCGATATTTACTCGCGTATTGGATAATAGACATTTTACACACATATTCGTTAATTCGATATTACATCGCGTATTGGTATAATATACATTTTACTGTATATTCGTTAATCGTATTTTACTCGCGTATGGTATAATAGACATTTTACTCACATATTCGAATTTACTCTCGTATTGGTATAAAGACATTTTACTCGCATATCTTAATTCGATATTTACTCGCGTATTGGTATAATAGACATTTTACACATATTCATTAATTCGATATTACTCGCGTATTGGTATAATAACATTTTACTCCATATTCGATATCGATATTACTCGCGTATGGATAATAGACATTTTACTCATATATTCGATAATTCGAATATTACTCGCGTATTGGTATATTAGACATTTTACTCACATATTCGTTATTTGATATTTACTTGCGTATTTGTAAATAGACATTTTACTTGTGAATTCGATGATTCGATATTTACTCGCGTATGGTATATATAGACATTTTAATAGCATATTCTTAATTCGATATTACTTGCGTATTGGTATATATAATTTACAGCCTATTCGTTAAATCGATATTACTCGCGTATTGGTATTAGACATTTTACTCGCATATTCGTTAATTGATATTTACTGCGTTTGGTTATAAGCATTTTACCGCATATCGTTTAAATCGATATTTACTCGCGTATTGGTATAATAGACATTTACCGATATTCGTTAATTCGATTTACACGTATTGGTATAATAGAATTTATTTGTGATTCGATTGATTCGATCATTTACTCGCGTATCGGTAATATAGCCATTTACTCACATATTCGTAATTCGATATTTACTCGGTATTGATATAATAGACATTTACTGTATATTCGAATCGTATTTTACGCGTTTGTAATAGAATTTTACTCACATATTCGATATTCGATATTACTCGGTATTGGTTAATAGACATTTTACTTACATATTTTAATTCGATATTTACTCGTATTGGTATAATAGACATTTTACTCAATATTGTTAATTCGATATTTACTCGCGAATTGGTATAATAGACATTTTACCACATATTCGTTAATTCGATATTTACTCGCGTATGGTATAATATACATTTTACTCACATATTCGTTAATTCGATATTTACTCGCGTATTGGTATAATAGACATTTTACTCACATATTCGTTAATTCGATATTTACTCGCGTATTGGTATAATAGCCATTTTACTCACATATTCGTTAATTCGATATTTACTCGCGTATTGATAAATAGACATTTTACCACATATTCGTTAATTCGATATTTACTCGCGTATTGGTATAATAGACATTTTACTTGTATATTCGTTAATTCGATATTTACTCGCGTATTGGTATAATAGACATTTTACTCACATATTCGATATTTACTCTCGTATTGGTATAATAGACATTTTACCGCATATTGATTAATTCGATATTTACTCGCGTATTGGTATAATAGACATTTTACTCCATATTCGTTAATTCGATATTTACTCGCGTATTGGTTATAATAGACATTTTACTCACATATTCGTAATCGATATTACTCGCGTATTGGTATAATAGACATTTTACTCATATATTCGTAATTCGATAATCTACTCGCGTATTGGTATATTAGCATTTTACTCACATATTCGTAATTTGATATTTACTCGCGTATTGGTATAATAGACATTTTACTCACATATTCGATAATTCGATATTTACTCGCGTATTGTATAATGACATTTACTCACATATTCGATATTCGATATTTACTCGCGTTTTGGTATAATAGACATTTACTCACAATTCGATAATTCGATATTTACTGCGTATGGATATTAGACATTTTACTTTCACATATTAGTATTCGATATTTACTCGCATATTGGTATATATATAAATTTTACTCACATATTCGATATCTACTCGCGTATTGGTATAATAGACATTTTACTCACATATTCGATATTTACTCGCATATTGGTCTAATAGACATTTTACTCACATATTCGTTAATTCGATATTTACTCGCGTATTGGTATAATAGACATTTTACTCACATATTCGTTAATTCGATATTTACCCGCGTATTGGTATAATAGACATTTTACTTGTATATTCGTTAATTCGATATTTACTCGCGTATTGATATAATGAACATTTTACTTGTATATTCGTTAATTCGATATTACTCGCGTATTGGTGTAATAGACTTTTACTACATATTCGATATTCGATATTTACTCGCATATTGGTCTAATAGACATTTTACTCGCATATTCATTAATTCGATATTTACTCGCGTATTGGTATAATAGACATTTTACTACATATATGATATTCGATATTTACTCGCGTATTGGTATAATAGACATTTTACTCATATATTCGATAATTCGATATCTACTCGCGTATTGGTATATTAGACATTTTTACTCACATATTCGGTTAATTCGATATTTACTCGCGTATTGGTATAATAGACATTTTACACACATATTCGTAATTTGAATTTACTCGGTATTGGTATAATAGACATTTTACTCACATATTCGTTTCGATATTTACTCGCGTATTGGTATAATAGACATTTTACTCACATTCATAATTCGATATTTAACTCCGTATTGGTTATATAGACATTTACTCGCATATCGTTAATTCGATTTTACTCGCTATTGGTATAATAGACATTTTACTCACATATTCGATAATCGATATTACTCGCGTAATGGTATATTAGACATTTTACTCACATATTCGTTAATTCGATATTTACTCGCGTATTGGTATTAGACATTTACTCACATATTCGTTAATTCGATATTACTCGTATTGGTATAATAGACATTTTACTCACATATTCGTAATTCGATATTTACTCGCGTATTGGTATAATAGACATTTACTCACATATTCGATATTCGATATTTACTCGCGTATGGTGGTATAATAGACATTTTACTCACATATTCGATAATTCGATATTACTCGCGTATTGGTATAAGACATTTTACTCACATATTCGATATTCGATCTTTACTCGGTATTTGGTATAATAGACATTTTACTCACTATATTCGTTAATCGATATTTACTCGCGTATTGGTATAATAGACATTTTACTCCATATTCGATAATTCGAATTTACTGCGTATTGGTATAATAGAATATTACGTCGCATATTCGATAATTCGATATTTACTCGCGTATTGGTATAATGACATTTTACTTGTATTCGATAATTCGATATTACTCGCGATTTGGTATAATAGACATTTCTGTATATCGATAATTCGATATTTACTCGTGTATGGTATAATAGACATTTTACTCCATATTCGTTAATTCATATTTACGCGCTATTGGTATAATAGACATTTTACTCACAAATTCGTTAATTCGATATTTACTGCGTATTATATAATAGACATTTTACACACATATTGTAATTCCATATTTACTCGCGTATTGGTATAATAGACATTTTACTCACATATTCGTTAATTCCATATTTACTCGAGTATTGGTATAATAGGACATTTTACTCACATATTCGTTAATTGAATTACTCGCGTATTGGTGATAATAGACATTTTACTCACATATGATAATTCGATATTTACTCGCGTATTGGTATAATAGACATTTACTCCTATTCATAATTCGATATTTACTCACGTATGGTATAATAGACATTTTACTCCATATTCGTTAATTCGATTATTACTCGCATTGGTATAATAGACATTTTACTCACATATTCGATAATTCGATATTACTCGCGTATTGGTATATAGACATTTACTCACATATTCGTTAATTCGATATTTACTCGCGTATTGGTATAATAGACATTTTACTCACATATTCGTTAATTCGATATTACTCCGTATTGGTATAATAGACATTTTACTCACATATTCGATAATTCGATATTTACTCGCGTATTGGATAATAGACATTTTACTCACATATTCGATATCGATATTACTCGCGTATTGGTATAATAGACATTTTACTCACTATTCGATAATTCGATATTTACTCGCGTATTGGTTAATAGACATTTTACTCACATATTCGATATTCGATTTTACTCTCGTATTGGTATAATAGACATTTTACTCACATATTCGTTAATTCGATATTTACTCGCGTATTGGTATAATAGACATTTTACTCCATATTCGATAATTCGATATTTACTCGCGTATTGGTATAATAGACATTTACGCACTCGATAATTCGATATTACTGCGTATTGGATATAATAGACATTTTACTTGATATTCGATAATTCGATATTTACTCGCGTATTGGTTATAATAACATTTTACTTGTCATATTCGATAATTCGATTATTACTCGGTATTGGTATAATAGACATTTACTGCATATTTCGTTAATTCATATTTACTCGCGTATTGGTATAATAGACATTTTACTCACATATTCGTTAATTCCATATTTACTCGCGTATTGGTATAATAGACATTTTCTCACATATCCGTTAATCGATATTTACTCGCGTATTGGTATAATAGACATTTTACTCACATATTCGTTAATTCGAATTTTACTCGCGTATTGGTATAATAGACATTTATTGTAATATTCGTTAATTCGATATTTACTCGCGTTTGGTATAATAGACATTTTACTCACATATTCGTTAATTCGATATTTACTCGCTATTGGTATAATAGACATTTACTCACATATTTCGATAATTCGATATTACTCGCGTATTGGTATATAGACATTTTACTCCATATTCGATAATTCGATATTTACTCGCGTATTGGTATAAAGACATTTTACTCACATATTTGTTAATTCGATATTTACTCGCGTAATGGTATAATAGACATTTTACTCACATATTCGTTAATTCGATATTTACTCGCGTATTGGTATAATAGACTTTACTCACATATTCGTTAATGTCGATATTTACTCGCGTATTGGTATAATAGACATTACTCACATATTCGTTAATTCGATATTACTCGCGTATTGGTATATAGACATTTTACTCACATATTCGTTTAATTCGATATTTACTCGCGTATTGATTAAGACATTTTACCACATATTCGTTAATTCGATATTTCTCGCGTATTGTATAATAGACATTTATGTATATTCGTTAATTCGATATTTACTCGCGTATTGGTATAATGACATTTTACTCACATATCGATATTTACTCTCGTATGGTATAATAGACATTTTACTCGCCTATTCATTAATTCGATATTTACTCGCGTATTGGTATAATAGACATTTACTCACATATTCGTTAATTCGAATTTACTCGCGTATTGGTGATAATAGACATTTTACTATATTCGATAATCGTATTTACTCGCGTATTGTATAATAGACATTTACTCATATTCGTAATCGATATTACTCGCGTATTGGTAATTGACATTTATCACATATTCGTTAATTGATATTTACTTGCGTATTGGTATAATAGACATTTTACTTGTGAATTCGATGATCGATATTTACTCGCGTATGGTATATAGACATTTTACTCGCATATTCCTTAATTCGATATTTACTCTGCGTATTGGTATAAATAGACATTTACCAGCATATTCGTTAAATCGATATTACTCGCGTATTGGTATATAGACATTTTACTGCATATTCGTTAATTGATATTTACTGCGTATTGGTATAATAGACATTTTACCCATATTCGTTAATTCGATATTTACTCGCGTATTGGTATAATAGACATTTTATTTATTCGATATTCGAATTTAATTGCGTATGGTATAATAGACATTTTACTCCATATCGTTAATTCGATATTTACTCACGTATTGGTATAATAGACATTTTATTGTATTCGATGATTGATATTTACTCGCGTATTGGTATAATAGACAATTTACTCACATATTCGTTAATTCGATATTTACTCGCGTATTGGTATAATAGACATTATTTATATTCGTTAATTCGATATTACTCGCGTATGGTATAATAGACATTTTACTCACATATTCGATTTCGATATTTACTCGGTATTGGTATAATAGACATTTTACTAGCATATTCGATTAATTCGATATTTAATCGGTATTGTATATAGACATTTTACTCACATATTCGTTAATCGATATTTACTCGCGTATTGGTATAATAGACATTTTACTCACTATTCGTTAATTCGATATTTACTCGCGTATTGGTATAATAGACATTTTACTCACATATTCGTTAATCGATATTTACTCGCGTATGGTATAATAGACATTTTACTACATATTCGTTAATTCGATATTTACTCGCGTATTGGTATAATAGACATTTACTCACATATTCGTTAATTCGATATTTACTCGCGTATTGATATAATAGACATTTACACATATTCGTTAATTCGATATTTACTGCGATTGGTATAATAGACATTTACTTGTATATTCGTTAATTCAATTCGTATTTACTCGCGTATTGGTATAATAGACATTTTACTCATATCGTTATTCGATATTTACATCTCGTATTGGTATAATAGACATTTTACTCGCATATCGATTAATTCGATATTTACTCGCGTATTGGTATAATAGACATTTTACTCAATATCGTTAATTCGATATTTACTGGTATTGGTTAATAGACATTTTACTCACATATTCGATAATCGATATTACTCCGTATTGGTATAATAGACATTTTACTCATATATCGTAATTCGATATTACTCGCGTATTGGTATATAGACATTTTACTCACATATTCGTTAATTCGATATTACTCGCTATTGGTATAATAGACATTTTACTCACATATTCGATAATTCGATATTTACTCGCGTATTGGTATAATAGACATTTTACTACCACATATTCGATATTCGATATTACTCGCGTATTGGTATAATAGACATTTTACTCACATATTCGAATTCGATATTACTCGCGTATTGGTATATAGACATTTTACTCACATATTCGTAATTCGATATTTACTCGCATGGTATAATATACATTTTACTCACATATTCGATATTACTCGCGTATTGGTTATAATAGACATTTACTCACAATTCGTTAATTCGATATTACTCGCGTATGGTTATAATAGACATTTTACTCACATATTCGTTAATTCGATATTTACTCGCGTATTGGATAATAGACATTTTACTTGTATTCGTTATTCGATATTTACTCGCGTATGTGATATAATAGACATTTTACTTGTATTCGTTAATTCGATATTTACTCGCGTATTGTATAATAGACTTTTACTCACATATTCGATATTTACTCGCTATGGTTAATAGACATTTACTCCATATTCATTATTCGATATTTCTCGCGTATTGGTAAATAGACATTTACTCACATATTCGTATATTCATATTTACTCGCGTATTGGTATAATAGACATTTACTATATATTCGTTAATTCGATATTACTCGCGTATTGGTATATAGACATTTTACTCACATATTCGTTAATTCGATATTTACTCGCGTATTGGTTATAATAGACATTTTACTCACATATTCGTTAATTCGAGATTTACTCGCGTATTGGTATAATAGACATTTTACTCACATATTCGATATTCGATATTTACTCGCGTATTGGTATAATAGACATTTTACTCACATATCGATATTCGATATTTACTCGCGTATTGGTATAATAGACATTTACTCACATATTCGATAATTCGATATTTACTCGCGTATTGGATAATAGACATTTTACTCACATATTCGTTAATTCGATATTTACTCGCGATATTGGTATAAAGACATTTTACTCACATATTCGATTAATTCGATATTTACTCGCGTATTGGTATATAGACATTTACTCACATATTCGTTAATTCGATATTTACTTCAGTATTGGTATAATAGACATTTTACTACATATTCGATATTCGATATTTACTCGTGATGGTATAATAGACATTTTACTCACATAATTTTTTCGATTATTCGATATTTATTTACTCGCGTATTGGTATAATAGACATTTTACTCACATATTCGTAATTCGATATTTACTCGCGTATGGTATAATAGACATTTTACTCAATATTGATATTCGATTTACTCGCGTATTGGTATAATAGACATTTTACTCATATTCGTTAATTCGATATTTACTCGCGTATTGGTATAATAGACATTTTTCCTTGATATCGATAATCGATATTTACTCGCGTATTGGTATAATAGACATTTTACTTCATATTCGTAATTCGATATTTACTCGCGTATTGGTATAATAGACATTTACTGTATATTCGATAATTCGATTTTACTCGCGTATTGGTATAATAGACATTTTACTTTACATTCGTAATTCGATATTTACTCGCGTATGGTATAATAGACATTTACTCAATATTCGTTAATTCGATATTTACGCGTATTGGATAATAGACATTTTACACATATTCGTAATCGATATTTACTCGCGTATTGTATAATAGACATTTTACTCCACATATTCGTTAATTCGATATTTACTCGCGTATTGGTATAATAGACATTTTACTCACATATCGTTATTCGATATTTACTCGGTGTTGGTATAATAGACATTTTACTCATATTCGATAATTCGATATTTACTCGGTATTGGTATAATAGACATTTACTTGTATATTCGATTAATTCGATATTTACTCGCGTATTGGTATAATAGACATTTTACCACATATTCGTTAATTCGATATTTACTCGCGTATTGGTAATAGACATTTACTACATATTCGTTATTCGATATTTCTCGCTATTGGTATAATAGACATTTTACTCACTATTCGATAATTCGATATTACTCGCGTATTGGTATATAGACACTTTTACTCACATATTCGTAATTCGATATTTACTCGCGTATTGGTATTAATGACATTTTACTCATATTCGTTAATTCGATATTTACTGCGTATTGGTATAATAGACATTTTACTCCATATTCGTAATTCGATATTACTCGGTATTGGTATAAAGACATTTACTCACATATTCGATATGCGTATTTACTCGCGTATTGGGATAATAGACATTTTACTCACATATTCGATAATCGATATTTACTCGCGTATTGGTATAATAGACATTTACTCACATATTCGATATTCGATATTTACTCGCGTATTGGTATAATAGAATTTTACTTGCATATTCGATATTCGATATTTACTTGGTATTGGTATAATAGACATTTTACTCACATATTCGATTATTCGATATTACTCGCGTATTGGTAAATAGACATTTTACTCACATATCGTTAATTCGATATTTACTTGTTTATGTATAATAGACATTTTCTCATATTCGTAATTCGATATTTACTCGCGTTTGGTATAAAGACATTTTACTTGTATATTCGTTAATTCGATATTTATTCCAGTGTTTTCTTACTTTCTGTAGGAAAGAAGTATTATGGCAGCAATAATAAACATATAGACCTGTGGTAACCTTTCTCAACCTCTCTAGAGGCTATCAGGGCAGTGTACCAAACGCAATCCTTCTTGTTTGAAACAGCAATACAGTAAAACAATAGCACTTCATACTACATTCCCATTAAATTAACTTGCATGTGTAAGACCAGGTCAGCTGATTAAAAAACACATTGAATTCAGTCTTGTTCACCCTTATTATCAATTACATTGTTAGCTAGTAAACACATTGCTTTTATATGCTGATGTAGGACTTTCCGGGTATTTATTGCCACAGATTCTTCTACAAGTCATTCTGAATCGGTCAGTTGACTAGTCAAAACGTACTAATTTCAGGTCCAGTTGATCTAACTAATACCACAGATTTTCCTGAATAAAGGTGTGTTGGTTTTTCTTTCAACAAATATTGTCAGCCATGTACAGTGTGTTTTGACGCGTACCCTGGGCAGTTTGATAACACTCATTAGGACCATATTATCAACACCTTGCATTCAGGAGGTCTTAAGGACACCTGCTGTTATATGCTAGTGGGACACATTCATGTATTTATTTCCAACAGATTCTTGTTGTTCAAGTCATTAAAAACCCAGTTGGATGACTAGCAAAACAATCTCAAAAACCCACTGGATCTAAATTATTATCACAGATATCATTGATATTTAATCAACATGTTACGATTAGAACTGTCTTCCGCTCCACTCCAGCGACGATCTGGGGTAGCCAGACACTTCCGTATGGCACGACAATGCTGACGCGACACGCATCTGCGCGAGATTCAAAGAGGCTCTTTTGCCTGGATGTAGCTCCACTACCCCGGCTCCTATTAACTTACCTTGCCTGATCCACACCAACTATACCTTACTTACGACCAAACTATGGATTGTTTGAGGCTTGATAACCGATAAGAAGATAGGTTGACCTCAATTTACTCTGAAGAGGTTGCTGACGTGCAGTGTTTATCGCCGTATAGGCACTGAAGGGGAAGCTAAGCCATGGGCGTCTTGGTATCCGAGCTGCCCGAATAATAACACTCACTGAGACCAATGTGAAACTGGTAAGGGATTCCTAGACTCCGAAGTAAGACATACTTTATTGATCTGTTGGCAACTTACTTGACTTGCACGGTTGTTCAGTAAGTACAGACTACTTACTGCACTTGTCAGTTAGCAGCAACTACTACCTTGCTGTTCCAGTACATACTACTTACCTTGCCTGTTCACCGTACGTATACTTCTTACCTTGCCAGTTACCAGTATCCAGCCTACAGTTCCCAGCAGCACCTTGTTCCAGTATCCGACACAGTTCCCAGCAGCACCTTGTTTCCAGTATCCAGCCTACAGTTCCCAGCAGCACTTGTTTCCAGCATCCAGCCTACAGTTCCAGCAGCACCTTGTTCCAGCATCCAGCCTACAGTTTACAGCAGCACCTAGTTTCCAGTATCCAGCTACCAGTTCCACAGCAGCATCTTGTCTCCAGATCCAGCCTACAGGTTTTCCAGCGATCTTGTTTCTAGATACTAGCCTACAGTTCCCAGCAGATATTGTCTCCAGATCCAGCTACAGTTTCCAGCAGCACTTGTTTAGCATCTAGCCTACCATTTCCAGCAGCACCTTGTTTCCAGTATCCAGCCTACAGTTCCCAGCAGCATCTTGTCTCCAGAATCCAGCCTACAGTTTCCAGCAGCACTTGTTTCTAGCATCTGCTACAGTCCCAGCAGCATATTGTCTCCAGAATCCAGCCTACATGTTCCAGCAGCACCTTGTTTCTAGCATCTATGCCTACAGTTCCGCAGCAACCTTGTTTCCAGTATCCAGGTACAGTTCCCAGCAGCATATTGTCTCCAGAATCCAGCCTACTATTCCAGCAGCCATCTGTATTCCTATATCTTCGGACTATCAGCCTCCTCCTGAAAGCGTACTTGTGAGTACCTCACCCGTCAAGCCCTTTGAAGATTCTCCCGGCTCCTGTGCCTGATTGTAGCTTCCGCTACCCCGGCTCCTATGTACTTGCCTTTCTGTTCCAGTGCAACTGCTTGCCTTACCTGTTCCAGTAGCAACTACTTACCTTGCCTGTTTCCAGTACCAACTACTTACCTTACCGGTTCCAGTACCAACTTTTACCTTGCTTGTTCCAGTACCTACTACTGTACTTAACTTGTCTGTTCCAGTACAACTTCTTACCTTGCTTGTTCCAGTAAAACTACATTAGCTTGCTGTTCCTGTGCCTACTACTTCCTTGCCTGGTCCAGTACCAACTACTTACCTTGCCAGTTTCCAGTGTCCAGCCTACAGTTCCCAGCAGCACCTTGTTTCCAGCATCCAGCCTACAGTTCCCAGCAGCATCTTGTCTCCAGAATCCAGCCTACAGTTTCCAGCAGCATCTTGTTTCTAGCATCTAGCCCCAGTTCCCAGCAGCATATGTCTCCAGAAAATCCAGCCTACCGTTTCCAGCAGCCTGTTTCTAGCATCTAGCCTACAGTTTCAGCAGACACCTTGTTTCCAGTATCAGCCTACAGTTCCCAGCAGCATATTGTCTCCAGAATCCAGCCACTATTCCAGCAGCCCATGTATCCTAATCTTTCGGACTATCAGCTCCTCCGAAAGCGTACTTGTGAGTACCTCACCCGTCAAGCCCTTGAAGATTCTCCCGGCCTGTGCCGTTGTAGTCCGCTACCCCGGCTCCTAGTTACTTGCCTTTCCTGTTCCAGTAGCAACTGTTGCCTTACCTGTTCCAGTAGCAACTACTTACCTTGCTGTTCCAGTACCAACTACTTACTTACCGGTTCAGTACCAACTTCTTACCTTGCTTGTTCCAGTACCTACTACTGTACTTACCTTGTCTGTTCCAGTACCAACTTCTTACCTTGCTTGTCCAGTACCAACTACTTAGCTTGCTGTTCTGTGCCTACTACTTTCCTGCCTGTTCCAGTACCAACTATTACCTTGCCAGTTTCAGTGTCCAGCCTACAGTTCCCAGCAGCACCTTGTTTCCAGCATCCAGCCACCTACAGTTCCCAGCAGCACCTTGTCTTCAGAATCAGCCTACTATTCCCAGCAGCCATCTGTATTCCATATATTTCGGACTATCAGCCTCCTCCTGAAGCGTACTGTGGAGTACCTCGGCCATCAAGGCCACATTTATTACAAGAACCTTGATATCTGGGAGAACTTCTTGTTAGGTAGAATAAAAATTCTATTACATTGAGGAAGAATTCTGTGGATCTGAATATTAAAAGAGGTTAAGATGGCAGTAAAGAAGTACGACAGATCCAGCTTGCCGTTATGAGGAATTTTTTCACACACTTACACGGTTTTTTTTGACATTTTAAGTAGATTGTTTTACATTTCTCTAGCTTGACATTCCAAGTTAAAATTTATAGACACATTTATGATCATCCCGAAAATGTTACAGTTTTCCTTATTTGCAAGAAACATTCTGTAAGTGAATTGAAAAGCCACTGAGAAGTTCCAGTATGAAAACTTGCTAATGGTGGAAAGGTCTAAAGCATTTCCCTACATAATGATCGCGTCGGGCTGTGTATTGGCTGCTTTGCCTATTTAAAATACAAACTTTTGATTTTGCTCTGTACAGAATTTAAAATATCTCAGAACTGTGTGAATAAATTAGCATATAATAAAGCTCAAAACAATTTTGGATCTGCTGCAATAAAAAGAAAAAAAGAAAGTGTGCATGAAAAAGATTGTATTTAAACCAGGGTAAAGAAACAGATAGCATCTGTAAAAAGGGTAACTCGAGCCTCCAAATACTTACATATTTAGAAGGATTAACCCCCAAAACCCCAAAAAACTCAAAAATGGTCTCTCGAAATGTCTTTTTGAGAATTTTCGAACGTTCAAGGCCATTTTGTAAAATTATTGAAAATAGCCCGTACTTCGAAAATTTGTTCCGGTTTCGGATTTTCGGGATTTTCCAAAGATCCGGGAATCTGAAAATAGAATGAAACTAGTGAGTCTTGGCCATCTCTAGTTATTAGAACTTACAGAGCCACAACCCCTCACAGGAACTCCCTCCTCCTCTGCTCCTGTTGTTATTTGAGGCTGAATTTGCCCTTTAAATAAATCTGAATATATAAAGGGGTTTCAAACATCGATATAGCAGCCAATAGAGAGAGGGAGGGCTGGTATGGCACAGTTAGGTGCGGATATTACAGAGAGAGCAGGCTGGACAGCTGCAGCAGACAAATGGTGAATCTTGCCTTTCCCTTTGCCTACTATTGTGACTAGAGATGTTCAAACTGTTGAGTTTCGTTCCGTTTTCGATTTTGAGTTTCGACCATTTTCAAAAATCGTCAATTTCGATTTTTGATTTACGATAATGTCTATTTCGATTTTCGATAATTATCTACTTTCGATTTTGATTTCGATAATATCTACTTTCGATTTCGATAATGTCTACTTTCCATTTTCGATAATATCTACTTCGATTTTCGATAATTATCTACTTTCCATTTTCGATAATTGTCTACTTTCGATTTTCGATAATTGTCTAAAAAAAAATCTGGGTTCCGCAAAATATCCTAAATTACATATCTAATTGTGACAGCGACACTATGACTCATTATGGAGGTGAGTATAATTGTCCTTTAATGAATAAAGGAAAGATCGACCTGCAGGGCTATTCTTTATTTTGAATTTGCCAGTACACTGCCTTACAGAATAATATTAGTGTGTTAAGAAAATATAACACAGATATTGCCACAACATTACCCGACATTCTTTTACAATATTACAATTATTTTGCACACATTTCATGCTGGAGAAATTATTTCTGACATCATTCTAGTCAGTAGTGACTTGAGACAGTGGATTTAAAAGATTCATCCAACCACAGATTGCTTGATTTTAAAATACCCCTAGAGAAAATGTCTTATTCCATAGAAGTCCCAATATTGCAAGTGGTAGTTTTTTTTTTGAATAGTTAAGTTGTTCCTAATATAAGCAAATTCAAATACAAGAACAATGTTAGTGAATCTATTTTGCAGTGCACCCCTGGAAACTTTAGCTGTGGTGACTTAACTGTTTGTCAACTGCAACACCCTATAAATATTTCATATATAATAACCAATGTTCCCTCTAACTTAAAGACAACTAAAACGGTAAAACCTCAGAACAACACTATTTCAGAAGGAAGAGCACCTTAATGTAAAAGCAGTCATCTGTGTCTCATCTCTCATTTTAATATGGTTGTTAGGATATTACCTTTCTAGCTGGGGTTTGTGTTTTATCACCCAGTGTGGTCACTGACCATTGTGTTCTTACACATGCTCAGTCCGAAGTACTGCAGGAACTTGTTACAATTGGTACAGTTGGTCACACCCACTGGTAGCCTCTAGCAATTCCCTTTTCAGGACAGAATAGGAAAGAGAGCATGTGACTGAGCTGAGGGGTGTGGCCATTCACTCTACTTACACATAGTTATTTCTTCAGGGATTTACATTTACTTTAATGCGTCTTTACTGTAGTGGGATTTTTCAGTTTATTTGGTGTTTTTGGAGGACAAATTTTCAGATTCTGGAGTTTAAAAATTGAGTTTAGTTTCCTTTAAAATCTTGTCGCCCATACAAAAGCAGACGTTATGCACCGCACACCGCAGCCTTTGTTCCAGCTGATTTTTGTATGTGCACCACTTTAATAATATAATATTTGGCATTTGACTTGTAAAGAGTGTACAGAACGTGATAAATATCACCTTACAGCTAGAGATGTCTAAACTTTCGAAAGGTCCATTTTCGAACTGCCGAACTGTATGGATTGAAACGGACCCAAGTCAATGGGAGTCAAATAGTTTGAAAATTTCAAATGAATACAATTAAAATATCAATGGTAACTTAATGTAAATGGCTGTTGGACCTGGGAAATGGTCTGGGGAACATGTTCGAATTTCCAGGACTTTAGAAAAATCAATTTTACTCTCACGCATGCTACTTTCGAGCTCTCGCGAAAGTATGGGATAATGGAAAATTCGATAATTATCCCATAAACGACTCGCAGTTTGTTATTTCATATTTATGCGTATTGGTATAATAGACATTTTACTTGTGGATTCGATGATTCGATTTACTCGCGTATTGGTATAATAGACATTTTAACTGTGATTCGATGATTCGATATTACTCCGTATCGGTATATAGACATTTTACTCGCATATGTAATTCGATATTTACTCGCGCATTGGTATAAGACATTTACTCGCATATTGTGTAATTCGATATTACTCACGTATGGTATATAGACATTTTACTCGATATTCGTTAATTCGATATTACTCACGTATTAGTTAATAGACATTTTACTGCATATAGTTAATTTGATATTTACTCGCGTATTGGTATAATAGACATTTACTCACATATTCGTTAATTCGATATTTACTCGCGTATTGTATAATAGACATTTTACTCACATATTCGTAATCGATATTTACTCTGGTATTGGTATAATAGACATTTCTCACATATTCGTTAATTTGATATTTACTCGCGTTTGGTAAATAGACATTTACTCACATATTCGTTAATTCGATATTACTCGCGTATTGGTATAATAGCATTTACTCACTTTGTTAATTCGATATTTACTCGCGTATTGTATAATAGACATTTTACACACATATTCGTTAATTCGATATTTACTCGCGTATTGGTATAATAGACATTTTACTCACATATTGTTTAATTCGATATTTACTTGCGTATTGGTATAATAGACATTTTACTTGTGAATCGATGATTCGATATTTACTCGCGTATGGTATATAGACATTTTACTCGCATATTCGTTAATTCGATATTACTTGCGTATTGGTATAATATAAATTTTACGGCATATTGTTAAATCGATATTTACTCGCGTATTGGTATATAGAACATTACTCGCATATTCGTATTGATATTTACTGCGTATTGGTATAATAGACATTTTACGCGCATATTCGTTAACGATATTTACTCGCGTATTGGTATAATAGAAATTTACTCGCATTCGTTAATTCGATATTACTCACGTATTGGTATATAGACATTTTATTGTGATCGATGATTCGATATTTACTCGCGTATCGGTATAATAGCCATTTTACTCACATATCGTTAATTCGATATTTACACTGTGTATTGTATATAATAGACATTTTACATATTCGTTAATTCGATATTTACTCGCGTATGGTTATGACATTTTACTCACATATTCGATATTCGATATTTACTCGCGTATTGGATAATAGACATTTTACTGCATATTCCTTAATTCGATATTTACTCGCGTATTGGTATAATAGACATTTTACTCAACATATAATTAGTATTTATTACTCGCGAATTGGTATAATAGACATTTTACTCACATATTCGTTAATTCGATATTTACTCGCGTATTGGTATAATATACATTTTACTCAATTTATTCGTTAATTCGATATTTACTGCGTTATAGTATAATAGACATTTTACTCACATATTCGTTAAGTCGATATTACTCGCGTAGTGTATAATAGCATTTTACTCACATATTCGTTAATTCGATATTTACTCGCGTATTGATATAATAGACATTTCACACATATTCGTTAATTCATATTTACTCGCGTATTGGTATAATATACATTTTACGTATTCGTTAATCGAATTTACTGCGTTTGTATAATGACATTTTACACATATTCGATATTACTCTCGTATTGGTATAAGACATTTTACTGCATATTCTTAATTCGATATTTACTCGCGTTTGGATAATAGACATTTTACTCACATATTCATTTTCGATATTTACGCGTATTGGTATAATAGAACATTTTACTCACATATTCGATAATCGATATTACTCGCGTATGGTATAATAGACATTTTACTCATATATCGATAATCGATATCTACTCGCGTATTGGTATATTAGACATTTACTCACAATTCGTTATTTGATATTACTTGCGTATTTGTATATAGACATTTTACTTGATTCGAGATTTGATTCGATATTTACTCGCGTACGGTATATAGACTTTTACTCGCATATTCTTAATTCGATATTACTTGCGTATTGGTATAATATAAATTTTACAGCATATTCGTTAAATCGATATTACTCGCGTATTGGTATATAGACATTTTACTCGCATATCGTAATTTGATATTTACTTGCGTATTGGTATAATAGACATTTAGCGACATATTCGTTAATCGATATTTCTCGCGTATGGTATAATAGACATTTACTCGCATATTCGTTAATTCGATATTTACTCACGTATGGTATAATAGACTTTTTTTGTGATTCGATGATTCGATATTACTGCGTATCGGTATAATAGCCATTTTACTCACATATTCGTAATTCGATATTTACTCGCGTATTGATATAATAGACATTTACTTGTTATTCGTTAATTCGATATTTACTCGCGTATTGGTATAATAGACATTTTACTCACATATTCGATATCGATATTTACTCCGTATTGGTATAATAGACATTTTACTACATATTCATTAATTCGATATTACTCGCGTATTGGTATAATAGACATTTACTCACATATTGTTAATTCGATATTTACTCGCGATTGGTATAATAGACATTTTACTCACATATTCGTTAATTGATATTTACTCGCGTATTGGTATAATATACATTTTACTCACATATTCGTAATTCGATATTTACTCGCGATATTGGTATAATAGACATTTTACTCACATATTCGTTAATTCGATATTTACTCGCGTATTGGTTTAATAGCCATTTTACTCACATATTCGTTAATTTCGATATTTACTCGCGTATTGATATAATAGACATTTTACCACATATTCGTTAATTCGATATTTACTCGCGTATTGGTATAATAGACATTTTACTTGCTATATTCGTTAATTCGATATTACTCGCGTATTGGTATAATAGACATTTTACTCACATATTCGTAATTGATATTTACTCTCGTATTGGTATAATAGACATTTTACTCGGATATATCATTAATTCGATATTTACTAGCGTATTGGTATAATAGACATTTTACTCACATATTGTTTAATTCGATATTTACTCGCGTATTGGTATAATAGACATTTACTCACAATTCGATAATTCGATATTACTGCGTATTGGTATAATGACATTTTAATCATATATTCGATAATTCGATATCTACTCGCGTATTGGTATATAGACATTTTACTCACATATTCGTTAATTGTATTTACTCGCGTATTGGTATAATAGACATTTTACTCACATATTCGATTAATTCGATATTACTCGCGTATTGGTATAATAGACATTTTACTCACATATTCGATATCGATATACTCGCGTTTGGTATAATAGACATTTTACTCACATATTCGATAATTCGATATTAATCGCGTATTGGTAATTAGACATTTTACTCACATATTCGTTAATTCGATATTACTCGCATATTGGTATATATAAAATTTATATCACATTTCATATCTACTCGCGTATTGGTATAATAGACATTTACTCACATATTCGATATTAACTCGCATATTGGTCTAATAGACATTTTACTCACATATCGTAATTCGATATACGCGTATTGGTTAAATAGACATTTTACTCACATATTCGTAATTCGATATTTACCCGCGTATTGGTAAATAGACATTTTACTTGTATATCGTTAATTCGATATTTACTCGCGTATTGTATAATAGACATTTTACTGTATATCGTTAATTCGATATTTACTCGCGTATTGGTTGTGTAATAGACATTTTACTCACATATTCGATATTCGATATTTACTCGCTATTGGTTAATAGACATTTTACTCGCATATTCATTAATTCGATATTTACTCGCGTTGGTATAATAGACATTTTACTCACATATATGAATTCGATATTTACTGCGCGATTGGTATAATAGACATTTTACTCATATTCGATAATTCGATATTACTCGCGTATTGGTATATTAGACATTTTTCCACATATTGTTAATCGATATTTACTCGCGTATTGGTATAATAGACATTTTACTCACATATTCGTTATTTGAAATTTACTCGCGTATGGGATATAGACTTTTACTCACAATTCGTAATTCGATATTTACTCGCGTATTGGTATAATAGACATTTAATCACATATTCAATAATCGATATTTACTCACGTATTGGTATAATAGACATTTTACTCAGCATATTCGTTAATTCGATATTACTCGCATATTGGTATAATAGACATTTTACTCACATATTCGATAATTCGATATCTACTCGCGTATGGTATATTAGACATTTACTCACATATCGTAATCGATATTTACTCGCGTATTGGTATAATAGACATTTTACTCACATTCGTTAATTCGATATTTACTCACGCGTATGGTGTATAATAGACATTTTACTCACATATTCGATAATTCGATATTTACTCGCGTATTGGTATATAGACATTTTACTCAATATTCGATTTCGATATTTACTGCGTATTGGATAATAGACATTTTACTCACATATTCGATATTCGATATTACTCGCGTATTGGTATAATAGACATTTTTACTACATTTCGATATTCGATTTACTCGCGTATGGGATAATAGACATTTTACTCACATATTCGATAATCGATATTTACTCGCGTATTGGTATAATAGACATTTTACTCCATATTCGATAATTCGATATTTACTCGCGTATTGTATAATAGACATTTTATCGCATATTGATAATTCGATATTTACTCGCGTATTGGTATAATAGACATTTTACTTGTATATTCGTATAATTCGATATTTACTCGCGTATTGGTAATAAAGACATTTTCTTGTATATTCGAAATTCGATATTTACTCGGTATTGGTAATAGACATTTTACTCGCATATTCGTTAATTCATATTTACTCGCGTATTGGTATAATAGACATTTTACTCAACATATTCGTTAATTAGAATTTACTCGCGTATTGATATAATAGACATTTCACACATATTCGTTAATTCGATATTTACTCGCGTAGATGTATATAATAGACATTTTACTCACATATTCGTTAATTCCATATTTACTCGCGGATTGGTATAATAGACATTTTACTCACATATTCGTTAATTTGAAATTTACTCGCGTATTGGGTATAATAGACATTTTACTCACATATCGTTAATCGATATTTACTCGCGTATTGGTTAATAGACATTTTACTCACATATTTCAAATTCGATATTTACTCACGTATTGGTATAATGACATTTTACTCAATATTCGTTAATTCGATATTACTCGCTATTGGTATAATAGACATTTACCACATATTCGATTAATTGATATCTGCGATGGTATATTAGACATTTATCACATATTCGTTAATTCGAATTTACTCGCGTATTGGTATAATAGACAATTTTACTACACTATTCGTTAATTCGATATTTACTCGACGTATTGGTATTAATAGACATTTTACTACTATTCGATAATTCGATATTTACTACCGCGTATTGGATAATAGAAATTTTACTCACATATTCGATATTCGAATTTACTCGCGTATGGTATAAATAGACATTAATCCACATATTCGATAATTCGAATTTTACTCGCGTATTGGATAATAGGACATTTTAATCACATATTCGATACTGATCTTTACTCGCGTTATGGTATAATAGACATTTTACTCACATATTCGTTTAACGATATACGCGTATTGGTATAATAGACATTTACTCGCACTATTCGATATTCGATATTTACTGCGCTATTGGTATAATAGACATTTTACGCATATTCGATTAATTCGATATTACTCGCGTATTGGTTATAATAGACATTTTACTTGTCATATTCGATAATTCGATATTTACTCGCGTATTGGTATAATAGACATTTTACTTGTATATTCGATAATTCGATATTTACTCGTGTATTGGTATAATAGACATTTTACTCGCATATTCGTTAATTCCATATTTACTCGCGTATTGGTATAATAGACATTTTACTCACATATTCGTTAATTCCATATTTACTCGCGTATTGGTATAATAGACATTTTACTCACATATCCGTTAATTCGATATTTACTCGCGTATTGGTATAATAGACATTTTACTCACATATTCGTTAATTCGATATTTACTCGCGTATTGGTATAATAGACATTTTACTTGTATATTCGTTAATTCGATATTTACTCGCGTATTGGTATAATAGACATTTTACTCACATATTCGTAATTCGATATTTACTCGCCTATTGATAATAGACATTTTACTATATTTCGATAATTCGATATTCTACTCGGTATTGGTATAATAGACATTTTACTCACATATTCGATAATTCATATTTACTCGCGTATTGGTATAATAGACATTTTACTCACTATTTGTTAATTCGATATTTACTCGCGATTGGTATAATAGACATTTTACTCACATATTCGTTAATTCGATATTTACTCGCGTATGGTATAATAGACATTTTACTCCACATATTCGTTAATTCGATATTTACTCGCGTATTGGTATAATAGACATTTTACTCACATTTCGTTAATTCGATATTTACTCGCGTATTGGTTAATAGACCATTTTACTCACATATTCTTAATTCGATATTTACTCGCGTATTGATATAATAGACATTTTACACACATATCGTTAATTCGATATTTACTCGCGTATTGTATAATAGACATTTTACTCTTGTATATTCGTTAATTCGATATTTACTCGCGTATTGTTATAATAGACATTTTTAAATATTCGATATTTACTCTCGTATTGGTATAATAGACATTTTACTCGCATATTCATTAATTCGATATTTACTCGCGTATTGGTATAATAAGACATTTTACTCACATATTCGTAATTCGATATTTACTCGCGTATTGGTATAATAGACATTTTACTACATATTCGATAATCGATATTTACTCGCGTATTGTATAATAGACATTTTACCTCTATATTCGATAATTGATATTACTCGCGTATTGGTATATAGACATTTACTCACATATTCGTTAATTGATATTTCTTGGTATTGGTATAATAGACATTACTTGTGATTCGATGATCGATATTTACTGCGTATCGGTAATAGACATTTTACTCGCATATTCCTAATTCGATATTTACTTGAGTATTGGATAATATAAATTTTACGAGCATATTCGTTAAATCGATTATTACTCGCGTATTGGTATATAGACATTTTACTTGCATATTCGTTAATTGATATTTAATTGCGTATTGGTATAATAGACATTTTACCCATATTCGTTAATTCGATATTTACTCAGTATTGGTATAATAGACATTTTATTTGTGGATTCATATTCGATATTACTTGCGTATTGGTATAAAGACATTTTACGCGCATATTCGTTTTCGATATTTACTCCACGTATTGGTATAATAGAAATTTATTTGTGGATTCGATGATTGATATTTACTCTAGTATGGTATAATAGCCATTTTACTCACATATTCGTTAATCCATATTTACTCGCGTATGGTATAATAGACATTTACCTTGTATATTCGTAACGATATTTACTCGCGTATTGGTATAATAAGAATTTACTCACATATTCGATTTCGATATTACTCGCGTATTGGTATAATAGACATTTTACTCGCATATTCATTAATTCGATATTTACTCGCGTATTGTTATAATAGACATTTTACTCACATATTTTAATTCGATATTTACTCGCGATATGGTATAATAGACATTTACTCACATATTCGTTAATTCGATATTTACATCGCGTATTGGTATAATATACATTTTTACTCACATATTCGTTAATTCGATATTTACTCGCGTATTGGTATAATAGACATTTTACTCACATATTCGTTAATTCGATATTTACTCGCGTATGGTATAATAGCTTTTACTCACATATTCGTTAATTCGATATTTACTCGCGTATTGATATAAAGACATTTACACATATTCGGTAATTCGATATTACTCGCGATTGGTATAATAGACATTTTACTTGTTATTCGTTAATTCGATATTACTCGGTATTGGTATAATAGACATTTTACTCACATATTGCGATATTTACTCCGTATTGGTATAATAGACATTTTACTGCATATTCATTAATTCGATATTTACTGCGTATTGGTATAATAGACATTTTACTCACATATTCGTTAATTCGATATTACTCGCGTATTGTATAATAGACATTTTACTCAATATTCGATAATCGATATTTCTCGTATTGGTTAATAAGACATTTTACTCAATATTCGATAATTCGATATTACTGCGTATTGGTATATTAGACATTTTACCACATATTCGTTAATTATATTTACTCGCGTATGGTATAATAGACATTTACTCACATATTCGATAATTCGATATTTACTCGCGTATTGGTATAATAGACATTTTACTCACATATTCGATATTCGATATTTACTGCGATTGGTATAATAGACATTTACTCACATATTCGATATCGATATTTACTCGCGTATGGATATGACATTTTACTCAATATTCGTTAATTCGATATTTACTCGCTATTGGTATAATAACATTTTACTCACATTATTCGATATCTACTCGCGTATTGGTATAATAGACATTTTACTCACATATTCGTAATTCGATATTTACTCGCGTATGGTATTGTATAATAGACATTTTACTCACATATTGTTAATTCGATATTTACGCGTATTGGGATATAGACATTTTACTGATATTCGTTAATTCGATATTTACTCGCGTATGGTAATAATAGACATTTTACTATATTCGTTAATTCGATATTACTCGCGTATTGGATAATAGACATTTTACTCACATATTCGATATTACTCGCGTATTGGTATAATAGACATTTTACTGCTATTCATTAATTCGATATTTACTCGCGTATTGGTATAATAGACATTTTACTCACTATATCTATTCGAATATTACTCGCGTATTGGTATAATAGACATTTTACTCAATATCGATAATTCGATATTACTCGCGTATTGGTAATAGACATTTTACTCACATATTCGTTAATTCGATATTACTGCGTATTGGTATAATAGACATTTTACTCACATATTCGTTAATTCGATATTTACTCGGTATTGTATAAATAGACATTTACTCACATATTCGATAATTCGATATTTACTCGCGTATTGGGTATAATAGACATTTTACTCACATATTCGATATCGATATTTACTCGCGTATTGGTATAATAGACATTTTACTCACATATTCGATAATTCGATATTTACTCACGTATTGGTATATAGACATTTTACTCGCATATTCGTTAATTCGATATTACTCGCGTATTGGTATAATAGACATTTTACTCACATATTCGTAATTCGATATTTACTCGCGTATTGGTATAATAGACATTTACTCACATATTCGTTAATTCGATATTTACTCACGTATTGGTATAATAGACATTTACTCACATATTCGATAATCGATATTTACTCGCGTATTGGTATAATAGACATTTTACTCACATATTCGATATTCGATATTTACTCGCGTATTGGTTAAATAGACATTTTACTCACATATTCGATAATATTCGATATTTACTCGCGTATTGGTTATATAGACATTTTACTCACATATTTGATATTCGATATTTACTGCAGGTATGGTATAATAGACATTTTACTCACATATTCGTTAATTCGATTTACTCGCGTATGGTATAATAGACATTTTACTGCATATTCGATAATTCGATATTTACTCGCGTATTGGTATAATAGACATTTTACTGCATATTCGATAATTCGATATTTACTCGCGTATTGGTATAATGACATTTACTTGTCATTCGTAACGATATTACTCGCGTATTGGTATAATAGACATTTTACTTGTATATTCGTAATTCAATTTACTCGCGTATGGTATATAGACATTTTACTCACATATTCGTTAATTCGATATTTACTCGCGTATTGTATAATAGACATTTACACACATATTCGTTAATTCCATATTTACTGCGTATGGTATAATAGACATTTTACTCACATATTGTTAATTCCATATTTACTCGCGTATTGGTATAATAGACATTTTACTCACATATCGTTAATTCGATATTTACTCGGTTGTTGGTTATAATAGACATTTTACTCATATTCGTTAATTCGATATTTACTCGCGTATGGTATAATAGACATTTTACTGATATTCGTTAATTCGATATTTACTCGCGTATTTGTATAATAGACATTTTACACATATTCGTTAATTCGTATTTACCGCGTATTGGTATAATGACATTTACTCACATACAATTCGATATTTACTGTATTGGTTATAATGACATTTTACTCACATTTTGTATAATTCGATATTACTCGCGTATGGTAATTAGACATTTTTACCACATATTCGATAATTCGATATTTACTCGCGTATTGGTATAATAGACATTTTACTCACATATTCGTTAATTCGATATTTACTCGCGTATTGGGTATAATAGAAATTTTACTCACATATTCGATAATTCGATATTTACTCGCGTATTGGTATAATAGACATTTTACTCACATATTCGATATGCGATATTTACTCGCGTATTGGTATAATAGACATTTTACTCACATATTCGATAATTCGATATTTACTCGCGTATTGGTATAATAGACATTTTACTCACATATTCGATATTCGATATTTACTCGCGTATTGGTATAATAGAATTTTACTTGCATATTCGATATTCGATATTTACTCGGTATTGGTATAATAGACATTTTACTCACATATTCGATTATTCGATATTTACTCGCGTATTGGGATAATAGACATTTTACTCACATATTCGTTAATTCGATATTTACTTGTGTATTGGTATAATAGACATTTTCCTGGCATATTCGATAATTCGATATTTACTCGCGTATTGGTATAATAGACATTTTAATTGATATTCGTAATTCGATATTTATCGCGTATTGGTATAAATAGACATTTTACTCACATATTCGTTAATTCGATATTTACTCGCGTATTGGTTATAATAGACTTTACCATATTCTTAATCGATATTTACTCGGTATTGGTTTAATAGAATTTTACTCCATATTCGTAATTCGATTATTCTCGCGTATTGGTATAATAGACATTTTACTCACATATTCGTTAATTCGATATTTACTCGCGTATCAGTTAGTAACTAGACATTTTACTAAATATCGTAATACGCAAGTAAATATCGAATTAACGAATATGTGAGTAAAATGTCTATTATACCAATACGCGAGTAAATATCGAATTAATGAATATGCGAGTAAAATGTCTATTATACCAATACGCAAGTTAATATCGAATTAACGAATATGTGAGTAAAATGTCTATTATACGAATACGCAAGTAAATATCGAATTAACGAATATGTGAGTAAAATGTCTATTATACCAATACGCACAACTACAGTATAATGTTACGTTACAGTGGCCAATCGGAATCTGCCCATACACAGTAGAAAGTTCAGAGGCTCAAGGTTGGATGGATGCTCCAATTAGGGTTGCCAACCTAATAAAAATGTTTTTACAGACAATAGGCACAAATTCCCGAACACTTAAGATTTTTAAGGATAGGGGGTGGAGCTAGTAGCATACCTAAGCCACTCCTCCTTTTAATTAATGATTCCACTAGAGAAAACTGTCTGTTAAAGGGTTTCTTCATTGAAAAATGTGTTTTTTATTCATTAGATCAACTGGACTGTAGTTTAGTTTATTCATGAAGACGTTTCGCTAGTCATCCGATCCGACTGGCTTTCTCAATTCAGAATGACTTGTACTAGAATCTGTGGCAATTATGTACCCTGGAAAATCCCAATTAGCATATACACGCCAGGTGTTTAGGGTGTGATTGGATAGTGGCTAAGAGTGTGTATAGGAACGCCCAGAGTAAGTTGTCAAAACAGCATTGTACATGGCAGACAGTTGGTGTCGAACCCCCCCACCACCTCTATTGTAGGCTTGGTTTCTTCTTTATTTTCACATAAATGGCCTCCTTAACACCACTCTTGAATAACCAGTCACGTTCCTTTGTGCCAATTGTTAACATTACAATCTTCAAAGGTATGTCCTTTGTCCTTAAGATGCAGGTACAACGCTACAGCGTGAGCCCTGACCCGAGGATTGACTCTTCTGTGCTGGGCCATATGTTGATGCAGTTGCTGTTTTGTCCCCCCACATACAAATCAGAGCATTCTTCACTGCACTGCCACTGCGTATATGATGTCACTCTTCACTCACTGCACTGCTTATATATGTCACTCATTCACTGCACTGCACTGCGTATATGATGTCACTTTTTTTTGTTGTGTTCGTATTGGGTCTTTTGGATGTACCAATTACTGACCCTCAGTGTGTTGTTCGTTTAAAAGCAGACGGGATACGGTGTTTTTTGAATTCTACTTAATTTCTCGTAGGAGCCCCTGCTACATATGGGATGACCATGTTCTTTCTTTCTCATATATGCAGTGCAGTACGTATATCACATATATCGCAAACGCAATATTAAATCGCGAAGGAGAATTTACCCAGAGCAATGGCTTGAGAGTCTCTCTCTTCTCTCTCCACAGGAATTCAAGATGCTCCGCCTCCAAACAACCTGGTAACAAATAAGGAATTGGAGTGTGTGCAGGGGGGGAGGGGGAGAGTTCGGGTGCATTGATTCTTACTGTCATGAAATTAGTCCCGGCTTCCCCCTACCTATTTAAAGCGATAGTACGCCGGTGCGCCGGAAAATTTGTCATTTTTAATGGACGGGCCATATAAAAATCACGCACTTCTTGGACAGACTATATTTTGTGCACAATTTTTACGGACGTCCGTGAATTTACGGATGGTTGGCAACCCTGCCAAATGTTCTCCAATCGTTGTGGAAACATTTCGATATTCTTATGATCCAGTCCAATCATATGACTCAAATATAAAAATCCCATGTATGGGCTCTACACACTCCAAATCAACGGCTACTCCCAAGTGTAAAGAAACCAAACACCAGAGGGCAGTGGCAATAACAAAGTTAACTAAACAGCAAAAACAATAAACCATGGAAAACAAAGAATGTAAAATAAACAAAAACATGTATCATTAAATAGATAAAATCTCTTTAATATGGATATAAGAATCACCTTTGTGTTCCATAAAGTATAACTTGGGCTCCAGCCTTGAACTCAGTGACTTCTCCTATGGTTATCTTAGGCTAGGTACACCGTTTTAATTTTCCTCCTGACCGAACCGTTCAAGACTTTCGACCGTTGGCCAGGAGGAAGGACTGTTGTTCATAGCAAAGCACTGCGTCCGACGTTACCACACACCAATTGTTTGGTCATAGAGGACGAACGATCGGTCATGGTTTTCCCGCCCATCGATCATGCTTTTGTCCGTTCGGCGATCGGCTGGAACCGCCATATAATAATTCTGGCCCGACCCACCACAACACTAAAATGCCGATTGTTCGTTGACGAATTATTGTATCGTGTGTACCTAGCTTTACACAGTATCATACATTCTTCCCTTATTTTTTACAGATGTTTTGCAGTAGGTGTAAAGATGTTTCGAAACCAGTGAGTTCCATTCTGAAAACTCTAAATATTTTGAAAATTGAAAAGTAGGAAATAACAATGTGAAATTTGCTTAAATTCGAAATTGCTATTGAAAAGTCAAAATTTAGATTGGAATGTTAAAAAAAAAACATTGGGTTCAAATCGGATTGTCGGAACTTCAATAGGTTACGCAGAACCAATGTCGGGTGAAACCTGGTAGTTTACATTCATCTCTACTTGCAACGTGTACAATCGTACAGTAATAGGGTATATTCTTTTTGTCGTTAATAGCAAAAGGAATCTGCACCTGTAGAGTCATTTTTTCTATTTTGAATTTCCATTTTGCTGAGTATTTCTGTGCGGTACGTGAAACCACCCAAATACACAATTCCCTCTTGCTATGATTAAAAATTAATAAATGGGAATGTTAAGCTGAAACCATGCAATGGCACTTTCAGGATACTACTGTATATGTGTTTCTAATTTGTCAGTGTAATAAAAAGCTATAGGCAGTTATAATTAATATCATACTAGTGTACGAAGAATATGGCTACTAATTTCTTTAAATGTAATCTTCCGAGAGATATCATAGAACTAGAGCCTTGAAATGGAGGGTACGGATTTTAAATGCTACTATAGGAAACATCTTCATTGTACTAAAGGCAGAAAACCTTTCTCTCTATATGTATATACACC
Organism: Hymenochirus boettgeri; assembly: GCA_019447015.1. NCBI lineage: Eukaryota > Metazoa > Chordata > Amphibia > Anura > Pipidae > Hymenochirus > Hymenochirus boettgeri. The sequence continues at coordinate 14,289,781 of CM033473.1, read as the reverse complement.
ATTACAGCATTAGGGGATATTATTTCTCATTTTATATTAGAGGAGGGGTCTGTAGGAGATTGGATTGAAGGCCCCTACCTTGTTAATCCCGCCCTGATATGAGGCTTCACTGTAGATTGTGGGAAAGTGTTTACTCCAACTGAATGTCCAATTACTTAAAAACACCAATAACATGGAGATCAAGGAGCATTCTTTAAAATGATATACATTATTATAATATTGGTAATTTTCAGATTAAGTGCATATTGTTCTCTTTTTTGTGTGTATAGGCCATGATTTTCCGAGGTTTACTTCTAGAGCCGTATCTTGTTCCCTGTGCTACATCCTGCATTTATGGACAGCTGAAAAAACCATCATCACAACCCTCTGTACCAAGTGTGGTCAACATATGCACATGATATCACATGGCAATATGCATGCTGGCAGATTTAAAAATTTTCCTGGTATCTGATCAAGCTGTCGATTCTGATTGCCTTACTGGTACTTTTTTTGTAGTACCAGTAAGGTTGACCTGGTCTGTACTTTGAATACTGTCTGCCTCTCACCCTGGACTTGATTTGAATGTCCCTGCCCTGACCCAGATCATTTATATTTATAAGAGTGGTTTCCTTGCGTGTCACCACAATCCGAAGCTCTGGATAAGAAAGAAAACCACTTCTACAAACCAAGAAGACATCATTGCATGTTTGTCATCATGATACAGATCAAATTAGATGCAATAAGAAAAATATACAATGTTCTGACTTAATCAATATACCTATAATTAAGAAACACACATGACTGTGTAAAACATTTTTAAAAAAGAAACATACTGGGCCATTTTATAAAAGATTGATATTCATAAATCACAGGATTTTACCATCACTGTTATTTAACACTGCCTGACCCTGGATACCTGGCATGATTGAAATATGAAGCTACTAGAGATATTTTTTTGACAGTGATTAGAGATGGATTAAACTGGTCTCTGTGGAATTTGTCTGAATTCTGCAGAAACCAAAAATCGGCTTTAAGTCCAATTGTAGCAGATTTTCCAACCTTGAAATTTGACACATTTTTTTTAATTTTTACTCTTTTTGCAATTTTAAACATAATTTTCAACATTTACCAGTTCTGCAAAGTTCTACATGTTGAAATTCTGAACATTACACATGATCCCCAAAAACTTTAAAACATACCAGTTTTTTTTTACTGGGAAAAAAAAAGGACTGTCATTTTAATTGACCAAAAATAATTTTTGGAAATACATTAATAGGGCTAAATGTAATATGTCTAATCTTCATAAACCAATCAACTTTTATGTTACTGCAGAAGACCAATTAAAAAAAACTATGATTTAGAGATTGGCAGAAGATTAATAGTACGAAAAAACCTTTGTACCTCTTATTACAAAACCCCCCGCTGTGCATGGGAGTAAAAATAAAGTTCTAGTGGTTTTAAACTTAGATTAAACGCCTTTTTCATACTAATGGTTCCGCTTCTAATTGTTTGTATTTTTAAAGAGCTGAGATATAGCATTAAATGTTTCTCATATTATGTGGTTCTCATTAGGTTAAAAAAAAATGTAATAAATGATCTTGTCAAAAGTATTTCTTAACCATTCCACCGCATTGGATTAACGGTATATATTTCAATTAAAAGTTACATTCAGTGACACTATGTGTTCTGGAGTAACACTTGCTTCAAGCTGTTAATTTTAATGATCTAGAACTTTAATTGCTATATCTTGGCATTTACAAGTCACCTTACGATGTAATAGAGAAGAGCTAATTAGTAGCAATCCCAGCCCAAAATGTAAAAGAGTATAAAATAGTGATAATAATTAGGGAAACAGGGAACCACAATCTTCATTTTATGATTCACCTATTGGCAACACACAACCATAATATCAATAATCAAGCTATGTTTTCTTGTAAAATTCGATGCTTTTTGTGGAATTATAGTCAGAAGCTAACATATAAACTTTATGATGGAAAGAGAAGAATGGGTTATTGCACTACAATGATTACAACTGTATGTGAAAAAGCCATAATTTAAAAATAATAAATTATGTGGATTAAATCAGTCACAACAGTAGCAAGAAAGGAAAAAAAATTGCTCTTGGCATATTGTTGTTTGCTGTCTGCGGTTAGCACTGATATCTTGTAGTGTCTGGGGTGTAAGCACAGTGTTGAGTACCACTGTGCATCTTCCCTTGTCTGCCGGTAGAATGGTGATACTGGAATCTTTCTTGAGGGATGTTAAGGGCTCTTTCCTGTGTGGTCAGGTTAAATGAAGGAGTTTAGCAATGGCTAAGGCTGCAGATACCTTAAGGCGAAGTTGTTCTGCCTCACTCGTGGTAACTTATTATTGTGGATACAGCTTTCACAGAACACATTAATGCGGTGGACCAAAACATCAAATTTACAAGGGAAGGTACAAAAAACAAACTGGCTTTCTTGGACTGCTTGGTAGAAGTTAGGGAAAATGGTAAACTGGAAGTAGAGGTTTCAGAAAACCACACACACACAGATCAGTATTTGATGTTTGACTCCCACCCCCCTTTAGATCACAACTGGGTGTCTCAGAACCCTGCAACACAGAGCTGAGAATATCCCCACTAGCACGAAGGCTAATGAAAGAAACATCTCAAGGAGCCATTAAAACTTATGGATATCCAGACTGGGCCTTTGTCAAAAGAAAGAAGGAAAGAAAAACACGAATACCAACAGTGAGGGGAAAAGCAAGACAGGAGAAGAACATGGTCATCCCATATGTAGCAGGGGTCTCCAAGAAATTAAGAAGAATTTTCAAAAACGCCGTATCCCTGTCTGCTTAAACAAACAACACACTGAGGCAGCAATTGGTACATCCGAAAGTCCCAATAACCGAACACAAGAAAAGTGACATCATATACGCAGTGCAGTGCAGTGAAGAATGCTCCGATTTGTATGTGGGGGAGACCAACAGCAACTGCATCAACGTATGGCCCAGCACAGAAGAGCCAATTCCCCAGGTCAGGACTCAGCCGTGTATCTGCATCTTAAGGATAAAGGACATACCTTTGAAGATTGTAATGTTAACATATTGGCAAAGGAACGTGACTGGTTCAAGAGAGGTGTCAAGGATGCCATTTATGTGAAAATATAGAAACCAAGCCTAAATAGAGGTGGGGGGGTTCGACACCAACTGTCTGCCATGTACAATGCTGTTTTTGACATCTTACTCTGGGCATTCCTATAACACCTCTGCCACTATCCAATCATGCCCTTAACACCTGGCTGTGATTGCTAATTGGGACTTTCCAGGGTATATTTCCACAGATTCTTGTACAAGTCATTCTGAATTAAAAGCAGACGGATGACTAGCGTAACGTCTTCAAGAAATAAACTTCAAACCAGTTGATCGAATGAATACAACAGATATACCATAACCAGGATAATGAGAACCTTCACAAGCGCATTTAATTATTGTTAGAGATTAAGAAAGGGGGAGGGGTAGTCATTCTGCCCAGCTCGCCACAGAACTTTTAGAAATTACTCAAAACTAATTGAATTAGGGTTTTTTTGGTAAAATTTTCAACAATTTTTGACTTTTTGATCAATATTTGTACATTTTTTGAATTTTTGAAATCTTCGACCCGAGATTTTTTTCAATAAATTCCAACTTAACATCTGGCAATTCTTAAAGAGAGACATATAGCGATCCGGCAATAGCTAGATAGGTAACCTTAACACTCTTTTAAATAAAATTCATTTATTTTCTCTGGAATGGTATTAAACATACTGGGTGACCACGTATTTAGAGATGGCCAAACTTAACCATTGAAGTCATTTCCTCCTAAATAAAGGTATAAATAGCAATGTTAAGATATAAATAGTAATGGTACCTTTCTGTAAATGTCTCTGGGACCTGGGAAATGATCTGGGGACATGTATCAATAGCAAAACCTCTAAAAACAAAAGTCCAGTACCAGAAACGTCATGCGTTTCCTGTTTTGTCATTCCATGTAGTTTTATTGAGATTTCTAGAAAATTCGAAAATTGGCAATTTTTAGACTTGGGAACCGGGTTTCAGTTGCATCTTTAGTAAACTTTAGGAACTAAAGTTCCTAAAGTTTCCCAAGATCTGGGAATCTGAAAATGGAACGAAACTGGTGAGTTTCGGCCATCTCTAGGCACAAGCTACTGAAATCAGGAAGTATCCAGGAAGTTAAATTGCTAAACCTTTGCAGCAATATAGCTTACCAGAAGTTTTACCTAGTGATTTAATTCACTGTTCATTTTAAATTTAACTCCATAATTAATAGTGCATAGTAATTCAAAAGTATAATGGCCTTGACACAGTCCTTGATGAAGGCCATTATGCCAAAACGTTGTGCCCTTGATTTTCTCTTTACACCATTAATAATGGATCACCCTAGGATAATTAATTTGGCTTGAAAAAGCAAATTACTGTTCTTTCTATTTCTTCTTCTTTTCTTCTTCCGTTTTATTCTTCCGCTTTTTTGGACGGTATCTCCTCCTACAGTTTTTGAGCTAGAGACATGGAATTCGGTACAGACGTGTGGGTCATATAGGAGAAGTGTGCTGGTAACAATCCAAATGTGGATATTTCAAACATTTTTGTTCATGGTCATAAATACAAGGGTTATACCCCCAACCCCCCACACAGACCCAGGTACACCCACCTACTGACCTACCTTTCCATTCCCATGGAAGCCATATTTAAAGGGTAACAAAGTCAAAAAAACTAATTTAGATTTATCCTCAATAAAAAATAGTTTTATGGTTATAACACAAAAATACATAACCCCTCAACCAGACCCAGGTACACACACCTACTGATCTACTTATCCATTACTGTGGCAGCCATACTTAAAGGGTAACTAAAGTAAAAAAAAAAACTAATTTAGATTTATTCTCAATAAAAGATAGTTTTTATAGTTGTAAACACAAAAAGACATACCCCCTCAACCAGACCCAGGTACACCCACCTACTGATCTACTTATCCATTACAGTGGCACCCATACTTAAAGGGCAACTAAAGTAAAAAAAAAATATTTTAGATTTATTCTTAATAAAAATAGTTTTATGGTTCTAAACACAAAAGGACATACCCTTTGACCAGACCCATGTACATACACCTACTGATCTACTTATCCATTACTGTGGAAGCCATACTTTAAAGGGTAACTAAAGTCAAAAAACTCATTTTGATCAATAATCAAAAACTTTGTTTTTTTTAATAACCCCCAACGTGATACAGCTACTGACCTACCCCTCCATTACTGTTGCAGCCATACTTTAAAGAGTAACTAAAGTAAAAAAAAAACTAATTTTGACCAATCATCAAAAAAGTGTTTTTTTTAAACTCTCAACCCGACACGGGTACACACACCTACTGATCTACTTATCCGTTACTATGGCAGCCATACGTAAAGGGTAACTAAAGTAAAAAAAACTCATTTTGACCAATCATCAAAAAGTTAGTATTTTATCCCCCAACCTGATATGAATACACACACACCAACTGACCTACCTTTAATGCATGTGACATATTTAAAGGGTAAGTAAAAAACAACAATGTCCTCTTCATTGACATTATTGAGTTTAAAATCTGCAGCACAAACACACAAATTTTTAGCTGGGGTTTTTTTCCTTCCTCTGGTCAACTGTTAGGTAGGTTAAAAAAAAAAAAAAAAGTGAATAGGTTGGACTTGATGGAAGTATGTCTTTATTCAACCTTAATTACTATGTATTTCAGACTATGTACTATGTATGTAAATTCCCTTCCAAAATGCAGTCTTTCAAGCCAAATTCAAAGTTTATACTTAAACTTTCCCTTTCTAGTTAGATATCTTTTGTTAAATACCCATCCAAAAATAACCCATAGAGGTAAAAAAAGTCCTAAGCGAGTATAAATCTGATGCTTTATTAAATAAAGAATGCCTGGAGCAATTAACTGCGGCTGACAAATAACAGTAAAAAGATTTAAAAATACAAGATAAACCCAAACTTTATTAGTATCACCCGATGCTAAACTTGCCACAAAAAAATAAGAGCTGCACTTAAAACACAAATCAAGAATGCTCCCTATATCCTTTTATTACCCCATTAACAAATTTCTTGCTAAATACAATTTGTAAAATTCTAGGCTTCATTAACCACTTGTATTTTTAACTGATGTTTATCACAGGAGGCCTTATGGTAAAGAAACCAATTTTTAAGTGGTAACAGATTTTTAAGAATATGACCACATTTATTATAAAAGAATATTCATTTTTATGAAGTATTATATTGTTAGTTGAAACTCTGAACCATCTGCCCAAGCATCATAATCCAAATGAATGTTCAGCTTTCCCAACAGAAATTGCATTTTCAAGTATATGTGCAGTATTTGATAACAATGACTCAGAAATAATAATTCATACCCTGTAAATGTCATACCAACATATGGATAGTGTTGATAACATAGAAAGGATGGTACAGAACTAAAAACTTTTCAGTTTAAACTTAATAGAAAATAATTTTTTACGCATTTTAATATTTTTTTTGTTATTAATTTAAAAACGTACATAGTACCATAGTAATTGAGGTTGAATAAAGACATACATCTATCAATTCCAACCTTTTAAACCCTACCTAACAGTTTGATCCAGAGGAAGGAGAAAAAAAAACAGCTAAAGGGGGGGGGGGAAATTCCATCCTGACGGCAATCGGAAATAATCCCTGGATCAACCAGAACTACAGTATATGTATTAATACCACTAATTCTTAATATTATATAGTATCCGCCTACCAACTAAAGATATACTAGAACTCGAATTCAAACCCAGTTCGAGCCGAACTATTTGAGTTCGAATGGCCTCAGACTTCTCTAACTATCCCGCCGCAGATTTCTTGACTTTCGATATTTTCCGGACTTCCAATAATTATTGAATGTTCGAACTGTTCAAGGTGCGGGAATATGCAAGTAAAAGTCATTATCCATTACGCAAGTAAATATCGAATTATCAATATGCGAGTAAAATGTCTATATACTAATACGAATTTAAATATCGAATTATCGAATATGCAAGTAAATGTCAATACCAAACAAACAAAAACAAATTCTTTTATTTTCCTCTTTTTTTCTTAAAACACGAGAGCTCGAAAGTACACGCGTGAGGTAAGTCGCGTTTTCTAAAGTCCTGGATATTCAACATATTCCCCAGACCATTTCCCAGTCCCACACCATATCATTAAGTTCCATTGATATTTTCATTGGATTTTTTTGAACTTTTTTTTTACTCCCATTTACTTTAATGGGTCCGTTTTTCGAACTTTTGAACTTTCCATACAGTTCGAAAGTTCGGTCCGTTTTCAATCTTTCGAACTATATGAGAAAGTTCAGCCATCTCTAGTACCAACCAGAACTACAGTAGTATATATATTATACCAGTAATTCTCAATATTATATAGTATCCCTGTACCAACTAGAACTGCAGTATATGTATTAATACCAGTAATTCTCAATATATATAGTATCCCTGTACCAACCAGAACTGCAGTATGTGTATTAATACAGTAATTCCAATATTATATAGTATCCCTGTAACAGCCAGAACTACAGTATATGTATTAATCCAGTAATTCTCATATTATATAATATTCCCAGTACCAACCAACTACAGTATATGTATTAATACCAGTAATTCTCAATACTTTTTAGTTTTAGAAACTTATCTAGCCCATTTTTAAAGCTATTTAATGAACTTGCCATTACCACATCTGCCTGGACTACAGTTCCACAGTTTCACCTTCTCACTGTAAGAAACCTTTTCTAACCTGATGAACTTTTTTTTCTTCCAATCTTAAACTTATTTAAAAAAACTTTTTCTTCACAATCGCAAAGTTTTGAAGTTGTTGTCTGCATTGTATTTGGGAGGGTTACCAAACCACTCCATACTTGAGGTTACCAAATTGTAAATTCTGAATTGGAGAGTTACTATATTTAGATACTTTTCAGAAAAAACAAAGTCCAAAAAATTGAGTTTTAAAAAGTTCAAAAGTTTTGGAAAGTTTTGTTGGAATCGAAATCTAACATGCTTGTGAAGGTTCTCATTCACCCAGGTCATGGTATATCTGTAATATTCTCCATCCAGGTCATGGTATATCTGTAATATTCATCCATCCGGTCATGGTATATCTGTAATATTCCATCCATCCAGGTCATGTATATCTGTAATATTCATCCTCCAGGTCATGGTATATCTGTAATATTCATTCACCCAGGTCATTGGTATATCTGTAATATTCATTCATCCAGGTCATGGTATATCTGTATATTATTCATTCATCCAGGTCATGGTATATCTGTAATATTCATTCACCAGGTCATGGTATTCTGTAATATTCATTCATCCAGGTTCTGGTATATCTGTAATATTCATTCATCCAGGTCATGGTATATCTTGTAATATTCATCATCCCAGGTCATGGTATATCTGTAATATTCATTCATCAGGTCATGGTATATCTGTAATATTCATCCATCCAGGTCATGGTATATCTGTAATTCATTCATCCAGGTCATGGTATATCTGTAATATCATTCCATCCAGGTCATGGTATATCTGTAATATTCATTCCCCATCAGGTCATGGTATATCTGTAATATTCATCCATCCAGTCATGGTTATCTGATATTCATCCATCCAGGTCATGGTATCTGTAATATTCATCCATCCAGGTCATGGTATATCTGTAATATTCATTCATCCAGGTCATGGTATATCTGTAATATTCATTCATCCAGGTCATGTACGTAATATCATCATCTGTAGTATACTGAATATTCATCCATCCAGTCATGTATATCTGAATATGCATCATCCGGTCATGGTATTCTGTAATAATTCCCATCCAGATCAGTAAATATCTGTAATATGCATTCATCGGTCATGGTATATCTGTAATATTCATTCATCCAGGTCATGTATATCTGTATATTCAATTATCCAGTCATGGTTATCTGTAAATATTCATCCATCCAGGTCATGGTTACTGTAATATTCATTCATCCGGTCATGTATACCTGTAAATATGCATTCATCCATTCATGGTATATCTGTAATATTCATCCATCCAGGGTCATTTTTGTGAATTCTGTAATATTCATTCACCAGGTCATGGTATATCTGTATTCCATGTTATTTCCGGTCATGTATATTGAATATTCATCCATCCAGGTCATGGTATATTGTAATATTCATCCATCAGTCATGGTATATCTGTAATATCTCCATCAGACTCAGGATATCTGTAATATTCATCATCAGGCATTGATATCTGTAATAATTCATTCATCCAGGTCTGGTATATCTGTAAATATCATCATCAGGTCATGGTATATCTGTAATATTCCATCATCCAGGTTATTGTATATCTTAATATTCATCCATCCAGTCATGTATTCTGTAATATCATTCCATCCAGGTCACGGTATATCTGTAATATTCATCCATCCAGGTCATTATACCTGTAATATTACCATAGAATTATAACTTAATATCATTTAGGTATGGTATTCTGTATTATATAAGCCAGATGAACTGAATATCCTCATCGTCATGTATATTTAAATTAATCCACGTAGGATATTCTTAATTCTGTATCCAGTAGATTCTGTATATTCTATCAGTCATGTATATTGAATTATAAGTAGAAATCTGTTAATCATTAGATCAACTGGACGTGAAGTTTAGTGCTTGGAAGACTGTTTAATTCAACAGATTGATCATACTTAAGCTCAGTGCTATATATATAATGAAAATAAGTGTTTGCAATGAATAGACTTTCTTAGTACTTTTATGTTTATTTATCAAAAGCTTTATTGAGTCGCATAAACCTGTGGTATCATTCCTCTTTGAATTGCAGACAACATAGGTTTCCAAATGGAAATTTGTTTAAACAATGCTTTCAATGTGAAATTTGACATGGTTTTTACATACATTTTGGTAAGACAACCAAAATTCTGGCAGTGAAAACTTTAATGGTAAATAATTTAGATAGCAGAAATACGTTTCTTATGTAACTATTCACCATATTAGATATCGGAGGTCTTGAAGTTTTATGGAATGTTCGAATTATGTTCTCTTTAAGGATAAAGAAACACAAAGATCAACTTTAGCGCAGTTTACCTAAACATAACTGCATATTAATCTCCACCCTGCTCATGGAGTAAATTCACATATTGAATTATAAATGTCTATTCGAGATAGCTAAAGTAACTCTTTTCAATAGTACGGAGTCCGTTTTAAAAAACATACTGTAATGTATGAAAAAATATTTTACCCAGAATCCAGATGATGTCCTATAGCTGAGCCAACCAGATTGATGTTAAAATCTGTAGCTTTTTATTAAATAGACAAATTTTAAAAGAAAATAATAACAAAACGGTCTGGGCCATCAGTATGTGCTGCTTTTACCTCATTGTATTGGCGGAAAAATGGGTTTGGAATCCTTTATTCATTGAAGCCTGTCTAACATGCTCATAATACACATAAGTCATATATAAACCATTTTAAAACCTTGAAATTAAACTATCATTTTTATGTATTATTATTAAGTACCTATATCGCATATTAATAGATTAAAATGCAAGGTAATAGTTTTCCATTTTATAATATGGTTATATCGTATTTGAACTAAAAAAAATAAATATGTCGCTTAACAAAAGATGTCCTCAGCAAAAGAAACGATTGCAGGCTCCATTCTAGTCTATGTTATTATTATTTTAGAACATTCATTTTTGTTCTAAGATCCACTTGGATGTTATGCCGAGTGGCTCGTTTGACCTTGAAAACAATGGTAAAACTCCAAGGATGGAAAAAAAAAAACCTGAAAGATGGATTAATGGTCTCCTAAAAGAAAGGAATATCGAATTACTCTGCATTATGCCTCATTCAATGTTATGAACCATATCTATAGCAATTAAAGCAATCTTAATTGAAAGTAGAGATGGACTATAACTCGAACCCATTTGAGCCGAACTATTCGAGTTGGAACGGACGACTTCTCAAACTACCCAGATTTTCGATATTTTTCCGATTTCGATAATTTTTGAATGTAAACATTCGAGATCGAATATGCAGTAAAATGTCTATTATACCAATACTCGAGTAAATATCGAATTAACGATATAGAGTAAAATGTCTATTATACCAATACGCGAGTAAATCGAATTAACGAATATGAGTAAAATGTCTATTATACCAATACGCGAGTAATATCTGAATTATCGAATATCTATGTTTATTGATTTCATAGCGAGTAATAATCTGAATTATCGAATATCGTAAATGTCTATTATATCGAGATCGTGCTATTTATGTTGTAGTTATTATACGCGGAGTAAATAGAATTAATCGAATATGACAAGTAAAAATGTCTATTATACCAAGTACGAGAGTAAATATCGAATTAAACATATTGGAGTAAATTCGTTTTTCGGTTGTTTTTTGCTTTTTCAGTATCGAGTAAGAATGTCTATTTACTCTACGATGAATCGATTCTATGATACAATACGCGAGTAAATATCGAATTACGAATATGTAAATGTAATTCGTAAAATGTCTATTCATACATATACCAATAGCGCGAGTAAATATCGAATTAACGAAATTGAGTAAAATGTCTATTTACCAATACGCGAGTAAATATCGAATTAAACGAATACAAGTAAAATGTCTATTATACCAATACGCGAGTAAATATCGAATTACGAAATGAGGTAAATGTCTATTATACCAATACAAGTAAATATCGAATTAACGAATATGTGAGTAAATGTCTATTATACCAATACGCGAGTAAATATCGAATAATCGAATATGTGATAAAATGTCTATTATACCAATACGCAGAGTAAATATCGAATATCGAATATGAATGTAAAATTTCTATTATACCAATACGCGAGTAAATATCGAATATCGAATATGTGAGTAAAATGTCTATTATACCAATCGCGAGTAAATATCGAATTATCGAATATGTGAGTAAAATGTCTATTACCAATACGCGAGTAATATCGCATATCGAATATGTGAGTAAAATGTCTATTATACCAATACGCAGTAATATCGAATTACGAATATGTGAGTAAAATGTCTTATTATACCAATACGCGAGTAAATATCGATTAAACGAATATGTGAGTAAAATGTCTATTAATACCAATACGCGAGTAAATATCGAATTACGAATATGTGAGTAAAATGTCTATATACCAAACGCGGTAAATCGAATTTCGAAAATATGTGAGTAAAATGTCTATTTACCATATCGAGTAAATATCGAATTACGAATATGTGAGTAAATGTCTATTATATACCAATACGCGAGTAAATATCGAATTAACGAATATGTGGTAAAATGTCTATTATACAAACGCGAGTAAATATCGATTAAACGAATATACAAGTTAAAATGTCTATTATACCAATACGCGAGTAAATATCGAAAACGAATATGTGAGTAAAATGTCTATTATACCAACGCGAGTAAATATCGAATTAACGATATGTGAGTAAAATGTCTATTATACCAATACGCGAGTAAATATGAATTAACGAATATGTGAGTAAAATGTCTATTATACCAATACGCGAGTAAATATGAATTAACGAATATGTGTGTAAAAATGTCTATTATATCATACGCGATAAATATCGAATTAACGAATATGTGAGTAAAATGTCATTATACCAATACGCGAGTAAATATGGAATTATCGAATATACAATAAAATGTCTATTATACCAATACGCGAGTAATATCGAATTATCGAATATACAGTAAAATGTCTATTATACCAATACGCGAGTAAATATCGATTACGAATATGAAGTAAAATGTCTATTATATCAATACGCGAGTAAATATCGAATTAACGAATATGCAAGTAAAATGTCTATTATACCAATACGCGAGTAAATATCGAATTAACGAATATGTGAGTAAAATGTCTATTATACCAATACGCGAGTAAAATCGAATATCAAATATGTGAGTAAAATGTCTATTATACCAATACGCGAGTAAATATCGATTACGAATGTGAGTAAAATGTCTATTATACCAATACGACAGTAAATATCGATATCGAATATGTGAGTAAAATGTCTATTATACCAATACGCGAGTAAATATCGAATATCGAATATGTGAGTAAAATGTCTATTATACCAATACGGAGTAAATATCGAATTAACGGATATGTGAGTAAAATGTCTATTATACCAATACGCGAGTAAATATGGAATTAACGAATATGTGAGTAAAATGTCTATTATACCAATACGCGAGTAAATATCGAATTAACGAATATGCGAGTAAATGTCTATTATACCATACGCGAGTAAATATCGAATTATCGAATATGTGAGTAAAATGTCTATTATACCAATACGCGAGTAATATCGAATATCGAATATGTGAGTAAAATGTCTATTATACCATATAGCGAGTAATAATCGAATTATCGATATGTGAGTAAAATGTCTATTATACAATCCGCGAGTAAATTCGAATTAACGAATATGTGAGTAAAATGTCTATTATACCAATACGCAGTAAATATCGAATTAACGAATATGTGAGTAAAATGTCAATATACCAATACGCGAGTAATATCGAATTATCGAATATTGAGTAAAATGTCTATTATACCAATACCGAGTAATATTGAATATATCTAGTGAGTAAAATGTCTATTATACCAATACGCGAGTAAATATCGAATTACGAATTGCGAGTAAAATGTCTATTAACCAATAGCGAGTAATAAATCGAATTGTGAGTAAAATGTCTATTATACCAATACGCGAGTAAATATCGAATTAACGAATATCAAGTAAAATGTCATTATACCAATACGCGAGTAAATATCGATTAACGAATATCAAGTAAAATGTCTATTCTACCAATACGCGAGTAATATCGAATTAACGAATATGTGAGTAAAATGTCTATTATACCCATACGCGAGTAAATATCGAATTACGATATGTGAGTAAAATGCTACATTATTTATACCTACTCGGGTCGATTAAGATTGACGTTGTATGTCTATGTTATTTAAAAAGATGTATTTTTCGTTAGATTATTTGCTTGTGTGTTTAATATAGTGTTATTCATAACAATGTACGTAAATATGTCTAATAATCCAATTACTCGTAAATCGCGAAACGAAGGTGAGTAAAATGTCATAACCAATACGCGAGAAATATCGAATACGAATATGCTTGTTAGATGTTAAATGTCATTTCCAAACGCGAGTTAAATATCGAATATCGAATATGTGAGTAAAAGTCTATAACCAATCGCAGTAAAGGCAAGTTACGAATATGTGAGTAAATGTCTAATATACCAATACTCGATAGAATATCGATTATCGAATATGAGTCAAATGTCTATATACCAATACGTGAGGGAAATACCGAATTCGAAATTAGTAAAATGTCTATATATTCAATACGCGAGTAAATATCGAATTAACGAATATGTGAGTAAAATGTTCCACGTTTCGAAGTAATGGAATATCGAGGTAAAATCATTAACAATACGGATAAAATATCGAAGTATGTGAGTAAAATGTCTATAATATACCAATACGCGAGTAAATATCGAATTAACGAATATACAAGTAAAATGTCATTATACCAAATCGCGAGTAAATATCGAATTACGAATATGTGAAATCTATTATATACATACGCGAGTAAATATCGAATTACGAATATGTGAGTAAAATTGTCTATTATACCAATCCGCGAGTAAATATCGAATTAACGAATAATGGAGTAAAATGTCTATTATACCAATACGCGAGTAAATATCGATTAACGAATATGTGAGTAAAATGTAGATTATACCAATACGCGAGTAAATATCGAATTAACGAATATGTGAGTAAAATGTCTATTATAACCAATCGCGAGTAAATATCGAATTACAAATATGTGAGTAAAATGTCTATTATAACAATACGCGAGTAAATATCGAATTAATGAATATGTAGTAAATGTCTATTATACCAATACGCGAGTAAATATCGAATTAACGAATATGTGAGTAAAATGTCTATTATATCACAATCCGCGAGTAAATATCGAATTAACGAATATGCAAGTAAAATGTCTATTATACCAATACGCGAGTAATATGAATTAACGAATTGTGAGTAAAATGGCTATTAATACCATACGAGAGTAAATATCAAATATCGAATAAAATAAAATGTCTATTATACCAATACGTGCGTAAATCGAATTAACGAATATGGGTAAAATGTCTATTATACCAATACGCAAGTAAATATCAAATCGAATCAAATAATGTCTATTATACAATACGGAGTAAATATCGAATTAACGAATATGCTGGTAAAATGTCTATTAACCAATACGCAGTAAATATCGAAATAACGAATATGAAGTAAAATGTCTATATACCAATACGCGAGTAAATATCGATTTTAACGAATATGTGTAAAATGTCTATATATATACCATACGCAAGTAATATCGATTAAGGAATATGAGTAAATGTCATTATACTACGCGGTAAATATCGAAATCGAATTACAAGTAAATGTCTATATAACCAATACGCAATAATATACAAATTAACGAATATTTGAGTAAATGTCTAATATACCAATACGCGAGTATATCCGAATTATACGATATATAGTAAAATGTCTATATACCAATACGCGAGAAAATCGAATTACGAATATTAGTAAATGTCTATTATACCAATCCGCAGTAAATATCGAATTAACGAATATGTGAGTAAAATGTCTATATACCAATACGCAGTAAATATCGAATTAAGAATAGCGAGTAAAATGTCTATTATACCAATACGACGAGTAAATATCGAATATGTGAATAAAATGTCTCTATTATACCAATACGCGAGTAAATATCGAATTATCGAATATACAAAGTAAAATGTCTATTATACCAATACGCGAGTAAATATCGAATTAACGAATATGTGTGTAAAATGTCTATTATACAATACGCGAGTAAATATCGAATTAACGAATATGTGAGTAAAATGTCTATTATACCAATACGCGAGTAAATATCGAATTAACGAATATGTGAGTAAAATGTCTATTATACCAATACGCGAGTAATATTCGAATTAACGAATATGTGGTAAATGTCTATTATACCAACTCGAGTAAATATCGAAGTAACAATATGTGAGTAAAATGTCTATTATACCAATCCGCGAGTAAAATCGAATTAAAAATATGTGTAAAATGCTATTATACCAATACGCGAGTAAATATCGAATATCGAATATGTGAGTAAAATGTCTAATATACCAATACGCGAGTAATATCGAATTACGAATATGTGAGTAAAATGTCTATTATACCAATAGCGAGTAAATAATCGAATTACGAATATGTGAGTAAAATGTCTATTATACCAATACGCGAGTAAATATCGAATATACGAATAGAATAAATGTGTCTATTATACCAATACGCGGAGTAAATATCGAATTAACGAATATATTAAAAAAAATGTCTATATACCAATACGCAGTAAATATCGAATTAACGATATGTGAGAAAATGTCTATTATACCAATACGCGAGTAAAGATGGAATAACGAAATATGGTGAGTAAAATGTCTATTATAACCAATACGCGAGTAATATCGAATTAACGAATAGGAGTAAATGTCTAATTTATACCAAACGCGAGTAAATATCGAATAAATCGAATATACAAGTAAAAATGTCTATTATAACCAATACGCGAGTAAATATCGAATTACGAATATAGTAAAATGTCTATATACCAATACGCGAGTAAATATCGAATTATCGAATATGCATAAATGTCTATTATACACTACGCGAGTAAATATCGAATTATCGAATATGCGAGTAAAATGTCTATTATACCAATACGCGGTAAATATCGATAACGATATGTAGTAAAAGTTCTATTATACCAATACGAGCGAGTAAATATCGAATATCGAATATGTAGTAAAATGTCTATTAACCAATAGCGAGTAAATGAATTATCGAATATGTGAGTAAAATTGTCTATTATACCAATAGCGAGTAAATCTCGATATCGAATATGTGAGTAAAATGTCTATTTTAACCAATACGCGAGTAAATATCGAATTACGAATATGTGTAAAATGTCTATTATACCAATACGGAGTAAATATCGAATTACGAATATTGAGTAAAATGTTATTATACCAATACGCGAGTAATTTCGAATTAACGATATGTGAGTAAAATGTCTAATTACCACATACGCGAGTAATATCGAATTAATCGAATAGTGCGTAAAATGTCTATTATACCAATATGCGAGTAAATATCGAATTAACGAATATGGAGTAAAATGTCTATTATACAATACGGAGTAAATATCGATTATGAATATGTGAGTAAAATGTCTATTATACCAATACGCGAGTAATATAGTCGAATTAACAATATGTGAATAAAATGTCTAATATACAATACGCGAGTAATCAAATTAACTAATGTGATAAAATGTCTATTATACCAATACGCGGTAAATATGGAATTACCGATATGTGAGTAAAAATGTCTATTATACCAATACGCGAGTAATATGCATATACCGAATATGTGTAAAATGTCTTATTATATACGCGAGAAATATCGATTAAACGAATATGTGGTAAAATGTCTATTATCACCAATACCAGTAAATATGAATTAACGAATATGGAGTGATAATGTCTATTATACCATACAACGAGTAAATATCGAATATCGATATACAAGAAAAAATGTCTATTATAACCATACGCGGTAAATATCGAATTATCGAATATCATAAAATGTCTTTTATACCAATACGCGAGTAAATATCGAATATCGAATATGCGATAAAATGTCTATTATACCATACGCGAGTAAATATCGAATTATCGAATATGGAGTAAAATGTCTATTATACCAATACGCGAGTAAATATCGATTAACGAATATGTGAGTAAAATGTCTATTACTCAATACGCGAGTAAAATCGAATATCGAATATGTGAGTAAAATGTCTATTATACCAATACGCGAGTAATATCGAATTACGAATATGTGAGTAAAGTCTATTATACCAATCGCGAGTAAATATCGAATATCGAATATGTGAGTAAAAGGTCTTTATATACCAATACGCGAGTAAATATCGAATTATCGAATATGTGAGTAAAATGTCTATTATACCAATACGGAGTAAATATCGAATAACGAATATGTGAGTAAAATGTCTATTATCCAATACGCGAGTAAATATCGAATTAACGAATATGTAGTAAAATGTCTATATAACCAATACGCGAGTAATATCGAATTACGAATATGTGAGTAAAATGTCTATTATACCAATAGCGAGTAAAATACGAATTAACGAATATGGAGTAAAATGTCTATTATACCAATACGCGAGTAATATCGAATTTAATATGTGAGTAAATGTCTATTATACCAATACGCGAGTAAATATCGAATTACGAATATGTGAGTAAAATGTCTATTATACCAATCGCGAGTAAATATTCAAATTAACGAATTGTATAAGTAAATGTCTATTATACCAATACGCGAGTAAATATCGAATAACGAATATGGAGTAAAATTTCTATATACCAATACGCGAGTATAATATGAATTAATCGAATATTGAGTAAAATGTCTATTATAACCAATACGCGAGTAAATATCGAATATCAATATGTGAGTAAAATGTCTATTATACCAATCGCGAGTAAATATCGAATAATGAATATGCGAGTAAAATGTCTATTAACCAATATCGAGTAAATATCGAATATCGAATATGTGAGTAAAATGTCTATTAAAACCAATCCGCAGTAATATCGAATTAACGAATAAAATAAATGTCTTTATATCACTAGCCGAGTAAATATCGAATTAACGAATATCAAGTAAATTGTCTATTATACCAATACGCGGTAAATATCGAATTAACGAATATGTGAGTAAATGTCTATTATACCAATCGCAGTAAATATCGATTAAACGATATGTAGTAAAATGTCTATTAACCAATCTGCGAGTACAATATCGCATCTGTGAGTAAATGTCTATTATAAACCAATCCGAGTAAAGATTTCGATATGTGAGTAAAATTTATATTATAACCAATACGCGAGTAATATCGAATTAACGAATTTGTGAGTAAAATGTCTATTACCAATACGCGAGAAATATCGAATTACAATATGTGAGTAAATGTCGTATTATACCAAACTACGAGTAAATATCGAATATGACTAATGTGAGTAAAATGTCTATTATACCAATACGCGAGTAAATATCGAATATCGAATATGTAGTAAATGTTCTATTAACCAATACGCGAGTAAATACAAATTAACGAATATATGTGAGTAAAATGTCTATATACCAATACCGAGTAATATCGAATTACGAATATATGAGTAAAATGTCTATTATACCAATACCGAGTAAATATCGAATTACGAATATGTGAGTAAAATGTCTATTATACAATACGCGAGTAAATATCGAATTAACATATGTGAGTAAAATGTCTATTATACCAATACGCGAGTAAATATCGAATTAACGAATATGGAGTAAAATGTCTATTATACCAATACGGAGTAAATATTCGAATATGTGAGTAAAAGTCTATTATACCAATACGCGAGTAATATCGAATTAACGAATTACGTAAAATGTCTATTATACCAATACGCGGAGTAAATATCGAATTAACGCAATTGTGGTAAAATGTCTATTATATCAATACGCGAGTAAATATCGAATTACCGAATATGTGAGTAAAATGGCTATTATACCAATACCATATCGTAAATATCGAATTATGAAGATATGTGAGTAAATGTCTTATAATACCAATTACGCGAGTAACTATCGAATTAAATGAAAAATAGGTGAGTAAAATGTATATTATACCATACGCGAGTAAAATCGAATTAACGAATATGTGAGTAAAATGTCTATTATACCAATTCGCGAGTAAATATCGAATTAACAATATTGAGTAAAATGTCTCTTATACCAATACGCGAGTAATATCGAATTAAGATATTTGTTACTGAGACGTAGAATTGACATGTATTAATCACCAATACGCGAGAAATATCACTTAACTTTTATTTCATATTTATTAATTCCATCTCTCTTTTTAATTCTATTCTATGTTAATATGTAGTATGCTGGGTTATGACGCGGAAATGTTATCGACACGGGAAACAAGTAAAGAGTAATGTTAGCAAGTGGCGCGTGGAGTAAATGGTCTAGTAAATATCGAATATATAGCGAGAAAATGACCGGAAGTTCGCAATGGAGGGAGGCAGCGGAGTAAATTATCGAGAATCGATCGATACCACAAGTAAAATGTCTATATACTCATACAACGGATGCTGTAAATATCGAATAACGGAGGGAGTAAATTGATATACAGACGGCGAGTAAATAGGAAATCGATAAGCCGAGCGTAACCAAGAGTAGAAAACAAGACGGGAGTGTATGCGAAGTCGAGGCTTTATATGTTTTTCCAATACATTGTAATATGCTTTGTTTGTTAATGGGAACAAAGATGCGCGAAAAGAAACCAAACGCAAGGAGGAAATAAAAGTCAGATCCATAGGTAAATATGATCATGAATTAGTAAAATGGCTATAACAATACGCAAGTAAAATTCAAATACCGAATATGTGATAAATGTTAATATACCAATACGCGAGTAATATCGAACTTATCGAATATATGAGTAAAATGTCTATTATACCAATAACGCGAGTAAATATCGATTATCGAAATATGTGAGTAAATGTCTATTATACCAATCGCGAGTAAATATCGAATGATAATATGGGATAAAATGTCTATTATACCAAACCGCGTAAGAAAATCGAATTAATGAATAATGCGAGTAAAATGTCTATATACCAATACGAGAGTAAATGATCGAATATGTGAGTAAAATGTCTATTATACCATACGCGAGTAATATCGAATTAACGAATATCAGTAAAATGTTATTATACCAATACGCGAGTAAATATCGAATTAACGAATATGTGTAAAATGTCTATTATCCAATACGCGAGTAAATATCGAATTAACGAATATGTGAGTAAAATGGCTATTATACCAATACGCGAGTAAATTATCGACTTAACGAATATGTGAGTAAATGTCTATTATACTATACGCGAGTAAATATCGAATTAACGTAAATGTGAGTAAAATGTATATTAACCAATACCGAGTAATATGATATCGAATTCAACGAAGATACAAGTAAAATGTCTATTATATCACTACGCGAGTAAAATATCGAATAACGATATACAAGTAAAATGTCTATTATCCAATACGCGATAAATATCGAATTAACGAATAGGTGAGTAAATGTCTATTATAACATACGCGAGTAATATCGAATTACGATATTGTGAGAAATGTCTATTATAACCAATACGCGAGTAGATATCGAATATGTGAGTAAAATGTATTTATCCATTGCGGTAAATATCGAATTAACGAATATTGAGTAATGTCCTAATATACCAATACGCGAGTAATATCGAAGTCTCGAATAATGTGATAAAATGTCTATTATACCAAACGCGAGTCAATATCGAATATCGAATATGTGTGTGATTAAAATGTCTATTATACCAATACGCGAGTAATATCGAATTATCGAATATGTGAGTAAAGTCTATATACCATTAGCGAGTACATACAAATTAACGAATTGTGAGTAAAATGGTCCTAATACCCAATACGCGAGTAGATATCGAATATCGATATATGAGTAAAATGTCTATTATACCAATACGTGAGTAATATCGATTATCGAATATGTGAGTAAAATGTCTAGTATAACCAATAATACTCTAGTAAATATCGAACTTTAACGATATTGAGTAAAATGTCTTTATACCAATAACGCGAGTAAATATCGAATTAATGATATGCGAGTAAAATGTCTATTATACCAATACGAGATTAAATATCGAATACCTTGAGTAAAATGTCTATTATACCAATTACGCGAGTAAATACGAATTGAATTAACGAATATACAAGTCAAATGTCTAATTATACCAATGCGCAGTAAATATCGAATTAACGAAAGTGTGTACATTTCTATTATATCAATACGCGAGTAAATTCGAATTAACGAATATGTGAGGTAAATGGGCTATTATACCAATACGCGAGTAAAATATCGAATTAAACGATATGTTAGTAAAATGTCTTTATACCACTACGCGAGTAAATATCGCATTAACGAATATGTGAGTAAAATGTATATTTAAACCAATACGCGAGTAAATATCGAATTAACGAAAGTGAGTAAAATGTCTATTATACCAATTCGCGAGTAAATATCGAATTAACAATATGTGAGTAAAAATGTCCTATATACAATACTCGATTAAATATCGAATTAATGAATATGCTAGTAAAATGTCCTATTTATACCAATACTCGAGTAAATATCGAAATCGAATATGTTGAGTAAAATTTCTATTAATACCACTACGCCGAGTAATATCGGAATTAACGAATATACAATTCATGTCTATTATACCAATACGCGAGTAAAATATGGAAATTAACGAATATGTGAGTAAATTGCTATTATACCAATACGGAGTAAATACAATCATCGAATCCACAATAAAATTCTATTATACTCATACGTGAGTAAATATCGAATTAACGATATGCGCGTAAATGTCTATTATACTACGCAATTAAATTCCGAATCATCGAATCCACAATAAAATGTCTATTTCCAATACGTGAGTAAAAATATCGATTAACGAATTGCGCGTAAAATGTCTATTAATACAATACGCAAGTAAATATCAAATTAACGAATATGCAAGTAAAATGTCTATATACCAATACGCGAAGTAAATATATATCGATTTAACAATATGCTCGGAAATTTATCTTATACCAATAACGCAAGTAAATATCGAATTAAGGAATTGCGAGTTAAAATGCTATATCACCGATACGCGAGTAAATATCGCATCATCGAATTCACAAGTAAAATGTCTATTATACCAATATCGCAAGTAAAATATCAATTAACGAATATGTTGATTAAATGTCAATTCACCAATACGCGAGTAATATCGCATTATCGAATATAAGAGTAAATGTCTATTATACAATACGCGAGTAAATAGCGATTATCGAATATAAGTAAAATGTCATTATCCCAATACGCAGTAAATCTCGATTAACGAATATGTGAGTAAATGTCTATTATACCATACGCGAGTAAATATGAATTAATGTATAGGCGATAAAATGTCTATTATACCATACGAGGTAAATTCGCATATGTGAGTAAAATGTCCATTATAACCAATACGCGAGTAAATATCGAATTCACGAATATACATTTAAATGTCTATTATACAATACGCGAGAAATATCGAATTACGAATAGTGTGGTAAAATGGTCTGTAATCAATACCGAGTAAATATCAAAAAGAATTAAACGAATATGTGAGTAAAATTGCTCTTATACCAATACGCGAGTACATATCGAATTAACGAATATGTGAGTAACTGTCTATTATACCAATACGCCGGGAAATATCGACATTAACGAATTGTGATAAAGGTTATTAATAAACCAATACGGCGAGTAAATATCGAATTAAAACGAATATGTGAGTAAAATGTCTATTATACCATTCGCGAGTAATATCGAATTAACAAATATGTGAGTAAAATGTCTCTTATACCAATCCGCGAGAGTAAATATCGAATTATCGAATATGTGGAGTAAAATGGTCCTAATATACCATACGCGAGTAGATATCAGAATTATCGAAATATGTGAGTAAATGTCTATATACCAATAGCGAGTAAATATCGAATTAACGAATATGTGAGAAAATGTCTATTATACCAAGACGCGAGTACATATCGAATAACGAATATTACAATTACAATGTCTATTATCCCAATACGCGAGTAAAATCTCGAATTAACGAATATGTGAGTAAAATGTCCTATTATACAATAACGCGAGTAAATATCGCATTTAACGTGATATGTGAGAAAAATGTCTATTATACCAATAGCGAGTAAATATGGAATTACACGAATAGTGAGTAAAATTCTATTATATACCCAATACCGCGAGTAAATATGAATTAACGAAATATGCAGTAATGTCTATTATACCATACAACGAGTAATAATCGAATTATCGAATAGACAAGTAAAATGTATATTATAAACCAATAAACGCGAGTAAATATCGAATTATCGAATATCAAGTAAAATGTCTATTATAATACCATACGCTATAATATCGAATTTTTATCGAGTGGCGCCTAAATGTCCTATTATACCATGACGCGAGTAATATCGAATTTATCGAATATGCGAGTAAAATGTCTATTATACCAATACGCGAGTAATATCGATTACGAATATGTGGTAAAATGTCCTTTATACCAATACGGAGTAAAGATCGAATATCGAATATGTGAGTAAAATGTCTATTAGACCAATACGCGAGTAAATATCGAATTATCGAATAGGTGAGTTAAATGTCTATTATACCAATACGCGAGTACATATCGACTATCGAATATGTGAGTAAAATGTCTATTATCCCAGATACGCGAGTAAATATCGAATTATCGAATATGTGGTAAAATGTCTATATAATAACCAATACGTGAGTGAATATCGAATTAACGAATATGTGAGTAAAATGTGTCTATTATAACCAATACGCGAGTAAATTCGAATTAACGAATATGTTGAGTCAAATGTCTATATACCATACGCGGTAATATCGAATTATCGAATATGTGAGTAAAATTCTATTTCCAAGTGCGAGTAATAATCGAATTAACGAATATGCGAGTAAAATGTCTATTATACCATACGTGAGTAAATACGAATTATTGAATAGGAGTAATTTCTATTATACCAATCGCGAGTTAAATATCGAATTATCTATATGTGAGTAAAATGTCTATTATCCCAATACGCGAGTCAATTCAACTACGAATTGTGAGTAAAATGTCCTATTATACGCAAGACTCGAGTAAATATGGGAATTAACGAATATTGAGTAAATGTCTATTATACCAATACGCGAGTAAATATGGAATTACAATATGTGTGTAAAATGTTCTATTATATAATACGCTAGTAAATATCGAATTACGAATCTTGTGAGTAAAATGTCTATTATACCAATAGCGCGTAATATGGATTAACCGTATGCGAGTAAAATGTCTATTATACCATACACGAGTAAATATCGAATTATCGCATATACAGAAATGTCTATTATACCAAATCGCGAGTAACTATCGAATTATCGAATACAAGTAAAATGTCGATATACCAATACGCGAGTAAATATCGAATTTATCGAATATTGCGACTAATTTCTATTATACCAATACCTAGTAAATCTCGAATTATCGCATATGCGAGTAAAATGTCTATTCATAACCATACGCGAGTAAATATCGATTACGAATATATGTGAGTAAAATGTTCTATTATACCAAATACTCGAGTAAAGATCGAATATCGATATGTGAGTAAAATGTCTTATACCAATACGGAGTAATATCGAATTATCAATTTGAGTAAAATGTCTATTATACCCCATCGCGAGTAAATATCGAATATCGAATATGTGAGTAAATGTCTATTATACCAATACGCGAGTTAAATATCGAATTATCGAATATGTGGTAAAATGTCTATTATACAATTACGTAGTAATACGAATTAACGAATATGTGAGTAACATGTCTAGATACCAATACGCGAGTAAATATCGAATTAACGAATATGTGAAAAATGTCTAATATACCATTACGCGAGTAGATATCGATTATCGCATATTGAGTAAAATGTCTATTATAACCAATAGCGATAAAATCGATTAACGACTATGCGAGTAAATGTCCTATATAACCAATACGTGATTAAATATCGAATTATTGACATGTGAGTAAAAATGTCTATTATACCAATACGCGAGTAAATATCGCAGGGCGAATATGTGAGTAAAATAAAGTCTTAATTATACCAATTAACTCGAGTAAAATTTCAAATTACGAATATGGTTGTGTAAAATGTCTATTTATAACCAATAACGGCGAGTAAATATCGAATTACCGAATATGTGAAGTAAAAATGTCTAATATACCAATCGCGCGTAGATATCGAATTATCGGAATATAGGAGTAAAAATGTCTATATACCAATACCGAGTAAATATCGAATATCATCTATGTTAGTAAATGTCTATTATACCATACGCGAGTAAATATCCGAAATTATGATATGCGAGTAAAATGTCTATTAGACCAATATGCGAGTAAATATCGAATTCGAATCATGTAGTAAAGTCTATTACAAACACACCAATACGCGAGTACATATCGAATTAAACGAATAACAAGTAAAAATGTTCATTATATCAATACGCGAGTAAATATCGAATTAACTATATACAAGTAAAATGTCTATTTACCAATAACGGCGGGTAAATATCGAATTACGAATATGTGAGTAAAAGTCCTATTATACCAATACGCGAGTAAAAATCGTAAAATTAACTAATATGTGAGTAAATGCTATTAGACCAATATGCTAGTAAAATATCGAATATGGAGTAAAAATGTCTATTATCCCAATACGCGAGTAGATATCGAATTGTGAGTAAAATTTATATATTATACCAATATGCGAGTAAATATCGAATACTAATATGGAAAAGTAAAATGTCTAATATCCCATACGCAGTAAATATCAATTATCGAATCTGTGAGTAAATGGTCCTATTATAGACCAAAACGCGAGTAAATATCGAATATCGAATATGTGAGTACAATGTCATTATACAATACGCGAGTAAACTTCGATTATCGAATATGTGAGTAAAATTGTCTATTATACCAAATACGCGAGTAAATATCAAATTACGAATATGTGAGTAAAATGGCTAATATACCAATACGCGAGTAGATTACGAATTATCCGATATATGAGTAAATGTCTATTATACCAATACGCGATAACTATCGATTATCGAATATGTGAGTAAAATGTTCTATTATAACCAATACGCCGGTAAATATCGAATTTAACGAATATGGGAGTAAAATGTCCGATTATACCAATACGCTCGGTAAATATCGATTAATAATATGCGCGTAAATGTTCTATTATACCAATACAGAGTAAATACGAATAGTGAGTAAAATGTCTATCTATACCAATACGCGAGTATAATATCGAATTAACGAATATACAAGTAAATGTCATTATACAATACCGCGAGTAAATAATTCGCATTAAACGAATATGTGTGTAAATGTCTATTTATCAATACGCGAGTAAATATCGAATTAACGAAATATTGTGCAGTAAAATGGCTATTTACCAATACGCGAGTAAATATCGAATTAACGAATATGTGAGTAAAATGTCTATTAGACCAAACGCTAGTAAATATCGAATTAACGAATATGTGAGTAAAATGTTATTATAACCAATACGCGAGTAAATATCGAATTAAAACGAATATGGTGCGTAAATGTCTATTATACCAATTCGCGAGTTAAATATCGAATAACAATATTTGGAGTAAAAGTCTATTATACCAATACGAGTAAATATCGAATTAATTAATATGCTAAGTAAAATGTCTATTAGCACCAATACTCGAGTAACTATCGAATATCGAATAATGTGAGTTAAAATTCTATTTACAAACGCCGTAAAATAGCGAATTCCGAATATACAGTACAATGTCATTATATCAATACTCGAGTAATATCGAATTCACGATATGTGAGTACAATGGCTATATTACCGATTACGCGAGTAAATGATCGAATCAATCGAATCACAAATAAATATCTATTATACCAATACGTGTAAAGCGAATTAACGCATATCGCGTAAACTTGTCTATTATAACCCAATACGCGAGTAATATCGATTTAAAAACGCATATCGCGTAAAATGGGCGTTATAACCAAGACGCAGTAAATATAATTAACGATATGCGAGTAAAATGTCTAATACCAATACGCAGTATATCGATTTAACGAATAGGCTGTAAATTATATATACCCAATACGGCAAGTAATATCGAATTAAGGAATATGCTATTAAAATGTCTATATATACCGATACGCGAGTAAATAATCGAATCATCGAATTCCACAAGTAAATGTCTATTCTACAAAATACGCAAGTAAATATCAAATAAAACGAATATGTGGAGTAAAATGCTAATATACCAATACGCGAGTATATTCGAATTATCGAATATATGATAAAATTCTATTATCCCATACGCAGTAATATCGATGATCGGAATATGTGAGTAAAATGTCTTATTAATACCAATACGCGAGTACATATCGAATTATGATATGTGTAAATGTCTATTATACCAATACGACGAGTAAATTCGAATTAATGACTATGCGAGTAAAAATGTCTTTATACCAATACAGAGTAAATTCGAATATGTGAGTAAAATGTCTATTATACCATAACCGAGTAAAATACGACTTAACGAATATACAGTAAAATGTATATTGATACCAATCCGATTAATATCGAATTAACGATTGTGTGTAAAATGTTCTATTATCTCAATACGCGAGTAAATATTCGAATTAAACGAATTGTGAGAAAAAATGGTATCTATACTAACCAATACGCGAGTAAATATCGACTTAACGAATATGTAGTAAATGTCTATTATACTAATTACGCGAGTAAAATATCGAATTAAACGAATATGTTGAGTACAATGTATATAGAACCAATACGCGAGTAAAATATCCGAATTACGAATATGTGAGAAAATGTCTATTATACCAATTCGCGAATAATATTCGAAGTAAAAATATGTGAGTAAAATGTCTATTATAACCAATACGCGAGTAAATATCGAATTAATGAATATGCTAGTAAAATGTCTATTTCCCAATCACGCGAGTAAATATCGAATATCGATATGGGAGTAAAATTCCTATTAAAACCAATACGCGAGTAAATATCGAATTAAAACGAATATACACGTAAATGTCTATTATACTCAATACAACGTGTAAATATCGAATTAACGAATATGTGAGTAAATGGCTTATATACCGCTACGCGAGTAATATCGAATCATCGCATCAACAAATAGCATGTCTTTATACCCAATACGTATTAATATCGAATTAACGAATTATGGCGGTAAATGTCTTTATACCAATACTCTAGTAATATCGATTTAACGAATATGCGCGTAAAATGTTCTATTATACCAATACGCAAGTAAATATCAAATTAACGAATATGCGAGTTAAAATGTCTATATACCAATACGCGAGTAAATATCGATTTAAACGAATATGCCTCTTAAATTTATATATACCAATAACGCAAGTAAATATCGACTTACGAATATGCGAGTAAATGTCTATATCCCGATAACGCGAGTAAATATCGAATCCATCGAATTCCAAGTAAATTCTATTATAACCATAACGCAAGTAAATATCGAATTAACTAATATGTTGGTAAAATGTCTATTATAAAACATACGTCGAGTAATATCGAATTAAACGAATTATGTGTGTAAACATTCTATTAGATCAATACGCTAGTAAATATCGAATAACGAATATGTGAGTAAATGGCTATTCTACCAACGCGAGTAAATATCGACTTAACGAATATGGTGATAAAATGTCTATTATACCAATAACGCGAGTAATATCAATTAACGATATGTTAGAAAATGTCTATTATACCATACAAACGAGTAAATATCGAATTACGAATATTGTGAGTAACATGTCTATTATCCAATACGCGAGTAACTATCTAATTAACGATATGTGAGTAAATGTCTTATAACCATACGCGAGTAAATATCAAATTAACTATAGCGAGTAAATGTCTATTACGACTAATAGTAGTAAATATCGAATTAACGAATAGCGAGGAAAATGTCTATATCCCATACGTGAGTCCATATCGAATTAACATATGCGATAAATGTCTATATACCAATGCGCGATAAGGTGTAATATCGAATTAACTAATAATGCGAGTAAATGTGCTATCTACCGATACGGAAGTAAATCTCTAATCACGAATCCACACGTAAAATGTCTATTATACCCATACCGATTAAATATCGCATCTCGAATCCACATAAAATGTCTATTATACCATAACCGAGTAAATATGAATGAACAAACTGCGAGTCGTTTATGGGATAATTAAACGAATTTTCCATTATCCAACTTTTCGCGAGAGCTCGAAAAGTACAATGCGTGAGAGTACAATTGATTTTTCTAAAGTCCCTGGAAATTCGAACTGTTCCCAGACCATTTCCCAGGTCCCACAGCCATTTACATTAAGTTACCATTGATATTTAAATGGGTATTCATTTGAAACTTTTCAACTATTTGATCCCATTGACTTGTGGGGTCCGTTTTCAATCAACCGACAGTTCGGCAGTTCGAAAATTGCCTTTCGAAAGTTTAGACATCTCTACTGTAAGGTGATATTTTATCACGTTCTTGTACACTCTTTACAAGTCAAATTCCAAATCATTATATTATTAACGTGGTTGCACCTACAAAAATCAGCGGAATCCAAATGCGCGGTGTGCGGTGGTCATACGTCTGCTTTGTAATGTGCATCAAGATTTTAAGGAAACTAAACTCAATTTTTTAAACTCCAGAATCTTCTGAAAAATTTTGTCCCTCCACAAAACAAACCAAATAAACTGAAAAATCCCAACTACAGTAATAGCATTCATAAGTAAATGTAAATCCCTGACGAAATAACTATGTGTAAGTAGAGTGAAATGGCCACACCCCTCAGCTCATCACATGCCTCTTTCCTATTCTGTCCCTGAAAAGGGAATTGCTAGAGGCCCTACCAGTGGGTGTGACCACTTGTACCAATTGTAACAATTTCCTGCAGTCTTCGGACGAGCATGTTGTACAAGAACACAATGGTCAGTGACCACACTGGGTGATAACCACAAACCCCAAGTAGAAAGGTAAATATCCTAACAACATATTAAAATGAGAGATGAACACAGATTTACTGCTTTTTTTCCATTAAGTTCTCTTCCTTCTGAAAGTGTGTTCTGTGAGGTTTTTACCTTTTTAAGTTGTCTTTCGTTAGAGGAACCCTGGTATTATATATGAAATATTTATAGGTGTTTGCAGTTGACAAAACCGATTTAAGTCCCACAGCTTAAAGTTTTCCAGGGTGCACTGCAAAAATAAGATTCACTAACATTGTTCTTTTGTATTTGTATTTGCTATATTAGGAACAACTTAACTATTCAAAAAAAAAACTATCCACTGCAATATTGGGAACTCTATGAATAGACATTTTTCTCTAGGGGATTTTTTAAAATCAAAGCATCTGTGGTTTGGATGAAATCTTTTAAATCCACTGTCTCAGTCACTACTGACTAGAATGGATTTCAGAAAATAATTTCTCCAGCATGAAAGTGTGTGCAAAATAATTGTAAATATTGGAAAAGAATGTCGGGTAATGTTGTGCACATCTGTGTTTATCTTCTTAACACACTAAATATTATTCTGTAAGGCAGTGTCCTGGCAAATTCAAAATAGAAAAAGCCCTGCAGGTCAGATCTTTCCTTTATTCATTAAAGGACAATTAAATACTCCCCTCCATACTGAGTCATAGTGTCGCTTCACAATTAGATATGTAATTCTAGGATATTTTGCGACCCAGCTTTTTTTTAGACAATTAATCGAAAAT
>CM033473.1:14212866-14257698 GCA_019447015.1 Hymenochirus boettgeri | reverse complement strand
GATATACAAGTAAATGTATATTTATTCAATACGCGAGTAAATACGAATTAACGAAATGTGAGTAAAATGATTATACCAATACGCGAGTAAATATCGAATTAACAATATGTGAGTAAAATGTCTATTATACAATACGCGAGTAAATATCGAATATCGAATAAAAGTAAAAATGTTTATTATTATACAATAGCGAGTAAATATCGAATAACGAATATGCGAGTAAATGTCTATTTTACCAATACGCGAGTAAATATCATTAACGAATATGGAGTAAAATGTCTATTATACCAATACGCAAGAATAACAAATAATCGAATATGCGAGTAAAATGTCTATATACCAATACGCGAGTAAATATCGATTAACGAATAGATGAGTAAAATTCTATATACCAATACGCAGTAAATATCGAATAACGAATATGGAGTAAATGTCTATATACCATACGCGAGTAAATATCGAATATCGAATTAAGTAAAATGTCTATTATACCAATACGCGAGTAAATATAGAATAACGAATATGTGAGTAAAATGTTTATTATAACCATACGCGAGTAAATATCGAATTAATCGAATATGTGAGTAAAATGTCTATTATACCAATACGCGAGTAAATATCGAATTAACAGAATTGGAGTAAATGTCTATTATACCAATACGGAGTAAATATCGAATAACGAATATGTGAGTAAAATGTCTATTATACCAATACGCGAGTAAATATCGAATAATCGAATATGTGAGTAAATGTCTATTATACAATACGCGAGTAAATATCGAATATCGAATAAAAGTAAAAATGTCTATATTTACCAATAGCGAGTAAATATCGAATTAACGAATATGCGAGTAAGTAAATGTCTATTATACCAATACGCGAGTAATATCGATTAACGAATATGCGTAGTAAAATGTCTATTATACCAATACGCAGTAAATCACATTAACGAATATGCGAGTAAAATGTCTATATACCAATACGCGAGTAATATCGATTTAACGAATATGGCGTAAAATGTCTATTATACCATATTCGTTAATTCGATATTTACTCTCGTATTGGTATAATAGACATTTTACTTGTATATTCGATAATTCGATATTTACTCGCGTATTAGTATAATAGACATTTTACTTGTATATTCGATAATTCGATATTTACTCTCGTATTGGTATAATAGACATTTTACTTGTATATTCGATAATTCGATATTTACTCGCGTATTGGTATAATAGACATTTTACTTGCATATTCGTTAATTCGATATTTACTCGCGTATTGGTATAATAGACATTTTACTCTCATATTCGTTAATTCGATATTTACTCGCGTATTGGTATAATAGACATTTTACTTGCATATTCGTATAATATATAATACTGTAGTTCTGGTTGGTACTAGAGATGGCTGAACTTTCCTATAGTTCGAAAGATTGAAAACGGACCGAACTTTCGAACTGTATGGAAAGTTCAAAAGTTCGAAAACGGAACCCATTAAGTAAATGGGAGTAAAAAAAAAGTTCAAATAAAATCCAATGAAAATATCAATGGTAACTTAATGTATATGGCTGTGGGACCTGGGAAATGGTCTGGGGAATATGTTTGAATATCCAGGACTTTAGAAAACTCGACTTTACTCTCACGCGTGCTACTTTCGAGCTCTCGTGTTTAAATATTCGATAATTAGCCCAAAAAGGTTGCTGATTTGATTTCAAAAATTATCGAAAGTCCGGAAAATATCGAAAATCTGGGATAGTTTGAGAAGTCCGGGTCCGTTCCAACTCGAATAGTTCGGCTCAAACTCGGGTTCGAGTTCTAGTCCATCTCTACTTTCAATTAAGATTGCTTTAATTTGCTTAGAATGGTTCATAAAATTGAATGAGGCAAATGCAGAGAAAGTTTGATATTCCTTTACTTTTCGGATTGACCATTAATCCACCTTTCAGGTTTTTTTTTTTTCCATCCTTGGAGTTTTACCATTGTTTTCAAGGGTCAACTAGCCCTAAGCAAACATCCAGTGGATAGAACAAAAAATGATATGTTCTAAAAATAATAATAACATAGACTAGAATGGAGCCTTGCAAACTAGCTTTCTTTTTGCTGAGACAATCTTCTTGTTAAGCAACATATTTTTTTTTGTTCAAATACATATAACCATATTATAAAATGGAAAACTGATTAACCTTGCATAATCTATTGTAATATGCAGCATAATAGGTACTCTACATAATAATACAATAAAAATGGTTATAGTTTAATTTCAAGGTTTAAAATGTGTTTATATATGACTTATTGTATTACTGAGCATGTTCATGACAGGGGCTTCAATGATAAATGGAAATTCCAAACCCATTTTTCCGCCAATCCATTAGGTAAGCAGCACATACTGTATGGCCCAGACCTGTTTTGTTATTTATTTTATTTTAAAATTTGTCTATTTAAAAAAGCTACAGATTTTAACATCAATCTAGGTGTGGCTCTAGCCTATAGAAGGACATCAATACTGGATTCTGGGTAAAATATTTTTTCATACATACAGTATGTTTTAAAACCGGACTCGGTACATATTGAAAAGAGTTACTTTCGCTTCCTCGAAAGACATAAATTCAATATGTGACTTTATCCAGAGCAGGGTGGAGATTAATATTGCAGTTATGGTTTAGGTAAACCCCCTGCGCTAAAGTTGATCTTTGTGTTTCTTTATCCCTTAAAGAGAACATAATTAACATTCCATAAAACTTCAAGCCCGAGATATCTAAATGGTGAAATAGTTACATAAGAAACGCTCATTTCTGCTATCTAAATTTTGACCATTAAAAGTTTCACTGCCAGAATTGTTACCAAAATTGCTACTGTAAAAACCATGTCAAAATTTTGCACATTTGACACAGCATTTCAGGTTTCACCAACAAATTTCCACTTGGAAACCTTATGTTGTTCTGCAATTCCAAAGAGAATGATCACCACAGGGTTTATGCGACTCTAATCAAAGCTTTTGATAAATAAACATTAAACACGTACAGAAAAGTCTATCATTGCAAACTCACTTATTTTCATATATATATAGCACTAGAGATGTAGAGTAGGATCAAATCTGTTTAGAACTTCAACATCTTCAAGAACTAAACTTCAAGTCCAGTTGATCTAATTGAATACAACAGATATACCATGACCTGGGTGAATGAATATTACAGATATACCATGACCTGGATGGATGAATATTACAGATATACCATGACCTGGATGGAGGAATATTACAGATATACCGTGACTGGATGGAGAATATTACAGATATACCATGCCTGGAGGAGGAATATTACAGATATACCATGACCTGGGTGAATGAATATTACAGATATACCATGAACTGGATGAATGAATATTACAGATATCCATGTCCTGGATGGATGAATATTACAGGTATACCATGACTGGATGGATGAATATTACAGATATACCGTGACCTGGATGGATGAATATTACAGATATACCATGACCTGGATGGATGAATATTACAGATATACCATAACCTGGATGTAATGATTACAGATATACCATGACCTGGATGGATGAATATTACAGATATACCATGAGACCTGGATGAATGAATATTACAGATATACCATGACCTGGATGGATGAATATACAGATATACCATGACCTGGATGGATGAATATTACAGATATACATGACCTGATGAAGATTACATATACCATGACCTGGATGGATGAATTTACAGATTACCATGACCTGGTAAAATGAATATTACAGATATACCATGACCTGGATGAATGAATATACAGATATACCATGACTGGATGGATGAATATTACAGATATACCATGACCTGGATGAATGAATATACAGGTATACCATGACCGGATGAATGAATATTACAGATATACCTGACCTGGATGGATGAATATTACAGATATACCATGACCTGGATGAATGAATATTACAGATATACCATGACCTGGATGAATGAATATTACAGATATACCATGACCTGGATGGAATGAATATACAGATATACCTGACTGATGGATGAATATAAGATATACCATGACCTGGATGAGATGAATATCAGAGATACCATGACTGGAGGATGAATATTACAGTATACCATGACCTGGATGAATGAATATTACAGATATACCATGACCTGGATGAATGAATATTACAGATATACCATGACCTGGATGAGATGAATATTACAGATATACCATGACCTGATGGATGAATATTACAGATATACCATGACCGGGATGGATGACTATTACAGATATACCATGACCTGGATGGATGAATATTACAGATATACCATGACCTGAGGATGAATATTACAGATATACCATGACCTGGATGAATGAATATACAGATATACCATGACCTGGATTGAATGAATATTACAGATATACCATGACCTGGATGGATGAATATTACAGATATACCATGACCTGGATGAATGTATTACAGATATACCATGACTCGATGAATGAATATTACAGATATACCATGACCTGGATGAATGAATATTACAGATATACCATGACCTGGATGAATGAATATTACAGATATACCATGACCTGGGTGAATGAATATTACAGATATACCATGACCTGGATGGATGAATATTACAGATATACCATGACCTGGATGGAGGAATATTACAGATATACCGTGACCTGGATGGATGAATATTACAGATATACCATGACCTGGATGGAGGAATATTACAGATATACCATGACCTGGGTGAATGAGAACCTTCACAAGCATGTTTAGAACTTCCAACAAAACTTTCCAAACTTTTTGAACTTTTAAAACTCAATTTTTTTGGACTTTTGTTTTTTCTGAAAAGTATCTAAATATAGTAACTCTCCAATTCAGAATTTACAATTTTGGTAACCCTCAAGTATGGAGGTCGGTTTGGTAACCCTCCAAATACAATGCAGACAACAACTTCAACAACTTTGCGATTGTGAAGAAAGTTTTTTTTAAATAAGTTTTAAGATTGGAAGAAAAAAAGTTTCATCAGGTTAGAAAAGGTTTCTTTACAGTGAGAATGGTGAAACTGTGGAACTGTAGTCCAGCAGATGTGGTAATGGCAAGTTCATTAAATAGCTTTAAAAATGGGCTAGATAAGTTTCTAAAACTAAAAAGTATTGAGAATTACTGGTATTAATACATATACTGTAGTTCTGGTTGGTACGGGGATATTATATAATATTGAGAATTACTGGTATTAATACATATACTGTAGTTCTGGCTGTTACAGGGATACTATATAATATTGAGAATTACTGTTATTAATACACATACTGCAGTTCTGGTTGGTACAGGGATACTATATAATATTGAGAATTACTGGTATTAATACATATACTGCAGTTCTAGTTGGTACAGGGATACTATATAATATTGAGAATTACTGGTATTAATATATATATATACTGTAGTTCTGGTTGGTACTAGAGATGGCTGAACTTTCCATATAGTTCGAAAGATTGAAAACGGACCGAACTTTCGAACTGTATGGAAAGTTCAAAAGTTCGAAAACGGACCCATTAAAGTAAATGGGAGTAAAAAAAAAGTTCAAATAAAATCCAATGAAAATATCAATGGTAACTTAATGTATATGGCTGTGGGACCTGGGAAATGGTCTGGGGAATATGTTTGAATATCCAGGACTTTAGAAAACTCGACTTTACTCTCACGCGTGCTACTTTCGAGCTCTCGTGTTTAAATATTCGATAATTAGCCCATAAAAGGCTTGCTGATTTGATATTTACTCGCTTATTGGTATAATAGACATTTTACTTGCATATTCGATAATTCGATATTTAAATTCGTATTAGTATATAGACATTTTACTCGCATATTCGATAATTCGATATTTACTTGCGTAATGGTATAATAGACATTTTACTTGCATATTCCCGCACCTTGAACGTTCGAACATTCAATAATTATTGGAAGTCCGGAAAATATCGAAAGTCCAAGAAATCTGCGGCCGGGATAGTTAGAGAAGTCTGAGTCCATTCGAACTCAAATAGTTCGGCTCGAACTGGGGTTTGAATTCGAGTTCTAGTATATCTTTAGTTGGTAGGCGGATACTATATAATATTAAGAATTAGTGGTATTAATACATATACTGTAGTTCTGGTTGATCCAGGGATTATTTCCGATTGCCGTCAGGATGGAATTTCCCCCCCACCCTTTAGCTGTTTTTTTTTCTCCTTCCTCTGGATCAACTGTTAGGTAGGGTTAAAAGGTTGGAATTGATAGATGTATGTCTTTATTCAACCTCAATTACTATGTTACTATGTACGTTTTTAAATTAATAACAAAAAAATATTAAAATGCGTAAAAAATTATTTTCTATTAAAGTTAAACTGAAAAGTTTTTAGTTCTGTACCATCCTTTCTATGTTATCAACACTATCCATATGTTGGTATGACATTTACAGGGTATGAATTATTTATTTTCTGAGTCATTGTTATCAAATACTGCACATATACTTGAAAATGCAATTTCTTGTTGGGAAAGCTGAACATTATCATTTGGATTATGATGCTTGGGCAGATGGTTCAGAGTTTCAAACTAACAATATAATACTTCATAAAAATGAATATTCCTTTTATAATAAATGTGGTCATATTCTTAAAAATCTGTTACCACTTAAAAATTGGTTTCTTTACCATAAGGCCTCCTGCTGATAAACATCAGTTAAAAATACAAGTGGTTAATGAAGCCTAGAATTTTTACAAATTGTATTTAGCAAGAAATTTGCTTAATGGGGTAATAAAAGGATAATAGGGAGCATTCTTGATTTGTGTTTTAAGTGCAGCTCTTATTTGTTTTTGTGGCAAGTTTAGCATCGGGTTGATACTAATAAAGTTTGGGTTTTATCTTGTATTTTTAAATCTTTTTACTGTTATTTTGTCAGCCGCAGTTAATTGCTCCCAGGCATTCTTTATTTAATAAAGCATCAGATTTATACTCGCTTAGGACATTTTTTTTACCTCTATGGGTTATTTTTGGATGGGTATTTAACAAAAAGATATCTAACTAGAAAGGGAAAGTTTAAGTATAAACTTTGAATTTGGCTTGAAAGACTGCATTTTGGAAGGGAATTTACATACATAGTACATAGTCTGAAATACATAGTAATTAAGGTTGAATAAAGACATACTTCCATCAAGTCCAACCTATTCACTTTTTTTTTTTTTTTTTAACCCTACCTAACAGTTGATCCAGAGGAAGGCAAAAAACCCCAGCTAAAAATTTGTGTGTTTGTGCTGCAGATTTTAAAACTCAATAATGTCAATGAAGAGGACATTGTTGTTTTTTACTTACCCTTTAAATATGTCACATGCATTAAAGGTAGGTCAGTTGGTGTGTGTGTATTCATATCAGGTTGGGGGATAAAATACTAACTTTTTTGATGATTGGTCAAAATGAGTTTTTTTTACTTTAGTTACCCTTTACGTATGGCTGCCATAGTAACGGATAAGTAGATCAGTAGGTGTGTGTACCCGTGTCGGGTTGAGAGTTAAAAAAAACAACTTTTTTGATGATTGGTCAAAATTAGTTTTTTTTACTTTAGTTACTCTTTAAAGTATGGCTGCAACAGTAATGGAGGGGTAGGTCAGTAGCTGTATCACGTTGGGGGTTAAAAAAAACAAAGTTTTTTGATTATTGATCAAAATGAGTTTTTTTGACTTTAGTTACCCTTTAAAGTATGGCTTCCACAGTAATGGATAAGTAGATCAGTAGGTGTATGTACATGGGTCTGGTCAAAGGGTATGTCCTTTTTGTGTTTAGAACCATAAAACTATTTTTTATTAAGAATAAATCTAAAATATTTTTTTTTACTTTAGTTGCCCTTTAAGTATGGGTGCCACTGTAATGGATAAGTAGATCAGTAGGTGTGTGTACCTGGGTCTGGTTGAGGGGGTATGTCTTTTTTGTGTTTACAACTATAAAACTATCTTTTATTGAGAATAAATCTAAATTATTTTTTTTTTTTACTTTAGTTACCCTTTAAGTATGGCTGCCACAGTAATGGATAAGTAGATCAGTAGGTGTGTGTACCTGGGTCTGGTTGAGGGGTTATGTATTTTTTGTGTTTATAACCATAAAACTATTTTTTATTGAGGATAAATCTAAATTAGTTTTTTTGACTTTTGTTACCCTTTAAATATGGCTTCCATGGGAATGGAAAGGTAGGTCAGTAGGTGGGTGTACCTGGGTCTGTGTGGGGGGTTGGGGGTATAACCATTTGTATTTATGACCATGAACAAAACTGTTTTGAAATATCCACATTTGAGGATTGTTACCAGCACACTTCTCCTATATGACCCACACGTCTGTACCGAATTCCATGTCTCTAGCTCAAAAACTGTAGGAGGAGATACCGTCCAAAAAAGCGGAAGAATAAAACGGAAGAAGAAAAAGAAGAAGAAATAGAAAGAACAGTAATTTGGCTTTTTCAAGCCAAATTAATTATCCTAGGGTGATCCATTATTAATGGTGTAAAGAAAATCAAGGGCACAACGTTTTGGCATAATGGCCTTCATCAAGGGACTGTGTCAAGGCCATTATACTTTTGAATTACTATGCACTATTAATTATGGAGTTAAATTTAAAATGAACAGTGAATTACATCACTAGGTAAAACTTCTGGTAAGCTATATTGCTGCAAAGGTTTAGCAATTTAACTTCCTGGATACTTCCTGATTTCAGTAGCTTGTGCCTAGAGATGGCCGAAACTCACCAGTTTCGTTCCATTTTCAGATTCCCAGATCTTGGGAAACTTTAGGAACTTTAGTTCCTAAAGTTTACTAAAGATGCAACTGAACCCGGTTCCCAAGTCTAAAAATTGCCAATTTTCGAATTTTCTAGAAATCTCAAATAAACTACATGGAATGACAAAACAGGAAACGCATGACGTTTCTGGTACTGGACTTTTGTTTTTTAGAGAGTTTTGCTATTGATACATGTTCCCCAGATCATTTCCCAGGTCCCAGAGACATTTACAGAAAGTTACCATTACTATTTATATCTTAACATTGCTATTTATACCTTTATTTTAGGAGGAAATTGACTTCAATGGGTTAAGTTTGGCCATCTCTAAATACGTGGTCACCCAGTATGTTTTAATACCATTCCCAGAGAAAATAAATGAATTTTATTTAAAAGAGTGCTATTAAGGTTACCTATCTAGCTATTGCCGGATCGCTATATAGTCTCTCTTTAAGAATTGCCAGATATGTTAAGTTGGAATTTATTGAAAAAAATCTCGGGTCGAAGATTTCAAAAATTCAAAAATGTACAAATATTGATCAAAAAGTCAAAAATTGTTGAAAATTTTACCAAAAAAACCCTAATTCAATTAGTTTTGAGTAATTTCTAAAAGTTCTGTGGCGAGCTGGCAGAATGACTACCCCTCCCCCATTTCCTTAATCTCTAACAATAATTAAATGCGCTTGTGAAGGTTCTCATTCATCCTGGTTATGGTATATCTGTTGTATTCAATTCGATCAACTGGTCTTGAAGTTTATTTCTTGAAGACGTTACGCTAGTCATCCGTCTGGCTTTCTTAATTCAGAATGACTTGTACAAGAATCTGTGGAAATTATACCCTGGAAAGTCCCAATTAGCACATCACAGCCAGGTGTTAAGGGCATGATTGGATAGTGGCTAAGAGGTGTTATAGGAATGCCCAGAGTAAGATGTCAAAACAGCATTGTATATGGCAGACAGTTGGTGTCGAACCCCCCCACCTCTATTTAGGCTTGGTTTCTATATTTTCACATAAATGGCATCCTTGACACCTCTCTTGAACCAGTCACGTTCCTTTGCCAATATGTTAACATTACAATCTTCAAAGGTATGTCCTTTATCCTTAAGATGCAGATACACGGCTGAGTCCTGACCTGGGGAATTGGCTCTTCTGTGCTGGGCCATACGTTGATGCAGTTGCTGTTTGGTCTCCCCCACATACAAATCGGAGCATTCTTCACTGCACTGCACTGCGTATATGATGTCACTTTTCTTGTGTTTCGGTATTGGGACTTTCGGATGTACCAATTGCTGCCTCAGTGTGTTGTTTGGTTTAAAGCAGACAGGGATACGGCGTTTTTTGAAAATTCTTCTTAATTTCTTGGAGACCCCTGCTACATATGGGATGACCATGTTCTTTCTCCTGTCTTGCTTTTCCCCTTCACTGTTGGTATTCGTGTACTTTTCTTTCCTTCTACTTCTTTTGACAAAGGCCCAGTCTGGATATCCATAAGTTTTAATGGCTCCTCTGAGATGTTTCATTTCATTAGCCTTCGTGCTAGTGGGGATATTCTCAGCTCTGTGTTGCAGGGTTCTGATGACACCCAGCTTGTGATCTAAAGGGGGGTGGGAGTCAAACATCAAATACTGATCTGTGTGTGTTGGTTTTCTGCAAACCTCTACTTCCAGTTTACCATTTTCCTTAACTTCTACCAAGCAGTCCAAGAAAGCCAGTTTGTTGTTTTGTACCTTCCCTTGTAAATTTGATGTTTTGGTCCACCGCATTAATGTGTTCTGTGAAAGCTTGTATCCACAATAATAAGTTACCACAGAGTGAGGCAGAACAACTTCGCCTTAAGGTATCTGCAGCCTTAGCCATTGCTAAACTCCTTCATTTAACCTGACCACACAGGAAAGAGCCTTAACATCCCTCAAGAAAGATTCCAGTATCACCATTCTACCGGCAGACAAGGGAAGATGCACAGTGGTACTCAACACTGTGCTTAACCCCAGACACTACAAGATATCAGTGCTAACCGCAGACAGCAAACAACCATAATGCCAAGAGCATTTTTTTTCCTTTCTTGCTACTGTTTGTGACTGATTTAATCCACATAATTTTATTATTTTTAAATTATGGCTTTTTCACATACAGTTGTAATCATTGTAGTTGCAATAACCCATTCTTCTCTTTCCATCATAAAGTTTATATGTTAGCTTCTGACTATAATTCCACAAAAAGCATAGAATTTTACAAGAAAACATAGCTTGATTTATTGATATTATGTTGTGTGTGTTGCCATAGGTGAATCATAAAATGAAGATTGTGGTTCCCTGTTTCCCTAATTATTATCACTATTTTATACTTTTTACATTTTTGGGCTGGGATTGCTACTAATTAGCTCTTCTCTATTACATCGTAAGGTGACTTGTAAATGCCAAGATATAGCAATTAAAGTTCTAGATCATTAAAATTAACAGCTTGAAGCAAGTGTTACTCCAGAACACATAGTGTCACTGAATGTAACTTTTAATTGAAATATATAACCGTTAATCCAATGCGGTGGAATGGTTAAGAAATACTTTTGACAAGATCATTTATTACATTTTTCTTTTAACCTAATGAGAACCACATAATATGAGAAACATTTAATGCTATATCTCAGCTCTTTAAAATACAAACAATTAGAAGCGAACCATTAGTATGAAAAAGGCGTTTAATCTAAGTTTAAAACCACTAGAACTTTATTTTTACTCCC
This sequence comes from Hymenochirus boettgeri, assembly GCA_019447015.1. NCBI lineage: Eukaryota > Metazoa > Chordata > Amphibia > Anura > Pipidae > Hymenochirus > Hymenochirus boettgeri. The sequence continues at coordinate 14,246,147 of CM033473.1, read as the reverse complement.
ATGCACAGCGGGGGTTTTTGTAATAAGAGGTACAAAGGTTTTTTCTGTACTATTAATCTTCTGCCAATCTCTAAATCATAGTTTTTTTTAATTGGTCTTCTGCAGTAACATAAAAGTTGATTGGTTTATGAAGATTAGACATATTACATTTAGCCCTATTAATGTATTTCCAAAAATTTATTTTTGGTCAATTAAAATGACAGTCCTTTTTTTTTCCCAGTAAAAACAAAACTGGTATGTTTTAAAGTTTTTGGGGATCATGTGTAATGTTCAGAATTTCAACATGTAGAACTTTGCAGAACTGGTAAATGTTGAAAATTATGTTAAAATTGCAAAAAGAGTAAAAATTAAAAAAAATGTGTCAAATTTCAAGGTTGGAAAATCTGCTACAATTGGACTTAAAGCCGATTTTTGGTTCTGCAGAATTCAGACAAATTCCACAGAGACCAGTTTAATCCATCTCTAATCACTGTCAAAAAAATATCTCTAGTAGCTTCATATTTCAATCATGCCAGGTATCCAGGGTCAGGCAGTGTTAAATAACACCGTGATGGTAAAATCCTGATGATTTATGAATATCAATCTTTTATAAAATGGCCCAGTATGTTTCTTTTTTAAAAATGTTTTACACAGTCATGTGTGTTTCTTAATTATAGGTATATTGATTAAGTCAGAACATTGTATATTTTTCTTATTGCATCTAATTATGTATCTGTATCATGATGACAAACATGCAATGATGTCTTCTTGAGTTGTAGAAGTGGTTTTCTTTCTTATCCAGAGCTTCGGATTGTGGTGACACGCAAGGAAACCACTCTTATAAATGATAAAATGATCTGGGTCAGGGCAGGTGACATTCAAATCAAGTCCAGGGTGAGAGGCAGACAGTATTCAAAGTACAGACCAGGTCAACCTTACTGGTACTACAAAAAAGTACCAGTAAGGCAATCAGAATCGACAGCTTGATCAGATACCAGGAAAACTTTTAAATCTGCCAGCATGCATATTGCCATGTGATATCATGTGCATATGTTGACCACACTTGGTACAGAGGGTTGTGATGATGGTTTTTTCAGCTGTCCATAAATGCAGGATGTAGCACAGGGAACAAGATACGGCTCTAGAAGTAAACCTCGGAAAATCATGAGCCTATACACACACAAAAAGAGAACATTATGCACTTAATCTGAAAATTACCAATATTATAATAATGTATAATCATTTTAAAGAATGCTCCTTGATCTCCATGTTATTGGTGTTATTAAGTAATTGGACATTCAGTTGGAGTAAACACTTTCCCACAATCTACAGTGAAGCCTCATATCAGGGCTGGATTAACAAGGTAGGGGCCTTCAATCCACATCTCCTACAGACCCCTCCCTCTAATATAAAATGAGAAATAATATCCCCTAATGCTGTAATGGTGTATATACATATAGAGAGAAAGGTTTTCTTGCCTTTAGCTACAATGAAGATGTTTCCTATAGTAGCATTTAAAATCCGTACCCTCCATTTTCAAGGCTCTAGTCTAATGATATCCTCGGAAGATTACATTTAAAGAAATTAGTAGCCATTATTCTTCTGTACACAGTATGATATTAATTATAACTGCCTATAGCTTTTTATTACACTGACAAATATAGAAACATATACAGTAGTATCCTGAAATGTGCCATTGCCATGGTTTCAGCTTAACATTCCCATTTATTAATTTTTAATCATAGCAAGAGGGATTGTGTATTTGTGGTGTGTTTCACGTACCGCACAGAAATACTCAGCAAAATGGAAATTCAAAATAGAAAAATGACTCTACAGGTCAGATATTCCTTTTGCTTATTAACGACAAAAAGAATATTACCCTATTACTGTACGATGTACACGTTGCAAGTAGAGATGAATGTAAACTACCAGGTTTCACCCGACATTGGTTCTGCGTAACCTATTGAAGTTCCGACAATCCGATTTGAACCCAATTGTTTTTTTTTTAACATTTCCAATCTAAATTTTTGACTTTTCAATAGCAATTTCGATTTTAAGCAACATTTTCACATTGTTATTTCCTACTTTTCAATTTTCAAATATTAGAGTTTTCAGAATGGAACTCACTGGTTTCGAACATCTTTACACCTACTGCAAAACATCCTGTAAATAAATAAGGCAGAATTGTATGATACTGTGTAAAGCTAGGTACACACGATACAATAATTCGTCCCGAACAATCGGCATTTTAGTGTTTTGGTGGGTCGGGCCGAATTATTATATGGCGGTTCCAGCCGATCGCCGAATCGGACAAAAGCATGATCGATTGGGTCGGAAAACCATGACCGATCGTTCGTCCTCTATGGACCAAACAATTGGTTGTGGTAACTGTCGGACGCAGCTGCTTTTGCTATGAACAACAGTCCTTCCTCCTGGCCAACCGGTCGAAAGTCTTGAACGGTCGGTCAGGAGGAAAAATTGAAACGTGTGTACCTAGCCTAAGATAACCATAGGAGAAGTCACTGAGTTCAAGGCTGGAGCCCAAGTTATACTTTATGGAACACAAAGGTGACTTCTTATATCCCATTATTAAAGAGATTTTATCTATTTAATGATACATGTTTTTGTTTATTTTACATTTCTTTGTTTTCACTGGTTTATTTGTTTTTGCTGTTTAGTTAACTTTGTTACTTGCCACTGCCCTCTGGTGTTTGGTTTCTTTACACTTGGGAGTAGCCGTTGATTTGGAGTGTTAAGACCCATACATGGGATTTATATTTTGAGTCATATGATTGGACTGGATCACTAAGAATATCGAAATGTTTCCACAACGATTGGAGAACCATTTGGAGCAGGGTTGCCAACCATCCGTAAATTCACGGACAGTCCGTAAAAATGTGCACAAAATATAGTCTGTCCAAGAAGTGCGTGATTTTATATGGCCGTCCATTAAAAATGACAAATTTTCCGGCGCCCGGCGGTACTATCGCTTTAAATAGGTAGGGGGAAGCCGGGACTAATTTCACTGACAGTAAGAATCAATGCACCCAGAACTCCTCCCCCTCCCTCCCCCTGCACACACTCCAATTCCCTTATTTGTTACCAGGTGTTTGGGAGGCGGAGCATCTTGAATCCTTGTGGAGAGAGACAGAGAGACTCTCAAGCCATTGCTCTGGGTAAATTCTCCTTCCGCGATTTAATATTGCGTTTGCGATATATGTGATATACGTACTGCACTGCATATATGAAAGAAAGAACATGGTCATCCCATATGTAGCAGGGGTCTCCGAGAAATTAAGTAGAATTTTCAAAAAACACCGTATCCCTGTCTGCTTTAAACCGAACAACACACTGAGGCAGTAATTGGTACATCCAAAAGACCCAATACCGAAACACAAAAAAAGTGACATCATATACGCAGTGCAGTGCAGTGAAGAGTGACATCATATACGCAGTGCAGTGCAGTGAAGAGTGACATCATATACGCAGTGCAGTGCAGTGAAGAATGCTCTGATTTGTATGTGGGGGGACAAAACAGCAACTGCATCAACATATGGCCCAGCACAGAAGAGTCAATTCCTCGGGTCAGGACTCAGCCGTGTACCTGCATCTTAAGGACAAAGGACATACCTTTGAAGATTGTAATGTTAACATATTGGCAAAAGGAACGTGACTGGTTCAAGAGTGGTGTTAAGGAGGCCATTTATGTGAAAATAAAGAAACCAAGCCTACATAGAGGTGGGGGGGTTCGACACCAACTGTCTGCCATGTACAATGCTGTTTTGACACCTTACTCTGGGCGTTCCTATAACACCTCTTAGCCACTATCCAATCACACCCTAAACACCTGGCTGTGATATGCTAATTGGGATTTTCCAGGGTACATAATTGCCACAGATTCTAGTACAAGTCATTCTGAATTGAGAAAGCCAGTCGGATGACTAGCGAAACGTCTTCATGAACTAAACTAAACTAAAAGTCCAGTTGATCTAATTGAATAAAAACACATTTTTTCAATGAAGAAACCCTTTAACAGACAGTTTTCTCTAGGATAATCATTAAAAGGAGGAGTGGCTTAGGTATGCTACTAGCTCCACCCCCTATTCCTTAAAAATCTTAAGTGTTCGGGAATTTTTGCTCTATTGTCTGTAAAAACATTTTTATTAGGTTGGCAACCCTAATTTGGAGCATCCAACCTTGAGCCTCTGAACTTTCTACTGATGTATGGGCAGATTCCGATTGGCCACTGTAAAAGTTAACATATACTGTAGTTGTGTGAGTGTATTGTTAGCATCAGTAAGTATATAATTAGTAATCATTTATGAACATGCTGAATGTGTGAGGTAAGATGTATCTGTTGTATCTAGCTAGATCAACTGGACAATATTAGACAATGCAGCATAATTATTACCAAAAGATTTTTGTATATGTCATTCTGAATTGGGAGAACCGGTGGAATGGCTAAAGTTTGACATCTTCAAGAACTACAGTAATGTACAGGGCCTGCAAAAAATTTTGGATGTGCACAGCACAGCCTGGTTGAGTTTTGCACGACAAGGTATTACAAAACCTTATGTGTAGAGATGGCTGAAACTCACCAGTTTCATTCCGTTTTCAGATTCCCAGATCTCGGGGAAATTCTGAAGATCCAAAAATCCGAAAACGCCTTGAAATATAGCCTTGAACGTTCGATAACCCTCAAAAATACAGTCGGAGACTACTTTCGAGTTTCCGTATTTTCGAGGATTATTGATTGTTTGATAATTATAGAAAATAGGCTCCGAAGTCCCTAAATCCGGACAGTCCTTCCGGATTCGGACGGATCATTCAGATTTCGGAACCTAGGGGTTCCGAGTTGGACCCGGATCCCATCTATACTTATGTGTACTGGATCGGGTTGTTAAAGGAAAAGTTTAGTTTATATTATTCATGCCTAGTTATTCTACATATTCTCCTGATTTTGTACACTTTGCTATGCCCTACAGTTGTTTTTAGTGAGCCGTTTTGTAACTATACTCCTTCTTCCCAGGATGCACCACTTCATTGAAATTTTGTATGGACAAGACCATAAGGAACACTATTAAGGGTCCTGCAAACAGTAAGTCAGAATTTTGGTAGCATTTATTTATACATGAACAAAATACTGAATGGACAGGTTAGGGTCATGGACAAATATTGCTTTTTTTCCTTAAAAGCATATGTATTTGCACTGAACTTCCCCTTTAACACAACATAAATAAATAAAATAAATTAATCCCGCAAAATTAGTATTCTGGAATCTGGAAGTAAGGAGTGCTGGTTAGGAATATTACATCTGCCTGTTAGATTGCAAGCTCCTAGGGATTGTAGATGGCTGAACTTCCAAAAATCTGTTCTGATTTAAGATTTTTGAACTTTCGAAAAAGTTCTAAATCAGACCCATTAAAGTCAATGGGTTCAGATAGTTTGAAAAGTTTGGATAAATTAAGTAAAATAGCAATGGTAACTTACTGTTTCTGGCTCTGGGATCTGGGAAATGGTCTGGGAAAAACATACAAATATCCAGAATTTGAAATAAAGCAACTTCATTCACGATACTTTTGAGCTTCCATTTTCGTCATTCAATATTTTTCGAAAATTCTACATTCAAAAATTCTAGAAAGTTTGAAAATTCAAGAATCAGTCTCTGAATTTTCCCCTAAATCTCTCAAAAAGGGGTGTTCATTATTATACAAGCCGACATTATGAGCTGACATTTCAGGTTTTGTAACGGTCCTTATTTTTCCCAGGATGCACACTAACGTGAAAAGGTGGCCATACACATGTGATCCCTATTGCATTGTGCTTATAGATCGCATTGGTATCTGTGAGAACACATGCGATGGGGACCGTACACACGGACTCACCTAAAGTAAAGCTTGATACCAACTGTAATGCAGACTATAGTCATTCGTCAGCATTGTGTTCAGTTGGTTTGGTCCCTACACACTGCTGATACTGTTATCGTTAAGTATCATTAATGTGTATGGCCACCTTATTTTCTACTGATTGGCTGTTGGATGGTTCGAAAGTGCTCAGATCTCTGCTGAGCAACTGAATCAGCCCAGATGCTGGGCTTGAACATAACGGTCTCTATTAGGGGTCCTAAGTGTTTAAAAACCATTTATTTATACACAGACTAAATGCTGAATGGGCAGGATAAGTTCATTATGATTTTTTTCTTTTTTCTTTAAAGCATATGTATTTGCACTGAATTTCCCCTTTAATCTTTATTTTTGCAATTTTTAGCATATTTGCATCATATAGGGGAAAACAGGCCAAAGGGAAACACTTCATAGGACAAAACAGGTGGTTGGCACTGCTAAAAATAGCTGTCATTGGTGATTTTGGGACATATGGTTGGATTGTTTCCACAAATTCGATAAAATCCTCAAAATTCTGAAAATCCTCAAAATTTTGAAAATTCATCAAACTCATAACTAGAGATGGCCAAAACTCAGCAGCTACATTCCATTTTTGGCTTCCTGGATCTCGGGAAAATCCAGAAGATCCGAAAAAATGAAAACAGTACAAATTTTCGATTAGTATTGAACGTTCAAGGCTATTTTCGAGGATTAGCGAAAATAGCCTTGAATGTTCGATTATCTTCGAAAATACAATCAGAGACTACTTTTGAATTTCCGAACATTCGATAATTATAGAAAGTAGGCTCCAAACTACCAAAATCCGGGCGGATCATTCCGATTTCAGAAATGATGGGTTCCGTGTCGGATCCGGGCCAGAGTCGGATCTGGATACCATCTCTACTCATACCATCTGATTCGAATTCAGTTTCGAGTTCTAGTCCATCTCTACTAGGGACAAGATGAATTTAAATATATTAACCAATTGTAGAGCACTGAGTAATATGTGCAGAGCAAATAAGTAAACAAATCCATATCTGATGGGCTTTGAATGTAAAATGTACTTTCCATTATAATCATTAAACATTTTTTGCGCTCTGGATATTTATTAATGTTGTTTCATGAGGCATTCTAATTTCTGACTCACAATCTAGCTCTCCTCTTAGTAATATCTGTCTTAAACAACAAGTGAACAAGGGGGAAATGTTTGAAGTAATAGCTAATGCAATTTCACTCTAAATAAAAATGTTGTTCTGAAACAGAAAAGCTTTTAGTGCATCCCCCCCTCAAGAGTTGTTGTATAGGAAGATAAAAACATTTTATCAAGTTTAGTCTTTAATGTATCCTATAGAAAGGCATTATATTTATATGAACATTTTTATTATTTTAAGCAAGTGTTAAAGGATGCTGCAGACTCTTGTGCAATCAATAAGAGGTGCAAAATTATGCCTGAACTTCTAATTTGCCTCAACCAAACAGTAAAGTTCGGACCCGCATCCAACACAGAACTCCCAATTCCGAAATCCGAAAATTCCATCTGAACTTTTAGATTTCAGAACTTCCATTTTTCTATTTTCTATATTCTAGAAAGTATGGAGCTACTTTCGAGGGTTATCAAAACTACTTTCGAAATTATCTTTGGTAACCCTCGAAAATACAATTGGGAATTTGAAAATAGTTTCCAATTTTACTTTTGAGGGTTTCCGAACATACTACTTTTGGCTACTTTTGGTAACCCTTAAAAGGAACCTTTCACTGGGGTGAGATGTTCTTAGGCAAAGATAACACAAAGGAATTAAATAAGATAGGGAGAGGGTAAGGCATTTGAGCTCCCATTTCACATATGCAAATAAGGAACAGAGACTTCTGGGTAATTTTCCTGCAAAACCAGAGAGCTAGCTACAGACCGGTTTCAGCTAGTGTAATGTAGGCCCCTGTTTTTCAAAATGTGAAGTACCTAAGAACAGACATCACAAAGGAATAAATTAAGGTAGGGAGAATATAAGGCATTAGAGTTCCCCTTTCTTATATGCAAATAAGGAATGGAGACTTCTGGGTATTTTTCATGTTTCTATGGTAGCCCTTTAGGAAATATTACAACTCAATAACTGGTTTTGCATTTAGCTTGTGGTAATGTAATGTTCAGGGAAATGTAGTTAAGGTTCTTATTGTTAAAAATGATGCTAATTGCAAATGAAAAAAAAAAATTTACCATCTAACATCTGATTGGTTGGGACAAAATTAGCACCTTTTTTACTATAAGAACTTTTATTACATCTCGCCATCTTCTAAGAGACTTGAAAAGCATTCCACAAGCTAAATGCAAAACCAGAGACTCATGAAAGTTACTCAGAAGTATCTATTCCTTATTTGGATATGAGAAAGGGGAGCTCTAATGCCTTAAATTCTCCCTATCTTAATTTATTCCTGTGCAACATCTGTTCTTCGGCACTTCACATTTGTAAAATCAGAAGCCTACATTACACTGATGATGGCTAAGTAAAGCTGAGACTGGTCTGTGCTGGCTCCCTGGTTTTGCATAGAGATGGCCGAACTTCATAAAGTTGGTTCTGTCTTCTAACTTTCGAACTTCAGTAAATGTTCAAAAGTTCGAATTCGGAGCCATTAAATTCAATGGGCGAGTGATCATTTACAGCTAAACTATCAATGGAAACTTATTGTAAATGGCTGTGGCACCTGGGAAATGGTCTGGGGAACATGTCATGATCACCAAAACTTGTTAAAACACTTCTTAAACATGAGCGGGCAATTGACGGGTTTTGCGCAAGCTACATTCGAGGGTTACGGCCAATTCAAGGGCTACTGAACAATACTTTCAAGGGTTAGCGAAAATAGAACCATAAATAGTGACGGGTTAGCGAAAACAATCTGTACATTCGAGGGTTACCGAAAATGAACAATACATTCGAGGGTTAGCAAACGATACATTCTAGGGTTAGCGAACGGTCTGTAAATTCAATAATTATTGCATTTTCAATAATAATTGAAAATTCGGCCGCAAGTCTGTAAAGTCCGAGAAATCCGGGTCCGTTCGGACTTGTTAAGTACGACTCGAACTCGGGTTCAAATTTGAGTCCATCTCTAGTTTTGCATTTAGCTTGTGGAATGCAAGCTAAATGGGCCAGCATGAAAACATGCAAATTACACAGAAATCTCTGTTCCTGAAAGGTAAAGATAATGAACAGAACATGTCTTGAGTTTTTACAATTAACACAATTTGTATGTTTTAAAAAAAAATTCCCATGAATAACTGAATAACATCTGTTTTTAGCATATTTGTACCACAGTCTCTGCATTTCAAATTTCATTAGATGAAAATGAAAATCAGATGGCAGGCACCATAAAATGTCTGCTGAAAATGAATAAATGTAGGCTTCTCTGAAACCGAAAATTATATATTGCTTTTCTGCTAACTAAACTGCATCAATACTCTCACTATATCTAAAGGAAGATTAGCAGCTGAATCCTAAAAACACATAACCAAGTAAATAAACCATAATCCGCAATTACCGATCTTTTCACCAAGACCTCATTCGAGAGTTCATTGTTTGACTTTGTAGGAGGATCCTTCTGAATTCAAGAGCAGTTTTAACGCGAAGCTTGTATTGCTTTAATGATATCTAATTGCCTAAAAAGGAATTGCTTAATATATGCACATTGGAGGGTTGAGTGCAGTTTTGTGACATTGTGAGAAAGTTATATAACTTTATTAAAATTAAATAAATGAATTAAATGTATAAAATAAAAATGTTAAAAGTAAATTAATAAAATTATAAATTTTTGGCTCTTTTTATGGTTTTAAAAGGTCTCATTTACCCAGAAATATTTATCACATTATATATCTGTTGTATTCAATTAGATCAACTGGACTTGAAGTTTAGTTCTTGAAGATGTTTCGCTAGTCATCCGACTGGATCTCTCAATTCAGAATGACTTGTACAAGAATCTGTGGCAATTATGTAGCCTGGAAAATCCCAATTAGCATATCACAGCCAGGTGTTAAGGGCGTGATTAGATAGTGGCTAAAAGGTGTTATAGGAACGCCCAGAGTAAGGTGTCAAAACAGCATTGTACAGGAATTGCCACAGATTCTTGTACAAGTCATTCTGAATTGAGAAAGCCAGTCGGATGACTAGCGAAACGTCTTCAAGAACTAAACTTCAAGTCCAGTTGATCTAATTGAATACAACAGATATACCATGACCTGGATGAATGAGAACCTTCATAAGCATATCACGTTATATAATTTTAAAATAATTTTTAAATCTATATAATATATTCATACTGTATGAGATGTTATGAACCCTAACAGAGTATAGAGTATAAAGACAATTAGTTTTGTAAATCAGACTTGCTTACTCAACTGAATGAAACTCAATTACTGAATTAAACTCAGTTACCAATATAAACTTTACTTCCCCGCCTCTTACTGGGAATGCTGGTAGTGAGAAATTGCTCCTTGTTTCTTAGATTTTGTGGGCAATGCTATTCATATACAGTAACATGGGGCTGCAAAGTACCTTCTATTATAAGAAGGCTCTATTTTATTTTACACTCTGTGAAGGGCTTTTTGCTCCTGTAAGCCCAATTCACAATAAACTATATGGCTGGCTGGTGTCAAGTTTCACCACAGAAATTTTGTGGTTTAATGTGGTACTTATACACCAGCAAAATTCTGCTCAAAACCTTTCTTTGTTGTGTGTAACCGAGGAAATTCTACAACTAATGTTGTGGCATTTCCAATTGTGATGCCATGAAAACATAGGAAGTGGGTAAACTTTTGAATAGGGAAGGCAAAAAAAATTTAGTTTCGCGTGTAGAACGTTGCAAAATATATTTAAGCCATGCCCCAGGACACACCCACTTTATATTTTACCTTGTATATGGAATAAGGGGGAAACATCCTATAAATTATATATATATATATATACAAACAAAACATAGAAAAGATAATCAATACACCCTCCTAGGCCCCATACAATATCATATTATCTGCACACTGGCATACCCTATAAACAAAAGGGCCCCAGGATACATTACTGTGATCACATGAATGAAAAGCCTTCCAACCACATCAAGGTAACCCCAGTCTGGAAGGTCCTAACTTCTAACCTTTTCAATTTCTTATACTTCAATTACGATCAGCAAACTTTGCATTTCTCATTCTTACACACTGTATCCATATAACAGGCTCTCTCACTTCCCCCCAGCCCTTTGGCTTTTTAAAATGAGGGAACAGGCCATCCAGGTAGACATGTCTACCTGTTGCTGTGGGCCTGGATGTTCATTGGCTAATGAATGTATAAAGATGCAATAAAGTGTAATGATATAGAGCATAGGTGTTGAACTTTTCACATGTTAAAAAACTACAACTCCCAGCATTCCCTGGCTTCACAGAATGCTGGAAATTTTATTTTTCATACATCCTGGAATAAAGCCCTTTTACTGACTTACAGACCTTAAAAAAGCCCATGCTTTAGCGATTCCTACCCAAGGGTTTGAATATGAACATGTTTGAAAACTACAACTCCCAGCATTCTAATGTTAGCAGTAAGTTTCTTCTTTATGTCCACTTCCTGTCTAGCAAACTAAAACTGGATTGTCTCATTATTTTTTATGGAGAGGGGAGGGGGAGTAAATGTGAGAGTCTGAAGATTTTTCTAATTGGCTAAGACTGTCACATGTTTTACAAACAGCACATAATTGGGTGTAATACAGGAACTTCCTGTCTTGTCATGTACAGTGCTTAAGAGAATTTTTTGATTTGCTAACAGTGTAAGATCAGAACCTCTCATTGGATGTTAGAAAAATTCCACTTCCTTTTAGTGTCTACATGGAGATCCAGTAGAAATCATTTTGAGTTTTCCATTCAAACCTAGGGGTGTCCAGAAAAGTAGGTAAACTTATAAATTGTATATCACTTGTTTTGTGTATATATGTGTGTATATAATTACACTATCTCAGGCTAAAATTACACCTTGTGACTAGATGTAATTATAGCCTGATATAGACTTGGTGTAATTAATTACATTTTAGCAGGTATATTTCATACATTGACAACCACTGCATATTCCGGGTAATTTCAATATTGTTTGCTTGCTTGTAACTCCTTAATCCTTGGAATGAGGCTGAGCTGAGGACAGGATCAATAGCTGCTGGCTGGCCTCCCAGCCCAGGGAGGTCCCTCCCCTAAATGCATTACTGTAGTCTGATTGGCTGCTCTGCTCTGGAGTGAAAGAAGCAGCCAATCAGGGTCTACGCGAGGGCATGGAACCTGAGCAGTCAAGTGGACCACAGTAATGCATTTAGGGGAGGGACTGCCTGGTACTGTACCTGGAGTTAAAGAAGAAGCCAATCAGAGTACACATGGAGAAGCCAATTGGATCATGCTGGCATGACTGGAACCAAACCCCCTCTCATCCCCACCAGAAGCTCACAAAACATAGGTTTACTTCTGAGAAAAGTTTAAAAAAAAAAAAAAAATCCCCCCCCCCCCCCCATTTTTTTGTACCAGATTCCATTTGGGAAGGCTTGCTTAGCCTTCCATAGCCTTACACAAAATCCGCCTATGCATGAAAACATGGAAAAGATTTTGACATTTCCTCTTTACTGAGGCAATTTAAATTTCAGATTGGGCTAAGTTTAGTAGTCACTTTCTACACCAAAAAATCTGCTTGTGTACAATTAAGAATTTGGTTCAGCAGCTATTTAAATTAAAGACCATGGAAGAGACAGATTGATAGCACTTTATTAGTAAGATTAGCAAGACAATTTTATTATATAAAATAATGATTTTGTATAATAATTATTTAATTTATTCTTTTATTTGGTTAATATTTCCACAACACTATTCAATAAACTGATAACATTTTATGCATGCTTGGCTTCTATTTCTAAGCTGAAAACATTGTCAATAAAAATGTTTGCACTATATTATGATCATATCCTTGTGCAGCAGAACATCCATAATCTAGATATTATTTCTCATATTTTTAACTAAAGGTGGACAAGTATAAAGATGTACCCAATATAAACATAGACAGATATCTGTACAGTAAATTAAAATGGCCTCTTTTGATGATAAGAGTTTTAGAATTCTAAAGGTTTTCTAAAACGATGGGTCTGCAAGCATATACAGGGCTATAGACAGAGAGCTGTTTTCGGCTTTTATTGTCTTAAAGCTACATTAACCCATGTACCAAAGGTTAACGTGAATTTGAGACGCAACTGAGGGTGGTTGCGCGGTACGCCAAAACTGTGTCACGTTATCGCCACAACCAATGTACAAGATGGAAATTTTAATGCCAGCAGATAGCCGGCGTTAAAGATTCGGATTGGGTAAATCCGATAGCATGCATAGCCATGAACATGTATTACTTGTTATAAATTCAGCATGTGTTTTTGGTTCCTGGCATTCACAAGACACTAAAGGCACCGTATTACAGGATTGGGGCAGTTGATTTCATTATTGACAGGCCCCATCGGATAAAATAAGCTAATTTTAAAGTGGCAGTAAAAACTTGCGTTTTGCAATTTTATTAAAAACGTTGAAATTCACAAAATTGAGTGCTGGCAGCCGCAGTGACATCACCCAGCGTTGGCGACATCAGTGGAGTTGGTGTAGCCAACAAGAAGACGCCGAGACCTGAAAAGGTCCTTTATAGGACCAGGGGGGTCCTGGTTTTGAGCTGCAGAACCCCCCAAAGGCACTTATAAGTGCCAGGGAAGAGGGTCCTGGTTCAGTCTGTGGGACTCCTTAAACCCCAAAGGCCCCTTGTCAGGGCCACAAGGGCCCTTGCAAGGGCCACAAAAGCACTTATAAATGCCAGGGAAGGGGGTCCTGGTTCAGACTGTGGGACCCCTTAAACCCCAAAGGGCCCTTGTCAGGGCCACAAGGGCACTTCTAGTGCTGCAAAGGCACTTATAAGTGCCGGGGAGGGGGGTCCTGGTTTGAGCTGCGGGACCCCTTAAGCCCCAAAGGGCCCTTGTCATGGCCACAAGGGTGCTTCTAAGTGCTGCAAAGGCACTTCTAAGTGCCAGGGAGGGGGCCTCGGTTCAAGCTGTGTGACCAGTTATCCTCAAAGGGCCCTTGTCAGGGCCACGATGGTCCTTATAAGGACCTGGGAGGGGGTCCCGTTATCGAGCTGCGGGACCCCCGAACGTCCGGCAGTGGGATTGTCAGCCATTTGGCAATCCGCGACTGGACGATTTCAGAAATCCCCAGCCCTTCAGGGATTTTTGAAATCAGTAGTTCGTGTTGTACCGAATGTTCTGAAATCCTTGACTGTTTGATTGAATGTTCGAGGATTACCAAAAGCGGCACGAGGAAACCAGAAGTAGCACGCGTGTGCACTACCTCCATTTTTTTGCTGTTACCCACTCATGGACGTGTTCACCAGACCAACTCTAAGGTCTCAGAGGCCTGTACGGTAAGTTTACACTGCAATATTTTGGAAAGTTTGTTTGAACTCTACGAACTATTTACCCCCCATTGATTTTAATGGGTCCATTTTCGAACTTTCAAACTTTTTTAGAAGTTTGGCCATCTCTAATCTCAACACTTTTTTTTTCCAATTCAGGTAGTTACACTTTTGCTGTAAAGATATAGTTGTGTAGAACATGGATAGTTCTTAAAATTCTAATAGGTACAGCACATTCCAGGGCATATATTGACAATTTTAATATCAGAATATTAAAATGAATAATTCATTTTGGTAATGTAAACTGAAAGAATCCTCGGTAAACTAAATGTTTAACCATTCTAGATGAAGAGGCGAATCTCCGATTGAGGTACTGCTGACCAAGTTGTCATAGCGTTAAAAGAGGATAATAAGAAGATTAATTTTAAATTTAGGTGCCAGCATGATCCATTACGGGCAGAGACAACTGTTACCAGGCATTAGTGTGGAGCAGTGTTGCAGCAAGGACATTTTGTCCCTGAGGAGTTGTTCAGAGAATGATAAAAGTCTTGCTTTAGTCTGGTTGACTCTGTATTGTATCTTCTGAGGCTCTTAATCAATAAACAGAGACAAAGAAAAATACAGTAGTAAACAGAGTACATAGATAGATACATAGATATATAGACAGACAAAGCTCAAAGTGAATCAAACCCCCAACAGAAATACAGCCTTTGTTCCTTATATGTATTCATGTGGTTTAATAGGAACAATTGAAACCTTCAACCTAAAGCCATAGTAAATAAGATTAAATAAATTACTTTTATCTTTATTATTTTTATTATCTTTATAATTTAAAAAATGATTCTCTATTTAAATGAAAGGTCTGTAAGAGCTCTTATATTCTATTTCACCCCTTTTAAAAATTTTAAGGGTTCTGCTACAATATTTTTCTAAAGGTTTTTCTTTGCATGAAATAGTTTTATGTTCCTGCTTGTCACAAGTGCCTTACTTTCATTATTGACCAATAATGTTTTAAAATCTACTTGTGCTCTTTAAGAATAAAATAAAATGTTTATTTAGCAGAACTATACAGTTTTATTTATGGTTAATTTAAAGTTGGAAGAGTAGAGATAAACCAATATGTTGGGGTTCATTATGCCAGAGAGTTCATGGTCCAGGGGTAAGGTTTGATGTGGAATTTGGACTATTAAATCTGAAATTTGGTTGAAACGTTCGACCAAGGAAATTTTTAGCATTGTAAACTAGTAGTTTTAACCCAAAATCAGGTCCAAGAAGAACCTATGAGGAATCCCTAATAATGAGTAGAGATGAACGAAACTGGCAAAACACAGCAGTTCTGTGGAAGCTTTTTAAACTTCCGAAAATTTGATTGAATCGAAATTTTTTGAATTTTCGATAAAAACATTTTTGATCAATTTAATAGTCATTTTCGAATGGAATTTGTGAAGTTTCAAATGGAATTTTCAATTTTTCGATGAAAATTTTTCGAAAAATCCATTGGATATGCGTTTTATTGACTCCTGCAGTTCAGAATCGAAACCAGGATTTATCACCAGTAATGAGTGCAACAAAATTAACACAAAAATATTGCCATAAGAACTCACCACCATGTATCCTCGCTAATAGATCTTGGAAACTAAAAGAAGGTTCTTTCTTGTCTTCATGGTTCCAGGATCTCAATTCTAGAGCGTATAACTATATAAACAGCATAAGTGGGGAGTAGAAATTCTGCAGGGAAAAAAACTGATTTTCTCAGATGGATTAACGGACTTGAATTTATGCTTTGTAAAAATGGCTGTAAAACCATTGGTTGAGTTGCTGCCATTTCTTCCCACAATATGCTTGTGAAGGTTCTCATTCATCCAGGTCATGGTATATCTGTTGTATTCAATTCAAGTCCAGTTGATCTAATTGAATACAACAGACTTCCCACAATATGTTTTACAGATTAACTATCACACATTTTAACTACTCTGGTGGGAATGTCACCAGGTTAAATCTATTCACCTAAACTATTTTGCCAAGGAAATAAAACAACATTAAGGAAAATGCTTTATAAATGTATCTTCTGCCTATCTCAAATGATTTCCACCCTCTCTGTTGTATTATTGATGAGGACAGGCCACCTCCCAACATTCTCCCAGGACTATCTAAAACATGAAAAACCTTCTCAGGCTGTTTTTCTCAAAATCCCATAACCACATCTTATTTACACATTTGCATGATGATTAACAGACCAGAAAAGTTGTCTGAAAGGAGAAAGGGTGCTGCCATTAAACTGTTGTTTATTATCAAATACACATTGGCTTCTATCTGCTGTCATTATTGCAAAATCTTTAACTCTGTTCACTTTATTTAAATTCAATGCCCTTTCCCCTTGGAACATTCTAAAGAGTTGGTCAAGATTCTAATGATTCTACAGTTATAATTCTGTTGCAACACCCATTAAGGCTACACGGGACATGCCATACCTACCGAACACTAAATCGATCAGAAGTCTATGCCCTGGGAATTAAAGCAAACGTGCTTCTATATCAGCCCAGATTGAGCCCGTGGCTATTAACTGCAGGATCGACCATGAAAGACCGATCACCAACTGAGCTTGCCAAAATATGAATTTAGAGCAACGGATCGCATCAGTAATGGGGCAGATATTATGGCCCAGTCACACAAAATATCAGTTGTTTTGGTCAATCGGGCACAATATTTGATCTGTTTACACAGCCTTAAGGGCCTAGTTATTTCTACCAAATGTTTGAGCACAAAACACACAAGTAATCAGAATTTATTAGTATTTTTGCATTTTTCGCAAATGTTTTTAGAAATGTTTCTTTTTCCTGTCACAAATTATAAATGTAACAACTGTTTAACTCCGTTCCTTGGAAACTATTTAGGATCCATTATCATTCATCATTGAAATATTTTGTAAGATAAAGGGTTATAAAAGCCATGCTTCATTTAAGGCACCCTCAGACAGAAAATAATTAACAAGTGAATCCTGTTGTTAGGCCGATAACAGCAGCTATGCGGGAAGACTTGTTACAACATTTATATCTGATTTTATTCCTTAGTCAAGTTGAGCAGGGCCAACACTTGAGGTCACCAAGGCTTGAATAATGATTTCTCTCAGTACAGTATGCAAAGCAATTATAGTTTCACCAAGAATTCATCTTCTCCAAAAAAAGTAAAAAAGAAGCTGGAATTTATTTTACTCATTTTTATAATGACTGCAGTGATGTTTTTTTTTAAATTCTCAATGTAAAAAAACAAAAATGATCTTATTTCAGGGAACTATTAATCGAACGATTATTTTAATGAGACATTAAAGGGGAGAAATGCTGTGACAGGCAGATATAACAAATAAAGAAATCATACTGGGTTTTTTTCATTTACAGTAATGTCAAAAAGAAATGTTTTCGGTGCCCTAAGGGCTAATGTTACTAACCATCAGTGGTGAGCGAAGCAGTTGACTCCTTATCTAATAATACAGTCTGTCTACCGGCTCTCAGGTTTGTTTTTTTGTTTTTTTAATTGAACCTTAAATGGTTTGTATCTAAATTGAACTTATATATAACAAGACAAAACCAGGCACATCAATTCTCTAAATCTTAAAATGGGCAGAAGTATTTTTAATTTCCAACTGATGCCATTCTGTTGATCCTGGGAAGCATTCCACTCTCTATGTTGGGCCCCCAAGTAAGGAGAGGAGCTTGTCTATTAATCATTCCTCATACCTTGCCACCTTTATAGAATTGTCTGAATGAATAGTCTGAAATAAAAATCATTGATACATTTTAAGGTGAGTGTATTAGCTATAGAGCAGATCTGTATTTATATATTACCTTTATGTCTCTTAAACATATAGTTAAATGGATAGATGGATAGATAGATAGATAGATAGATAGATAGATGATAGATGGATAGATAGATAGATAGATGGATAGATGGATAGTATGGCTCGACTGGATAGCATTGATAATAGATATATCATATTCTAGATGGCTATACTAGATAGATAGATAGATCGCTCGATATATGCGCGCTGGCTAGATCGATGCTTCGCTCGCTGGCTTGCTGGTAGACTGGCTACTGGTCTAGACATGGATGCTCGCTAGATCCTCTGATGCTGGCTCGCTCGCTCGCATCGATAGCTCGATGCTCGTGGGCTCGATCGCTCGCTCCGTCGCTCTCTCGCTCGATCGCTCTCCTTCTCGCTGGCTCGCTCGCTGCTCCTCGCTCGCTGCTCGCGGGCTCCTCTCGCCTCGCTCGCTAGCTCGCTAGATAGATAGCTAGATAGACTCTATGCTAGCTGGATCGCTAGATAGGATGAGCGATAGATGATAGACAGTACGCCCGACAAGACAGATTATTATTATAGATAGATGCACCATTTAACTGATTGTAAATCAGACAATTAAAAGCCATATAAAACTGAGAAACTGATAAAAAAAACATGAAGTGTATTATATAAAGGAGCAGTGCCAATCTAATAATCAACAGGCCACAGAGAGATGGGCATAGCTTGGGTATGTTCTGGTTGTTGGCATTGACTCACACTTGGCCAATTTCACAACTTACAAAGGGGGGGTTGAAAGCCGCGGAAATGAAAAGATGGATAGGCAGATAAAAAGATAGGACAGATAATAGGAGAACCTACGATAGACAGGAGAACTGATAGATGATAGACGAATGATAAGAACAGATAGACTAGATAGACAGAACAGAACGAATCGATAGAAAAAGAAAGAAAGATCCAATAGAACAGGACCGACAGATAGGAATTATAGAAGAGCTAAGATAATAGATAGATAGTAGCATGATAGATAGATAGATCGCTAGATAGGTACAATAGGATAGACGATCGCATAGATGTAGATCAGATTCTAGAGAAGATGATAGATAGACAATCAGACGACGGCAAGAAGACAGACTTATAGATAGTTAGATAGAAAGCATAGATAGATAATACGGACCAGACTAGTATGTAGATAGATCAGATAGACAGACAGCATAGATTATAGAAAGACGATCGCAGAAAATGCTAGTAGATAGATAGATAATAGACATACAGATAGATAGATAGATTATAGAAGACCAATGAGATTAGACAAGACAATCAGCAGACAGTCAGACAGACAGACTAATAGATAGATAGAATATAGCATTATATAGACAGACAGACAGATAGTTATAGAAAGACGAAGAATTAGCACTAGATAGACAGTCTGAATCGGATGGATGAACGATCGATTAATAGAACAGACAGATAGATAGAAAGAAAGAAAAGAAAGAAAGAAAGAAAAAAGAAGAAGATCAATATACAGACAGACAGAGATTTATAGACGAACGATCGAAAGAAGATAGATATAGATATATCCGATAGATGATAGAAATATAGGTAAATAGAGAGAAAATAGATAGATAGATGATAGATAGATATTTAGATAGATAGATAGATAGATATATAGATAAATGATAGACAGACGGACAGATAGACAGACAGACGATGGATAGATTGAATAGATGGATAGACAGCAGATGGATAACTTGATAGATGACAGACAGACAGACGGACAGACAGACAGACCGACAGACAGCCAGACAGATAGGTAGACGGATGGACGGACAGACAGACAGACAGAAAGATAGATGATAGAATCGATAGATAGATAGATAGATAGATAGATAGATAGATAATAGACAAATAGATAGATAGAATAGATGATAGATAGATAGCTAGATAGATAGAAATAGATAGATCGATAGATTATAGAAAGATTAATATAGACAATCAGAACAGGCCAAGACGCGACAGAATGAATAGATATTATTATACAGATAGATATTGAAGACTATAGAATATAGATTAGATAGATAGAATAATAGATAGATAGATTATATAAACGATTGAACAGACCATCAGACAGACAGGCAACATACATTCTTAAAGATAGATAGAAAGTAATAGAATATAGACCATCGAGACAGACAGATAGATGAATAGAAGATCGATCTGTAGATAATAGACAGACAAGACAGAAGATAGATATATAGATAGATCGATAGATAGAATGATAGTAGATAGATGATAGATAGATAGACAGACAGATGATGATAGACAGACAGAGGGATAGATTGATAGACAGATTGGATAGATGATAGACAGATGGATAGATATACAGATAGATTTAGATGGATAGATTGATAGACAGACGACAGACGATAGATAGATAGTAGACAGACAGACAGACGACGCACGGCAGACACAGAAAGACGAAAGAAGAAGATAGATATAGACAGACATAATAGATACATAGATAGACAGACAGATTATAGAAAGACGATAGAAAGATAGTACTGTAGCTACAGACGACAGACAGACAGACCGACAGATAGATAGATAGATAGCTAGATAGATAGATAGAATAGATAGATATGATAGATTGATAGATTATAGAAAGACAATAAATAGACAGACAATCGACAGACAGGCATACAGACAGTCCTTATAGATAATTAGAAGATAGATAGATAATAGACAGACAGACAGACCAGATAAATTGTGAAAGATGATAGAAAGATGATACTGTAGACTAGACGATAATAGATAGTTATAGATAGAGAGAGAAGAGAGAGAAAGATGAGAGATAGATAGATAGTATATAGATAGATGATAGATGATAATGTAGATTATAGAAAGACAATAGATAGACAGACAATCACGACAGGCAGACAGACAGTCTTATAGATAGATAGGAATATAATAGAGATATACACAGACAGACAGACAGATAAATTGTAGAAGATGATATAAGATAGAACTGTAGAATAATAGACAGACATGATAGATAGATAGATAGATAGATAGATATGATAGATAGATATATAGATGAAGATAGATATATAGACAGATATACACAGAGAGAAACATAGACAGACGACACGTAGAAGATAGATAGTCTAGATAGTTATTAGATAATAGACAAAGTAGATAAGCTGATAGATGATAGATAGATAGATAGCTAGATAGATAATAGATAATTATATAAAGATGATACATATAGGTAGACGGATGACGACGGACAGACAGACAGACAGTAAAGATAATAGATAGATAGATGATTGATAGATTATAGAAAGACAATAGATAGACAGACAATCAACAGACAGGAGACAGAACAGACTGACAGTCTTATAGATAGATAGGAAGTAGATAGTAGATACATACACAGACAGACAGACAATAAATTGTAAGAAAGATGATAGAAAGATAGATACTGTAGATAATAGACAGACAGATAGATAAATAGATAGATAGATGATAGAAGATGAGAATATAGAAGATAGATATATGATAGACCAGATAATACACAGAGAGACAGACATATCGACGACGATAGACCGATAGATAGATAGATAGTAGATAGATAGATAGATAGATAGATAGTAGAACGATGATACAGATAGGTAAGACTGGATGGAACCGGACGGACAGACAGACAGACAGAAAGACGACAGTCTTATGATAGATAGGAGATAGATAGATAATAGACACAGACAGACAGATACATGTAGAATATGATAGAAAGATAATAGTAGATATCGATAGATAATAAAGATAGATAGATAGATAGATAGATAGATAGAGAGATATAGAGAGAGAGAGAGAGAGAGAGAGAGAGGAGAGAGAGATAGATAGATAGATAGATAGATAGATGATAGATAGATAGATAGATAGATAGATAGATAATGATGATTATAGAAAGCAATAGATAGACAGACAATCAGACAGAACGAGCAGACAGACAGTCTTATAGATAGATAGGAAGATAGATAGATAATACACAGACAGACAGACAGATAAATTGTAGAAAGATGATAGAAAGATAGATACTGTAGATAATAGACAGACAGATAGATAGATAGATAGAGATAGATAGATAGATAGATAGATAGATAGATAGAATAGATAGATGATAGACAGATAGATACACAGAGAGACGACATATAGACAGACACAGATAGATAGAGATAGATAGATAGATAGATAGATAGATAGATAGATAGTATAGATAATAATATATAGACAAATAGATAGATAGATAGATAGATAGATAGATAGATATAGATAGATAGATAGATTATATAAAGATTACAGATAGGTAGACGGATGGAACGGACGACAGACAGACAGACAGAAGAAGAATAGATAGATAGATAGATAGATAGATTATAGAAAGATGATAGATAGACAATCAGACAGACAGGCAGACAGACAGTCTTATAGATAGATAGGAAGATAGATAGATAATAGACAGACAGACAGACAGATAAATTGTAGAAAGATGATAGAAGATAGATACTGTAGATATAGACAGACATATGATAAATAGATAGCATAGATAGAGAAGATAGATAGATAGATAGATAGATAGGATAGATAAGACAGATAGATACACAGAAGACGACATATACAGACAGACGATAGATATGATAGATAGATAGATATAAGATAATAGACAAAATAGATAGATAGATAGATTATGAAAGATGATACAGATAGGTAGACGGATGGACGGACGGACAGACAGACAGACAGAAAGATAGATAGATAGTAGATAGATAGAAATAGATAGACAATAGATAGATAGATAAGTAGATAGATGATTAATAGAAGATGATAGATAGACAATCAGACAGCAGACAGACGAATGATAGATTATTATTATACAGATAGATTATTGAAAGACATAGAAAGAGATAGATAGATGATAGATAGATAGATAGATAGATAGATAGATATTAGCAGCCAGATAGATAGATAGTTATAGAAAAGATTGACAGGACCATCAGACAGACAGGCAGAGACAGACAGTCTTAAAGATAGATAGAAAGATAGATAGATATAGACAGACAGACAGACAGATAGATGATAGAAAGATAGATACTGTAGATAATAGACGACAGATTAGATTTTTAGATAGATAGATGTAGATAGATAGAGATAGACGACAGATGGATAGATTGATATGACTAGATGATAGATTGATAGACAGATGGATAGATAGACAGATAGATGTAGATGGATAATTGCTAGACAGACAGACAGACAACGGATAGTTATAGATAGACAGAACGTGAACGGACAGACAGGCAGACAAAACAGAAAGACGATAGAAAGATAGATATATATGACAGACAGATAAATAATAGATAGACGACAGATTATAGAAAGACGATAGATAGATACTGTAGCTAATAGACAGACAGACAGACAGATATATAGATAGATAAATAATAGATGATTATAGAAAGACATAGTAGACGAGAGACAATCAGACAGACGGCAGACAGACGTCTTAAGAGTTATAGGAAGATAGATAGATAATAGACAGACAGACACAGATAAATTGTAGAAAGATGATAGAAAGATAGATTTTAGATAATAGACGATAGATAGTAGAATAGATAGAGAGTAGAGAGAGAGATACGATAGATACGATAGATAGATAGATAGATATATGAAAGGATGAATACGATAGTAGAAACGGATGGACGGACGGACTGACAGACAGACAGAAAGATGATAAGATAGATGATAGATATAGATAGATAGATTGATAGATTATAGAAAACAATAGATAGACAGGACCATCAGACAGACAGGCAGACAGACAGTCTTCTAGATAGATAGGAAGATAGATAGATAATACACAGACAGACAGACAGATAAATTGTAGAAAGATGATAGAAAGATAGATACTGTAGATAATAGATAGACAGATAGATAAATAGATAGATAGATAGATAGATGATAGACAGATAGATACACAGAGAGACAGACATATAGACAGACAGACAGATAGATAGATAGATAGATAGATAGATATAGATAGATAGATGATGATAATAGAAATAGATAGATAGCAGATAGATAGATATTAGATAGTAAGATATAGATGATGAAGAAGATGATACAGATTAGGTAGACGGATGGACGGACGACAGACAGAAAGATAGATAGATAGATATAGATAGATAGATAAGACAAATAGATAGATAGATAGATAGATATATAGAAAGATGATAGGATAGACAATCAGACAGGCAGACAGACAGAATGATAGATTATATTATACAGATAGATTATTGAAAGAATGAAATGATAGAAGATAGATAGATACGAATAGATAGTATAGACAGCCAAGATAGTGATTATAGAAAGATTGACAGACACTCAGACAGACAGGCAGACAGACAGTCTTAAGATAGATAGAAGATAGATAGATAATAGACAGACAGACGCAAATAGATGATAGAAGATAGATACTGTAGATAATAACAACAAAGATAGATAGATAGATAGATAGATAGATAGATGATAGTAGATAGATAGATAGATAGATAGACAGACAGATGGATAGATAGACAGACAGATGGATAGATGATAGAGAATGGATAATTATAGACAGATGGATAGATAGACAGATAGATGTATATGATAGTATTGATAGACAGACAGACAGACGGATATAGATAGATAGATAGACATAGACGACGGACAGACAGGCAGACAGACAGACAGACAGATAGAAAGATAGATATATAATAGACAGACGATAAATACATGATAGACAGACAGATATAGAAATAGGATAGATAGATACTGTAGCTATTAGACAGACAGACAGACAGATATTAGATAGATAGATAGATAGATAGATTAGATAGATAGATAGATAATAGAAAGATAATAGAAGCTAGAACAGACAATCAGACAGACAGGCAGACAGACAGTCTTATAGATAGATAGGAAGATAGATAATAATAACAGACAGACAGACAGATAAATTGTAGAAAGATGATAGAATATAGATACTGTAGATAATAGCAGATAGATGATAGATAGATGATATAGATAGATAGAGAGAGAGATAGATAGTAGATGATAGATAGTAAGATAGATAGTTATTGTAGTTGATGATTGTAGATTATAGAAGAAATATATAGACAGACAATCAGACAGACAGGCAGACAGACGTCTATAAAGATAGAAGATAGATGATAGAGAATACACAGCGACAGTCACAATTGAGAACGCTGTAGAAGATAGGATACTGTATATAATGACGACAGATAATAAATATATGAATAGATATAGATGAGATAGATAGTTAGATAGATATAGATAGATAGTAGATAGATGAATAGACAGATAGATACACAGAAGACAGACATATAGACAACGACAGATAGATAGATAATAGATAATAGATAGATAGATAGATAGATAGATAGATAGACATGACAGATATACAGACAGACAGACCAGACGACAGACAGACAGATAGATAGATAGATAGATAGAAAGAAAGATGGATATATAGATAATAGATAGATAGACAACAAATTGATGGATAGATAGTCAGATTGATAGACAGACAAACAGACACACAGACAGACAGAAATACAAACATACAGTCAGACAACAGACAGACAGACAGACTACAGACCAGACAGACAGACAGACAGACAACAGACAGACGAGATAGAAGATAGAATAGATAGTAGATAGATAGATAGATAGAAGACAGACAGACCAGTGGATAGATAGACAGATAGATAGATGACAGACAGATAGATGGATAGATAGATAGATAGACGACAGACAGATGGATAGATTAGATTGATAGATAGATAGACAGACAAATATGGATAGATAGTCAGATTGATAGACAGACAACAACAGAACACAGACAGACAGACATCACAAACATACAGTCAGACAAACAGACAGACAGACAGACACGACAGACAGACAGACGACAGATAATCAGATAGATGACGATAGATGACAGACAGACAGTGGATAGATAGACAGATATATAGGATGATAGACCAGACAGATTAGATGGATAGATTAGTGACTCTGGTGATAACGTCAACGGGTCAGTGGTTTTAGGGAATTAGTTTTGTTTTCCTCTCTCTGCCCTTTCAATTTCCCCAGGGTATCGCCTCCGGGCTCCAAGCGAACCACATATGAACCACTTTAAGAAATATTACCAAAAATGACTGTATACCTATATTGTTTTCCAAATCCCAATTAATAATGTAATATCAGAAGGTCAAATTGATTTTGATAGCAAATACTCCAAAGCAAAAATAAATTGTTTTAAAACAGGTCTTCTTTAAAAAAAACAAACAACAATCAATCCTTGCTAAACTTTTTGGTATTTGTTTATGGGAATTTTAGGAGCCAGTTTTCTTTTAATACTTTGCTCTCTAGCAAAGATTTAGAGAAAAACTCTATGGCTCTCTGAGATCCACAAATAACTAAGTAGCTGTCAGCACGGGCACTTACTATAGCAGGTAATAAACTGCAATCGAACTGTTCAGTACCTGCACTGGACCCCAAGGGTAGTATGAAAGCTCCTGTATTTTGAATCACATTTTCATTCCCAAATACTATAGTAAGCTGGTGGGTGTTCAACCACCTGCTTACCATAGCAGGAAATTGAACTTGCAATTAGTGAGTGATCAAAGGTCATTTCCTCCACTAAACACCAGGGCTGCTAGGGGGGAGACCAAGGGGCACCACCAGAGACAAAAGTCTCATCCTTTCTCATTGGAGTGGCACCGTGCTCTTCTTCAGAGCCTGAGCAAAACATGTACTGGTTGAAGACCTGTAGCAACACACAGACTCATGCTACTTACCTTATTTATTATATTTACTTTAGTTGGATGAGGCCAAGTAACTCTGTATTATATATACCATTTAAAAACATTTTAAATTAACAAATTGTGTGGTATTGGTATTTCAATGTGGTCTTTGATTGCATTATTTTTTGGAAAGGCATAAAGTACCAATAATATCAGCATTTTATGCTGCACACAGTTTTATGCTTGACCCATTTAGTCCAATGTGGTTTGGTAGGAGCCACAGTATCAGTAACTATGATACCCAGCTTTAAAAATAGACTTTTTGGTGTGGGCTGTACTTGGTGATTATATGTATATTTTGCAGAAAAAAAATGAATCCTATTAAAGTACCTGTTACTACTTATAGTACATTCCATTTGCTGGTATTAAAGGATAAACAATATCCGTGGTGTCTGTAAGGTACAGCTTGGAAGAGAATATTTATCAAAAAAACAATCAGGCACAAAGTTACTGCTGTAATTAACCTAAATTATTGATACATTGAAAGATTGCAGAGGATTCACAGAAACCCCTATGGAATCTACTGCCAAAGATCTAGAAAACTCTTATAAGACCTTGTATAATTTTTAAAAATTATCTTTCTATTACAACTCTTAATTGAAAATGAGTACCAGACGTACACAAGTGTTGGGTGAAAAGGAGGCCATAGCTTTTTATTGGACATATTCTATTATATGTGTAAAAAATGCCAGATCTAAAAATTTTACATCCCCGGTGCATGCTGTGTAGGTTGAACCCAGCCATAGCCAAAGCTGTACAATGCAATCACCTTGGTGTCCCCATGAGTAATGGCTTCCAAATAACAAGTCTGTTTTCACAAGGAGTATCAACCAGCTCGTGAATCCCAAATAGCCTTCTAAGCTGAATGTAACTCATCTAAACTAGAACCAACTTTACATGTAGGAGGGAGGGAGCACTGTGCAAATACGCAAAAGTTTACAAAAATCGGCCGATCATAGAACTCGCTATAGCACTTGGACTGCGCCTCATGGAGGATCTGCTGAGACATACCAAGCATGATGTCAGTCCTGACATTCACGCTTCTTATTCGGCGGCACTGGATCGGCCAATCTATCTAGCGAAGTCCACTCCCAGCATTCTTGGGTAAGACACCCCCCTCGTGGTAAGATGCCCTGCCCCTATCCCAGGCCATAGCTTACCACCTTCCCAACTCACTGTGAACCCCGCACAGCCTTTTTGTGCCACGGTTCCCTCTTTCTTTTACATTTCCACCCATACAGACTTATCCAGTTCTGAACCCGATACATTTCACGTACAATTTCAGCAGGTGCAATCAAGTGCCTTATAAGCTACTTGACACTCTTACCAGTTTGTAGGGTATAACCGTGTATTTTTTGACTACAGTGTGAGCCTATGGATTGATAGCGTAGACAGTTGGTATGTGAGATAGATAGATAGATAGACAGACGGACGGACAGACAGGCAGACAGACAGAAAGACAGAAAGACAGATAGAAAGATAGATATATAATAGACAGACAGATAAATACATAGATAGACAGACAGATTATAGAAAGACGATAGATAGATACTGTAGCTAATAGACAGACAGACAGACAGATATATAGATAGATAAATAGATAGATAGATTATAGAAAGACAATAGATAGACAGACAATCAGACAGACAGGCAGACAGACAGTCTTAAAGATAGATAGGAAGATAGATAGATAATAGACAGACAGACAGACAGATAAATTGTAGAAAGATAGATTGATAGATTATAGAAAGACAATAGATAGACAGACAATCAGACAGACAGGCAGACAGACAGTCTTATAGATAGATAGGAAGATAGATAAGATAATACACAGACAGACAGACAAATTGTAGAAAGATGATAGAAAGATAGATACTGTAGATAATAGACAGACAGATAGATAAATAGATAGATAGATAGAGATAGATAGATAGATAGATAGATAGATAGATAGATAGATAGATGATAGACAGATAGATACACAGAGAGACAGACATATAGACAGACAGACAGATAGATAGATATATAGATAGATAGATAGATAGATAGATAGATAGATAGATAGACAGACAGATATACAGACAGACAGACAGACAGACAGACAGACAGATAGATAGATAGATAGATAGACAGACAGACAGATGGATAGATAGATTGATAGATAGATAGACAGACAAATTGATGGATAGATAGTCAGATTGATAGACAGACAAACAGACACACAGACAGACAGACATACAAACATACAGTCAGACAAACAGACAGACAGACAGACAGACAGACAGACAGACAGACAGACAGACAGACAGATAGATAGATAGATAGATAGATAGATAGATAGACAGACAGACAGACAGTTGGATAGATAGACAGATAGATAGATAGACAGACAGATAGATGGATAGATAGATAGATAGACAGACAGACAGATGGATAGATAGATTGATAGATAGATAGACAGAATAGATAGTATTATAGGTATAAGAAAGAGGTACAGATAGGTAGATGGATGGACGGACGGACAGACAGACAGACAGAAGACAGACAGTTCTTATAGATAGATAGAAGATAGATAGATAATAGACAGACAGACAGACAGAATAAATTGTAGAATAGAAAGAGATGAAAGATAGATACTGTAAGATAATAGACGATAGATAGATAGATAGATAGATAGGATGATAGATGATAGATAGAGAGATAGATAGATAAGACGAGAGAGAGAGAGAGAAGACGAGAGAGATAGAGAGAGAGATAGATAGATAGATAGTAGATAGTAGATAGATATAAGATAGTAGATAGATAGATAGATAGATAGATAGTTGAAGATTATAGAAAGACAATAGATAGACAGACAATCAGACAGACAGCAGACAGACAGCAGTTTAGATAGATAGGAAGATAGATAGATAATACAAGAAAGACAGACAGATAAAAATTGTAGAAAGATGTAGAAAGATAGATACTGTAGATAATAGACAGACAGATAGATAGATAGATATGAGATAGATAGATAGTAGATAGATAGATAGATAGATAGATAGGATATGATGATAGAACGATAGATACACAGAGCAGAGACAGACAGATAGGACGACAGACAGATAGGATATTAGATTTAGATAGATAGATAGATAGATAGATAGAAGATAGATAGATTAGATAGATAGATAGATAGATAGTTAGATAATAGACAAATAGATAGATAGATAGATAGATAGATAGATAGATAGATAGATAGATAGATAGATAGATAGATTAGATAAAGATGATACAGATAGGTAGACGGATGGACGGACGGACAGACAGACAGACAGAAAGATAGATAGATAGATAGATTATAGAAAGACTAGAGACAGACAATCACGACAGAAAGGCAGAACAGACAGTTTATAGATAGATAGGAGATAGATAGATAATACACAGACAGACAGACAGATAATTGTAGAAAGATGATAGAAAAGATAGATACTGTAGATAATAGACAGACAGAAGATAAATAGATAGATAGATACGATAGATAGATAGATAGATAGATAGAAAAGATGATAGACAGATAGATACACAGTAGAGGACAGACATATAGACAGACAGACAGAGTAGATAGATAGATAGATGATAGATAGAATAATAGCAAATAGATAGATAGATAGATTATAGAAAGATGATACAGATAGGTAGACGGATGGACGGGCCGGACAGACAGGACAGACAAGAGAAGGTAGATAGATAGATAGATAGATAGATAGACAAATAGATAGATAGATAGATAGATAGATAGATTATAGAAAGATGATAGATAGACATCAGACAGGCAGACAGACAGAATGATAGATTATTATTATACAGATAGATTATTGAAAGACGATAGAAAGATAGATAGATAGAAGATAGATAGCTAGATAGATAGATAGATAGATATTAGACAGCCAGATAGATAGAGAGATTATAGAAAAGATTGACAGACAATCAGACAGACAGGCAGACAGACAGTCTTAAAGATAGATAGAAAGATAGATAGATAATAGACAGACAGACAGACAGATAGATGATAGAAAGATAGATACTGTAGATAATAGACAGACAGATAGATAGATGATAGTAGATAGATAGATAGATACACGGGGACAGATGGATAGATTGATAGACAGATGGATAGATTGATAGACAGATGGATAGATAGACAGATAGATGTAGATGGATAAATTGATAGACAGACAGACAGACAGACGGATAGATAGATAGATAGACACGGCGGACAGACAGGCAGACGACAGGAAAGACAGAAAGACAGATAGAAAGATAGATATATAATAGACAGACAGATAAATACATAGATAGGACAGACAGGATTATAGAAAGACGATAGATGATTACTGTACTAAAGAACAGACAGAAGACAGATATATGATAGATAATAGATAGATAGATTATAGAAAGACAATAGATAGAAGACAATCAGACAGAAGGCAGAAGACAGTTTAAGATAGATAGGAAGATAGATAGAGAATGACAGACGAACAGATAAATTGTAGAAGATGATAGAAAGATAGATATGTAGATATAGACAGATAGATAGATAGATAGATAGAGAGAGAGAGAGAGATAGATAGATAGATAGATAGATAGATTAGATTATAGAAAGATGATACAGATAGGTAGACGGATGGACGGACGGACAGACAGACAGACAGAAAGATAGATAGATAGATAGATAGATAGATAGATAGATAGATTGATAGATTATAGAAAGACAATAGATAGACAGACAATCAGACAGACAGGCGACGAAAGTCTTATAGAGAGTAGGAAGTAGATAGATAATACACGACAGACAGACAGAGTAAATTGTAGAAAGATGATAGAAAGATAGATACTGTGATAGATAATAGATAGACAGAATAGATAGAGATAGATAGATAGATAGATAGATGATAGACAGATAGATACACAGAGAGACAGACATATAGACAGACAGACAGATAGATAGATAGATAGATAGATAGATAGATAGATAGATAATAGACAAATAGATAGATAGATAGATAGATAGATAGATAGATAGATAGATAGATAGATAGATAGATAGATAGATTATAGAAAGATGATACAGATTGGTAGACGGATGGACGGAACGGACAGACAGAAAGATAGATAGATAGATAGATAGATAATAGACAAATAGATAGATAGATAGATAGATTATAGAAAGATGATAGATAGACAATCAGACAGGCAGACAGACAGAATGATAGATTATTATTATACAGATAGATTATTGAAAGACGATAGAAAGATAGATAGATAGATAGATAGATAGATAGATAGATAGATTATAGAAAAGATTGACAGACAATCAGACAGACAGGCAGACAGACAGTCTTAAAGATAGATAGAAAGATAGATAGATAATAGACAGACAGACAGACAAATAGATGATAGAAAGATAGATACTGTAGATAATAGAAGACAGATAGATAGATAGATAGAATAGATAGATGATAGTAGATAGATAGATAGATAGATAGACAGACAGATGGATAGACTAGACAGACAGATGGATAGATTGATAGACAGATGGATAGATTGATAGACAGATGGATAGATAGACAGATAGATTAGATGGATAGATTGATAGACAGACAGACAGACGGATAGATAGATAGATAGATAGACAGACGGACGGACAGACAGGCAGACAGACAGAAAGACAGATAGAAAGATAGATATATAATAGACAGACAGATAAATACATAGATAGACAGACAGATTATAGAAAGAGGATAGATAGATACTGTAGCTATTAACAGACAGACAGACAGAGATCATAGATATATGATAGATATAATGATAGATTAGATAGATAGATAGATAGATAGATAGAAGAAGACAATAGAGTAGACAGACAATCAGACAGACAGGCAGACAGACAGTCTTATAGATAGATAGGAAGATAGATAGATAATAGACGACAGACAGGACAGATAAATTGTAGAAGATGATAAGATACTGTAGATAATAGACAGAGATAGATAGATAGATGATATAAGATAGATAGAGAGAGAGATAGATAGAGAGATAGATAGATAGTAGATAGATAGATAGTAGATAGATTAGATGACTAGATGATAGATTGATAGATTATAGAAAGACAATAGATAGACAGACAATCAGACAGACAGGCGAAAGACAGTCTTATAGATAGATAGGAAGATAGATAGATAATACACAGACAGACAGACAATGGATGTAGAAAGAT
>CM033473.1:14207694-14212691 GCA_019447015.1 Hymenochirus boettgeri | reverse complement strand
AAGATAGATAGATAGATAGATAGATGGATATATAGACAGACAGACTAAAGATAGATAGATAGATAGATAGATAGATAGATAGATAGATAGATAGATAGACAGATAGATAGATAGACAGACAGACTAAAGATAGATAGATAGATAGATAGATAGATAGATAGACAGACAGACAGACAGACAGATAGATAGATAGATAGACAGATAGATAGATAGACAGACAGACAAAAGATAGATAGATAGATACACAGATAGATAGATACACAGATAGATACACAGATAAAAATAGATAGATAGATAAGATAAGATAAATAGAAAGAGCTAGACTGATAGATAGCAAGATAGATAGATAGATAGATGGATAGATAGATAGATAGATGGATAGATAGACTAAACATACAGTCAGACAACAGACAGACCAGACAGACAGACAGACAGACAGACAGACAGACAGACAGACAGACAGATAGACAGATAGATAGATAGATAGATAGATAGATAGATAGATAGATGATGATGATGACAGCATGGATAGATAGATAGATAGATAGACAGACAGACAGTTGGATAGTATACTTCTACTATCTATCTACTATCTATCTATATATCTGTCCTGTCTGTCTGTCTGTCTGTTGCTACATATCTATCTTTCTATCGTCTTTTCTATAATATCTGTCTGTCTATCTATGTCTCTATCTTCTGTCTATTATATATCTATCTTTCTTTCTGTCTTTCTGTCTGTCTGCCTGCCTTCCGTCTGTCTGTCTGTCTATCTATCTATCTATCATCTATCCGTCTGTCTGTCTGTCTATCAATCTATCCATCTACATCTATCTGTCTATCTTATCCCTGTCTATCAATCTATCCATCGTCTATCAATCTAGTCCATCTGTCTGTCTATCTATCCATCGTCTGTCTATCTATCTATCTATCTATCTCTTTCTCATATATCTATCTGTCTGTCTGTCTGTCTATCATCTATCTATCTATCTATCTATCCTCTATCCATATATCTATATCTATCTATCTATCTATCTCTATCTATCTATCATATTCTATCTATCTACTATCATCTGATCAATATATCTATCTATCTATCCATCATCCATCTATCCCATCTATCCATCTCCATCTATCCATCTATCCATCTATCCATCTATCCATCTAATCTATCATCTATCCATCTATCATATATCTCTCTATCTATCTATCTATCTAATCCTATCTATCTATATCTAATCTATCTCAGCTATCTATCTATCTATCTATCCATCTATCCATTTAACTATCATGTTTAAGAGACATAAAGTAATATATAAATACACATCTGCTCTATAGCTAATACACTCACCTTAAATGTATCAATGATTTTTTATTCAGACTATTCATTCAGAAATTCTATAAAGTGGCAAGTAGGATGAGATGATTAATACAAGCTCCTCTCCTTACTTGGGGGCCCAACATAGAGAGTGGAATGCTTCCCAGGATCAACAGAAATCGCAATCATTTGGAAATTAAAATACTTCTGCCTTTAAGATTTAGAGAATTGATGTGCCTGGTTTGGTCTTGTTATATATAAGTTCAATTTAGATACAAACCATTTAATGTTCAATTAAAAAAAACAAAAACAAACCTGAGAGCCGGTAGACAGACCTGTATTATTAGATAGGAGTCAACTGCGTCGCTCACCACTGTGGTTAAACATAGCCCTTAGGGCAACCGAAAACATTTCTTTTGACATTACTGTATAAAAAACCCAG
Source organism: Hymenochirus boettgeri (assembly GCA_019447015.1). Classification (NCBI taxonomy): domain Eukaryota; kingdom Metazoa; phylum Chordata; class Amphibia; order Anura; family Pipidae; genus Hymenochirus; species Hymenochirus boettgeri. The sequence goes on along the minus strand of CM033473.1, from coordinate 14,210,934 downwards.
TATGATTTCTTTATTTGTTATAAGTCTGCCTGTCACAAGCATTTCTTTTCTCCCCTTTACAATGTCTCCATTAAAATAATCGTTCGATTAATAGTTCCCTGAAATAAGATCATTTTTGTTTTTTTACATTGAGAATTTAAAAAAAAAACATCACTGCAAGTCATTATAAAATGAGTAAATAAATTCCAGCTTCTTTTTTTAACTATTTTTTGGAGAAGATGAATTCTTGGTGAAACTATAATGCTTTGCTACTGTACTGAGAGAATCATTATTCAAGCCCTTGGTGACCTCAGTTTTGGCCTGCTCAACTTGAACTAAGGATAAAATCAGATTAAATGTTGTAACAAGTCTTTCCCTTCATAGCTGCTGTTATCGGCCTAACAACAGATTCACTTGTTAATTATTTTCTGTCTGAGGGGTGCCTTAAATGACAGCATGGCTTTTATAACCCTTTATCTTACAAAATATTTCAATGATGAATGATATGGATCCTAAATATTTCCAATGAACGGAGTTAAACAGTTGTTACATTTATATATTTGTGACAGGAACAAAGAAACATTTCTAAACATTTGCGAAAATGCAAAAATACTATCAATTCTGATTACTTTGTGTTTTGGTGCTCAAACATTGGTAAGAATAACTAGGCCCTTAAGGCTTGGTAAACAGAGTCAAATATTGTGCCCGATTGAACCAAAACAAGAATATTTTGTGTGACTGGCCCATAATATCTGCCCCATTACTGATAGCGATCCGTTGCTCTAATTCATATTTTGGCAGCTCAGTTGGTGGATCGTCTTTCAATGGGTCAATCCTGCAGTTATAGCCCGGGCCTCAATCTGGGCTGATTATAAAGCAGCGATTTGCCTTTAATTCCCAGGGCATATAGCCTTCTGATCGATTTAGTGGTTCGGTAGGTATGGCATGTCCCGTTAGCCTTACATTGTGTTGCAACAGAATTATAAATGGTAGAATCATTAGAATCTTGACCAACCTCTTTAGATGTTTCCAAGGGGAAAGGGCATTGAATTTAAATAAAGTTAACAGAGTTAAAAGTTTTGCAATAGATGACAGCAAGATAAAGCCAATTGTATTGATATAAACAACAGTTTAATGGCGCACCCTTTCGACCTTTCAGACTATTTCTGGTCTGTTAATCATCATGCAAATGTTAAATAAGATTGGTGTTATGGTGTTTGAGAAAACACAGCCTAGAAGGTTTTTCATGTTTTAGATAGTCCTGGGAAATTTTGGGGAGGTTGGGCCTAGTCCTCATCAATAATACAACAGAGAGGTGTGGAAATCATTTTGAGATAGGGCAGAAGAACATTTCTAAAGCATTTTCCTTCATTTTTGTTTTATTTCCTTGGCAAAATAGTTTAGGTTAATAGATTTAACCTGGTGACATTCCCACCAGAGTATTAAAATGTGTGATAGCGTAATCTGTAAAAACATATTGTGGGAAGTCTGTGTATTCAATTAATCACTGGACTTGATTGCTACAACAGAATATACCAGACCTGGATGAAAGGAGAAACCTTCACCAATCATATTGGTGGGAAGAAATGGCATGCAACTCAACCATGGTTTTACAGCCATGTTTACAAAGCATAAATTCAAGTTCCTATCCCTCTGAGAAATCAGTTTTTTTTTCCCTGCAGAATTCTTCTACTCCCCACTTATGCTGTTTATTAGTTAATACGCTCTAAGATTGGAGACCTTGGAACCATGAAGACAAGAAAGAACCTTCTTTTCGTTAGTTTCCAAGATCTATTGGGCGGATTACATGGGGTGAGTTCTTATGGCAATATTTTTTTGTGTTAATTTTGTTGCCCTCATTACTTGGTGATAAATCCGGTTTCGATTCTGCCTGCAGTAGTCAAAAACGCATAATCCAATGGTATTTTCGAAAAATTTTTCAACAATCTGAAAAAATTGAAACTTCCATTGAAAAACCTTCACAAATTTCATTCGAAAATGTGACTATTAAGATGATCAAAAATGTTTTTTAATCGAAAATTCCAAAAATTTCGATCAATCAAATTTCGGAAGTTTAAAAAGCTTCCCATAACGCTGTGTTTTGCCCAGTTCCGTTCAGGCTCTCTCATTATTAGGGATTCCCTCATAGGTTCTTCTTGGACCTGATTTGGGTTAAAACTACATTTTGAACAATTGCTAAAAATTCCTTGGTCGAACGTTTTCCTCAACCAAATTTTCAGATTTAATAGTCCAAATTCCACATCAAACCTTACCCCTGGACCATGAACTCTCTGGCATAATGAACCCCAACTATTGGTTTATCTGCCTACTCTTTCCACTTAAATTAACCATAAATACACTGTAATTCTGCTAATAAACTTGTTATTTTATTCTTACAGAGCACAAGTCGAGTTTTAAACATTAATTGGTCAATAATGAGTAAGGCCCTGTGACAACAGGAACATAAAACTATTTCATGCAACGAAAAAACCCTTTTAGAAAAAATATTGTAGGCAAACCCCTAAAATTTTTAAAAGGGTGAAACTAGAATATAAGATCTCTTACAGACTTTCATTTAAATAGAGAATCATTTTTTAATTATAAAGATAATAAAAAGAATAAGATAAAGTAATTATTAATCTTATTTTACCGATGGCTTTAGGTTGAAGGTTTCAATTGTTCCTATTAAACCACTGAGTCCAGATCAGGAACAAAGGCTGTTATGTCTGTTGGGGTTTGATTCCTTTGAGTTTGGTTGTCTTATATATCTATGTTATCTATCTATGTACTCTGTTTACTACTGTAATTTTTTCTTTTTCTCTGTTTTAGATTAAGAGGCCTCAGAAGATACAATACAGGAGTCAACCAGACTAGCAAGACTTTTTATCATTCTCTGAACAACTCCTCAGGGCACAAAATGTCCTTGCTGCAACACTGCTCCACGACGTAATGCCTGGTAACAGTTGTCTTCTGCCTGCCCGTAATGGATCATGCTGCACCTACATTTAAAATTAAATACTTCTTATTATCCTCTTTTATAATAAAACGTAAGACACTTGGTCAGCCGTACCATCAATCGGATATTCGCCTCTTCGCTAGAATGGTTAAACATTTTAGTTTTTACCGAGGATTCCTTTCAGTTTACATACCAAAATTAATAAAAAATATTCATTTTATATTCCGATATTCCAAATTGTCAATATAGCCCTGGAATGTGCTGTACCTATTAGATATTTTAAGAACTATCCATGTTCTAACACA